>CM067361.1:30739232-30881732 GCA_034401795.1 Chaetoderma sp. LZ-2023a | reverse complement strand
CCCGCACCCGCACCCGCACCCGCACCAGCGTCGGCGCCAGCAACAGCGCCAGCGCCAGCGTCTGCGTCAGCACCAGCGCCCGTGCCCGCGCCAGCGCCAGCATCACCATCAGCGTCAGCGCCAGCGTCAGCGCCAGTACCAACATCAGCGCCGGCACCAGCACCAGCACCAGCACTAGCATAGCACCAGCACCAGCACCAGCACCAGCACCAGCACCAGCACCAGCACCAGCACCAGCACTAGCACTAGCACTAGCACTAGCACCAGCAACCAGCAACCAGCAACCAGCAACCAGCAACCAGCAACCAGCAGCAACCAGCATCAGCGCCAGCACCGTCACCAGCACCAGCACCAGCACCAGCACCAGCACCAGCACCAGCACCAGCACCAGCACCAGCACCAGCACCAGCACCAGCACCAGCACCAGCCCCAGCCCCAGCACCAGCACCAGCACCAGCACCACCAGCACCACCTGCCCCAGCACCAGCATCAGCTCCAGTACCATCATCAGCACCAGCACCAGCGCCAGCGCCAGCGCCAGCACCAGCACCAGCACCAGCACCAGCACCAGCACCAGCACCAGCACCAGCACCAGCACCAGCACCAGCACCAGCACCAGCACCAGCACCAGCACTAGCAACAGCACCAGTATCATGCAGTACCAGTATCAGCGCCAGCGCCAGCGCCAGCGCCAGCGCCAGCGCCAGCGCCAGCGCCAGCGCCAGCGCCAGCGCCAGCGCCAGCACCAGCACCAGCACCAGCACCAGCACCAGCACCAGCACCAGCACCAGCACCAGCACCCGCAACAGTACCAACAATGCCAATGCCAACGCCAACGCCAACGCCAACGCCAACGCCAACGCCAACGCCAACGCCAACGCCAACGCCAACGCCAACGCCAACGCCAACGCCAACGCCAACGCCAACGCCAACGCCACCGACACCATCACCGCACCGCACCGGCACAGCCGCAGCCATCGCCACCCCCACCACCACCCCCACCGCCGCAACAATCACCGCCACCGACACCATCAGCCCACCACCACCAGCACCACCACCAACAGCAGTAACAGCACCACCACTACCACAACTACCACCAACAATAACACCACGCGCCACCAGCACTACAGCCACGACCACCACATCAATGCAAAACCTCCACTAAAACGAGCGACAGCAGTCCACGCCACCCACCTGCAGGAACAACTATCTTCACAACCGTGCGCAATCACTCGCACCGACACACCAGCAACAACAACCACCAATACAACCTCAGCCTTCACCAATACCACAACAATCAACCGCCAACACATTACCGCGACCGAGATAACCACGGACGCCAGCCACAAGGTATGCTTCAACATAAATATCCGATTTGCTGCTTAGCATATGACGTCATAATCAATTACGTCACGCTTGAGCTAATGTAGCTCGCGGTGTAGTGTTGGGCCGTTCCAGTGTGTAGTATCGACTTGCCGTGTCGCATGTACACGACGAGTGATGACGTTGGATAGCTCCCGGTCTCGGGGTTACGGATCCCGTGTGATATTGCCCTACGGGTAACAAAGACCGGCTCCTACGGTCCGTGGAACTCAATCATTCCGGTGGGACCATTGTCGCGAACATTAAACACAACGGTCTCATCCCAAGAGTTTGTGTCACAGGCATGCCTGTCCATAGCAATTTCGTGATCTATGGACTTACAATATTTGATTTGTTGACCAAACTGAAATAAGTCTATACAATAGTTTTACCTAAACAGACCGTCAAGTATGCTAGATAAACAAATGAGCATACGAAAATACAAGACATAGAGACAGCCTGATGAACTTTTAAATGCTGGACTCCCGGAGGTATCACACATACTCGCAGGTCCGCAGAGGTATCCCCGCAAGGGAGGCTCCCGTACACGAGATCACTATTTAACTTAATATATGTTATTATACCTCTAAGCTGAAAAGGAAAGAAAGTTATCTTGTTGAAGTGGCGAAAGGTTATGTACCTCACGCGGGCACTACTCCTGAGGCAAGTGCCTCGTGCGGGCCTCCGTCACAGGAAAATGTCGCCATCGCTTAAAGCGGGAGAAGAGTATTGGCCGGAAAGGGCCCATTCTAATATTCAACCAAAATGCTATAAAGAGAAGGCCATACCTAGTGAAATTACGACTATAGTGTTGCGTGCTGTTTTACGTGAAGATGGGATGAGTGATTCCCGAGGGATTCCCACGCCACCGTCTTATGTAGTTTCAAATATGCTGAATTAGTAGTTGCCGCTATTATATATGCGCGCCTTCTTCTATGCCTAACTTAACATTGGTTTTAAAGACAAGAACTAGTTTAGGCCGCGAATGGCAGGTGTCCTACCTAGCTTTAGATACGGCTGTCATTGAGAACGGGCGTCCCAAGATGTCAATACTGAAGACAGCATGCATACATGTTATTTTGCATGACCTCCGGGCTGGGTGAGAATCCAGACATCTTACTCCATAACCACGTAAAACGTCACAGGACAAGGGTTACGTTTCACATAAGCAAGTTTAGGCAACTGATCTATCATTACGGTGGGGGTAAGAGAGACAAATACCCACCGTGAATTTCCTTCCCATGAGGGCGTGGCAGATCCTAACACCATGCCCAGACATTCTTACAGAATTCGGTGGGGATACATATCTCGCCTGTCACCAGGTCCTATGGAGCTAACCTTTTAACCTGATGTTAGGTTTAAACGCAAGTTGCCCAGATATGCAGTGCGGTGCGGGGGAGACTTTCTTAGAAGACGAAAAAAAATTAATAATTATAATGCCTCCGACATTGGCAAGAATATTTAACTACTAGGTATCCAAAGATACACGGGAAATGTATGTGACACCACACCCTGGCCATCACCCTTCGGAAACCCCAATAGTTTCCCAGGGTCGGATCAGTCCATGGTGCAGATAGGAACATCCAAACAATTAAGAAGCCGTAAGGCTTAATGGAACACGAAGAGAGACAATAACTTATAAATGTGAGGCCCAATAGGTATGTTGGCCAATGTTGCACAACCTTGCCGGAGTGCGGGGCTAGATTATCGCAACTACCGGAAAAGAGGCGTACACTATGTGTCTCTTGACGAAGAAATTTTCTCTAATCTTATTAAACCTATCCTATCGAGCTAAATAGAAAGGCGTTTTAGTCGGTTGCATGCCGGGATAAACAGAGTTATAGCACGGACAACGACCTCAGTGAAAAATTGTAGGTGGCGGGAGAAAGTGATGCATATATAAATGTTGCTATATAGTGTTTCCTACGTGCCCTGCAGTCCTACGTTTTCTGCAAATAAATAAAATATATGAACGAATGGTTGCTTGCCATATATAAAACTAACCAGTACAAGTAATACGGTGTGAAATGATTAGAATAATATATAACGTGCAGGTTGGCAGACCTACTACGGTGCGGTTAGTAAAAACACCTTACAGTAAAATAAGAATAACTATAAACAGATAAACAAATTATAACTAGTGCTCCTAAGACCGTTACGGTTCCTTTTAGTCATCTGAACTGTTTACACAAATACAGTATAATAATTACAAATGTAACTAACGGAATAATTAAGATGTTAAGCATAGTTACTTGAATAATCGGTAGCCATTCTTAATGACGGGCTATCGTGTTACTGAAATGTATACGTCACCCTTGGTGTGATATGAGTTGACGCGTTCTCTGGAAGCTGGAATGTTGCCCGCATGTTGGTTCCCGCAAACAGGATTCCCGCATGCAGTCCAGGACGGGAGCGGATCGAACTCGTGACGGTAATCACAATATAAGAATGTCTAACGAGCAGTCAGTAAGTGATACAATAACATTACTGCTAAGAAGAAAGTTCCCATACCCCGATGGTACGGATGGAAGTTAAAAACAACCCGTTCATAAGTGGGTGTTGTTGAAGACGGATGAACTAAGCTTACGGTGCGGCGTGCGTCAGTTAGCTCTTAAGACGTACCGGACAAAGTTTACTTGCTGCGGTCAAAAAGTGTAAATAAACCTGCACTCGCCCTGTAGGTGGGGCTTAGAATACACCTTTCGTATCCTCTGCGTGTCGTAAGAGGCGACTAAAGGAGGTAAGGGTGAGGTAACCCTGACAGAAACCTCGAGTGCTGAAGACGGAGGTTCCAGGCCGCACGGCGCACTCTAATAAACCATGGATCCACGCACTTAACGCTTATGATCATGTCGATAGTCACATACAGGACTGGCGGTATGATCAGCGAACGAAAAGAAGAAGAAGAAGAAGAAGAAGAAGAAGAAGAAGAAGAAGAAGAAGAACCTGCACGACATCAGTGCTGGGGAGGTTGAACAACCAATTTTTGGCGTGGCTGGCAGATCCGGCGAGTCACCCACCAAAGAACACCGCTGCCTCTACATCTGTAGAATCACATATTCAGGTCGGGAAAGGCATCACTGCAAGTTTGTGTTCCGAGTTAGTTCTTGATTTTATTTAACAATATTCAAAAGTTCAAAAAATGCTCCCGAACAATCGGGAGATACAAAATTGCTTTTGGTGCGGTGGGTTGGGTTGCTGCTGCCGACTACGGGAGAGAAACCAACTGAGAGCGAAGTGACCTATTTAATACCTGTCTCGCTGATAGTAGCTGCATACAGATCCAACCTGTTCGGCCCCTGGCCGAGGATGCTCTCAAGTTTTGGATTTCATCTCCTTTTAAACTACTCGTGACGTCATAGGCGCAGGCTTCAACCAATCATCGGTCAAGCAATAGCCAATCAGAGCGCAGATAATAATGACGCTGTCGAATGTTCTAGAACATTCTAGAATTTCTGCGCACACGTGGTTACGACGTCACGGCAATATTTTGAAGAAAATTCAAGGGGTTTTCCGTGGATAACTCAGCCATTTCTTAACCGATTTTGAAAATTGTTTACAGATTCGGAAAGCCCGTCGAATTCTGGTCTTGATTGACGCCAGATTCCGCGGGAACAAGTAATTATAAAAGATTACATTGTACCTACTCGGTACACTAAAAGTGCCATCCTATCTTGGTCGTGAAATACGCGCTCTGTCAAAGCAGTGGTAAGCGTGCGCATGCGCTCTACGCGCTTCAACGAAATCTCTCTCATAGGCTCATATACGCTTATAGCTCTACCCAGGGGGCGTGTTCGTGGAACGAATCTAGGACGGGGGTGGGGGGGGCGTACCCAGCTTAGCTGGTACGGCCGGCACCTGACTACACTGACGTCACAATCATAATCCATAATGAATGGCATATCTAGCTCCGTCATGAACATTTAAAGGTTCGTCAAATGCACGAATAATTGTATGGCTTTGATGGATTTCTTATTTATTAAACATTTTGTTGAATATTTTGCAAATAATTTGACTAGGTGCTGTTGCTGCCACGGGCATTCAACAGCGCCCAGTCAAATTAGTTTCAAACTATTTAACAGCTTATCTGTTAAGGTTAATGTAGGATTCTGGGGATTTAGGATTCGAAGTATATAAATCGATCCCATCACGCGCAAAACATGGGTGGAGCTTAGCTAGAAATGGGCGGGTATGGTCAGAAATGGATCCCTATTTTGACAGCGCTGGTCTATAGTTGAAGCATTGCGGGGTATGATGACAGGCCCTTTCGCAAGTTGTGGGTTCGAATCCCGGTCAATGCCAATATAGCGTGATGCTACGGACACTTGTTTTTAACTCTATTGGCAGAGACGAGCTATATCCTTTCAAACATTACCGCTTCATTTCACTGAGAGGGGTTAACCCTGCCATGACGAATCCGTCCAAGACTTGAAATTACAGTGGAAATGCATTAATATAATCGGATTAACCAAATAAAGAAGCGATTAAAACATAAAGCTCAGGATTAAAGAGATTAAATAATGATCAACCCTTTAATTGCTAAATTATATTAAGAAAATCTAAATATTTACTTATTGAATGTCTATTTGCAGGCGAAGAGAATATTATTTTTGAAATTTTTACCACGGAAATGACTAGCTGGATCACAGAGCCACTCATTCAAGTGGTAAATTTGCAAAAAATAGTCTTCTCTTAGCCTGCAAATGGACATTCAATAAGTAGATATTTAACATTAAAGGATTGATCATTGTTTAAGTTTTAATCACTGTTTAATTTAGTTAATCCGATTATATTAATCAATTTCCGTGAGTAGTATTCACGGTAGCACCATTGGCATTGAGAAATGCAGACTATGGAGAGACTGTCTTGAAAATTGTGTCACTCAAATGGTGGATAAACGAGCCAGTCATTCCAGCGAAAAAATTTCAAAAATTGTGTATGCAAATAAACAAACAGTGAGAGATGCATAGATCAAATCAAGTTGCATTATTTATATTTTTGAATGAAATAAATAAATAAATAAGTGACGATTTTATTTGTTTGATAAAATCCACAATGTTAACAATTTTTAGTTTGATAGAAATTGTATTCCAATAGATTTATAATTTTCATCAGGAAACCCATATACCAAGTCACGTGATTAATATTGAGTGAAAGGTGTGTAGAATTGCCAGAGCAGAGCTTATCCTATCAAAAACACATTTACGCTGAGAAAGCTTTAAGATGTTTTAATTAATCTTTTAATCCTGAGAGACTTTACACGCGCGTTAATCCGACTTTATTCTCTTCTGTGAGTAATAATGACGTAATTAGAGACACTCATTGCTCATCAACTCGCGAAAATATTCGATCAATTTAAAACTGAATAACTAATCTGTACGACTAAAGTAAAAGTATGACAAAATATGGCGATATTATTTAATGAATCAGTATATATGACGTTAAATTCAAGAAAATATTATTTATTTCATGGTTAAATGTACATGTTCACAGCCAATACAGGTGGACCTTTACGGTCATTATTAAGAAATAGCCCTATCTGACATCACGATTTCTACCGGCATATTCAAGTTGCTGTTCCCATAGACTTAATTAAATACTTTTGACTGACATCGATTTTGGTTTTCGTTACTCCGACTATTACCCCTGTTCCTGTCTGATGTTGTCACTGCTACTGCTGGCGATGATGAAATCGGCGATGTTCCGATGGATGGATCCGATCTGTAACTCAAGTAGATTACCACAAACTCAATTACGTCACACGTTAGCTGACGTTACATACATACATACAAAATGACGTAACTCCGTCACGAAAATCGAAAGATCCGTCACGAAGGTGGAGGATTGCATAACGCTGATGGATTTTCAATTTAATAAACATTCGGTTGAATATTTCGAAATTAATTTGAATAGAAGCTGTTTCCGCCAGCAACAGCTCACAGTCAAACTAGCTTCAAAATATTCAAAAGATTATCTGCATAGTTGAAATTATGACTCTGTGAATTCAGATTTCAAAGTTTCAAATCGATTCTAATGCGCGTAAAACCTGGCGGAGTTTGGATTGAAATGGGCGTGCCATAGATAGAAATGGCACCGTTCTGGCGTAGAAATCTACTTTATACACGCGTGTGATATACGCCTATATACTGGGCGTACTCTCTGATACTAAACACACTGCGTGGGTTATGCTGTAATTAGCCTGCCGTAATGCTAACGTCAACCTCAATAACATCAAAGGTTCCGTATATATTCGTAGACTGTGGAATTACTACGCAAAGAAATAACTGTACACGCATTACAATAAGTACACTATGTAATACATAGTAAAAAAATAAACAGTTTTCTTAGCCGCCTTTTCGGTTTGTACAGTGTTTATTCAGCCATTTATAACCATATTGCACCATGGGATATGTGTTGATAACAGTTATACGCTTATAGAATGATGGGGGTGGTGAAGGGTGGGGCAATGAGTAACAAATTGCTAACATTTTGAAAAATATTGATTTGTAAATTAAATTAAATTCTCCAATCCAAAGTTTTTAATACCTCAAGGGGTGTTGCAGTGGTAGGGCCCACTGAGAAATTTGGGCATCTGATAATGTTTAGACTACTTTGCAAATGTCTCTGTCGAGTTCAGCGGCAGTCATTCCAGTGGTGCATTTTAATTCAGTGAAATGGTAAACGTTCTCAAGCGATCTTGACCATTAAAGCGACTTTCGAGACGCCAAATACGATATGATAAATTGGATATTTGTTTGAAACCTATTTGACAAGCAGCTGTTGCTGTGATATGTAGCAACCCCTTAGCAAATCTGTCTCTTAAGAGGCAACAGCGTAGTGGAATCGTTACACTAATATTTAAAATAATTGGATTTCAGTGTTAAAAGTGTTAATGGTCGAGAGACGTATTATAGAAGAACTGGACAATCACTCGTAAGATAACTTCGTCCATAAGCCATAAGCTCGTATTGTACAGAGTCAGAAAGAGAGCAAAAACGTTGCAGATTATTGCTTTGTTTTGTAGAGTTGGGGAATCAAGGCATTCATTGATGTAAGAGGATTGGCGCTAATTGAGAAGCTCGCTGTTCAATGTTGACTCTTTGTCTTAAGTGTTAGGAACTATTGAATGCTTATTGTGCGCGTGGAACAGGGGGCGGGTTTCTCTGAATGACCGATTGAAGGGGGCGGGGTGGTAAGTGTTTCAAGGAAGCCACACAGTGTGAGAATAAGGATACCAGAACTACAAGTGCTTGCTATAAAAGTAGGAAATGCTCGTGTTTTTGGCATACAGTTTGAGGATTCGCGTAGAGAAGCCACGTGTATGCTTGGTGCCAGTGCTACATTATCTATAGAATCTCAGATCATTGCGGAGCCATAATCGTATCAAGGTAAGTCATCTGTATATATGTATGTGTGGTTCCACACGCGGTCCCACGCGCTTATCGATTATAAGCTGTGGTAGCTGTGTCACTCTGTCTGCTATCCATCCTGGTTGCCCTTTCCTTTCACCCTTCTTTCTATCTATCCTCGCTCCATTCTTTCTGTCCACACTCCTCCATTCTTTCTATCAATCCGCTCCCCCTTCCCTCTATCCACAATCCCTCGCTTGCTTCTTTCTATCCACCCTTCCCATTCTTTCAATTCATCATTCTCTCCTTCTTTCTATCCATCCTTCCAACCTTCTGTTTATTCCACCTTCACCAAGCCTCTCTTCCTTTCTTCTTTCTATCCACATTTCCTTACTTCTCACCGCCCTCCTATCAACCTGTTTTCATTCCTTCCTTCTATCCGCTCGTCACTCATTCTTTCTATCCATCATTCCATCCGACTTTCTTTCATCCATTCCATTTTCTTTGTTTTCTTTTCCACCATCCATCCCACTTTCTTTCTCCCCTTTTCCGCCGTTCATCTCGCTTTCTTTGTTTCAGTTTCTGCCATCTATTCCACTTTCTTTCTTTCCCGCTCCTCTGTCCATTCCACGTTCTGTACTTGCTTTTGTATCCGTCTATTCCACTTTCTCTCCTTCCGTGTCCTACGTCCATTTTCTTTCCATTTCCCCCGTCCATTCGACTTTCTTTCCTTCCGTTTCATTCAACTTTCTTTATTTCCCTTTTGTCTGTCCATTCCACGTTCTCACTTTTCTTTTCCTCCGTCCATTCCATTTTCTCGCTTTTCCTATTCTCTGTCCATTTGTCTTTCTTAATTGATAACGTTCCACTTTAATAACCCTTCTGTTGAATATTTAGAAACCAATTTGACTGGGAACTTTTGTTGCCATATAGGCAGCGGCGGACCATGGTCAAATTAGTTTAAAATGCAATCAAGTTTACCTAAATGGTCAACTTGAAACTTACATTGATGGATTTCACGTTTCAAATTTTTAATCGATTCCAACACGCACACAAATGGGCGGAGCCTAGCTAGAAATGGGCGAGGTATAGATAAACATTGATCTATATGTTGCTACACATAGATCGTAGGCAACCTGAGCATGACGACGAAAGATGACCGTTCTTTAAGAACCCCCCCCCCCTCCCCATACCTCTGCCAAGTTAACACTTTTATGGTCGTCGTCCAAAACGGTCTCTGAGAAGTGTCCAGTTACAGCCCAAGAGAACTATTTCTGAAAATTTACCTGTGGAATGACTGGCTCGGTACCCGAGCCAGTCATTCCACCGGTAAGTTTGAAAAAATAATCTCTTTTCCTGCAAATGGACACTGCCTAAGCAGGAAATGTCTCTTTTCTCGAAAATTAATGCATTCAAGGTCAAGGCGGCCAAAAGTGACGTCGATAGCCGCCTTGAGGAATGCCCATTTGCTGAGAAAACGAAAGCTTTTCTGGAAGTTTTATTTGTAAATCTACAAAAATCGTTTTGCTGAGTAATTGTAATTTATATGAGTAGCATTTTGGGGACTTTGGGGCGCTGGTGACAATGTTAATGCACGTGAATGAAATATCACGTGTCTCAAAGAATCGCACACGCGACTGCAAATGGGATTTCACGTAACACATGGCTTGTGGTAAGAGGACACCTATCTTTTATGACCAAATTATGTTGCTCAAGTGTTGACCCAGTAAGCCAAGTTTGGCCGCAATACCAACGCCAATTGTTTACATTTTATTTACATTAAGTTTCTGGGGTGGGGTGATGGTGCTCATGATTAAATGTGTAATAACTGAGTTTATATGTAAATATTACTATTTTAGTAGTAACAAACTTTAACCAACTCTTTCTATTTGATTATTCTTTTTTATTTCCAGATCAGACCACACCCACGTGACACAGCACGATGAAAGGATTCAGGATATTCCGGAAACGGAACAAGAATCGAACAGATTCATCAGTGACGCCACATGATGGCGACCATGTCATCGAGAGCATCTCTGATCCAGATATAAGCATTCATATCTATGAAGAAATCCCGGATATCCTGGTCACCTGTTTAAAACCGGGAAATAGCAACACCACATCAGAAACACGTGACAGGGCAAATGAGAGGACAGACGGTATGAAAAGTGGTTGCAAAATGAAAACTGGTTCTTATACAACGGCTTCGTCCTCGAATTCATATTCGGTTATTTCTACAAACATCATGAGAACTGGTCCTGTGGACAGAGCGAACAAGGCTAAGGTGCTGGGAACGTCTATTAAATCAAAACATGTCAACGACAGAAATTGTGATAGAGAAAATTGCAAAATGGAAGGTACAAGACCAGACAACACGACAACGAAGGGCGTTAATGGTAAAACGTCTTCATATATCCCATTCCCGATGACTTCTAGTTCCGTAATAGCTTATCAGAGCAATCATGATAACAACATGCATATGCTAGAAACGTCTATTAGACCTAAACATTCAGTAACGAAAACTGGTAACTTTGAGAATGGCGGTTATTTGGTTCCATGTTCTCGCAGTTCAGGCAAGCGTGAAACTGAATGTAAACAAAGAACACGGCATAATAAGTTAGATACTGAAATCTGTCACAGCGTAAACAAGGAATTCAGGATAGAGAACAGAAAATACTACAGACTGCTAACCCGGATGGAAAGACAATTACATTTCTGTGCAAAACTCAGACATGACATGGATTTAGATGAGAGTGAATGTTCTGACAACTCTACTAGGGACAGTGGTTATAGTGCTTCAAACTCTTCCGGCTCAAGTGTGTGTTCTGGTGAATCTTCTGTTTCTCCGCATGATGATTACATATCGAGATTAGAGTCTGGTTTAGTAACTGTCTCTTCAAATGCATATCATAATGCATCTTACAGACCACGTAGTAGTCGATACCAGCGACATAGCGATAGTGTAATCATGGATTCACGTGACAGGACAATTTCAAACAGTGCTAATGAAAGAACGTCAACAGGATCACATGTGAGGCGTATTGATGCCTCACAGTGTATTAATGTCTCTGAGAATACTGCTAGAATCCGGAGTATGGAGAGTGAGAAATTATGTGTACAAGTAACAGATAACTCATCATTACGAGGGCTTACTTCAGGATCCAGGGTACGGAGAATTGCGGAGTTGAATCGTTGCTATGGTAACAGGTCTATGCTACAGAACATTATTAGTGCTAATAATACCCGGATGTTCCACTTGTGATTTAAGGAATGAATGAATGAATGTTTAATTTGTGAATACAAAATAAGTGCTAGCGAATTCCTGGATGAGTGGATGGATGGATGGATGATCGGATGAATTTCATAGTATGTTATTTTAGAAATAATCTGATATCTTATGTTTCCATAAATAAATTAATTCTTAGTTAATGTGTGTTTCGCACAGATTATTTTTTATAGCCATTTTCCAATAAAACCTCCGGGAGATTGTACGACCCAGCTCAACATATATGGTCAGACATGTGACAGTAGTCATCTGCAATTCACCTTTCCAGAGTATCCATCTACCAATCTGATGTCACATGACGTCATACTCAGCTAAGCGGCGTGTAGGATGATGTCATAATCACTACGTCATAAATGATTCTATATGACACGTCTTAATAGTCCGACACGTAGGTTTCTACCATTTAATAAACATTCATAGGCAGCAACAGCACCCAGTCAAATGAGTTTCAAAATATTCAACAGCTTACCAGTACAGTTTTCTGGAAATCGATAGTCAGGGAGTTCAGAGATCGGTCGATCCCAACACTAGCGAGGTTCTATTTCTAGCTAAGCTCCACCCACACCTCGCTCGTGTTGATCGGGAACGGTCGTTCTCTGAACTTGCTGACTATCAATTTCCAGAAAACTACAGATAAGCTGCTAAATATGTTGATACCTACGGCAGCAACAGCGCCTAGTCAAATTAGTTTAAAAATATTAAATATTCATGAAACAATGCATAATCCGTCTTCAATTATGCGTTCGTGACGTACTTATCTATGCCATTCATGACGTCATAATGCCATCATTGATTATGATCTCATTATACACGTCACGTAGTTAATTATGACGTCATACGATGGATGGATATAGTGGGAAACTATTGATTCTGATTTCATATACTTGGGTGGCAGATGCGATCCGTGGGAGGGGCCATATCGAACAAGGAAAGGCAAAAGCTAAATTTAACATTTGAACTTATTCGCACATTGAAGTGGCAAATGCTAGTACTGTTGTATTGGATTACGAGAAGGTGACACGATTAGCATGCGTGAGAATGGATCGGTACAATGGATAGCTATACGTGGACCCCATGAGATGTCACAAAGACACAAGGATAAAGATATTCTGATAGCCAAAGGTATTGCCGGAAGTTTGTATGCGATGACAGAATTTAGACAATTGACAAGCTGTACCTTTAGCAGGTCGGTGTGTCCTTTTCCCCAAAAGATGTCACCATGTCAGGATAGTGAACACATTATAGATTACAATGGACTTAATTTGACAAAGTGTACAAATGACGAATGATCTTATTGTTGTGAATCACATGCTCTCTCGGTCTTTCTCTCGCGTCATATTCCCCCCTCCACCCACACCCCACCCAACCAAACTCCCCCCTCCCACGCCCACCACACGCACCCACCCCTAACTCTTTCTAACCCCGCTGTCTTTCTCGCCCTCTGCTCTCTGCTCTCAGTAATAAGTGTATTGAAATTTGGAGTCCGGGACGTTATAGATGAAAATAACAGATTTATTCTAGTCGCTATTTGTATATTCTTTTACCGAGCGGCCTGTTATGCGAGTGACGTAAAATGTCTCGGAATCAACATTTTAATACATTTATACAGACAAGCCGTTGAACATATTGAGTCTTGGTGGTTTCCATGGCAGCAAAAGCTCTTCAATTCAGTCCAATTAGTTTCAATCATAATGCTCAACTGAATAATGATTAAATCTAGATGGTTTTCTGAATATGGTGCCGCCTCACCTATTATTCTGACAGTAACTCTGGGATAGGTCTTATTTATTACGTGTGTGTTAATAGCGCCAAATGAGTGCTTATAACCGATAATCCATTAACAACTCGTAGAGATAATACGCCCTTCCATATGCGTAGGAACAGGGGGGGGGGGGGGGGGGGGGGCGGGGGGGCGGTGCGGTGAAGGTATTGAGGGCGATAGCTTTTCCTCTCCCAATGGGCATATTATAACCCCATAGCGCCCACTAGGTTATGGCACCACCCATACCTCAGACACACACACCACACACCACACACCACACACCACACACCACACACCACACACCACACACCACACACCACACACCACACACCACACACCACACACCACACACCACACACCACACACCACACACCACACCCATCGGGTCCAAGTACGTTCCTACATCCATGGCTTTCTAGAATCCTGACGGTACGGCATCTCAATTTCCACGCAAGTGTTTTATTTACATGTGGTGGAGTTGTGGAATATCGTGAACATACTTTGCGCAGAAGTTGGTGTTGTCTTTTCTAAACTTCATATATTATTATGCAGAGATCCGAAATGTCACTCAATTATATGACGTCATACCACGTGTCATAACATTACGTTACATGTAGGCTGATGTTATAGTCAAAATGCGTAATGAATGACGTATCTAGCTCCGTCAAGAGCATTGAATAATCTGGCATGTGTACGATTTATGGCTTTACAATTTAGTCAACATTCTGTTGAATATTTTGAGAGTAATTTGGATGGGCGGTGTTACCATAGGAAGCAACAGTGCCCAGTAAAATTGGTTTCAAAATATGCAACAGCTTTCTTGTATAGTTACCTTGAAATTGGGATTCTGCATTCTAGGAATTCAGGGTTCAAACTATATATAAATCGTTACCAACACGAGCTCATCGTGGGCGGAGATTAGCTAGAAATATGTGGGGCAAAGCGAGAAATAGATCGCTCAGGAGCCGTCTATGTTCCTTATTTGAAAGATAGACTTTAACAGTTCAGAATTGAAGCCACGCGTTTAAGGATACGCGTACTTATCTTGGTCATTGTACCGCATATTTAAATCACGACACCGTTATCAAATAACCCAAGAATAACAATTTACCAACAAAGCTTCGGAAATAGAAATACCTTGCTTATTGTAAAGAAAGCTTTCCATAGAACTTGGTACACGTGATTGTTTTGTTAGAGAAATGATTTGCGGGTGTGTAGTAGTAGTAGTAGTAGTAGTAGTAGTAGTAGTAGTAGTAGTAGTAGTAGTAGTAGTAGTAGTAGTAGTAGTAGTAGTAGTAGTAGTAGTAGTAGTAACAGCAGTAACAGCAACAGTAGTAGTAGTAGTAACTTAATTATTATGAAAATTACAGTTATTATTTACACGTACTTCATAATTAGTAATGACAGAATTATTACTGTTATTGTACCGCCATCTCAATTTACAAAGTGCTAAAATTATAGTGGTCATATTGTTGCGGTCATCAGAATTTATATTATAATAACTATAATAACTGATTATAAAATGTCAGATTGCTATTCTTAGAAATGGGTCATTTCTGTGCATGAGATAACAAAAATACAGAATAACCTTATTTTCAACAGTAGACATGGAAACATAACGACCATTTATAATGCGATAGAGATCTTGGAAATTCACCGCCGGAATGACTTGCTCGGTAAAGGTGTCAATCATTCCAGTGCTTAATCTACAAAACAGTCCCCTCATCGTGTTACTTTATAATTTTTCTGCAATTTCGTGTTATTGTTTCTTGGATAGCCACAATGTGGGGCACCAAACTGGTTGCTACGGCAGGTGGTTGTTTGCATTATGTGATTTTGGCGTCGGCTAAAATGTGACGTGTTTTTTATGACATCAGAAACTTGGGTAACAGACGGGTCAGTATTTAGTTGATTTAAGGGAAATCTTTAAGAGGACCACATTATAACGTTACACTATAACGTTAGCTGACAACTGACGCATTTCTATTATGACATCAGGTACTTGGGCAACATAGGGTCGGTTCTTAGCTAGCTTAGGGGAAATCTTGAATAACCAGTGTGGGACACCAAGCAGGTTATTAGGGCAGTTGTCTGCTTACGTTGTATGATTGTAACGTCAGATAAAAAGTGACACATTTTTATTATGACATTAGGTACTTGAGTAACAGATCGGATCGATTCTTAGGTAGTTTATGGGGAATCTTGTTCAGCCACCCAGTGGAACCTGTTCACTAATGCAGGTGGTTGTTTAATCGGTTTGTTCCATTTGAGTTCGAAAACATATGGTCCGACTCGACCACTAGTCTGACTGGAGCGACACCTAGCGGTAGCGTAGTTTTCTAGACATTGTTCACTACTATGTTTAAACCTTAATATTATTAATATTGTTGTCATTGTTGCCGTTGCCGTCGCTGTTGCCATAGCTGTCGTCGTCGTCGTTGTTGTCCACCTACCTCTGAAGAAACTGTTATGCCAGCGGTCTGTATTGTCACAGTGATAATAGGAACACATGGTTTTAATGATCTGGGTGCGACCCCCCACCCCATTCACAGTTGGAAACAAAGGAAATGCCATTTTCTCCTTGTTGCTTCTCCAACCATGGACAGATCCGATCTGCCAGTCAAGTATATGATGTCATAATCAATTGTGTCACATGTAGAATGACGTCACAATCAAAATGCGCAATGAATGACGTGTCTATGTCATTCGCTAAAACTGACTAATCCGTCAACTGAACGAATTGTATGTCTTTACTACTTAAAAACAGTCTATTAAATAAGATTTTGGAAATAATTTGATTGATCATTGTTGCGCCCAGTCAAACTAGTTTCAAAATATTCAACAAGATACCAGTAAACTTACTTAAATCGGATTCTGAGAGTAAGGGGATCAAGTATATAAATCGATCCCAAACCGTGCACAGCAAGGACGGAGCTGAGTTAGAAATGGGCAGGCATAGCTAGAAATGGGTGAATCTTAGCTAGAAATGGGCGTGGCATAGCTAGAAATGGTTCCCTCTATTGGCTACCTGTGTAAGGCCAGCAAATAATGCTATGTTGATCCACGGTTGGGTCAATGTATGCTTATTAGTTAGCCTAACGTGATTTTGCTCATTGGGGGTTACGTTGACCCAACATATCAGGTTATTTTTTAGACGTAGATACAACGTTGGGCCAACCTCACTAACTTAATATCAGCCAATCAAGGTAAATGCACCGTCTAGTGAATGTAGCTAATTATCTATGAATCAGTCAACGTAAGGTCAACGTTGGACCAACTAAACCATACGTTGAGCTAGCGTAACGTCAATGAGCAAAATGGCGTTGACCCAACAAATATAGCTTACGTTGGGCCAACGAAACAATATTTGCTGGGACGGTGTAAAAAGATGATCTGGTATAGTGGTTCATGAATTGACGTTCTTATCCACCGATCATGGTTCGTATCTCTGTGCGACCTCTGTCTATCTCGCTGTCGTTGGGAACGAGATCACATCCATTCTCTGTCGCCTCTCCATAAAAGGGTTTAAAGTGGGTACCTATGTAAGCAATGATTATCGATTGTGAGGTCGTGTAAATAGGTCGGCATAAAGCTACATTGTAACGGGAAATTAAAATCCGCTCAAGATGATATAAAACAAAAGCCAATGAGGGCCATATTTAGCCTGAAAAGCTTAAACCAATTCCATCATCTATCCGTCGATAATCATCTTAAATTGTTTGATACATTAATACGACCCATTCTTACCTATGATGCAGAAGTATGGGGCCCGCTAAATCTATTACCGTCCCTTGAGAGAAGCGAAGTGATAGAAGACAAATTTGTAACTAGCTTCGAAGGTGAACATCTTCATTTAAAATTTTGCAAAAACATACTAGGCGTTCATTCTAAAACACCAAACTTATGTGTCCTTGGTGACGTAGGCCACTATCCAAACTATATCCAATCTATAGTACACGCTATAAAATATTGGATACACATCGTTTCCGAAATCCCGAAACATCGATTATTTACAAAGCATATCTAGAAATGTATAAGAACGACAATTCAGCAATAAGCACCAACTGGGTCACAAGCATTAGAAAAATGTTGGAAAACCTCGGTTTCACAGAGCTTTGAAATAATCATGGATCAAAGAATATTAATGCCACTTTAAAAAATATTAAACAATATTTGCAAAACAGGTTTATTTCTTACTGGTCGGCGTCATTAAA
Source organism: Chaetoderma sp. LZ-2023a (assembly GCA_034401795.1). Taxonomy (NCBI): domain Eukaryota; kingdom Metazoa; phylum Mollusca; class Caudofoveata; order Chaetodermatida; family Chaetodermatidae; genus Chaetoderma; species Chaetoderma sp. LZ-2023a. The sequence continues at coordinate 30,863,759 of CM067361.1, read as the reverse complement.
CGACACCAGCCATAGCAGATATGACTTATAAAACCGCTAAATGTGCGTTTGCTATGGAAAACTATTTACTAGATGATAGGTATAACCGAAAATACAGAGTAGCACTCACAAAGTTCCGAATGAGTGCACATGTACTGCAGATTGAAAAGGGTAGACACCTCAAATTAGAGAGGCAAGATAGAATATGTTATTCTTGCGATCTAGGCTGCGTTGAAGATGAGCACCATTTACTTTTTACATGTCCTAAATACCAAGACCTCAGAGTAAAGTACTTAATTACACGCCTCGCGTTAAAAGATTGGGAGTTATTAAAGAGGAATATACTGCAGAATTTTGCTAAATATATATACTACGCGTTTGAACGCAGAAACACAACTGTACATGTCTGATGCTGATAATTATCGTAAGCAACAACCTTACGGGCCACATGAATAGAGGGGTCCATGGGCGTTTGAATGCAAGAGCACAGCTGTACAAATCTAAGGCTGCTAATTGTCTGAAGCGACCACCACATTATGGACCACAAGAATAGAGGGATCCATTTATACTTATGCACCGCCCATGTCTAGATTATCGCCGTCCAAGTTATGTGTGTGTTTATTTATATACTTTGAACCTGGAATTCCCGGAATCTCAGTCTCAGAGTAACTATACATGCAGCTAAACTGTTGGATATACTGAGGCTAATTTGCCTCCGGGCAGTGACTGTCTACGTCAGCAACGGCCCTCGGCCAGGTTAGTTTCAAACTACTCAACATAACGTTTATTAACTTGTAGGTCGATCAAAGACATACAATGCGTACACTTCATAACGGAATTGCTACGTTAAACCTTGTAATGACTGTAACGTCAGCTCCCTGATGACCTAATTGTCTATGCCGTCTTCTAACTAATCTCCACATAAGTCCTGCGAGATGAATTTTAATAATTGAACGCCGACTCCCAGAATCCCAATTTCAGAGTAACTGTACAGTTTAAATGTTGTATATCTTTAAGCTAATTTGCCTGTGAACAGTGGCTGACTATGGCAGCAACGGCTCCCGGTCAGGTTAGATTCAAACCTTTCAACAGAACAGGTATTAAACTATAAATCGATCAAACACATACAATTGGCACTCTTCATTGCGGACTATTCAATTTTTCCCGACTGTGTTAAACCTACTAATGATTATGACATTAGCCTTCTAATAAAGTAATTTAATATGACGTCAATTACTTGGGTGACAGATTGGATCCCTCCATTAGCAACTGTACGTATATTTGAGACAGGTGGTATTCGGACCACCTGTCTTGGAGAAGCGCCATCTTGCTTCCAGAACTATGTGGCTAGTCGCAGAAGGCTGACTGTATATATTATGTAATTTCATGTTCGTTAGAATTATGCTTTTGTTTCTGTAAATTCTAGTTAAACTGTTATATTATGCCAACGTTATATGTTACATTGTAGATCTCTATATGGTCAAAACGTGTAATTTCGTTCAGTACCAAATAAATTTCAAATTTCAAATTGTAATGGCGTATCTATTTAAAGAGGATGATGTGGCGTAGTGGTTTATGAATTTGGCGTTCTTAGTTCGTATTTCTGTGCCGTACTCGCTATCGTTGGAAACAAGGGTGCATATGTATAAATTGGAGACTACCCTAGATATCGCTTCAATAGAGGAACACCACAAAGTCTTTGATTTCTTTAAGCGATCGTTAGCCTGGTTTACCTCTGTTTCGTTTATATCTAGCTATTTGTTTAGGAAACATCTATCCCGAATCAAATTCTATGTTTAGTTATAGTCAAATATAATATGAATCTATTGAAATGATGTTATCAAATATGACAATCCGGCGGACTATCATTGATGTATCATGATCATCACATGCGTAGTAGCGTAAATCCAGATATTATTAAGTTACATGTTAAATATATTTTTAACTCATGAAATTTAATAAAATCAAATAACCAATACAGAAGATGATTAGAAAATTACATGGACCTTTTCATAATATGTCACTTCAATAATATTTGAAGATTAATCTATGATGAAAGAAATTGATATTTTGTCTGTCGTATGAGATGTAAGCGTAAAGTTAACCATGATCTCGGATCACGATGGTGGTGGGAGGGGGTGGGGTGGGTGTGGTAGAGTGGGTAGTTGGGTGGTGGTGTGGGTGGTGGGGTGGGGTGGGTGGTGGGTGGGGTGGGTGGTGGGGTGGGTGGACTTCCACCGTCAATGTGAAAAAGGAATATTTAAAACATTCACGGTGAAGGCGTCCAAAATCGGCCTGTGTAGTGGTCTTGAGGAATGTCCATTTACAGGCCAAGAGAAGGTTATTTTTTTGAAATTTTAACAATGGATTGACTGGCTCGATAACCGAGCTCGTCGTTCCAGTGGAAGATTAAAAAGAAATTATCTTGTATTAAACATTATGATTTTCTTTAAGAAAATTCCCTGATAACGCAGCTTTCTGGGCCGATTCTGGGCCAATACTGATATGGGTACGTTTCGGCCCAGCATCGGCCCAGCATCGGCCCAGTAAGCTGCCTTATCTGGATTAGTGAGTAATATTATTGAGCATAAGTTCTCATTTAGACGGATGCATGCAAACAAATCCATAAAGTGGTCCATATAGTCACAGGTCGTCTCTTAATACAATCTACATGAAAGTCAATTTAGGCGGATACAATATAGCAATACAAATTCAACGATAAAGGTGATCTACATTGGAAAATATGTTGATCCATACCAAGCCTCGGCTCTGATTAATCTCAGAATATAGGATATGTTTACAGTACAGCCCTCGTCCTTGTTGAAACTAGCTGTATATATGTATAGTGTGCATAGAGTGATTATTTGGTTAGTTCTGGTTTTCCTGCCGTCATTACACTTCACTAATGTTAATCTAGCCTTTACATAATGTTTACACATGCTAATTATTAGATCTAAGAGACCTGCCCGCTACAAGTCACTTAAGTGTTTAACAAAATATACACGAATAATTAGTCCCATGTTTGCGTTTGGCGAGATAGAATTTCAAGTGAAGTTGCCAGTCTAACCTGAATGGTCAGGAATAGTGCGAGTATGCCTGCACGTTAATGTCCAGTGCAATACTATGTTTGACAAAGACGATTTAATGCAAACATGGTCACACAATGGTAAATAAATACGCGTTTTAACGGCCAGTCATGAATTACTCTCTTGCTTTCTTAACTGAGTTCAATATAGGTAACTTCCCCAGGTAAATGTATGTTTGTTTGGCCTATACTAGGACCTAGGACCTATTTGTTAGGTTTCCGCCAAGCCACGTATAGACTGGGTTTTTATTTCAATCCATTACGGATACTTTTCACAGATTCAAATTGGTACTTATCTATACCCCTATGTGAAGAGATACTATGAAGGAATGAAGGAGATGTCATGTTTCCGAGGATAGCGAGATGGTCATGCATCGAGACACGATGTTGTTAGCTGTATAGCAGCTGAAAGCCACCCACGACCAACAACTTTCAGTCAAATTGTTTTCGAAACATTCATCATATCCAGAGATAAACATCGTGTAAAATGTAGTCTGGAAAAATTCAGCAGACAAGTGGTTAATAATCTCGCTTCCTAAGTGATTCGCAGAGATATCGTCAAAGGCTTTGACTTTGTCACTATTTGCCAGAAAAATCACTACTGTCATCTTTTGTTTCATGGATAAGTAGACTTACGGGGCAATTGTCACATCCCAAACCCTATCTCTAACAAATCCACAATGTGAAGCAAATTCTATAGTAAGCTTTCTTTACAATAAGTGAGTTACTTCTAATTTTGTGGCTTTGTTGGTAATTTGTTATCTTTGTTATTTGATAACGTGGCCTCACTTTATAATTCGACAATACAATTGTCAAGATAGTCAGGTATCTTTTAATGCGTGTGTTTAATTCTAAAATATTGATGTTTATCTTTCAAATAATGAGGCACTTTACAAACCTTTTCACTGCTACCGACCACGAGGTTATGTACGACGATGGAAAGACAACAAAGTATTCTAATCCTTGGGAATTAAAACCATAATCCACACTATGTGAGTATGCGTGTTTGGAGGCTGATGCAGTGTACCGTCAGCATTCTAGGAGATAAGAAAGGGCGTGGTTTCTCTGAGACATGTAAATGCTCTATAAGCGATATAAATAATTGAGTGCCATTAACACATTTGTGACAAAAACTAGGCGTATTCCAGAGTGTGGGGGCGGGGGGGGGGGGTCGCGGGGGTCGTACAATTTGTACCATATATACCAAATGCGCAAAACAATTAAAATTTTAAATTGTCAAAATTTGTTTTCTTATGGGCAATTTCTATTTTTTAAAAACATTGAAGGGTTATACCAGGAGCGTGCCAGGAGCGTGTGTACAATCAACCAGCTACAACAAATTCTTGAAAAATGTTAGTTGAATAAATGTTGAATGTAATTTCTCTAAAAGCTTTTGCTATTGCAACTTCTGCTTCCAGTCAAATTCTAGTTTCAAAATATTCAACAGGCAGTAAATATGTGTCAACATTTAAAGATTTGGGATCAATTAGATAACTCTTTCAAGGACAGAAAGCAGAAAGCTTAAAATTTACCATGCATAGGCCTAGTGTGTGAAACTAATTAGTTTGGAAGCTACTGCAGCATAATTCCAGGAAAATTTCATTCAGAATATTCAACACTCAGCATAGTTATTTTAAAATTGGGAGTAAACGTTGTAAATGATTAATAACGCTGGATTTCAATAGTGTGAAAGCACTAAATTACTTATTATGTCTAGCGTGCACTTGTCATTATTTACTAGCCGTCACCTACTATCGTCTGCGAAGTAAGCCGCTAAGCGGTTGCCTATAATTGACCGACCGGGCAATCAGCGACATCGTTTCATTTTGGTTTGCAAATCCCGTTTTACAATTGATGCAAGCAAATACGACGTTAATTGTCGAGTTTGATTCTGTTATATTAAAATTAAGTACCGCGCCTTTTGTTTTGAAATGCATAACACATTATTTTAAAATTATACAGACTATATGTTCTAAACTTGTGTCTTCCAAATTTAAATGTGGAAGATGTCCATCCAGTGCCGATGTTATGAAGCAATCTTTCAGTTAGCTCCTTTTTATGCGAATGCTTCTGCGGATCCGGTATCTGAAAATGTGAATTGCTGTACCCTTTCCATGATCGTCTCTATTACTGCAAGCCCATGCTTGACATGCGGACGTGATGCGATTTAACAATTTCACGCCAGCACTGGCCTCTGCAATCGTCAAATTGAGGACGCAGGTCAAAAGAATGCTATTTTGAGAATTTACAACTAAAACGACTGTCTCAGTAACCGAACCAGCCATTCAAGTGGTCAATTTTTAAAAAAAATCTTCGCTTGGCCTGCAAATGGGCATTCAATAAGGAAATATTATAATTTTCCTGACATAATTTGGTCATTAAATGGTTAATTAATATTCGGCCTTCATAACTCGAAGTAAACAGGTAAATCCAAAAGCGCTGGCGATATTTTGCTGGTGTGTCGTTGACGTCATAATATCGCGGTTTCTCGCTCTCGATGCGCCCAGGAGTCACGTTTTCGAGCGTCTTGGGCATATTCATTTTAATATTTCTCGGCAATGGAACAGTGTATTTTATATTTTTTTGCGGCAACTATTTCGGATTATAGTATATTTTTAGTTGACTTATTCCCGATTTTCACTGGAATTTCCCTTTAAACATTTTTATTGTTCAAGAAACAATACGGATTGAGTCACAAATTGTCTCCAACTTAGTTACGACTCACTCCGAATTTTAATATCTTGTTGAATAATTTGAAATTAATTTGACTTTGAGCTGGTGCTTATACAGGCACCACCAATGCTGCTCCCAGTCAAATCAATTTTGAAAATATTCAACGTTGCTTTTGTGGTAGTCTCAAAATTGTGATGTTGGGGTTCATATGGTTTAAGAGATCCCTATTTGCCGGTCGGTTTTCCTATTGGTGACTAACTTGTTGTAAGAAACCACAAGTCTTCATAGCCCCGATATTGTTACCTCATAAATTGGTCGCTTATGGCAGTTTCTATTGGACAACACATTCGGTTACGCCCTAATTACCATGCATTTTCAAAACTAATTTAACTAGGCGTTCCTCTTGGCGACGCCAGCAATCGTAGTTTCCCGCCAAATTATGTTGCCAGGAACTTCTTCATGTCAATTAGAGATCAGCCAAATTAGTAGAAAAAATATTCAACACGATATTTCTTAAATGGATGATTCCAGTTTATCCATCCATCATATAACGGCATGATCAACTACGTGACGTGTTGGATTACGTCATAATTAAACTAAGTCATGAATGACGTAGATACGTTGCTCACGAACGCATAATTGATGGCGGACTAAAGCGTTGTACGAATTGTATGTCTTTATTATTTAATAAACATGCTGTTAGATACTTTGAAACTAATTTTATAGGGTGTTGTTGCTGCCATACGCAGCAACGGTACCCAGTCAAATTAATTTCAAAATATTCAACAGCTTACCTGTATAGATTTCTGGAAATTGAGATTCCTGGAGTGCCGGGATCGATCGATGGAGCTTAGCTAGAGATGGACGAGTCATAGATAACACCTGATTCCTCCGTTGTCATATGCGTAGGAATAGGGGGTGGGGTGGTGGGGTTGAGTGGGGGATGGGTGTGTGTGCAAAGAGTTGTTGATAGCACCCCCACCAGCTTTGCATCTCCGATAGTGTATCCTCAAAACGCCCCATGTCTGTACACCACCCATGCTTCATCCCCACAGGTTCAAGTCCAGGTCCAGGTCCAAGTACGTTCCTACACCTCTGTTCGTTAGGTATTTTTTCGTATTTACTTTTTCGATTTTTTTAATGCACCTGCGGATAGCCACCGCACTAACGCACGTGCATCATGCCACCCTGGTTATACATGTTACTGCATTAGATATTAAAGTTACAAAGACACCCTACACCACTACACTATTTTGTGGTTATATTGACTATTAAGTTACCTGAACCTCTTCCTGCCCAAAACAAACATGACTGACTCATTAGTCTTATAATAGAGCTACGCCAAACCTGTCTATAACGGATACTGTATGGTCCATCAACCAGCAGTCATTAAAGACAGATGGCCACTAAAGACAGGTGTGCGCTTAATTCAAGTCATTTGCTATGGTAAATAGCGTTCGTTCCAACGCGATCGTGGTTCTTTAAGACGCGTGGTCTTACGACCACCCATCTTAAAGAACCACCATTGAGTGGCCCCAAGATTAGGTTTGCGCTATAGACAGTATTCAGTTTGTTACACGCCTGAGCAGATTCGCGGCTCTATTTCTTAGATAAAATATTTACTTTTTGCAAACGTCATGCAAATGAAGTGAGTTCGATGGATTTGAGTGAGTGAGCATAGGTTTGCTATATAAAGTAACAGCAAACAACGACAAGAGACTCGTTAGAGACATGTACAATATAGTGAAGGATTTAGTCAATATACCGCAATAACCATTGTAAATACTTCACGTGTTATATAATTGTTCAACACACTATTTCATGTCCAATCTATGGCCACGTGTGTGCGTGCGTGCGTGCGTGCGTGCGAGCGTGTGTGCGGTGGAGAGAGAGAGAGAGAGAGAGAGAGAGCTAGGGGGATGGGGATGGTGTGGATGTGATGGTGGGGTGGGGGGCGGGATGGAGGAATGGAGGGAGAAAGAAATACGAAGACGATGGCGACGGAGAAAAGACCGCCACAGGGGGATTGGGTAGTTTACATGAATCGAAGTTTCCGTGAGTCGCTTGCCTACTGTGTCAAATTGATTCCATGGTAATCTATCATGAGTTCAATATCTGGACATAGTGCCATCTTTGGGGCAAGGTAACATCCACTTTCTAAAGGCACAGCTGGTCAATTGTCTATATACCGACATCTCCTCGAATGCATTCAAACCCCAATAGTGTTGGTTATCAGCATATCCTTATCCTGGTGCATTTGTGACAGCTCCTGAGGTCCACGCCTAGCTACCCATTGTACTGATCCATTCTCACGCATGCTAAATTTGTCACATGTTCGTAATCCCATACAACAGGGCTAGCATTTGCTACTTCCACTTGAATAAATTCACACGCTTTAAATTTGTACTGTGGCTTTCATCGTTCCATCCACTCCTCCCACATTCACATTCTTTGAACACACTGCCACTGTTCACGCCGTTTGGTTTATAACTAGATCACGATGAATATGGCGAATTTCCTAGAGGTCTGTTGCATATTAACCGTGGAAACATCCAGGGATGTATTTCTAGATATTCCCCGCCCATTTCTAGCTAAGCCCCGCCAACATTGTGTGCACATTTCACTCGAGCTTATCACTTTTAACACTGTATTCCAAGAATGTCAATCTCAAGGTAACTATCCAAGTAAGCTGCTGAATATTTCTGAAACTAATTTGACTGAATGGTTATTAGTAAATCCACCAAAGACTTATAATAGATCAATTCAGTTTTAGCTATGGTTCGCCCATCTCTATCTAAGTGCCTTCCACAATTCGCTTGTTTTGGGATCGATCGAACTCCTTGACCATCACTTTTCCAGAAAATTTCATTGGTAACCTGTTAAATATTTTAAAACTAATTTAACTGGGTGCTGTTGCTGCAAGTCAAATTAGATTCAAAATATTCAACAGCATGTTTATTAAATAGTAAAACCTTCGTTCCTACAACAACGATTACTTTGTCATCAATTAAGCGTTCGTGACGAACTTATCGCCGCCATTCATGACGTCATTGATTGTGACGGTATGCTACACGAGACGAAGTTGATTATTACTCACATGATTGAACTGGAAAGGTCAATTCATATGCTTTCTGTCGGACATATGCTACGTTCATGATGGACCTACGTGGTTGTGATAAATGACACATTTTAATTATGACGTCGGATACTTGAGTGGCAGAACTGATCGCTCGTTTGGTATAAGGCAAGGAGATACGTAATGAATTAGAGCTGTACTTTTATTATCACCATCTTATAATACAGAGAGTCAGAGACTAACCTTGAGAGCACGATGATAGAGATGTACGCTAATCAGCCACTGGTGTAGGACTAAACATTCATGGAAGGTGGTCGCTCTGTAATATGTGATAATTCATCGTTAGGCACCCTCCATATAATGATACTGTCAGATAGCTTTGTAATCTCATAGAGGTTGTAAATATCGACCCTTTGAACACCAAAGTGACTCTCCAAATAAGCTGTTAAATATTTTAAAATTAATTTGACAGGAATCTGTTGCTGCAATTCGGCATTTGGAAGACAAAGAGTTCAGCGAGGGCATGCCGTTACTATGTATGGCCGATGATTGGTGGATACTACTGCAATTAATGTCTCTCCCAGAAGGACCCTTGCGGCATTATGCGATATGCGTGTCTGGGATGTGCATGAGGTATGCATGCGTGGAAGGTGCATGGGGTATGCTTGTGCGTGGAAGGGGCATGTGGTACGCGTGATGGGACGTGAGTGTGGTATGCGCAAGTTGTTGAAACACACTCTCCCTATGTCAAATCACAGGTGATCTCCATCAGATGAATTATAAGTAACATTTACACCTGGGTGGGGATGGTGGTAGTTTCATGAAGGTTGCGAAAGTACAAGAAAATTCGCTAGTGCACAACATTGCAGATTTCTTGTGGTAAAGGTATCAATTGGTTTTGACCATTTATCCTACAGAATGTCCAGCGGGAGATTCTGATGAGGGTGATAGTATGGGGAATCCTCCATTACATTTTTGCAGCAAGCTGTTGCTAAATATATGCGGGTTGTCAAGTGTTATGAATTTGGAATTAAGCAGTGGCGACAATAGACGGCGTGTGACATTCTGACGTTACTCAACGCGACACACCCAGGGAAACTAAACGCAGATGGTTACGTCGACATGTCTGGATGTATATCATGTTTTATTGGGATGTGGCTTTTAAACATAATATGTTGAAAAACATTAGTTAAGGAAGAAACCATGAATATCGTATTAGATTATCTTTAAATACCACATGAAATTCAGGCGATCACCCATTCATCCATCGATGCACTCAGCCAGCTATCCATCCATCCAGCAATCTTTTAATCTTCTAATTCAAAGAACGGACATTTCCAGGATATCCGGGATCCATCGATCATATGGCGTCATAATCAACTACGTGACGTGGAGGATAACGTCATAATCAATTACAGCATGAATGACTCGAAATATTCAACAGCTTGCTTGTATAATTTTATAGAAATTAATAGTCAGGGCGTTCCGGAATCGATTCATCTCAACACGGACGAAGCGTGGGTGGAGCTTCACTAGGAATTGGCGGGGCATAGCTAAAGCTGGAAAGCTCCATTCTCAAACATTTACAAATAGAACACGCACTCATTCATTCACTCAGCCATTCATCAATTTATTCCATAGCACATATTATTTTATCACAAGTGAAACATCTGGGTATTATTAGCACTAATAATGTTCTGTAACATAGACATGTTACCATGGCAATGATTAAACGCTGTCGTTCTCCGTAACCCGGAACCGGAACTAAGCCTCCATAATGATGAGTCATCTGTTACTTGTACACATAATTTCGTACTCTCCATACTGCGGGTTTTAACAGTGTGGTCAGAAGCACGTGTGCACTGTGAGGTATTACTACGTCTCCCATGTGATCCACTTGATAATGTTCTTTCATTAGCATTGTTTGCAATTGTTCTCTTATGCGAATCCGGGATTAAACTATTGCTATGTCGCTGGAATCGAGAACTACGTAAGATGTACGATGCATTATGGGATCCGTCATTTGAAGAATGAGTTACTAAGCAAGACTCTAATCTCGATATGTCGCTATTGTGCGGAGAACTACAAGCGTCGCTAGAACAAACACGTGATGCGGAAGAGTTTGAAGAGCTATAACCACTGTCCCTAGCCGAGTTGTCAGAATATTCACTCTCATCTAAATCACGTCTGAGTTTTGCAGAGAAAAGTAATTGGCTTTCCATCCTAGTTAGAAGTCTATGGTATTTTCTGTTCTCTATCCTGGATTCCTTGTTTATGTTTTGACAGATTCCTGTTTCTAACGCATCATGATATGTTCTACGTTTGTATTCAGTTTCACGCGTCACTAAACTGCGCGAACATGGAACCAAATAGCCATCATTGTCAAAATTACCAGTTTTCGCTACTGGAGGCTTTGATCTAATAGACGTGTCTATTGTATGAATATTGTTTTCTGTGTTGCTGTGAGCAGTTATTGCGGAGCTAGAAGTCATCGGGCAAGAGATATGTGCAGATGTCTTATCACTCAATCTGTTCCTCGTCATGCTGTCTCGTTTTGTACTTTGCAATTTGTAATTGACTCTATCACATTTTCTGTCGCGGATATGTTTTGATATAATAGACATCCCTGGGTCATTTGCCTCGTTCACTCTGTCCATAGTACCAGCTCTCATGGACACTGTAGAAACAACGGAATACGTATTTGAGGACGAACACGACGAACCAGTTTTCGTTCTACAACTAGTTGTCGTAGCGTCTGTTCTGTAATCTGCTCTATCACGTGTTTCTGATATAGCGTGGATATTTCTGGGTTTGAAGCGCGTGCCCAGGATATCCGGGATTTCTTCATAAATATGAATGCTTGTATCGGATATTTTCTCGATGTCATGACCGCCATTGTGTGCTGTTACTGACGAGTCTGGTGGTATCTTGTTTCGTTTTCGGAATATTTTGAATCCTCTCATGATTCTTTCTCACGTTGGTGTGGGTCTGATCTGGAAATAAATAAAATAATCAAATATTATGTGGGTTGTATTGGATTAGGTCCTCCTAAATTATATGTATATATATATATATACAATGACGTCGCATGAATGGTCCAGTTGCTGGTCCTGGTGTGTGTGGGGTGGTGGTGACAGCAATGGAAGTAGTTGCTAAACGCAAAGGTCTCTTAGCACATCATGAGAGTACACGAAGTAAAGCTTTAAGCCATTTACCCACATTTATTCAAGAAAATTTTAATTTTCTCATAGAAAATGTCCATTGGCAAACCAAGAGAAAACTATTGGTGTTGAATTTTTTTTTTAAAGTCTCATTTTGGTCTGGCGATGGATATTATCTAAGACCACGGCAGAGGCCGGCTTTGGCCGGTTTAGCCATGAAAGCTGCACAGCAACAATGCTTGAAAATACACTTGTTAAAATTGTATAATTTTAGAGGCTTAAATTGTGTATCCCAATGTAACGGAACAGAATAAATCTTATTATATGGTGATTTTTAGTTGTGAAGTTGAAATATGGAATCGTGTCCCTAAATGCAAAATAAAAAAATCACAAATTAAAAAAATTGTTGCTTTATTGACAACACCCGCTTAATCAACAGCAGCATCCTCAAAAACGTCAACTTCATCAACTCAAATCAATAACAGTCCTATCAACAACCATAGCCTCCTCACCACCAACGGCCTCATGACCACTAACAGCGTCGCTACCACCAACAACCTCGTTACGCGCAACAGCCTCATCACCACCAACAAACTCACCACCGGCAACAACCTAAAATAGTAACAACCTCAGCAATATCAACCACCGGATTAATGGCAAATATCTCACCAACAGCCTCATCAACAGCAACAATCGCAGGAACAGCAAGAGCCACTTCATCAGCAACAACTTCATAGACAATAACACCATCAATAGCAAAATCATCGAAAATATCACCGGAAAAAAAATGCAACAGTCTCATAGTCATACGCTTCAGCATCCCAATCAATAACAACAGCCTCGGCACCAGCACTGGCCTATGCACCCCGCCGCATACACAACACGCGTGTTCACAAATACGCGGAATGCTTACCTTAATAAGAATATAATACCGTGGTTTTCTGCAGGCAATGTAGATAGGCCAACAAGCATGTGTTCAATAAGGATATGTGAGTGAATTCTAAAGCTTTACGTCCAAAACTGAAAATGTATTCCTTTTATACAAATTTGCAGTTCGAGAATTCAGATTCCCACACTTTGTGTTTATACCAACAACCAACTCCGCCCCTTCAATCGATAATTCAGGAGACCCCGCCCCCTGTTCCAGCCGCATAATACGCATTCCCCGTCTCTAAACGCTTAAGACAAAGCGTCAACATTGAACAGCGAGCTTCTCAATTAGCGCCAATCATCTTACAACACAAACAAATAATCTGCAGTTATTCTGCTCACTCTACGACTCTCTACAATACGAGCTTATGGCTTAGAGACGATGTTATCTTAACACGGATTGTCCAGTTTCTTTGACCAGCGGTCAGCGCGTAAAGCACTTCCTGACCCCATTGACTCTTTCTAGCATTTCAGACAAGAAGGCGAATTATTTTAAATATCAAATCCGTCAGTAAGTTTGAGCTATGCCCGTCCATCTCTAGCAAAGCTCCAACCACGCGTTGCCCGTGTAGGAATCGTTCGATCACTGTCGCCTCTGAATCTCAATTTCCGGAAAACTATACAGGTAAGCTGTTGAACAGTATCACACCATTGTGACAGGTTGCTGTTGCTACATATGGCGGCAACAGCGCCCAGTCAAATTTGTTTGAAAATATTCAACAGCATGTTTCTTAAATAGTAAAGACGTACAATTTGTACAACAACACTTAGTCCGTCACCAATTACGCGTTCGTGACGAACTTATCTACGTCCTTCATGACGTAATTGATTATGACGTCAGCCTAAATATCACGTAGTTGGTTATGACTTCATATGCGTGATGGATACACTGAAATGCGCCATTATATGTGTCGTATAATTGCTATGCAATGTAGAATACTTTGAAACGAATTAGGTTAGGGAGCTGTTGGCGCAACATGCTACCAGTCAAATTACTTTCAACATATTCAACAGCTGTACAAGTAATATACCTTTCCAGCTTTAGCTATGCCCCTCCAATCTCTCTCTCTCTCTCTCTAAGCTCCAGCCACACCTCGCTCATGTTGGGATCGATCGATCTCTGAACTCCCTGATCATCAATTTCCAGAAAACTATACAGGTAAGCTGTTGAATATTTTGAAAATAATTTGATCGGGTGCCTAAGAATACACGTCGCGTAGTTGATTATGACGTTATATGATTGACTGAGGAAATGGATTCATGAATTGAAATTTAAATTCTGAAAATTCTGCCTTAAAAGTGTTCTTTCGAGTCCAACTCACACACGTGAGAGGAGTGGGGGGATCAAATTAAAAAAAATAGTCTTCTCTTGGTATGCAAATGAACATTTCTCAAGACAACTGGATAAGCCTTTTTGGTTAATTGGTATCCAGACTATTTATAACGATATTAACAGTTCATTCACTGAAATCATAATAGGCCTTTTAAAAAACCTTAAAGAAACAGATTGTAGCTTACCAGAAGTGTAGGGGTGGGACCAAAATGCGTATTTTGTGGCTATTGCTTTTAAAATGCGTTTATTATGAAGTGTCTCTAGTTATTTCTTCACTTTTATATTACAAAATTTACGGAACCTTTGATGTCATTGACGGTCGTGTTGACTGGCTAATTATAGTGTAAATATACCTATTGTGTTTGCATCAGGGCTTGTAGAACGAAGTCAGGCGTATGTTATGCTTACTAAATGCTAAATAAACGCATATGCCTTTCTTTGCTTGTACATGTGCATTCTGCATAGTTCGACTATTTGTCTTGAACAATTGACCACATGCCTCGTTTTTAAAAAAAATTAATTTGGAGGGAACGCGAGTAGTCACATATAATACTATGTTGTATAAATGATGATGATGATGATGGCAGTAGAGGTGGTGATGGTGGTGGTGGTGGTGGTGGTGGTGGAGGTGGTGGTCCTCATGGCGTCGTGGTAGTGCTGGTGCTGCTGGCGGTGGCACCGTCTCCAGTGATTCAGGCCAGTCGACGCCGATGTCAGCCGGCTGTCTTCGCTGCTGCCGCCGACGACGCTGATGAAGATAATAATGAAACAACAATGTGATCAAGTTGATACAATTCGATACACGGCGTATATACAGATGATTAACAATGTCAAATCTGAATTCCCAGACGCCAAAACTCAAGGCAAATGTACAGGTGAATATTTTGAAACTAATTTGACTGGCACGCAGGCTCGCATCTATAATTCATGATTTCCTATCGGCTCCACGGTTGTCATGAATAGTAGCAGTGTTTAAAGTAATACGTATCAGGATCTGTATGTATATTTACCCGTACAGGATAAATCGCAATGGACATCACGCAGAGGCGACGATGGACCCTTCCAGTTTATCCAACAACCATATGACGTCATAATCAACTACACGGTATATGATGATGTCATAATCAATGACGTCGTCAATGACGGAGATAAGTACGTAAGGAACGATTAAGTGAAGACGGACTAAGCGTTGTTGTACGAATTGTATGTCTTTACTATTTAATAATGATGCTGTTGAATATTTTGAAACTGAGTTGACTGGGTGCTGTTGCTGCAATATGCAGAAACAGGACGTTGTTGCTGCCATAGGCAGCAGCAGCAGCAGCAGCAGCAGCACCCTGTCAAATTAGTTTCAAAATATTCAGCACCTTGGTTTAAACGTGATTTATTTGTTCAGATGGGAGCACGATAAGACTTAGAGTCTTATGCCCGTGTCTCCCATACACATACAGATTATTCAAAACATTTTTACAACAAAATGGCGGCAAATCATAATAATTTAATTAATTGTAGTCTATTGGTGTGCATAAGTATGTGAATGTTGAGTGTGAGGTGGGGGAGAGTAGGAAGAAAGACCGAGATAGAAAGGGAGAGGGGGAAAGGTGGGGGGGGGGGGGAGGGGGAGAGATAGAGAGAGCGAGGAATAAGATCAAATGGAAGAATAGCAGAGGTGAGCTCTAGGTGCTGCCTTCGCCCCGACCTGTACGTGTTGGGCTGCTGTCCATTTACCCCGTAAACTATAAGTTCACAAACAGGAAGCTACTGAAAGCGGTTGGTGTTAATTATGTATTGACATACCGTATTACAGATCAGTTTGTTCATTTCCAAGTTGGTAGTGTAAGTCCCGTATAGAAGCTGGTTGACCGTAAGATTAGCAAGAGAAATATCGTTCAAGGCAAGCTGATTTTGGAAAACGTCTCTTTGCTCGTTAAAAAGGGCACAATGTAAGAGGTAGTGGTGTGTAGATTCATCATTGTGCCCACAAGAACAACTGGCAGATTCCGACAGAAAGTTGTCAAATAGATGTCGGTTTAAAGAACTACAACCATTTCGGAGCCTGCATAGCATTATGTTGGCAAACCTCGGGCCTACGTAATACCACTCAGGGGGTTGTCGTATGGATGACATAGCCTTGAGTTTGCTTTTAAATTCTAGAAGAGTGACAGAATCTCTCACCGGCACAGGAAGCATATTCCAGGCGCGGATCGTTGCTGGGAAAAAGGATCCAGAGAATAGCTCAGTACGGCAGCGGAATGGAGTGAAGAAATTTGGATGACGGATATTGTAAGGATTTCGTACTTGGGATAGTGTGGGAAGATGGTTGACCAGAACCTCACAGGTCATCCCGTTAATAATTTTAAATAGCATAGATAATCTATGAAATTCACGTCTGATTGACAAGGTTTCGATGTCTGTTTCTAAGTACAGGTCTTCAGTGCTCGCACTACGTGTCATTCCACATACCGTTCTGAGACCATCTTTTTGGATATCCTCTAGCCGAATTACAAGATATTGTGGAATATTATCCCACACAACATCTGCATATTCTAACGATGGTCTAATAAATGTTTTGTACATGATCTCGAGACATTTACGGTCAAGAATATATTTTAGACCTTTAAGTAAGGAGAGTTTGTGTTGAGCGTTTGCTATGAGATTACTCACATGGTTAAGCCAATTCCCTTTGTTATTAAAGGTAATGCCGAGGTGCTTATGATCAGTTGATGGTAGAATTTCAGAGTCTTTGAAGTTGATTGAAAAGGATGTGGGCTCGTTGCGCAGGGAAAAAATTAGAGATGTAGTTTTCGAGGCATTAAACTCGACGAGCCACATGTTTGCCCAATGCGTCATGGTCAGTAGATCGTAATCGAGTGTGGCAGTGTGTTCTTTTAGATCATCTGACATTACATATAGGCACGTGTCATCAGCAAAAAGTCTAATATTGTGAATTATATTGCTGGGCATGTCATTAATAAAAACTAAGAATAACAAAGGACCAAGCACAGAGCCTTGTGGCACTCCAGCATGTAAACGAAGTAGGGTGGACTCATTGCCGTTTATTACTACTCGCTGGTATCGGTTTCCAAGATAATTTTCGAACCATGTAAGTAGATTTCCACAGATACCAAAATTCCTAAGCTTCTGTAGGAGGCCGCGATGCCATACTCGATCAAAGGCTTTAGATATATCGAAGAATAGAAAGATTATTTCCTTTTGATCGTCAAGGGCTTGAGTAATATCCGTGTAGATATCAAGCAGTTGATTTACTGTAGAATGTGATGGAAGAAAGCCAGACTGATATAGAGTGATATCATGTCTAATATAGTTATAGATATGTTTAAAAACGGTTCTCTCCATAACTTTACTAAGACAACTCAACAGTGATATTGGTCGATAATTTGAACATAAGCTCTTGTCTCCTTTCTTGAATATAGGAGTTACATTAGCGATTTTCCAAGAAGTGGGGAACTGCGCACTAGAAAGTGAGTAATTAAAGAACCGCGCTAGTATTGGGACCAATACTTGTTGGCTCTCGAATAAGAGTTTCGGGCTTAATTTATCCGGGCCAACAGCTTTAGACGTGTCCAGATTGGACAGTACATCGGAGATGTCAGTGTTTGATATTGTAATTGAGTGGAGAGTATTGTCCGTATACATAGATAGAGGCGGTAAGCTGGCATTAGCGTCGTCAATATTGGCGATGCTAGAGAAGTACCGGTTAAGGAGGCTTGCCTTTTCTAAAGAGTCGTAAGAGAATGAGCCGTCATCGCGCTTCAGAGGCGGCAGTTCGCTAAAATTAGAGTTAGTATCACATAGGAACGTCTTACATATTTTCCACCACTCTTTAGAACCTGTGCGTCCATGCCTTATTTTTTCAGCTAATTTATTCCTGAAGTTTTCTTTCGCTGTTCGGACTAATGTATTGATGTGGTTTCTCTGTTTTTTAAAGTTGGCCACATCTTGCTCTCGGTTAGTTTTTCTTGATTTCTTGAACAATTTTTCCCTGACTCTCATTTCGTGCTTTATTTTGCTGGACATCCAGACTTTATCGTTTGGGTTTATAGTTATAGTCTTATTTGGGATACTAATACTAGCAGCGGCAATAATGTTTGTAGTGATTGTCTGACACCAAATGTCGACGCCATTAGCATCGCAGATGTTGTTCCAGGGTGCGTTAGTTAAGTGATCCCTAAATAAATCCCAATCAGCTTTCGCATAGTCCCATATATGGCGAGTGTATGTTTTACGTTTAGGTATGGAGGATAATAAAACCAAATATACTGGAGTATGATCACTACAAAATGGCGCAAGTACTCCACTCTCTTTTACTATTCTGGCACAGCTGATAATAATTGGATCAAGTAATGTATTTGAAATGGGTCGGGTTGGTTCTTGTATTAACTGGTGGAAGCCAAACGTAGATATGATGTCACGTAGATGATGCTTAGATGGATTGAGAAGATCGTCGTTAATGTCGCCGAGTAGGACAAGATTTTTGTTTGGATTTAAGTCGCGAACATTCTCAATATTATCTGTGATAGTTTGCCATTTGTCAACACTTGTGTTAGGCGGCCGGTAAATTACACACAATAATAAACCAGGGCGGTCGTGAATCTCGACCCATATCATTTCGATGCCACGACATTCATATTCAATACGACGGGTAGTTGCCACGTTGTTAGAAATATAGACGCACACGCCTCCCCACGGCTGCTGGCGGTCCATCCGATAAGGCTCCTGGAAACCAGGTAGTTTGATTAAGCTGTTGTTAATATTTTGGGTAAGGTGGCTTTCAGTAATGGCAATGATGTCAAAGTTGGACAGATTAGCTTCGATAAGATGTATTTGATCTTTGAGGCCGCATACATTGAGGTGGACAACAGACATTTCTGAACAGTTAGTAGGGCCTGGATTAGTTTCTACATCGCCAGCCAAAGAAAGGAGAATGTAAATTATTAAACAGGTCAATACATTACTCAGGCAGTAATTAAAGAGTGATAGGAGGGCTATGTAAATTCCTCGAAGGCGTCTAAGTATTTCTCGCAATGGAGGTGGGGTAGCTCGATGGTGCTTGGGTTTGACGGAGTGGCAGTTAAAAAGCCCAATAGCCGCACGGTAACATGCTATGTCATTATCCATTGTCAATTGGGTAAATCACCGAAGGCCATTTGCACGTGCTGCAGTAAGGCAGAGGCAGACTTGAAAGATCAACATATAGAGCTCCATAGATAGTAGGGAGAGGGTGGTAGGAGTAAGAGATAGGACAGATAAGGAACATGGAGTAATAGAGGACAAATAAAGACAGAGTCATTAAAGGCTTAAGTGGTAAGGTACGGCGCTTGTGGAGTAATAGTGAGAACCATTTGCTGTGGTGGAGAATTTTTCTTGGTGTGCTGTGTTGTATTCAAACAATGGTTGGATTTGGATGATGGCCTAATCTAATGTGGCAGAGTGGTTCAGGGCAATAATAAATATAAACTGTTGAGTATTATGGAACAGAGTCGACAGGGACCCGGTGCTGCATCAGGCAGCAAAAGTCCCCCGATCAAAATATTAAACAAGAAATCAGTGTTGCACTGATGATATTTTGTCATGACCCAATTGTAAGTGAAAAAATTCTAACCACCAATAATATGATTCATGTATTCTACTGTTGAATATACAATCAAAATTCTGGAAGACACCCGGTGCAGCCTCGTGCAGCAACAGTCCCCCGACGAGTCAGTTCCAAAATATTCGTGTAATAATTCGAACATTTCCGTTGTAGGCCTGCAGTTACTAGTGTATACGGTTGAAATTGGTAAGCTGTGTTGTATTCAAACTAGGCTTGAATTTGAATGATAGCCTAGTCTGGTGTGACATGTAGTTCAAGGCAACAATAAATGTAAACTGTTGAGTGCGTGGAGCAAAACAAAATGGGGCCCGGCGCTGCCACAGGAAGTCATGTGTTGTGACTAGAAAATGTACACCAGATCGAATAGTGAGCCGGTGCTGTCCCATGCAGCAATGGCTTCCAGTCAATATGTTCAGTAAATAACTCATAGCATTGTAAGCTGGTTGAATGTATAGCTCATCGAAAGAGGACTCAGCGCTGGCACAGGCAGCAACGGCTTCCAGTCAGAAAATGTTCCAAATAATATTTCATGTATTGTAACCTGTTGAATATACAGAAATCAAGTGGGGACCCGATGCTGCCCAAGACAGCAGCGGATCCCAGTCAAAACAATGTTCGACGAAAATAGTTCATGGATTGTAAGCTGTTGAATAAATATACAGTGAGAATTCTGAAGGGAACCCAGTGCAGTCCCGGACACCAACAAATTACATCCAGAAAAGTTGGGGATACTATTTCTTACATTGTAGTTTTACCGTTACAAGTATGTACGAATGAATCGGGGTACGTGAAATTAAGGGAAGTGCGTTACCAGGCCATAGCATAAGGGTAGCAGTTTATGATTACATGAGTAATTTCATATTTAACATTATAATAACTCGGTAGTGTCAACCAGAGGCGTATTAAAAACACCATAACGCCAAGCTAGACAGCCGCGCGGGCAAGGAATGTTCACTACACAGTACAGAGTAGAAATAAATTAAAATTTAAACCCAGATTATATTAAATCTGGATTTTATATACAAAGATGCGTCAGACGTTCATCCGCGATCGTCCCATGCGCCTGTCACTGATAGGACCGCGTTGCGGCTGCAATGGATGCCGCACATTCGTTTCACACTTTTATATAACAATACATTTGAAGCATGGATACCTTCAAATTGATAATATATGAAATTATATAAATTGGTGATTTCATCCAGTTGCGTATTTGGATGTCTCACATCCCTAGACAACCGCGCAGGCAAAACATCTTGTACAAAAAAACGGCACATCCCAGAATCAAGCAAGGGCGTGTCCAGAAATTGAACAGAAGCATGTTAGTACACTATTCTGTTAATAATCAGGGCACTGTGTGGAGGCACCGCTGTTACAGCCACACTATATTCAGTCCAACCGTGCTTCCATGCATGAGACGATCGCAAGACCACGCCCAAACGCATCTCTCATCGACATTGACTTATTTTAATCCTTTAGTGACTAAATTCATTCCAGAAAATTTTTAATATTTGCTTTTTGAATGCTCATCTGCAGCCAAGGGAAGACAACCCCCGAAAACTTACCACTGGAATGACCGGCACAATTATCGGGCAAGTCATTCCAGCTGTAAATTTCCAAAATTACTCCTCTCCCGGTCCGCAAATGAGCAAACCTCTAGAGCACAAGGAGGCCGGTGTTATCAGGTATCGTCACCAAAGGCTTAAACCCAGATCGAAAATTTGGATTTTATATACAAAGATGTGTAGGGCGCCCTCCCACGGTCGCCCCATGCACTATACACCATGCACCATTCACGATACCCGCTAGCTACGATCGTATTGCGACTACTATGAGTGTCGCACTGTATGTGTTTAGACAAGTTGCAGTAATATGGCATCCAGCTGGGTTGTCGAAGATGTGAAGGGTAGTGGGTGGAGTAAATGGAGTGTTAATTTAGTTTGTTTCCAGTAGACAAATCGAAACAGGACAGGGATTAGGCATACATTTTTTCTGGATCACACTGGCACCTCGGGATGGGCACATTCATCTTAGTTGTTTTATGTACAGTCACTTCTGGTTCAGATTTGGTCAATGTCTTCATTATCTAGGCACTGTTTCTTTTGCCCACCATCCGTCAGTCTGAAGAAAATATTGCCGTCAAAAGACCACGCACTGTGTACCTTCCCGTCACGCTTTAATTTCAGCAGTTTCTTTAGCATAATGTACCGCTTCTTTGTTAGATCTTCATTTACATAGACACGAGCAAGTTCTGGTTTGGATGATAATACCCGTCTAGCGCGGAGAAATTCGGTACGTTTTCTATATGAAATGAATTTGACCATAATCTGTTTCTTGTCGGGACCGATAAAATGTGATCTGGCTATATCACCTGTAGACACTGTCACATTGGCCGCTTTTGCCACACGAATTACTGCGTCATCTGTGGACTCCTGAGCGCCGAGCGCCAAGCCGTTAATTCGGAGGCTCTCGCGGCGACTGTATTGCTCCGATCGATCATGAAACAAATCATTGCCGCGAACAAGATTAACCATTGTCCGTTCAGTTTCTGCCACCGCTGATGACATGTTAGTAATTATGCGATCATAATCTTGTACTTTACGCTCGAGGCTTGCTATTTTTTCACATTTGTCGTTGACAGTATCAGTTAGGTCTTCGATTTTGCGTTCAAGACTGGTTATTTTAATATCCCGCTTCTCGAGCGCCTCAAAGAGTGGGGCAATTGTCTTACTTAGAGCTGCCGTGACAAGCTTATCAATCCGCACTTCGATGGACTGCATGATTTTCAACTCTAATGCCGATTCCCGTATAGGCTCGCCGGTAGCTTCGAGGTGGATATCCGGGAGAGAGTTTTGGCGTTTTAATCGAGGCTCTGAGGGGGTGCGCGAGGCAGCTTTACGTTTTCCCGTTTGTTGACTGGGTACTGGGACCGGGCGGCCGGGTGGCATAAAACTCGTAGACACTGTATCCATATCGCATCCACCATGCATAATATCAATATCAGCGTCAGTGTCAGTATCTGTATTAGTACATTTAACATTTACATCACGGACTTTGTCAGCACCTTACCTGTATGTTTTCTTTGGAAATTGATAGTGAAGGAGTTCAAGGATCGATCGATTCAAACATAAGCGAGGTGTTGGTGGAGCTTAGGTAGGTATGAGAGGAGCATAGCTAAAACTGTAAAGGTCCATTGTGGTGGACCTCATATCGATCTGATAAACTACAACAACTCCTCTGATGTCAGGGTGGGGACAGCTAATCATTGTTTGAATAATGAAATACTTACTGGAAGGAATTTGTCAGAAACTTAAAAAATTATTGATTAATGTAATAAGTCTTAAAGGTACATATTCACGGCAGAATGCTTGAAAATAGTACTATTAAAATTGTATACTTTTCCGCTAACTATTCAGTTCTTACTCACTGTCTATCACACAATTCACCGAGACAAAGACTATTTGTATGGAAAAATACCAAAAATAGGATTATCGTAACAAAATTACTTTTCTTCGAGAATTAAATCTATGTTAACAATATTTAACACTATGATGAGAAGATATTATTGTTAATGACTAATCGAACAGAAACCCGCGAGTCAAGGTATAATTCGTGTTATCATCGTATGATCATGCTCTGTGATAGGCCGACTCAACATAAAAAGGACCGGACCGTGTACGTGGACTGAATAGCTGTTATAGCTGGGACAGCCTGTCCATCTTCCAACTGGCGGGGTGTGTGGGGTTACTGCCCACGGAGAAACGAGAAATTAGATGCTAGGAGGAGCCATCTCCTGCACTCTGATTAATGGCCGTCATCATATCCTGAACTTTATGATACATAGACTCACTGCATGAACATGGGCGTCCTGGGCGGACACTTGCCCTTCCTCCACCACACCCCTCTGGATCTGGACCCGTTACTGGCAGTCAAATTTCCTTCTTCAGATCTCTCGTTTCTGATTATTAATATTATTTTAGGAACGCGTTCTAGTGAGGCTGGGCTGTTCAGCGAACAGAGCAGTCCAGTTTTTGCTATGCCCCTCCTATCTTTAGCTACGCTCCGCCTACGTTTCGCCAGTGTTGGCATCGATCGATCACTGAACTCCCTGACTATCAATTTCCAGAAAACTATACAGGTTCGGTAAGCGGTTGAATATTTTGAAACTAATTGGACTGGGTGCTGTTGCGGTCCATGGAAGAAGAAGAAAAAGAAGAAGGAGAAGAAGACGACGACGACGAAGACGACGAGAACAGACGGACGTCGACGATGACAATGCCGAGAACAGACGGACGACGACGACGACAACAATGAGAACAGATGGACGACGACGACGATGACGACGAGGAAGAAGAAGATGAAGACGAGACCAAACGGACAGCGACGACCACAACGACGAGAACAGATGGACGACGACGATGACAAGTAACATACGGACGACGACGACAAGAACAGACGACGAGGATCGACGAGCACGACGAAGAAAAAGAAGATGACGACGACGACGTCGAGAAGAGACGGACAACGCCGATGACAATGACGAGAACAGACCGATGACGACGACGAGAACTGATGCGAACAGACGGACGACGACGACGAGGAAGATCAAGAAGACGATAACAAACAGACGACGACAACAATGACTAGAGCAGACGGACGACGACGATGAGGAGTAACAGACGGTTGACGACGATGACAAGAACAGACGACGAGGACAGACAATGACTCCGTCGCAGCCGCCGCCGCCGCAGCCGCCGCCGACGACGACAATGCCATCGCCGCTGACGACGACGACCACGACGACGATGATGACGACGAAGACGACAAAGAAGACGAATAAAAGGAGAAGACGACGACGACGACGTCGAGAACAAAGGCGAACGACGATGACAATGACGAGAACAGACGGATGACGAGAACAGATGTGAACAGACGGACGACGACGATGACAACAATGAGAACAGACAGACGGTGACGACGACGACGAGAACAAATGGACAACGACGACAGCAACGACGAGAACAGAAGACGACAACGATGACGAGTAACAGACGGACGACGACGACAAGAACAGATGACGAGGGCAGACGTCGATGACAACAATGAGAACAGAAGGACGACGACGATGACGGGTAACAGATGGACGACGACGACAAGAACAGATGATGAGGATAGACGACGGCTCCGTCGACGCTGCCGCCGACGACGACAACGATTGCGATGACGAGGAAGAAGATGGAGAAAAAAAGAAGAAGACGACGACGAAGAAGAAGACGAAGAAGAATAAGAAGAAGAAGGAGACGACGATGACGTCGAGAACAGACGGACAACGACGATGACAATGACGAGAACAGACGGATGACGATGACGAGAAGAGACGAGAACAGACGAATGACGACGATGACAACAATGAGAACAGACGGACGACGATGAAGAAGAAGACGAGAACAAACGGACGACGATGCCAACACCGACGAGAACAGATGGACGACGACGATGACGAGTAACAAACGGATTACGATGACAAGAACAGACGACGAGGACAGACGACGACTCCGTCAACGCCGCCGCTGACGCCGTCGCCGCCGCCGACGACGACGATGACGACGACGAGCAAAACGATGAAGAAGACGAGGAAAAAGAAGAAGAAGATGATGACGTCGAGAACAGACGGCCAACGACGATGACAATGACGAGAACAGACGGATGACGACGGCGAGAACATATGCGAGCAGACAACAACGACGACGATGACGACAACGACGACGAGAACAAACGAGAAAAGACGAGAACAGACGGACGACGATGACGACTACAAGTTCTACAGCGAGAACAGACGGACAACGCCGAGAACAGACGACGAGTACAGACGGCGCCGCGGCCGCCGATGACGACGACGAAGAAGAAGAAAACGATAACGTCGATCGCAGACGGACGACGACGACGAGAACAGACTGATGACGATAACGAGAACAGAGGATAACATACGAGAACAGATGGACGACGATGACGACGGCGACTACGCGACGGCGACTGCGAGAGCAGACGATGACGACGACGACGACGAAGAAGAAGAAGAAGAAGAAGAAGAAGAAGAAAAAGAAGAAGAAGAAGACGTCGACGACGACGAAAACAGACGGACGACGACGAGATCAGACGACGACTACAGACGCCACCGCCTCCGCCGTAATGATCATGGCGTCATCCTACACACCGCTTAACTGATTATGACGTCATATGACGTCGGATGATAGATGGATACGCTGGAAAGGTATTACTATCTATCACAGCAGCTACTATTCAAATTGCTTTCAAACTAATATCCATTGAAAATCCGTTCTATCGCAAATTATTTCCTGTATTTGGCCTGTTGTGTAAAACACACAATTTAATTATCAAGATTTTTTTAGAAAGTTGAAATATTTGCCCAGTGAATTGCCTATTTGCAAACCAAGAGAACACATTTTTTTTGTAAAATATACCACTGGAATGACTAGGTTTGTTATCGCGGTATATATTTACATAGTGGAAATTATTTTTTTAAATATATCTCCGGCTGTAAATGGCAATTTCGTAATACCGCTGCAAATCCCATTGAATGGTCAACTCTTTAGGCTAATTGTGGTCAAGAGATTCCATATATGTGTTTATTAATTGTTCATTTGCAGGCCAAGAGAAGACTATTTTTGAAAATTTTGGATATCGAGCCTGTTATTTCAGTGGAAAATTATCAACAGTTTTCTTCTCTTGGCCTGCAAATGCACATTCCTCAAGACAACCACAAAGGCCGTTTTTGTCCGGCTTCGTAATGAAAGGGATATATAAGCCTGTTAAAGGTGCATATTCACACCAGAATGCTTGAAAATAAAATTGTTAAAATTATATTCTTTTATAGGATTAAATTATGTGTCTATATGTAATGATACGAAATAAAGCTTAGCATATGATGATTCCATTCCATATAAATTATTATTAATTTTTTTGGTTGCGAAATTGAAATAGAGGCTCGTACTCATTTTGTTTCCCGAGGTGCGCTGTACAATGAGAGCAGAGACACCAGTCGCAATGAGATGTGTACCTATCTCTGACGTAATGCTGAACAACGACGACGACGATGAGGACGATGACGACGACTGTTAGTGCTACTACTACTACTACTACTACTACTACTACTACTACTACTACTACTACTACTACTACTACTACTACTACTACTACTACTACTAGAACTGTAACTAGAAGTACTACTGTTATTGCTGAGACGAAACTTATATAAACGTGTACATGTGTACACCACTAGTATATATCTATATGAATGTAAATATGTTCCTCACATGCTTTGCATAAAGTCGAGGTGTAATACATTGAATTGAATTGAGTTGTAGCCACACAAGCATGTTCACCCGCGAACACTTAAGCTGTGTTTACCTGGCACGCGGGGTGCGGAATGCGGAATGCGGAACGCGGAACGGAAAGCGTGTATGCGGAATGCGTGTAAAATATCGCGTGCACCATTTACCTGCACGCTGTATCATTGCGTTATTTTATTGCATTTTTATTGGCGATATTGCAATATTTCTTTCAAATTTCTTTCAAAAGTGACAACACATTTTTTACGCTTTGATATCTAGCGTTCCGCTGAGACCATTACAAAATGTGTATGTACGGAGGCAAGAGATGTAGATCCAAAATGGCGGATACTGACGACTAGATTTTAAATGATACCTTGGCCTAATCTAACAACATGAAATTATAATATTACTGATTTCCTGCTGTTCCGCTTTCCGCATACAGCGTGCAAGTAAATGGATGAAGGAAAATAGTAAAGAGCGTTCTGAAGTATATTCCGCGTTCCGTTTCCGCAACCTGCTTTCCGCATTCCGTATGCCAGGTAAACGCAGCTTGAAACAGAGTATTACTCCTCAATGCAACGCGTGAATTAGCCACAAATGATATGTACATTTCATCACATGACAACAATACAATGGAGGGATCCAGTTTTCGCTATGCCCGCCCATCTGAGAAACTGGATTCCTCGAATTGTGTGTCTCTACTATTTACTAAACATTCTGTTGAATATGTTGAAACTAATTTGACTGGACGTGGTTGCTGGCATAAGCAGAGACAGCACCCAATCAAATTAGTTTCAAAATATTCAACAGCATATCTGAATAGTTTACTAGAAATTGAGATTCAGATGGGTGGAGCTTAGCTATATATGGGCGGGGCATGGCTAAAACTGGATTTCCCTCATTGAAAGAAAACGACCAGTCGGTAATCAGAGTCATATACTGAATACTAACAATGCTTTATTGAACAATCTCTCTAGATGTTTGAATATTCGACGCGACGTTGCTTTGGTGTCATTTTATTGTCACGCTTTGCGTTATTCCAATGTCTAATGGGGCTGCGCAGGATAACCAATTGAGGTATTTTGCGCAGCGTATATCTTGTAAATATTTCCTGCAAAGGAAGCTCAAATTACTCGTTTGCACAGGTAATAAGAGTATGGGATGGAAATACTGACTCATTTACGCGTCAGCTAAACCAATAAAAAACCGGCCGTTTGACTTCACTATGGGGTAATAAGTGTTGCTATCCATAGTGATAAAACAATTTTTGTTGGCAAATACAAAGACAGGAGAGGACGTCATTGCATAAATCTGTTAGGCGTGCTATGGGGTGACCTCAAGAAAGAAGGACTCGTTGCACTCAAATCAAGAATGGATCTGAGGAAGCTAAAGATGTTGGTTGAGGACACGACACTGGTTAAAAGCGGAGAAGGTCTGATTGCAGCTGTCGGATGTTTCTACTACTACAGCCGCAGAATACAGTAATCATACATACATAATGTTAAGGCACCCCTCTTCTGAAAGACACACACAACAATAGTAACTGGCCAATATTTACACATTTACATTTGCTTGGAAGAGTGAGAGAGGGGGGGGGGGGGAGGGAGAGCGAGAGATAGAGAAAGAGGGGGGGGGGGAGTGATAGAGGGGTGACGGGAGCGAGTTAGAAGAAGGGACAGAGGGAGAGGTAGAGACGGCTAGATGGATGGATGGAAGGAGGGTGCGTGCGTAGGAGGGAGGGCAGGGGGGAATGAGGGGGGACTGAGAGAGAGAGAGAGAGGGTTGGGGTGGGTGAAGGGACAGCGGGAGATGGCGGGACGCCAGCAGGGAAGAGTGGGGGAGGGGGGGGGGGAGAGGGATGGCGAGACATAACGAGAGATAGAAGGAGGTAGGGGAGGGAGGGAGGAGAATGGAGGGAGGGGAGATGATGGCGAGAGAGAGAGAGAGAACGACGAAAGGAGGGAGGGAGATAGAAGATGGGACAGTTGGAGAGCGAGATATGGAGGGGGGGAGGGAGGGTGGGTATGTAGGAGGGATGGGTTGAGGGACTGCGAGAGGGAGGGATAGAGAGCGAAAGAGACTGAGAGAGGGAGAGGGGAGATAGAGGGAGAGATAGGGCGAGAGAGAGAGGGGGAAGAGTGGGCAGAGGGAACGAGGGAGAGCGAGAGAAAGAGGCAGAGAGCTGGAGAGTGAGAGGGAGAGATAGGGAGGGATAGTTTAAGACTGACTATATCGAGGCATTCATGGCGTCATGATTGTGACGTCATCTTACAGATCACGTAGATGATTATGATGTCATATGATCGAGGGATATACTTGGAAGGGTCCATTTTATAATATATATATGTGTGTGTGTGTGTGTGTGTGTGTGTGTGTGTGTGTGTGTGTGTGTGTGTGTGTGTGTGTGTGTGTGTGTGTGTGTGTGTGTGTGTGTGTGTGTGTGTGTGTGTGTGTGTGTGTGTGTGTGTGTGTGTGTGTGTGTGTGTGTGTGTGTGTGTGTGTGTGTGTGTGTGTGTGTGTGTGTGTGTGTGTGTGTATAGATCTTAAAGGTGCATATCCACAGCTGAATGCCCGAAAATAAAACTGCTAAAACGACATGCTCCTAGAGTTGACAGTATATTTCATGACGGTAGATTTGATATACATAATTATGTTCATTATAAATTAATCAACAAAATGCAATTCATACACTCGAAAGTAACACGAGGAGAAAGGTCGAAATATTCAACAGCTATTAGATTCTGACTCACACAGTACACTTGAAAATTTAGTGTTTTTCAGCCAAATTATTTTCAAAATATTCGAAAGTCATAAAATTTCTGATTTATATATGACATACAGTTCGTACAGTTCGTACACATGAAAAAGGCACAAAGAGAAACTGCATTGAACATACTCACAAGGCAAATTAGTTTCAGAATATTCAACAGTTATTAAATTGATTTATCAATAATATACAATGCGTACACTCGAATGTGGTATAAGGAGAATTGATCATTTTCTCCAGTTAATCGTGAGAGAGAGAGAGAGAGAGAGAGAGAGCGGGAGAGAGGGAGGGGGAGGGTAAGGGGCACTAGTTTGCAAAATAATTTCACTGGACATTGTTGCTGCATTAATTTCAAAGCTTTTGAAGATATTTACTTAGTATTTCGTTTTTTTAGGAACGTGCTGGATTTTTTTCAGAAACGTGCGACACGTTTTACAAATCAGACCAGGTCATAACTTTCATTCGATCGACCGTCCTACAATATGGGCAAGCAGATATTGCTGATACAGCGATATTTGCCTATTAATGCAATACCTGTGTCCACACTTCTTGCAAGCTCGCGAGGACAGTGGTGTTGGTGGTGTGTGTGCGTGCGTGCGTGTGTGTGGGTTTGTGGATATACTGCTGATAATGATGTATTTGCTGTAGAATATGTGTATGGGAGATGCATGTATAAGACACACGTCTTATCGTATTCCCATTTGAACAAAAAATTAATTCTGTTTAAAGGAAGGTTAAAGCAAATGATGTTTATTGCTAATTTCATACAATATTAAAGGTGCATATTCACAACTTTTCGAGGCTTAAATTCTGGACCTAGATGTAAAGAAACGAAATAAATTTTAACATATGATGATTTCATCACTATAAATTAATATAAATTTTAAGTTGTGAAATTGAATTAGAGACACTTTCAAATTCACAACTAAAAGAATTATAATAATTTATACGTGATGAAATCATCATATGTTAAAATCTATTCAATTTCTTTACGAGTCCCTATTTTCAAATTCACAACTAAAAGAATTATAATAATTTATACGGAATGAAATCTTCACATGTTAAGATTTATTTCGTTTCCTTACTTCTATGCACACAATTTAAGCCTCTAAACGTATACAATTTTAACAATCTTATGTTCACACAATCTGCTCTGAATATGCATCTTTAAGTAAACTACCACCGGAAAAATGGAAATGAACCGGAATTATTTGAGAAAAAGCCTTTACTAAATTTTTACTTAGCTTGGAACCAATTGTTGACGTAGCTGGTCTTCACACTCCGCCGTTGGCCAACTGTGTGCGTATGTATACAGCGTACTTGAATATAACGAAAACACCTGAATATTGTTTCGGAAGTGTTGTGGATAGTATTCTCTATAGGCGCCGATGTAGAGCGATTAATTTGCTACTGTTAATTCACTATTGATCCTTTTCAAAACATTGTATTTGAAAGTTACTGTTTCTGGTGGAAGCAACGAGTTTCGGTCAAACGATTTCGAAATACACAGCTGGTTTCCAAGGTACAAACACGATGTCCAATTAATATTTTGAAATTTGTATAACTGAATGTAGATCCTGTCTCTGGAAACAACGGCTTTCAGTCAAATTGTTTTAAAATTAGACAGTATTTTACCTGCATGAAGTAGTGGTTAATCGGTTATCGAGCCAGTCATTCCAATGGTAAATTTTCAAAAATATTCCTTCCCTTGGTCTGCAAATAGACATTTCTCAAGACCACTGCAGAAGTCATTTTTGGCTGATATGAGCATAAAACCATATATTCACGTGCATTTGTTTATGCCCGCACGATCGACTGCCCCCAAACAGTCCCATAGTGCAATACGCGGTAAACAAAGATGGCGGTATCTGCGTCACGGGTTATGTACCTTGCCAGTTTTAGCTATGTCCCGCCCACCTCTAGCTAATCTTCACCCACACTTCGCCCGTGTTGGGATCGATCGATCCCTGAATGTACTGACTATCAAATTCCTGAAACATACTGTAAGCTGTTGAATATTTTGTAACTAATTTGACTACCTATTGCAGCAAGAGCGCCGAGTAAAATTAGTTTCAAAATATTCAACAGAATACTTATTAAATAGTAAATACATACAATTCGTACACCAACGCAGAGTCCGTCTTCAATTTTGCGTTCGTGACGTACTTATCTACGTCATTAGAACTCATGATGTACTAATGACGTCATTGATTGTGATGTCGGCTCCACCCACACTTCGCCCGTGTTGGGATCGATCGATCCATGAATGCACTGACTATCAATTTCCTGAAAACTATACAGGGACGTGACGTACTTATCTACGTCATTCATAATGACGTCATTGATTGTGATGTCATTCCACTATGATGGATGTGTGAAGTGGAAAGGGCTATTGGTTCCCGCTAGAGTGACATAAATGGTATCTAGCTGCTTTTTTCAAATTATTCCGCTTTGTTTCTGTTATTTACTGATGGTTATAGGTTGATTATTATATACATCTATCATTCAAGAGAATTTATTAGTTCCCTATAACCTGGTCCTTTCCGTTAAACCAATATTTCAAGACAAACGGAGCTGTCTTAACCGTTTCTCTGAGAATCACACATGATATACGTGATCCTTTGCGATGGATGAAACATGCTCAGCCGCGTGAACAGGATGCATTTCGCCTGCCCCCCCCCCCCCCACAACAAGCATTCTATCTTTAAACTGTGACATAAATTCATTTTAGCTCACATTTCATAGCATTTCTCAATTTATAAAATATCTGTTAATTTTTGTTGCGTAATTGTAACAGCTCGTTTTAACATGACACCATCATTGATACTTTGTATATTGTCACAGAGATAATAATATAAAATTCAAGTCTTCACAATATTCAGTCTTTATTCGTTTTTGTGTTTCAATATCTGTAAATAACACCACACCCTACCACCCCTATGACAAATGGTATCCTTATGTTTTAGGCCTGTCGCACTGCAGAATGCTAGCGAACGTTATCTTCTGACTATCTTATAGCTATTGACCAGAACCTTTCAGCTCTGACCACGAGACACGGCGTCATCAAATGCGTAGAGATGTTACCAAAGAAGAAATGCAATTTCTCAATTTCAATTCGAATTTGATCCGCTTATCAAGAGCAGTAGGCCTACGCATCCTGATGTTTGATCGCTGAAAACATTAAAATACCAGGAAATTGTGCTGGACATTGACTTCCAAACGCTGAACACGCGTCTCCTCGCGCAATACTACTTAAGCTGTAAAAGAAATTTGACCAACATGTTGAAATTAATTTGACCGGAAGCAACGAGTTATCCTTGGCGATATTGAATAGCTTTGCTACAAAATGACATGTGGACTGTCATTTATGTAGGCCTAATAGTTTTCAACAGATTCGAATGTACAGTATTGCAATAGCGGCAAATGTTGCACCATGGCTGGAGCTTCTCACGAACTCACGCGTTATATATATAATCATGCTTTGTCTCAAAAGATAATGTAACCTAAGTTATTAAGTTTACGCTTCATCACCACTTTCATCAGCTGGTACAATATAAACAACTTTCATCAGCTGGTACAATATAAACAACTTTCATCAGCTGGTACAATATAAGCGCCATTCATCAGCTGGTACAATATAAACAACTTTCATCAGCTGGTACAATATAAGCAACTTTCATCAGCTGGTACAATATAAGTACCATTCATTAGCTGGTACAATATAAACAACTTTCATCAGCCGGTAGAATATAAACAACTTTCATGAGCCATTACAATATAAACAACTTTCATCAGCTGGTACAATATAAGCAACTTTCATCAGCTGGTACAATATAAACCACTTTCATCAGCTGGTACAATATAAGCACTATTCATCAGCTGGTACAATATAAGTACCATTCATCAGCTGGTACAATATAAACAACTTTCATCAGCTGGTACAATATAAACAACTTTCATCAGCTGGTACAATATAAGCAACTTTCATCAGCTGGTACAATATAAACAACCTTCATCAGCTGGTACAATATAAACAACTTTCATGAGCCACTACAATATAAACAACTTTCATCAGCTGGTACAATATAAGCAACTTTCATCAGCTGGTACAATATAAACAACCTTCATCAGCTGGTACAATATAAACAACCGTCATCAGCTGGTACAATATAAACAACTTTCATCAGCATTCAACAGTCATATTTTCAACCAGTTATATTCTATTGAATTTTTACTTGCCACTATCAACATGTATAAGTTGATTGTTTTGGTATTTCGGTCCGTCAGTCTTTCAGAGGTCCTGCCAGTCTGTCCAATTATTATTGTATTAATAATTATTTAAAGGTGCATAGTCACAGCAGAGTGCTTCAAAATAAAATTGACAAAATGGCATACTTTTAGAGGCTTAAATTGTGGGTACAAATATAATGCAGCGAAAAGGCGTAACATGATGATTTCATTACTATAAATAATATAATAGTTGCGAAATTGAAGTAGAGGCATGTATCCCTAATTCAAGTTCGTAGCCATAAAATTATAATAATGTGTACGGAATTAAATCATCATATGTTAAGCTTTATTTCGCTTCATTACTTTGAGGTACACAAATTAAGCCTCTAAAGTATACTATTTGAACAATTTTATTTTAACACTTTCTAGTGTGAATGTGCACTTTTTAAAAGACAGAAATATAGCCATACATTTAAGCATCGAAACAGGAAAGTGGACAAACAGACAAGGTGATAGATCCGATTACAAGACAGCTCTGCCACCCCACAACGCCATAATGGCTATCGATGGCTAACTTGCGACGTGTTCATTGATAAACTCTAAGGTTCGTGTGTATAGTTGTAAACCAAATCTGTCCAGTGTATCGTCGAGTGGGTTAACTGAGTCTCGTAGTTGTTGTACCTCGGTGTCTGAAAGCGGCATGGCGGTACGTGGAACATCTACGGTATCTATCCAAGTGGTATTACTTTCCTGTTCCTGGGAAGCTACATTATTTGCACCTTGTTCGTCAGCTGTTTCTGTCGTTATCAACGCAGTACCGGTGGCCGTGTCTCCGCCGTCTGTTCTGTTGCTGGAAACATGTCCAATACCTCTTCCAAGTCGCTATTTTGTCGAGCCAGCATATGTTGTACATAGAGTTGGTTTGGTGTGGCATGCTTTTCTGTACGTAATCCGTGATTGTTCCATTGATTTCTAAAGGATTCTAGATCTCTGTTAATTCTAGGAAGAAACACGTAGTGCAAAGCCCATATGTGGAGATCATCACTGGAATCTAACATTGTCTCATCCTCCATAAAATGGAACAAATCGTGGTATAGATTATTAACACCGCTCCATAGGTCTACCCACAATCGCTCGATGCGCTGATTGTGTGTACTTTTACCGCGCATTGCATGACTCCTATCCTGTCCACGAAATGACTCCATGAACAGGCACACGTCATTGTCCTCTCCCCCTAAATCACACCTGGTACGGGAAGGAACACCGTATCTAGCAATGCCATCGGTAAAACATTGTAATACAGTTTCAGAGCGGTTGTTGTCTGAGGCGCGAAGGAAGACCAACATTCGACTGAATCCATCAATTCCTCCGTGAATTACAACTCCCCACCTGAAATAGTAGATATATACGAATTATATCGGCTACTAATTCACTCCAACTATACGAAATCTGTTGCTACATTTAATACATTGACAAGTTATAGATGACACATGTTACACCTATCCATTGGTAATTTGGCAGTCCATATTTGCGACGGTCATGCTATGCAGGCGCGCATGTATGTCATCAGACGTAATTTGATTTTTAAGGCGCATATTCACACCTGAATTCGTGAAAATAAAATT
The DNA here is from genome assembly GCA_034401795.1 of Chaetoderma sp. LZ-2023a. Lineage (NCBI taxonomy): Eukaryota > Metazoa > Mollusca > Caudofoveata > Chaetodermatida > Chaetodermatidae > Chaetoderma > Chaetoderma sp. LZ-2023a. The sequence goes on along the minus strand of CM067361.1, from coordinate 30,827,937 downwards.
GTTAAAATTGTATAGCTAGGCTTAGAATGTGTACTTATATATGTAATGAAACGAAATAAATCTTAATAAATGAGGATTTCAGTACTATAAATTAATATAATTATTTTTAAGTTGTGAAATTGAATTAGAGACAAGAGTCCCTAATTCAACTTCTCCACTAAGACGGCTATGTTAAGCAAGAGCAATCAGCCTGTATCGGACTTTTCGGATTCTTACGGATTTTTCGGATTTTCATGTACCACGACCAAATTTGTGAAATCCTAGTGTATGGTCACACCCTTTCATGTGTTAAAATTTGAGCCGATTGGGACCAGTAGTGTCCGAGATATCCGCAGATCCAGAATTTGATCCGATCCAGATCAAGGTTCTCTCATTCGGATTAAGGCAAAGACTGGAAATCCTCTTGGACCACGTGTTCCTTGGTTGTGTTAAAGTCTGAGCCAAATCGGAATAGTAGTTTTTTAGATACAGCTCCGGACAAATAAACAGAGACAGCTAGACATGCATGCCGGCGGACAGACAGACACACCCGATCGCAATACCTTATTCCTCTTACGGAGCGCGTCTAATTATACGCAATATAGTCATCATATTATAAGATTTATTTCGTTTCATTGCATTGCAGAGCACAATTTTAAGCATCTAAAAGTACACAATTTTAACGATTTTATTTTCAAGCAATTTGGTGTGAATGTGCACCTTTAATTTGACACAATAAAGATCTAGATACAGATTCTGTGACACATTACTGCGTACTCTACCTGAGGAGCTTGTCCATGGCATGTTTCGCCATTTGTGAATAGTTTAAAACCATATTTGGCAAAAATTCCATTGTTGAATATCTATGACATACAGAAGTTGATATGCTTTCAAATACCGGAGTTATTGGCTTCTATTTTCTACATGATGGCACATTTTGCCAGAGACCCATTGACTTCCAATGTGGTTTACATGGACACCTTTCGACATTAGCTACAATACAACTAAGAACAAGACACTTAACCATAACTTCTGGAAAATATGTCAACGGTCAACATGATAGGAGCAGTGCATAGCTTTAAGCTAGGATTTCATTAAAGCTAGGATTCCATTAATGCGTATCCGTATCCGAAATTTCTTTCGCTCCAATTACAAATAGGTAGTATGATTCCATATGTCCGTATGTGTATGCGAAACCTGTCCGTATCCGAATCCGATAGCTACATGTAGCGATTTCATTCGGATACGGGATTCCTTGAAAATGACGTTTTTGTTACGTCATTCAAGGGCTTTCCACAAATCGACATGCCATTATTCTGTACACCTATGTGTTCCAAAATAAAGTTAAATTCGTAGTAAGCGCGAAGGTGAAAGAATTATTTAGAACATATTCATGCCTGTTTGATGTCAGAAATCCAGACCATAAAGACGCCAATTCCAAAGACAGATCAGAAGCTTATCCAGTGGTGGTGGGTGTGAGGTGGTAGTGTTGATTTGTAGTGGTGGCCCGTAGTAGTAGTAGTAGTAGTAGTAGTAGTAGTAGTAGTAGTAGTAGTAGTAGTAGTAGTAGTAGATTTCCATTTTATTGAATAAAATCACAGCTTTCGGACATGTATACGCATACGTACAAATGGAATCACTCATACGGATACGCGCGTTAAGCTAGGATTCCATTAACGCGCATGCGTATCCGTATCTGTATGCGTATCCGAATGAGTGATTACATGTATACGTACGCGTATGCATGTCCGAAAGCAGTGATTTTATTCAATTCCAAGCCAATCAAGTGGACTACTACTACTACTACTACTACTCCTACTACTACTACTACTACTACTGCTACTACTACTACTACTACTACTACTACTACTACTACTAATACTACTACTACTACTACTACTACTACTACTACTACTACTACCTACCTACCTACCTACCTACAAAAACCCACCACCACCGGCTATACGTGTCTTATCTATGTGTCGTAATTGGCGTCTTTATGATCTGGATTGCTGGCATCAAAGAGGCATGAATATGTTCTATTAATCTATCCGCCTTTCACATTCTAGCGCGCTTTCTATAAATTCAACTTTTATTTTGGAACACATGTACAGAAAAATAGCACTTTGATTTGGGGAAGGCCCATGAAATACACATGTTAGCCATAAATCGGGAACGTAAGTAGTTAGAATCACAAATTCTGCTACATTCTTTCATATTATAGGTGGATAGAAGTTCTCTGAGTTTCAGGACAAAGCATCAAATATCTAAGAAGACCAGGAAGAGATCTTTGTGATGAGCCATCTGGGTCAACAAGCAACATGCTCTCCCTCACTCGGTGCCGTGGAACCTTGATTCCATTGCTGACAAGGCTAGACCGGACAGCATTTGGTCCTATTTGGCTGTTTCCCCTGATGGCATCCACAACCGCTGTGTCAAGGTCCGCACCGGAGATGTCTGAATATAAATCAGACAGTTTCAACTCAAACTGTCTTGAAAGAGAAGAGATATAATCAGAAGGAAGAAAGCAAGGTTCCCGCATCCTGCCATTCACCTACAGTCTATAGGAATCACTTACAGCTTGCTCCATATTGTCAGAATAATGACAGAATGAATTTATATAGCCTAATAGCTAGGCGAAAATAGTAATGGGAAATACGCCAGTAAGCGGAAATGTTTAATTGTAGTGGTGGAAATTTGATGGTTTTTAACTTCTAATGCACAGAAAATATATATCCTACGCCTATAATGGAACGCTACAGATGCAACTGTTAGGGCGACATGGTGAATGCAATCTTTGATCTATACGCGTCTTTCTTGCTCGCGTGTCATGTTCAGATCTGCTGCACCATCATCGCATAATGAGATGAGAATGATTCTCGTTCTCATGAGGTTCTAAATATACAGCATTATGACAGAAAACAAATTTAGGCATTTCCGTTATCCATCTGTTTGATACGATTTACAAGGAATGGCAGACCAAATTAATCTCAATGTAAGACGTAAGCGAAGATATGATCATTTACCTAAGTCTTGGTTTGACTGTAGACGCTGACACATTCAGAATGGTTCCCATTTTAACAGTTGTAAAGCCACAGCCAATGAGGAATTTTAGTTGATCCTTTGTAATGCTGTACGCAGGTGCACCACGTCTATTTTGAATAGGTTCTCTTACAGCTTGATAGCCAACTTGACCTAGTAGAAATATGAATATATAATGAACGTTTGGAAAATCTAGCATATTACCTGTAGAAAGAAGAAAATGAACTCTCAGTCTGTCTGTCTGTCTGCCATGATGTATGTCTGTCTGTCGGTTGGTCGGTCTGCCTGCTTGCTTGCATGCATGCCTGCTTGCTTCCAACAGCACTGTAACATCAATCCTTTCTCCATACTTCGGACCATCCTTCCACTCATCCGTCTGTCCATCTGTCTAAATTTGTCCAGTTCGATGTAGACTTTTAAAGGGAATTCTCACAGCTCAACAATAAGCAATAATTAAATAAGTATACTGCCATTGCTACTCCAAAGAACCTGATTATTAGTCTCGCAAGATACGCATAATAGCCTCGTGTGCGCGTGTATGTGTGCGTGTGTGCGTACGTATGTGGGTGTCCGCAGCTATAACTCTATTCCAAGTACCTTGATCAAACTGTTGTAGTGCCCTGAAGAAATGTATTCATATTGGAGTTAATGTGAAGGACATCGAAAAGGTCTGGTACAAAGTCTAATATTCTTATGAATGGACCGGCACCAAAACTTGTCTGGGGTGGTGTCCTTGTTGGACCAAATAACTGTATATTGATCTGGGTGTTAATGGCTCAAACACAAAGATCCGCGGTATGGTTTATCACGATAACTCAAATTCTACTCGCCTACATGGAAGGATATTCAGTAAACATGGCTGAGAGGTTTTCCTTTGGGGCCTAATGAGTTGTGTTGTTATTGTGGTCAAAAGGTTCAGAGGTCAATGGTCAAGATTCTCTAAAATTGCACGTATGTGATTGTTTCTATTATCTGGTAAAATAACTATATTTAGTGCGTCTATGAAAATGTGAGGCGCGTGTTATGCGGGTATGTAAATAACTCTAGCTATAGGTGTACGGAATTTGGATTTGCCATGCTGATCATTTAACACGGTTTCTTTTTATTCACCCAAACCTGTTCTACGAGATGATCCATTTATCAACAGAGTGGCTCATTCTTAGCTAGGCTCCGACACGTTTTTCACGTTTGGGATCAGTTTATACTCTTTGAACCCTGAATTCTCACATTCCCATTTTCAACGTAATTATGCAGGTAAGCTATTGAGTATTTTGAAACTAATTTACCTATGACAATAACAGCTCCAAGTCAAATTGGTTTCAAAATTATTCGACAGAATGTTTATTAAATAGTAGACATACAATTCGTGTACTTTCGAAGCTTTAAATGTCCAGGTCGGAGCTATAGATATGCCATTCCTTGTGCGTTTTAATTGTGACATCAGCCCACTTGTGATGTAACTGAATATAGCGCCATATGATGTCATTTACTTGAGTGACATCGGATACATCCATTTAGTAATATCATATTTCGTCATACGTGTGCGACTATCTTCATTCTGCGAACGAATATCCTCAACCAAAAGGTAAATTTCTTCCAGAACAGATTGGCCAGTCTCTCTATCTATATCAAGTCCAGTGGTTTGTCTGATTGCTTCTTGTACGTGTGTCAACCTGTGAACAAAGAGACTCGTTGAACACACTATACGCCCATATAAATGGATTAATGAATAATATATCAAAATTATTTAAGAATTGAAATACATATGACCAGAGCTTATCACGTTCAGTGGACAGAAAATAAATGGCTCAAGGGCCATAGTGCTCACTTAGCTGATGAAGAACTGTAAGGATTTTTTACATTAATTAATGCTCAACAAGCGCCATTGGTCCATCAGGCAAGCATAACTGTTCCCATAGGCCAATGGAGCAATGGTCCTTATCATTATTGACCTATGAGGCAATCATCCTTACCATTAGTACAAAAAGATTGGTGTCCTTGACACGATTGACCAATGCGAAATGTACCATTGACCAATGGGGTAGCCATCCATGTCATTATTGACTAAGTAAATGGCATTTACCAACGGGAAAATGGTTACAGTAAAAAATTTGGCTGAGGAAATGTAATAATATTGTTGTCATTGACATTACTGACCAATGAAAAAAATAAACCATTGATCAATGGGTCAGTTATCACTGACACTATTGGCAAATGGTGCAAGTGTCACAACACTGACATTTACCAGAGGCGATGGTGAGGTCACAGTAAAAATTGGATGAGAAAATTCAAGAATATTTGCATGATTGGGCAACTAGAAAAGTACCATTAATCAATAGGGAGGCTATCCATGACACCAACTGACAAATGATTAAAGGAATAGTTTAGCCACATCTTGTTTTAATCCATTAACAATTCACGAAAAGTGACACAGATTATATTCCCAATGGGGTTCAATGCTTACAAACAACTTAAACAGCCAGAGTTACTGCCCTTGTTTCAAGTTGTGACGTCTTCGTATTCATATGGCAAGTATAGATATTGCATGAAGGAACATATCTGCTAAATTTGTTTTAAATCCATCAACAATTAACAAAACAAATGTATTTTAACCAAAGGGTTGAATAGTTTGTCTTAATGAACCAGAGTTATGTCCGTTGTATAAAGGTGCGGACTCTTTATATTTTTACTTCAAATAAATATTTGTATTTAGGAACAAATTTGGTTTTAATCCATCAACAATTGACGAATCACGTGTATTTTACCCCATAGGGTTCAATACTGAAAACGACTTAATGAACCCGAGTTGTTGCCATTATTTAAGGGCGGGACCACTTCATATTCATAGTTCAAATAGATGAACTGCATAAAGTAACATATCTGCCAATTTTCCTTTTAATCCCCATAGGGATCAATACTTAACAAGAAGTTCAATTGCAGGTGACGCTCCCCTGAACTATTAGCATTTGAACCATTTGATGGATGATTTTTTGAAAATCCAAGATGGTCACCAAAAAAATTGACCAACCAAGATTATCGTGCGATATGTTGGAGCCCACCATTTTAGGATCGTCCTACCCAAGTTTTTATCTCGCCTGTGAAGCGGAAAGCGAGACATATGGATCACTAATTGCGGCGGCGTTGGTGGCGTCGTCGTCGTTGTCCATCTTTGAGCACTTTTACTTAGCGCGTTTAAAATCAACTTTTTTTCAACAATGGCTCATCCAATCAGTGATTCTCATGGCATCTAAACTGTGGAGGTCCTAGCGACCTCACACCTAGAAATCTAGGGTTCCCAACCTGAAATCTGTGGGTCCCAAACTGAAATTTTAGATTTTTTCATCTATGCTAAAATTAGAAAGTACCATGGGTGCACGGCTATGAATCTTAAGAATCAAGCAAAATTTTCAGAGGTCGCATGGGACCCACTACCACAACTTGACCTATGAAACTACTGTATACATGTTCTGAAAGTTACCAACCTATTATCCTTCCAGCTAAATCTGGTTGAAGTTGCCCAAGCAGTTAAAGAGAAGTAGCCTTTCAAACGATTTATCGCCATTTTTCGGAAAATTCAAAATGTCTGCCGAAAAAAGTGTCCAATAAAAATTATGTATGTAAAGTATGAAGCATACCACTCTAAGCTCCTTTCTACCTAGGCCAACTAACACATGATTATTGCACCCAAGTTTCGTCGAAATTGGGACATTGATATTGGAGGAGTAGCCTTTTAAAGGATTTTCGGATAATGTTGAGACAATCCAAGATGGCCGCCGGAAAAATTGTTGAACCAAAATTTGTGGAGCCTACCACCACAGGATCCTTCCAGCCAATTTCGGTTGAAATCGGTCAAACCATTAAGGAGAAGAATCGATTTGACGGACGGATGATAAACGGCCGCCATGATGTCGCTAGGTTTTTCGGGCCAGGTGAGCTAAAATGACTTAATGAATAAAGTATGGCCCTTCTTTAGGCTCGTGGGCTCGTGGCCACTTCGTATTCATAGCTCGAATAGATTTTGCCTAATGGAACATATCTGCCAAATTTTGTTTTAATCCATTGATAAAAGACGAAGTGTGCCACAAACGTATTTCCCCCTATAGGCGTCAATATTTTAACAATATAACAAGGGCCATAACTCTGCTATGTGTGGCCACTTCATCTTAATAGCCCAAATAGATATTGCCTAATTAAATGAACATATCTGCCAAATTTGAGTTTTATCAATGAACAAACATCGAAATTTGCCACAATTGGTGACAGACGGCAGACAGACAAATCGCGATTGTATAAGCACACCTACGTGAAGCAATACAATCGACCAGTCAACATTATTTGAAAATTAAGAGAAAGTCGTGGAAATATTTAGGGCCTAAAATTAAATGTGTTCAAATCCGTTTTCCCAAAGTATAAACCTTGAAGAAAGACGAAGATCTGGAAAGCCGAGATCTTTTTTATGATTGAATGTTAATCACATACAACATGTGCGTTTAGACCACTGACACGCGTGGACATATCCGACATAACAAAATAGCATCCACATCGCATGTGTACATGACCTAAACTGTAATAGTTTTGACAACAAACACCAGGTGGCATATGTACATTGAGGCCCAGTAAGTCTATGAGAATATCGGTCTCGTTAGAACCTTAAGATTTAATTCGGTTCACTACATCTTGGCACACAATCTAAGCCTCTAAATGTATACAATTTTAACAATTTTATTTTCAGGCATTCTGGTATATGGAACTTTAAGCAAAAGACCTTTATGTAAAAAAAATTGCCCTTACAAAATACAATAATTATTAGCTCACCTTCCCCGAAGGGCCAAGTGAGAGTATGCAATGTCGGCCATCCTTCCGTCCGTCCGTCAAATCGCTTCGTCTCGACCGATTTCGACCAAATTTTCCTGGAAGGATCCTATATTTATAATCACAATTTTGATTGGTCAATTTTTCGGGTGAAATCGTAGATTTTATGATAAATTTACCGGAAACTGTAAAGAATGCTACTCCTTAACTTCTAGAAAAATTCTAACAAATTTACGTGCAAGGATCATATATTAGGAGGCTCTATAATTTATTAGCTCACCTGGACAGAATTTGATGACCTAGTTTTCGCGAAAACGTCTTCTACAAAACCGCTGAATGGGTCGGGTCAAAATTTGAGAGATATGATTAGGGATTGAGGGCTATAAAAATGTGTTCAATGGAAGCTACTGTGTCGACAAACATGGCCGTCGTGAGACAATCAAAATATAGGGTGTTTGGCGGCCATTTTGGTTTTTTTATTTGATGAATTTGGAGTGAAATTGGATTTATATAGCGTTTTTTGTGTATTCTGATTTCAAATTTTCCATTTTCGAAATATTTTGGTAAACGGTTTGTCGGCCACCTTGGATCTTTTTCCCGCCCAAAACTCCTATACTAAAGCAATGGGAAATTTAAAATGTCTTCTCGAGAACCACTGGGCCGATTTCAAGTATATCTGACAGGAATTATTCTTAGGGCATATGGATACGAGTTTGTTTAAAGGAAGACGATCGGGCATCTTGGATTTTGGCTGACATTTAGAAACGTCTTTTAAAATATTCTTCTCCGAAACCGGTTGGGGGGGGGGGGGGGTGGGGGGGGGGCCGATGCAAACCTCATGAAATACGATCTAGGGCAAGACCTGAACCAAGTTTGTTCAGGCCGAAACGACATTAAAATTTGTCAAAGTTGATATGTAAAAAGAACATGTCCGCCTCGAATAAATTAAAATTTAGCATTTTTGGCGGTCATAAAAATCATAAAAATACTACTTAAACAGTGGGCTAATTTCAATAAAACTTGGCTAAACCTTCACAGAAATTTGATTGGTAGTTTTTTCCAGTGGTCATCTCGTTTTGTTCGGTTGTGTCAGTGGCCAATAATTCCAGGTGAACAATACAGGCCCCTAATTGGACCTCTTGTATTTAGAATTTTGATTGGTCATTTTTTGGGGTGTAAATCTTAGATTTTATGAGAAATTTACCGGAAATTTTAAAAACGCTACTACTTAGCTTCTTGACAGATTTCAACTAAATTTGCCTGGCATGAGTCTATGGTGGTAGGCTCTAGAACTTCTATTCAGACGTTTGGTTGGACCATTTTTTGGGTGAAAATCTTAGATTTTGTAACATATTTTCCAGAAAGTTGTCAAAACGTATCTCCTTAGCTTGAGTTTTTGTTGAACATCTTAGATTTTATGAAAACTTACCGGAAATTTTCAAAACACTACTCCTCATTAACAGCTTGGCGGATTTCAGCTTAATTTGGCTGAAAGGACCCTATAGCTGTAACCTTCAGAACTATATATACAGAATTTTGGCGGGTCAAGTTTTCTGGGAAAAATCTTAGATTTTATGAAAAATTCACCGGAAATTGTCAAGAGACTACACATCACTAAAGGCTTGACAGATGTCAACCCTAGTTGGCTGGACGGACTCTATCTAACTCTAACTCTAGGCACTAAACTATTCATGCGCTCATCGTGGAAGCCAGCAGACGAATGACTAGCATTAGTATATAATTACGAGAATGATATTATACCAACAATGGACCTTTCCATTTTTAGTTATGCCCCGCCCATCACTAGCTAAGCTCCACCCACACCTCGCCGTGTTGGGATTGATCGATCCCCGAATGCTCTAACTGTCAATTTCATGAAAACTATACAAGGAAGCTGTTAAATATTGTGTAACTAATTTGACTGGGTACTTGGATACTCTGGAAAGGTGAATTGTGCACCGGCAAAGACTCGGCCGGTGCACAATTCACCTTCCCAGAGTGTCCACCCATCATATGTGGGTCGTAGGCCGATTGTAGGCTACAATCTGTCTGATCGTGTAGTTCGGGCATTAAAAGCAACATGTCTGCCAAAGTAAAATGCCTCTGAACATATATAATTGTTAGGGTCATGGGTTATCATTAGCAGAGAACATATATCCGACATTCCCCGAGATATATGAGAGTGAGACTGTATGCCCACTAGCTTTGTAGCAAATGGCCGCAAAGTTCAGAGTTTGTAATCTAGTTTTCAGTGTAATAGTTTCACACATACCTTGCTATTAAATCGTCCGTCGCCTCGGGTCTAGTCACTGTCACTTCATTTGCTAAAGACCTAAATCTTTGCGCTATATTTACTAGACGTTGTTCACTGGTCATTTTCGTGATCGGTGCTTTTTTCCAGATAAGCTAACGAATTTGGTTGAATACCATCAAACGGTTTCTGAGGCGATAGCCTGACGAACGTCCGGGTGGAGCCGATTACAATACTCCTTCGGATTTTTTTTCCAAATCACGTGACAACAATATGGGAAGGCGGGACATAACGAGACGCGGGGCAAAAAGGGACGGCACCCACCCACACCCCCCCCCCCCCCACTACCACACACACACACATCCAGCCACCCCCCCCCCCCAGTGAGCGATTCTCATGTCCTCTTTTCCGACCAGATCTGACACGTCCTTGGCAGCACGCGGAACCGGCTTATTACGGCACGTGGCGTGACCTAGCGAGTTTCAGTTCTCGTGTTTCTGTTTTCGCTTATAAATAAACCTAAACATAACCTAAAATGGAAACATTATTATGTAGTAGTAGTAGTAGTAGTAGTAGTAGTAGTAGTAGTAGTAGTAGTAGTAGTAGTAGTAGTAGTAGTAGTAGTAGTAGTAGTATTAGTAGTAGTAGTAGTAGTAGTAGTAGTAGTAGTAGTAGTAGTAGTAGTAGTAGTAGTAGTAGTAGTAGTAGTAGTAGTAGTAGTAGTAGTAGTTTATTCTCGGAACTCCACAGAGTTAGAGCCAAAATATAATATTTACAAATAATGATAAGAAAGAAATTATGCTGGCATGCCGCTATGGGTACACGCTTATTGTCCTCCCGTAATGTAGAAGTCGATAATACAGTATGCTATATATAACCTGTCTTTAAAGGACTGGATACCTTGGTGACAATATAAAACTGTCCTTTTTACACAGGTGTACAGTATATGGAGGGTCAAATACATTGATTCTTTAGCCTTGGACTAATTAGTTTCCTTTAGGTATATTTCAATGGTGGAGTCTTTATAGAGAGGTGTGCTTTAGAGCAGGCTTAACTATAGGCCTATCCTTAAAAAAGAAATTATAATAATTGATAATACTGTGGAGGTGGGTGGGTATTATAAGGATTTAAAATTTGACATGACAGAATTTAGATAGTCTGACTAATCATATTTGAACAAGAGCGGGAAACGCACTTAAATGACGAAACACAGTAGCACACAGTGCAAAATAAAAACACGTGCCTTGTCAGACTTTAATTCTAGCAGGCGCTGCACGAGGGTTGCGCTGATTGGTTGATTTATTATGCGTAATAATTCGATTTATTATGTGTATTAAATCAACCAATCAATAACGAATACCCGCAATTCTAGCCTTCTGGTTGGTTGATTTATTACGTATAATAAATCGAATTATTATGTATAATAATTCGAATTATTATGCGTATTAAATCAACCAATCAATAACGAATAAAAGCCATTCTAGCTTTCTGAATGGTTGATTTATTACGCATAATAAATCGAATTATTATGTGTATTAAATCAACCAATCATTAACGAATACCTGCAATTCTAGCCTTTTGGTTGGATGATTTATTACGTATAATAAATCGAATTATCATGCATAATAATTCGAATTATTATGCGTATTAAATCACCCAATCAATAACGAATAAAAGCCATTCTAGCCTTCTGAATGGTTGATTTATTACGCATAATAAATCGAATTATTATGCATAATAATTCGAATCATTATGCATAATAATTCGAATTATTATGCATAATAAATACCGAATTGTGACCCTGATGGCCTTCCATAATATATATATATATATATATATATATATATTTATATATATATTTATATATATATATATATATATATATATATATATATATATATATATATATATATATATATATATATTATATATATATATATATATATATATATATATATATATATATATATATATATATATATATATATATATATATATATATATATATATATATATATATATTCAATGTTAATTTTAGGGATAATAGTTCTGTGTGCTGTCCTGGTCATATGTGTGTTGTTGTAGAAGTTGTGATCTTGTTGTTGGTGGTGTTGTTGCTGTTGTGGTTGTTGTCGCCGTCGTTGTTGCTGCCGCCGCTGTTGTTGTTGTTGTTGTTGTCGTTGTTGTTTTTGCACGCCGTGGCTTGGAAACTGCTTTAGCATAATTCTGATTAATTTACAGAAATTAGTTAGTAATTTATGTTTTGTAAATGAGCAGAGCTTTAAAATGTATAGTAGTTTGGTCTGATATGGTAGTATCTTGGTAACAGTTCCATGTGTTTTACATTGAAAAAATCGCAAATTAAAATATTAATAGTGATATTTGTCATCTATGTTGTGTTGTATACATAAATTACATTTTCGACCCTCTCTTGCAGTCTCAACGTCCTGTTTCTATCGATAGGTAATAATTAGCTGTTCTAAATCGCGTAAATGTGATCGTGTTGAGGTCTGATAACAAAGCTATATATTGCTCTATTTCTAGGTGACGTTTAAATGCATTGTATATCTTTCCTTTCCATGATTTTTGCATTTTGCGGTTCCATTGCTGCTCATACGGGTCTTTCAACACTTGGTGTATCCTATTTGATTCTTTATCAACGGATTGCCCATTATATCTATTCCAACGGTAGCTGAATCTCGTGGAATCCAGAATATCTTTTTTACTTTTATCAACCATTTATATTGTGTTTGGCATAGTTAATGAGCGTATATATATAAATTTGTGCAGAAATTATTTTCCTTGACTGTGATAATTTATAGCCATTATGTTATTATACAGTGTTTAATTATATGTTTAACTGGCGTTTTGCCAGTTTCACCATATATCATGTATCTAGGCGTAGATCGTCTGACCTTTAGTACATTTCGGAGGAATTCTCAGGTTTCTACGCCGAGAGCTTCACACCCGTATAGTAATATGGATTCGATCATTTGGTGCAAGAATCTTTACTGGCAATCGATTGATAAATCAAGTTACCGGGAGGTTCTTAATAGTGCGAATGATGCTGTGTGCTTCTTGTTCAGATATGTACTTTTGGGCTTTTAATAATCTGCTGTTAGGAGAGAATATTATTCCTAGATATTTATACTCATCACAGACCTCGGTTTCTCTATTATTTAGATAGAATTTAACTTTACTATAATAACGTATAAACGTGCCAAACACCATAATTCTAGTTTTATCTACATTTATCCTTAGTCTCCATTTGTCGTCATAATCTCCAACAAGTTGTAGGTAATTGTTTGAATTCCGTTTCTTTGTCCGCTATAAGAATCGTATCGTCTGCATAGAGGGGAACAAGTATTTTAACACGTACCATGAGATCATGTTCTTCATATTGGAGTTCAATTGGTTTGCAGTTATTTGGCTCGGGATATTGTCCGAGATCGTTTAAGTAGATAGAAAAAAGAAGAGAGACCTTTTCACACTGTCTTATGCCCCAGCCACAGCTGACGCCTGAGGAGAGTTCGTTGTTTACTTTTACCTGGGACTCTATGTTACTATACATACTATGTATGACCTTAAAAGGTTTACCTTACAACCTATATTGAGTTGAAGTAATTTTTGCCATATACCATACCGCCAAACTGAGTCCAAAAAATTGATAAATGCGCTGAATACTCGCTTGCATTGTTTTTTGAGAATTTTTGTTAGTGACGTTAATGTCTTTTAAGAACCGTTTGAACAAATAAATTAGCATGATCACTGCAGTTAAAGATGCACATTCACAGCAGAATGCTTGAAAATAAAATTTATTAAATTGCATACTTTTAGAGGCTTAAATTGTGTACCTCAATGTAATGAAGCGAAATAAAGCTTAGCATATGATAATTTCTTTATGTAAAAATTATTGTAATTCTTTGAATTCCGATGTTGAAGTAGGGACTCGTGTCTCTAATTCAATTTCACAACATAAAAAATTATAGTAATTTAGATGTAATGGGATCATCATATGTTGAAATTTATTTCGTTTCAATTCATCTAAGGCCACAATTTACGCCTCTAAATGTATACAATTTAAACAATTTTATTTTAAGGCATTCTGCTGTGAATATGCAACTTTAATATGCAATTCGTTGAGTGTGATTTCCATGCACGATATCAATTTTCAGTGAAACCTATCTATAGTGATCAGCGCAGCGGAGATGGTGCAATAATAATAATAATAATAATAATAATAATAATAATAATAATAATAATAATAATAATAATAATAATAATAATAATCAACTACGACACAAGTAGGCTGGCGTCATAATCAATTCACCTTTCCAGAGTACCCACCCATCATATGGCGTCATAATGAACTGCATGATGTGTACAATGACATCATAATGAATGACGTCATGCATGACGTCGATAAGTACGTCACGAACGCATATTTGAAGACGGTCCGTGCGTTGTTGTACAAATTGTTTGCTTTTACTATTTAATAAATATTCTGTTGAATATTTTGAAACTAATTTGACTGGGCGCTGTTGCTGCCATAGGCAGCAACAGCATCCAGTCAAATTAGTTACAAAATATTCAACAGCTTCCCTGTATAGTTTTCAGGAAATTGATAGCTAGGGCATTGATCGATCAATCCCAACACGGCGAGGTGTGGGTGGAGCTTAGCTAGTGATGGGCGGGGCATAGCTAAAAATGGAAAGGTCCATTACGTCACGAATGGCTCGGTTTAGCCCGCCTTAAACGCGTAATTAATAGTCTCTCAAGTTGTATGAATTGTATGTATGCATTTGCTATTTAATTGACCTTTCCATGCATAGCTATTCCCCGCCCATCTCTAGCTAACCTCTACCCACACCTCACTCGTGTCTGGGTCGATCTCCCTGACTATCAATTTCCATAAAACAATATATGTAAGCTACTGAATATTTTGGAACTAATTTGACTGGGCACTGGTACTGCCTATGGCAGCAATAGCGTCCAGTCAAAATAGCTTCAAAATATTCAGCAGCATGTTTATTAAATAATAGAGGCAAACAATTCGTACAACGTGTCAGACTAGTAAGAGTTCGTACAACGTGTAGGACTATTAAGAGCTAAAGACGGTCCAAATAGAATCATCTATGACCTAATGATTATGACGTCATTCTACACGTTCCTTAACTGATTATGACGTCATATGACATCAGATGGTAGATGGATACTCTGGAAAGGCGAATTAACATGTTGTTATATAAGACGAAATTCGGGATCTCGTTGTACTGCACAGATCCATTGTAATAACGCACATCTTGACATGTTGATAAAAATGTGTATCCTACTTAAATATAGGACTTTATCGACTGAACACTTTTCCTAACTAGGAGTCTAGCCGCCGTTTTTGTTAAATATTTTGCTGACGTCATTATTTCAGATTTTATTGTCTTCGCCGGGGCGTAATTGTCGGCTTAAAACCACTCCGAGCGAATGAAGAGAGTGGTGGTGGTGGGGGCGGGGGGGGGGGGGGTGTGAGAGAGAGAGAGCAATGATTTTTGCGAGCCCAACTAACCGACCACCACATGATGTGATTAGTCTTTGGGTAGCCATTTAGAGATACGTATTTACGACCGCTAAGAATTACTAATGAGTCTTAATTTCGCATATACAATGGGATGTCCTCCTGATTAAATTCAATTAAATGTATCCAAACACAAACTTAATGGCGGGATCCGATCTGTCACTCAAGAATATGTCGTCTTTATCAATTACGTCACACGTTCAAAACGCGTAATTGATGATGTATCTAGTTCGGCAACATTGGATAGTTCGTCAAGTGTACGAATTGTGTGTCTTTACTATTTAATAAACAGTATATTGACTAGGCATAGGCAGCAACAGCACCCAGTCAAAGTAGTTTCAAAATATTCAACATCTTGCCTGTATAGTTACCTTGATATTGGGATTCTGTGAATCGAAAGTTCAATCGATCCCAACACGCGAAAATCGTGGGTAGAGCATAGCTAGAACTGGGCGTGGTATAACAAGAAATGGACGGGGCATAGCTAAAATGGGCGGGGCAAAGCTCGATAGTATTCTATTCGCTCTTATAAAACATAAAGAATCTGGCTCTCTTCTATCTCTCGCCTACACGTCAGACTCACACAATATATAAGAGCAAAAACACACAGAAAGAATTATGGAGGCTTACTGCCCACTTACCAGGACACATATTCCTAAGTGGTAAATGACTATAAGAATTGAACTCCCGGAATGTGGACGGATTGAAGAATCGGGTATTTACAAAGTCTTGATCCACCCAACTTCTTATCTCAGAAAGATCTATGAAGAGAAATCCACTAGCAAAAACCAGAAGCACATGTGCCACTCGCCTTAAGAGCATCAATCAGGTTTCCAGGTGGGTCACCAGGGTTCCCACATGCCAGCACAAAGATGCAGACAGCTGGAGTCAAAGGTCGAGTGCGTGTCGCCCTTTCGTCCATAATACATTGTATCCCAAGGAATAGCTGTAAGTAACAGAAAAGGAAAGCATGGGTGTAGTACAGTTGAAAAGCCCTTCTAGTAATGGCACGTAGCCCCATACCCAGTACGTCTCAATGGGAACGTGAAAAAATAGCAGTAAACTCGTGCATCGGCATGCACACTATTCTAGATAGGACACACACACTACGTAATGGATACAGAGTTTGGCATACTCTTGTGTATATATTTGCTCAGTTTACCAAATCATAAATACGGGGCGCTTCCTACCCATTGTGATGGATTTTTATTGGAATACATCAACAAACTCATAACATTTTATAGAATAAGAATCGGACAAGAATTGGCAGAGATATCCCCGTTTTAAAATCCTGTCAGAATAACTTAGAATTGCATTCACCATCGTCTCTGACATGATCCACGACCCTCATGGTAAAGGTTGCTTGTGACGCACTGATCACGTGGCCTTATATCAAAGCACCAGTCATGAATAATCGCTGTCGATTGGCTAAATAAAGCTGTCTCGGCTTTTTATTGGTCCCTGAACCCTTCATAAAGGGTCGTATCGGCCGATAATCCTCAATGCCATGATCAAGAACAGCACATGCCATCTTCAACATGAGACAAAATCGAGAGACAACGATCAACGCACGCACGCACGCACGCACGCACGCACGCACGCACGCACGCACGCACGCACGCACGCACGCACGCACGCACGCACACACACACACGCATAGAGACACAAGCTAATGCACAAACCGCCGTCACAAGAATTCACAAGAATTCAACAGAAACCATAAAGGCCAGGCGTGAGTCTAGACCCTAGTATTTGGAACTAGCAAATAAACGCCTTAAATATTACAACACACACGCACGCACGCACGCACGCACGCACACAAACGATAATCCTCAAAAGACGAGGCGGTAACTCAGGCGGTAATAAGTAGATCTGTGAATCCAGCGACCCCGGGATCACGTCTCCGTTCAGCCAACTGACGATCGCTGGAAAAATATAGGCTTCACTCCTCGTCACTTCTTTCCACCCAAGAGTATAAATGGGTACCATTGTATAATCAGGGAAAGTTACCAATAATAAACTGAAATTTAAAAAACCCAGCCTAGAATGGCGTGAATGGGGCCTGGAATCAGGGACTCGATAGATACCAACCAAACCAATAACTTCTTCTATAATCCTCAGTAAGGAGGCGGTAACTCAGGCAGTAACTCAGGCGGTAACTCAGGCGGTAATAAGTAGAGCTGTGAAACCGGCGACCCCGGGATCACGTCTCCGTTCAGCTAACTGACGATCGCTGGAAAAATATAGGCAATCGCCTTCACTCCTCGTCACTTCTCTCCACCCAAGTGTATAAATGGGTACCAGTGTAAAAACTGGGGAAGTTACCAATAATAAACTGAAATTAAAAAAACCCAGCCTAGAATGGCGTGAATGGGGCCTGGAATCAGGGACTCGATAGATACCAACCAAACCAATAACTTCTTGAGTGAGGAGGTGGTAACTCAGGCGGTAACGAGCAGAGGTGTGAAACTAGGTTTTCGATGTCAAGGAATTCACTAAATACATTATTTAAATGCTCTGAGCAATCCTCTAAGCAAATTAAGCCTATTTTTTCTGTCCGTCTGAAGAATGTTTGACAAGGCTGCGGTGGTCGTAACATTAGCGCATCACACATGTGCAAATTATTTTTTACTGGGATCTATTTTTGCTCTAGCAACCTGTCATTCAGATTAATTTCCAAAATATTCAACAAAACAGTTATGAAATGCAATTGTATCTAGCCTGTAGGTCTTAAATCAGGCAATGGCCAAAATTGGTCAAGAAAATTTAAATTGTCTTGTCTGGAATGACCATTTTCATACTAAAAGCAGATTATTTTCAATGTTTACAACTGATCCAGTTGAAAATTTTTCAAAATATTCTTTTCTTGGTCTGTAAATAGACATACCGTTATGTTAAGATGACTACAAATCTCGTTCTTGGTTGACTTGATCATTAAAGGGTTAAATGCATAGCTGACTTATTACTGTATTTAAGTAATCCATAGCTTCTGAAAAACTTTGGCAGAAAGTTAGATCGTCTTCTTACATATGGATAAATTTCAGTAATTACTTTTAGGAAACAAGTTACGTTAACCGAAGTGGTGGACATGGACTTATGAGACATACAGTAATGTTCTCATAATAAAGAACTAGTCACCGCTCTAAGAAACTGAGTCCAGCATAGTTCCTTGCATAGTTTTCGTAGTGATCTCGGCCAATTCTCCAGCGTGAACTGGCAGTCAATGTCACGTCATTTGGTCAGCTGTGGTGGTTTCACGTGAGAGTAGTGTGTGGAGGTTGAATCCAACCTCCAAGACAGGTTACCAGTTCTTTATTATGGATTTCCAGATCTATATGCCTATAAGAAATGCATCAATGGTTACATAATAAAATATGAATGTGATACTTCGAACGTTGAAACCAGAGAAGCCTAGCGAATGATCTCCATCAAGAAAGTTACATGTTGAAGATTTCGGATCTCCGGATTATGACTTATGAATTGTTTACTCGACGGTCCCGCTCCGCTATCGGTAAGATTAGGATGTTAAGGTTGCTGCGACAACCTCTTACCGACGGTGAAGGAGGATACTGGACAGTCTGGCTCGCCTCGTCGTGAAAATGGTGATGACGATATTATTTAAAGATTGCTGGGCCTAATCTGACTAAGAAGATCTGCTGGTAAGGATTGGATGTTTCTTCCAACTCGATGATCAGATTCCTAACGCTAATTCTTACTCTGAACAAACTAAACCGAACTAGTGTCTTACATATACGTAAGATGATGATTTTATTAAAGATAACCTAACTGTACAGAACTTATAAAGAGATTTAAACTGGAGCACAACTGCTCAAATACAACTGGTACCTTGCTGGTACAAATCAAGCAAATTCTATGCTACACTACGTCTACAGCTATCAGCTAACGGAACACCAGCGAGATGTTCCGTGAATCACGATGGTGGATTGATTAATTTCTAAGTCTGAAATCCTGACTTATATACAACTAATCTTGGCACCACAGCCAAGTTCTATAACTATCATAATAATGAGATTCTTCCTGAATCTGTTATGATGATTCTTCTAGGTACGTTATGAGCACAGCTTGATTGGCCCTGACAATCAGTCCACCAATCAACTTCTGCTCATTCCTTCCTAGCAGTTCCTACCTAATAAATGTTG
This sequence comes from Chaetoderma sp. LZ-2023a, assembly GCA_034401795.1. NCBI lineage: Eukaryota > Metazoa > Mollusca > Caudofoveata > Chaetodermatida > Chaetodermatidae > Chaetoderma > Chaetoderma sp. LZ-2023a. The sequence continues at coordinate 30,808,124 of CM067361.1, read as the reverse complement.
GTCGTTCTGACCAATCAACGATCCCTGTATTTCAATTTCAACTTCAAAACCTATTCCATATAATTCTCTGCTACAGAGTTTGCTCGACGCTCATTGATCGTGACGTCATTCTGGCCAATCAAACTCTGTGCTATTCTTCTATGGAGATGATGCCTCACATAGACAAAGCGGTGGTAGCTGGTTCTGATTTGATGTGATCCTGTCAGCTAACTAACAACATTACCGAATGTGTTGTTGTTGCATGCCATTGTATGAGTGACATATAGTTGATATACAAATTTCGATTATGTTATTAATTCCTACAGGACACTACAATGTCCATGTCCTGTCCATTGCCTATTGATGGATAAGCCTGTAGGATGCTAGAGTTAATAGGCACATGAGCTGTATGATCTCATTGCCAGCTGATGTTGTTCTATTCTCGTATGAGAACCTAGAATGCCTAACGTCATCAACTAAGTCCTTTTGTCACGTTCGATTCCATTGATTATTGTACATTCATTATTTTCTAAACTATCGATCCAAACAACTGCTGAATATCATAAAAGTGTATGCCGACTGAACAGCAACAACTTTCATCTAAACTATTTCCAGATACACATCAACTCAGAACCATGGGACTTATTCCAATCAATTTGACTATTTCAATTATGATCCTAAATATTATCCAACTAGTTTCAGTGTACTATATCTGCACACCATCCATTTAGCGGAAACCGAATATCATCAGCATTGCTGCTGTAAATAATAAGTTAAAGTATAAAGTCAATCGGTCCATTAGCTCACCTGGTATTTTCAAATCATAAATTTCTCTTGGGACTTACTCGAAGATATAAGACATCCAGCAGGGTCATGACTTCCCACAAGACAATCCCATATCTACAATGTGTGTCAACAGGCAGAACTGCTGGACCCAGCTTTAGATAAAGGATATGGTCTCACACTCAGCGAGATTAGAGAACAAATGAACAACGTTGACGATAATGTTATAATCCGTAAGAACGAGGTGAAAGTATTTCTTCTGAGGACACATTTGTCAATCCCACCACAAAAATGACCCATTGCTAGTGTTTTCATCAATCTCAGCTCAGAAGAGCTCGCTGCAAAGATAAGATCACACGATGTCATCAAATCAACAGGTACTCTTGTTGATTTTGTGGTGCTACCGAGCTGCGCCAGTCATTGGAGACCACAACAATTCTGGACTTACTGTTAACATTCTTTTCATCTTTGTTCAATATCAGCAAGTCACGTATGTTGCAAATTGAAACAGTGCAGCTCGGTAATGAAAATGATTGCTCACATGATATAAATGACGATAGTAACTCTGATCAGCACAGTAGTATAAAACATCAAATGGGGCAGCTTTGGTGTCTTTTCCAAATTATGTTTTACAATATGCACAATGGCTCAGAGAAACCTCCTTGTCATGTGATGACTGCACATAGTATATATGATAAGTGCAACTGCAGAAAGTTGATCACATGTGTGAATAGAATTGGTGTATCAACAAGCTATGCCGATATGTTCAGAAATCGGAATGTGCTGTCTGCTTATGCCATACATACATGCGAAGCCAATAGTACACACATTCCAAGTCATTTCAACCATGCAAGTTTTACCATTTGTGCCCTTTATAATTTTGACTTTGAGGACAGTTCTTCATTGTCTGGCACATCTGGGACGCATGGTGATAGTACTTTTTCAGAATTGTTCCGGTAATGTCCACCCGGGAGACCAAACATTTCTGATACACACACGCAGGCACGCCTGAAAAAGCGTAGTTGCAAGTTGTCATCATTGCTCCCATGGCAACGAGTGGCCCACCATCCTAAATGAATAAATTGGCCATGCTTATCAGAATCCTTCAGCGTAGCTGAAGAGTGTGGGCTATACCTATCTAACCCTGCATCACACGAGGAAGCTAATGCTGAGTTTCCTATTGCATTACCAAGATGTAGACTGCCAGTGTAAGAGAAAAGCCACGTGCCCCCATGGGCTGGATTCCGTGCTTTAATCTCTCAGAGTTCTTTAGTACCACTTATGCTGGTAGCATTCTTTCCAGTGATTCCATTGCCACTCACAGGCTATGCCATCGTATACTCAGCCATGTAAAACTGCCAGAATGTGCAAACTCAGGTATTTCAACCTACCAAGCCAATCATCTGTGATGAAGGTGTTTTCCACACTGTTGCTGATATTGTCCTTGGAAGCCCTGACCAATTTGTGGACAATTAGCCCATGATGGAATGTTGCATTTAGTAAAGGTAACTCTTCGCTGTGCAGAGAAGTACATAAGTGGCAGTGGTATAGATGATGCCCTAATAAAGTGGAGAGAAGGCTGGCCAGACAGTCCTGAATGGATCACATGATTATCGTTCGATGCAAGGTCGTGTCAGAAGTAATCGGTTCTATGATATAGGAATGCTTCTGGAGGAAGAATAAATCTCATGAATGCCATGTGTTACTTGTAGGAATAACTCAGCTTAAAGAAGCCCTGCAATCAAATGATGACATGAAAAGTAAGCAGCAGTTTCTTAGTTTGTTAAAGAAGACTGAACGCCTTAAACAAAGAGTTTCCTAACAAGTGGTGTACAAAATCTGAACTTTGCCAGTACTGGGGTATTTTCTGACATCTTGCGGGGCTAGTGAAAAACATTGTGACATCTGGTCATGAAGGGCATTGGCAGCTGCATATGGAAACATGGGGCTCACTGATCAGCATGTTTCGAGAGTTTGCCTGTATCAATTACTTGCGCAATGGTTCATGGTACCTGTTGATAATCACAAAACTAGAAGCGAGATACACATTCCTGTACTACAAATTTACACATGGGCACTTTGTAGTCGACAGTGAAGGAACGCTAAATGCTGTTGGTGCAGACATGAAATTGGAACAGACAATCCAAAGGTCCCAGAAAAGCTCAAAAGACATTGTTGGTCAAACGAGGTGTGTGTATTTTGGTGAGGGGCGGCTAATCTACCATGAGGTTCTTGCAATCGACAATGTATTTCAGGAACTAACAAATGCAAAGGTGATGGATCGCCAGCAGTCATCCCATCATGAACTGACAGGAAAGAAAGGATAGCTGTTCGATAACAATGTCATACGGCTTCTACAGTTTATGTAAGAAAAAGGAAATCCCTATGATGTTGATGAACATATTCATCTCCATAACTTTGTGACCAAACAGTATGTTGATGAGGGTGTTAAAGTACGTTTGGTCGACATCATTTAGAATGGTTTAGAAGGACGCAAGCAACTACGAAATGAGCGATTTATTTCGAAAACTAAATACTATCAGACACCATTTCCAGTTTGAAACTCTCTGGTTTTAGTGATTCAGAAAAACATAACGCACAAACAATCTGTTGCAACAGGGATGACAACAAAGGAACTGACACGAGCACAGAATGTTTTGGACATTGCAGAAGCAACGGAAGAACCTGTGAAGGACATTTTATATCACGTTGTTTGAAGGGGATATTGCAACTAAACAACCCAAACACACTCTAATAATAGAACGTGAAAAACACGTTAATAATGATGAATATGGATTTGAGCCAGTGTCTCAATCTAAAATCTCGGTAATCATTAATTTCATTTCACAGGATCTAATGCTAAAGCTAGCAACCCTTAAGACCTTTGGACAAGCAGTCAATATAGTGTTCCGAAGTTCACAGGCAGTCTGCACTGTGCAAGAGTTGCACGTCGTCTTTGATAGTTACCTTGAGTTGTCTGTAAAAGAATTAGAAAGGACCTAAGGAGCATCCAATTCTGGTATCATCGAGTGGAAATTGATCGAGATGTACCACTTCCTGTTCAAATAGATAAATTCTGGACATCATCCTCAAATAAATCCAACTTGGAGCTACTTGTCTATATACAATTAGTTGATGAATCACTTCGGGCAACCATCGCATTTATTGCAAGCAGGATGGTCCTCGATGATGAGGTTGTTCACTAGCTGGATTGAGGAGGCTGATGGCCGCATTGTGCCACATGTGAACTGGGCAGTCGAACATGGTGTCAAGCATGTTGCGATCTTGACAAATGACACAGACGTGGTAGCCCTCCTGTTGAGATACTCGGCCACTGTCAAAATCAAGGGGTTAGAAGAATTTTGGGTTCGTTTTAGGATAGAAGCCAAACGCTGATTTATCCCACTGATCCACCTATTTAGCAAGCTTAGATCTGCATTGTGTAATGGATTTTTTTGTGTGAAATCACACATTTTAACTGGTAATGATGCTTTGCGCAAGATTGGGACCAAGTTTTTAGCATTGAAGGCATAACCCGAGAATTTCATAGCAGAATTTGGAAAGACCGATGACATGACCTATGGAGACATTGAGAACATCGAATAGTATCTTGTAAGAGTTTGGCCATGTAACATAACAGTAAATACCATTAATGACCTCAGGACATACACAACGAGCATCACTCGTTAGCAGGGAATTGCTAACCCTTTTGAACCATGACAATATGACATTAATCCCAAGGACTATTGATGTGCTGAGGTGTCTCAGTTTGTTACCAGATAGTTTCCTTACTCTGTATTGGTGTAAAACTTGCAACACCTTAGTGCAAATGTAAACAATCTGTAAAATGTTCTGTTTTCTGCAAGTGTGATAAACAATGACAATATTGCACTTGAACTACATGCGATTTAGCTCGTAAGAAGGAGTTTAATAACAAGAACTTATCTACAAAACAAACATTTAATAACTGTGAATAAAAGACCTTGATACTATAAATATTATATAAATGTAATTAATCATTAGGATGAAAAATGAAACAATTAATATGACTATACATATCTTAGTTCAGACTTTATCTCATAGTCACGTGTATCCTAAATGTTGTGGTTTATTGCTAAACTAAATAGTTATTAAACGATCTTTGGGAGAAATTCCAAGTCTTGGACATAAATTATATGGCGACGATTTCTCAAAACACATCTATGTGAAATGTGAATTTACTTTAATATTTTAAAAAGCGATCTTTTACCTACACCCAGACGACCTTTCATACATATTTCTCTAGATTTAATTATAGAGATTTTGGAAATGTGATGATTACTGCTCAAAGCAAAGGAATAATGAATTTTCGTCCTCAAAATCCTATGCTTTTCCGCCAGAATGTGTTTGATGCATGCTCTAGTTACACATATATATATATATACAATATGCAAACGGATATATCCGCCATTTTGGAAAATTGCAGTTATTTTTAACGGTCCGATAGGGTTAACATCAGATCAAGCTCTTCTTCACCTAACAGCACTTGTGCAATCTACACCGGTGGCTTCCATACAACCTCGTGACTGCGATCAAACATCAGCTCCTTATGTGCGCCGAACCAATATTTGGGTATCCCTCCGGGGATAAATAATAAATTAAAGAAATATATTAGGCTTCATCAAACCCAGGGAGGCAAAGTGAACTCAGCTGATTTTACTGTTCTAGACATTGCTTCCGATGCAGCATCTGAGCTAGCTGCGCCGATCGCCTTGTGTCAGACTGTTCCTGAAATTTAGTCCCACACCTAGTCTTTCTTCAGGCGTACGACCTCTCCAGTATCTTCTCTCGGCCTGACTCGAGTAACCCTCTCAGACATTCGTATAGGTACCTGGACCACTATTCACATCTTTTTCTGCTAGCATTATTTTCTACCTATTGTATAATTACTGTGCCTTTCTTTAACTCGGCACAACCTTTTTATTGTTATAACTATAACGCTGATGACTAACAGGCGTTCTTAACGTCTGCATTAGTTTATATACAGGCGGACGATTATTAGGCCTTCATATGTCACGTTAGGCCTAAAGCAATCATCAAACCGAAAACTGTGATAAATTATGGCTAGTGCTGTTTTTGTTATATAACATTATAATTGTCATATTATTCCATTATAATGTAAACTCGCCTACACCTACATTACAGAGTTTCAATAACGCACCCACCTTAAGAATTCTTAAAACAGCAACATGTTTTCACTAGCGACCATTTTTGTGCCAAAATAGACACAGATTTGGCGTAAAACCCAACATTTTATAAGCTCAGATAATCTAGTTAGGATAGGAGTAAATGGAGGCCGCTGCCAATATATTAAGTTGGTATTGACTTCATAAACCACCTTGGTGCATTACTTTTATGGCATTCCATGTAAAAGAGCATGACACCAAAAAAAATATGTCCGCCATGGCAGCCCGTTCCCATTGTGCATACCCCCAGCCACTCTAGGCCACACACGATATTGTACTCCCTTCCATCCGTTTAGTTGAGCCGACCCTTGAAATCGTCTGGGTGTCTCAGCTGGCCTAAAACAATGAATCATGGGATATTTTTCTTCACTAAACCTAATGCAGGATAAACGTTAGCTCCTTAGGGATCAGGTCTAAACGGTTTGATCTCAGCAAACCGACTAATGGCAAAAGACTCACATAATGCACTAAGTCGCCTGTGACTGGAAGGGCCAAGTGGCTCCTCAACGCCTTCAGAGCAAAGGTTACAATAGACCATCATACGCTTCTTCAGCATAGACTTAGCCAGATACAGTGCTTTTAACATGTTCGTGTTGTCCTTGTTACATGTGGTTGGTGTATTGGGCACAGACTGGTAGTCACTCTTTGGCTCAGTTACGTGTCATCACATCAGCACTGTACGCACTGTCGGCTTAAGGAGTTTGCTCTTATAGTCCATTCCGATATGGAGGGTTGAGGTTGATACCATAAGAAGACACCTTAATTATTGAAAACACTAGGATAGGGATAGGCCGCTGAGTCATAGCTCTCTGTGTTGTGGATCTAAAACGTAATTATTAGTTCATAACACTTATGAAGGAGCGCTCACTACATGGTGTCTACCAAACTACCCCTCGTTTGAATATTCGGCTAGGCCTCTTTTCATGGAAATTGACCTACAGTTGCCACGTAACCTAGTAAACACACACACGTGCGCGCGCACGCACGCAATAATAATAATTAATTAAATATTTCACCAATCACTTCTAAGTACTAGGGAGCTAGCAATTATCTAGCTTATTCTCTCTCTGCTACGGCATGGTGAGAAATTCTTTTGATGGCGGTCCACACGAGGCCTTCCTCTCATTACCGTTCTTGGCCAGCTTGAGGCTTATATTTGGTTTATATTAAACTAGTGGCCAATCACACACTCGACCAGTGCGAGGCCTAGCTCTTGCAAGTTTTTATCATATATATATATATATATATATATATATATATATATATATATATATATATATATAAACATATATATATATATATATATATATATATATATGACTCTCGGATAGGTTTTCTCTGGCGAGATATCCAACTAACATAGAGTTGGGACACCCATAACCAAGCAAACTTATGTAGGCCTAAGTCAGTCACGTACCCTCTAACTCTCTAACTATATAAGACCCAGCCACACCCCGCTGCGTCGTTGAATATATAGTAATAGACAAGTAAACCATCATGTACTGGCCTAACGAATAGCACAGCTGGCACGGTGGTGTTCGACGTTGGCGGGAATGCTCGCCTGGACCCACTGGAATGTTATTGTTCTGCCGTTCCTAAATATCGGCTTTTGTACCACCCGACCACCCATGCCCCACTTTTACCACTAATCCGGAGAATGGCTGCGGGCCAACATTGGGCCGCTTCACTGACGACGTACCATTCGGATACAGGCGAGATCGACAGACAGCTCGGCGGTCGAGCTACAATTATATGGTGGTAACCAATGGGAAAAAATCGAATAAGCTAATTATTCAGACTCTTTGAAAACATGAAAATATTGTATTTCCGAAATGTTTGACGACATTAACTCCAGGAATCCACGAATATGCTGTGATTTCAGTGATTAAAATGTTCCATTCACATTTTCATCAGTAAAATCATGGTATTTAAATTTCTTGACAAACATACAGAAAAGCCATTAACTATTTCAAAACATAATTTTATTGGAAGGCATTGGTGCAGAAAGGCCACTACAAAAAACAGCGCAGGAGCAGGAGCTAAACTGTAAAATAACTGACTGGCTGCTCCTGCAATCCATCATGGCGACTTAATTCGCAGAATTAAAAAAAAAAATACACCCCTTTCATATCACAAAATATATCGTGGAGTATCCAGTTTCGGTGAGGCTCTAGTTTCGGTGAGCTTTCGTTACGCATGCACTGTGTACCAACACAAGTTCTCATGATGTCATAATTTTGTAATCAACCAGTACGGTAATTATTGGTAACACTTACCGCGTTTCCCCTCAAAATTCACATTAAAATGTTAAGTCAGCCCTAAATCGACTTTAGCGTGTAAAAAAATTTCCGATTTTCTTATTACTTTTTATCATATGCCTTTAAAGCATTGTATTTTAAATAAAAAACGTCAATTTTTCTTCTTCAATTATTGGAAATTCTTCCCCGTCGTTCGTTTTATTTATACCACGTGACCATTGTCAAAATCCATACTGGACATGGTGGTTCAAAAGTCAACAGCGCAGTTCCTGTTCTTAGCACATTTTTATCAAAATCAAGGAGTATACGCATAGTATAATATTATTCAATATCGTTTGCATATTTCCAGTTGATGCTTCAGTCAAGCCGTCACAACTATTCCCAGTCTGAGGAAAATGGCCACCACCATCACCCGAGATAAAACAAAAAAAATACGATAAAACACCTATTCTACCAATTTCGAATGTTCAGCATTTATTGCTCCATATGGCAGCTGTATTGTCCAGAAATAGAAATTTGGGCGAGACTGTATGCGCTATCACCGAAACAGGATACCATCGTTTTTGTTTGTTTTGATGTACGTCATCGCCTAATGGCGCTGTGTTTTGACAACTCGTTTACAGGTTTTTTTGTTCTAACTTGGCGCTGGATAAGGGATAAAGTCACTAACAAATTAAGCCAATTTATTTTTTTAATATTTTTGGTATTTATTAAATTATTAGCAATTTCTGCTTAGGCGCACCGAAACTGGATACTCCACGCTTTATGGCACTTTCTGAATATACAGGTTTTACTAGCATGAAAGCTTAACTTGTACATTTTATTAGGTAAAATATGTTCTGGTTGGTACATAATTTGTTTGATTGACAGCTTGGACCTCGATCCTGTGGTACAAGTATTCATGAAAGAAAGCATGTTTATATAATGGCTGCCATTATAGACACACAATTCGCATAAGTTTAGCTATGCATATAAGATCACAGATAGACTCTCATACTGGTGCGATTTATACAAAGAGAAGCCATGATAAGTGTTACATATAGTGTAGCTAAGATAGAAAAAAGACCTCTACTGATGAGCTGAAGACGACTGCTAATTATAAGAAGACTACTGCTAATTATATGAAGACTACTGCTAATTATATGAAGACTATTGCTAATTATATGAAATCTTTTTGCCACAAAATATGCTAGTGGGCAGAAAAAAACAATAACTGGAAAGTGCTGTCTCCCCTTATCACAATTTATGCAGTGGAAGGTGACCCAGATATAGCCACATCAGATTCAGGTTAGCTGTCAGCGTTGTGCCTCTTTAAATAGGCTACACTAAAAAAGAATACTCCGACCATTCGAAACCAATGTGGTCAGCTGATTTGACAACTGGTTAGGTCGCCATGCCTAGATGTGTGTCCGGCAGAAGTAAAGATGGGTTTTCTGTAGATAGAGAAATGTATTCTGCATAACTCTAGGTAGTGTGATCAAGAGTCCATCCCGATGTCAACGAACAGACATATCTTCTAGCTTAGCAAGTTGTTAGAGACGATCTCTGGACATCAACATCGTGTTTGGCCATACGCTGAAAAATTAGCTATATGGGAGCTTCCCAGCGAGTAACTATACTGGTTGGCAGGTGGCCAATAACCGAGGACTTAGGCTGTGCATCATTAACCAGTGAAATAAGAGTCATCACAATTGAAGAGATGGCCCAATGCCCAGAACCGTGAGATAAGGTACCTGGTATTCACATTTCGCGTTAGGCTGTCTGGCGATCATTGGAAACATGGTCAATCTCCTTCCTCCTCGCTGCCACTCTCTACCTAAGAGTATAAATGTATACCAGAACAGGAGCTGTAGCTGCATTGAATAGACAGACATCCTGTGCAGGGGAAAATATACATACCTGCTTAGTGTCACAGGAAACTGGGGACAAGCACTGGCCAATACGTGAAGCATATACAAGGTATTAATATGATAATACTATGACAATTGAAGCCAGAAAGAAGAATGGAAATTACAGATGATGCAATACAGGAAGTAGTAGTGTCGGGCTCAAAAAAGAGACCACCTCCCTCAACTGGCCGCCGTTCGGCGATCCGTGCCCCCCCCCCGCCCTCTCAATCGCTGGGACATATGAATTTGAGACATGTGATGTTCGTGGTCGAGATGGGAGTTGCTGACATGGAAATAAAACTCCCTTGTGGACCCCACTGTCCAGGAGAACCTCCTCAGGATACCGGCCAGTGGCCGGCCTCTCTCTATTCTGTGCTCAGGCTCAGACAAACACGTAATCTCTGCCGGAGTCGCATCGGCATGATGGGACCACCCATATGGGGCTTCCATCTACCTTGACAACGCTCACCTGGGAGGAGGATAAAGTGATTAGCATGTGAACCACGACATACTCGGGCATGTCTACATGTTACGCAGATAATCTGGTGCTGAGCAGGGGTCTCCAGCAGACAACCACGGCCTACCCTCTCCACCCCATAGAAATGGCAGACAGACTCGATCACTCTACGTGGGTGAAAGTGGGCGTAAATGTTTCTCCGCAAGGGGTCGATCCAAGGATTGTACTGGGTGTCATCCCGGAAGTGGGCCCACTTGGCATCCAATATCATGGCAGTCTCAGTGCCCTGTGCCACGGCTGTAGACGCCAGCACGAGCAGTATGATGAGAATCATGGCTATATATGAAGAGTTAACCTGAACAGAGTGAACCTTCGAGAAATATCTGTGCCAGATCGAGCCATGTTCCATCCTGATCGATAGTGATCTTCATCCCCTCAGGGGCAGGGGCTAGCTGCTTCACTCTGCCACCGGCCAAGAAACGTAGCTCTAGGACTATATGAGTCGTTTGTGGGCTAGTGAGTCCGACTCGCTGAAGCAGTTTAACAGCACCCTTGACTTTGGAGACATGTCACACTCCATCTACCCACAGGGTGCCCTCCTGGAGGTTAACAGCTTCTTCTGGTCCATCGAATGGACGACGTAGCAGGAGCTTTCCACCTGTAGCCCTGATCCGGTGACCCACCTTCGTCAGGGAGACACCTTCACCTATGTAGGTAATGAAGGATGATTCCCGAGTGTAGAGCTTTCGAACTGTCCCATCATTTTTCACAACAGTGGAGAGAGGTGTAACCTCTATGGCAATGAGTGCGGGAGGCCTATATAGGGGCAGCCATGTTTGCCAGTCAACCCCAGGTCCAGCGCTGTACCACACTTCATTCTTCTCAAATATGAACTGCAGGTTTTTTGCCATGGTCAATAGCAGGCCATCATGGGCCATTGGTGGGGAACCGCTTGAATAGGGTTTGACCAGATGAAAGCTGAGGTCACTATTTAGGGTGTTGATGTCTGCCACCTCTGTATCCAAGAGCTCAATCAATGGCTCGAGGATGTACTTCCTCTTCGGGAAATCGTACCGAAACACGATCTTGTGGACATCTATATTGCGACTCAGGAACTCCTTCATCACATCCTTGAGGTCTATAAGCAGATCCATCCCATCACCACTAATGGGGTGGTGGGAGAATGCCTTTGAGCTTGCTTCATACTGTAGGGCGAATGACTTGTCATCGCTCTCTTCTACCTTGGCAGTATTAACTGCGTACACATCTGCGAGGTCAGCAAGACCAGTCGAGTGAGCAAATATGTGTTCCATAGCACGCTATAGGAGGGGGTTAAACGAGACATATAACCATGCCGATTGTCTGACTGCTGCTCTCCGGTGGTGAGAACGTAATCTCGCCCTCTCTAGAGGGGAGGCGGGTGGTACAGTACCGTGTAGAATGGGTCCTCTTCGAGGTGCCCCAGCGGGGAACAACATACATACACACCGATGTGCTACATCAAACTCCGGGAAGTGCACACAGCAGCTCACTGGTAGAAGTCGGCCGGGACGTGATAGAATATCTCCCACGTACCAACAGCAACCTATGGAAAGCTATCAGTCCTAGCCTGTTCACACCTGTAAATCACCTGTTTGACAGCCCCTCCATTAACATATATGCCACCACGGATGGGATATCGGATGCCCATTTAGTGTTTACACTCTTATTACTTCTTGACCTGACGACAACATGATATCATACCAGGAATATCTGACCTTTTCCGAGATGATGAAAGAGGGGTGCCCCTTCATGACCCCTGCACAAAACGAACAGATGCTCGCATTGCAACAAGAAGGAGAGCGACTACAGCGGGAGAGCTGGTATAAACAGAGCACAAGCATTGCAAGGAGGCGAAGGAACAGTGAAGCTTCGAAATACTGGCAGGACCGCCTGAAGAAGAGTAAGCGGAACGCACGAGTCTTGACGGACGGTGATGAGCCAGATGGCTTCACATACGACGATGAGCCAGATGTCTTCACAGACGAGGATGAGCCAGGTGTCTTCTCAGATGAGGATGAGCCAGATGTCATACAGTGGGAAGAGGAGATGGTGCAGAAGTGTAAGACCAAGAAACCCATCCAGCGGCGGACCTACTATCTTGCTGATAAGGTGAAGTTCCAGATGTTACGTCCCAGAAAGCTACTGGCACCCGACATAGTGCTGGGTGACCACTGTCTAAGAGATGACTGTCTCAACACCCGCAAGCTGGTATGGTTTGCCGGGCTGTTCAAAATGAACCCTTCTATGACTCATGAGCAGATTCTGCAGGTGATGCCGGTTTAAGCCTCCAGAGATACTATGGCAAAATCAGAGTGGCAGAAGCAACAAGAACTATACCCCTCCATGACTGCTGACGAGGGTGGTACCATCCACGGCTGGCGACTCCAGCAGATAGATACCATCAGGCAGAATCTCGTCCATGAGGCAGAAAAGTACAGCAGAATGCGCAGGCGATATAAGACAGGATACGGCGTCCTCACACGTACAACCACTGCTGCCAGTGTGATTGGAGCCAGTGCTGGTGTGAGAGCTGTGGCCACTCTCGCTACAGGGGTGGGTGCCCTCGTCGCCATCCTGCTGGGTGGCGTGACACTAGCCGCCACGGTCTTGGCCACTGGCATGGGGGTGGCGCAGCGGCAGATCACAAGGAGGCTGGAGAAGCATGATAAGTATGTGACACTGGCACAGAGTATGCTATGGACTATCGACGAGTCTGTCTGCAAAGCTCTCGAGTATGGCCAGGTCACCGATGAAGAGTACCACCATATATTGAAGGTCCAAGCCCTGTACTGCATGGAGAAACCTAAAGTGCGACAGCAATACTTCAAAGGCTCCAGGGGCGGGTTGATATTGAGGAGCTAATAAACGAGATGTTACAGCGAAGTCACCCCGCTGGTCTATGGAGTCGAGATGACTACAAATAGTGTGCTGCCTGTATGGTAGCTTTAAGAACACCAGTATAGATGGCCTTCCCACTGAACCTCACGACAGTCATCCAGAGCCACCCGCCCCTCCTGGGTACACCCTTGACTGGCCTGAGAGGTCTACTGAATGATATACCAGAGCTAACACCGTTCTCCATCACAGTGGATGGACGGTCCCGAACCAGCTTCTTCATCAACCCACGACCACTGACCAACCGCCCCATCACCATCAAGGATGCGAAGCAAGCTCATACTTGGATGGCTGCTCCAAGCCTCTCATACTGGAATCAGCAGCTGAACTTTGCCGTGTGGTGTGCCACGGCTGGATGTGGAGTAAGTTCCACCCTGCTTCACTCCTATTCTGGTACCCCTGAAGCTGTGCTCAGCACCAGCTGTCTCAGATTCCACATGTACTTCGTGGTGTGATGAATCCTACATGAGCTGGGTGCAAGCCTTCCTGATACAAACGACTTCGACCTACAGCTCAACAGTCATGGCGTCTCAGCGGTCAGCAGACTACAGAGAGAGTTCAAGGCTCACCCATACTATCGGTGGCATGGTGGTGACAACAGCGGCCTAGGGGTTATGTACGGTGACCCGAGACGTGACTACTCAGGATTCCCCTATCGAACACCCTGATGAGTAGGCCGCTGGAAGACAGTGACATTCTCGTTAAATCAAGACTCCGACCCTGGAACGCTGGTGCAAAATATGCACATCATTGGCTTGCAGCAGGACTACCCAGATGTGTGGAAGTACTTTGTCCCACACACAACCTCAGACCTCACACCAGCAGGGATCGTTCAGATCAACCAGTCCTTGGAAGCACTGTGCTACTGCCTCCTTACAGCGCAGACCAAGCTGCGTCATTCCATAGATGGTGTCAGCGGAGCAGAGGTCCAGGCCATGTTCATCAGTACATTGAGGATATGATCATCGTGGCAGACCCCAGTAGTCTTATTGCTAAGTTCCAGCAGGGGTTGCAGAAGGCCCGTCGCAAACTTGACTTTGCTATTTCAGCACACCTATGGTTGATTCCGAGCAACATGATCGTGAAAATCGAGGACCTAAGGTCAGGGACTATTACATCATGATAGTCAAGGGGAGTTCCCCCAGTGTCCACTTCGGCTTCAACACTGCTATCAATGCACCTATGCATAGTACAGGCCATACAGTCGTTCTGACCCTGACACTGCAGCCAGTCGACACGACGCTTCCCATGGTAGCTCCGATCGCGACACTGCAGCCAGTCGACACGACACCACTTCCCATGGTAGCTCTACGAGTGTTGTCAGGCCTAGCTATCGTGGCGCTCGTGATCAGCCTACTCCGCCGCTAGCAAATCAGCTATAAGACTATCCTGACTCTCTACAGTAGCAGTGGGGAGCATGGTGAGCCACTGAACCAGCTTGGCATGCCCTACAGCCCCTATATCCGATGCCAACATGCACATCCAAGGGCTGGAGGGTTTGGCAGCACATTCTTTTTCCAGCTTGTAGTATCGCAGAGTGTTGTTCAGCTCTGAGTCAGGTGAGGCCATGGAGGTCTACAACTTCTGGAACACATCTGACAGATACTCCCGATCCTTGTAGAATCCTTTAGCTTACAGGAGCTGCTCGACGATACTCCCGCGCATGATAAGGTACTCGAGGAAGCAGATCTGCCCCTTACCAAATCCTAGATAGAGATTTACAGCTGTCAGCTCCTCTGTCAGCTCAGCACCAGAGAGCTGAGCGAGCTCATCTGGTGTCTTCTTCTTGTAGTCCTCCAACTCCCTCCAGACGACCTCATAGTACTTCTCGCATAGCGCAAGCCCGGACATGTTTAAGATGTCTCAATAGAGAGATGAATATTCATGAGTACCAACCCGGCCACCTGGCAGATGCAGACTGGGAAGATCTTATAAGCTCTCTTGACAGGGGACACAGACATTTAACAGCGTTGTATTCTCAGTGCTTAAATAATGACGTCAACGGTACAGATCGTGAAGCAACTGCCCGAGAGCCAGGCGAGTCTTCAGAAGGTGGAGAACCTGCTGCGAACCAAAACACAGAAGTTTCTGACCAAAGCAAAACCTTTGGAAGTCCATGTCGCCAGTAACGTGGCGGCGAATGGGGCCATGGTGAAGATGACAGGGGGAAATGAGGTTCTTCCTGCTGCCACTGTTGCTGTCCTCGCTACAGTGGTGAGTGGGGAGGCTGGGCACTGTCTCGGAATAACTCACCACATCCCGTAGATCGCCCTCAGTGGTGCCTCCTACACTGTTGCTGCCAAGATCATGGGTGAACGTGTTACACTAATGGAGGCCGCGGTTCTAGGGCTAGCAACGAGTGCAATGGCTGAGATCATCGTCGCCTATGTGTAACCCCTCTGAATAGTGAGAGATGGATCACGAGATCCCTGCAGCATATCAATCATGGCGTGCCAGAGGGCGGTGTGTAGTCCATAGTCGAGCATGCGGACTGAGGATCGCCAATGCCTGGAAATGGTGGACCGCCCACAAGGCGTGCCCCTGCAGAGAGGGCCAGTACCCTGAGCACTGCTACCTATTCCCTTGGCCGACTGTGTGGTCCTCCTATGCCCAACTATTTCACTGTGGGTATGACTGGTAGGTTTAAGCCGTGTATATAGCACTATGACTCACAGACCTAGAAAGCAAAGAGCTAGGCGATCTTGCTCACTTGGGCGAGGCACGCCTCGGTTCAGAGGACACTGTTTCCCCTATCTCCTTCCTAGACTTCGATGAGAAGGGAGACCCGCGGGAGATCCGAGGTACCATCCCAGCCCGAGATCTCATCGGGAACACTGATACGGTAACAATCAGCCATTAACAAGGCCAAGACTGTATACAAGGGGATGGGCATCAAAGACAGGGCAACGATGCGAGGTATGCTCGGAGTCGATGAGGCTGGTGCCATCATGGTTATGTCCGAGTCCTATGCACAGGGCCTGGCTAAGGATCTCCTGAAACCACGCAGCTCATTCCAACAGGATGGAGAGAATCTCAGGGTTGGCACCCTCGGCCTGAGCCATATCACTGTCGATGGCAAAACAGGTGCTACTGCCAGCCTCCAGCTACCAGAGGTTTGCCTCTCAGCTGCTACTGGGATTTCATGCTTGACGCCTCCATCGCATCCTTTGTATCCACTGGAAGTGCAGGATTCCCTGCTCTGCAAGTGAAAGAGCTGGTGCAGGAAGTACTGCCGTTTAGTCTCCCAGATATAGACGAGGCTACCGCCGACCAAGTGCCAACCATCCTCCACACGCATGTATGTACCATTCGACAGTAGGCCGGCCGATGTTGGCCAGGTGATGCTGATCATTGCCCCATCAGGACATGGGAAAAACATCTTGCTGCGGGCTCTCCTGGCCGAACATCTACACTCTCAATACATCCTTCTGGTGTCTGACTCCACCACTGAGGCAGTTGACTGTAATGATCAATGGCACAATGGCCCAATCACCAAGATGCAGAACATGCAAGCACTGATGGAGAAGCTGCTGGCAGCCCGACTGACAGAACCACTTGTTCTAGTTATCGATGACCCTGCAATGGACCAGACGACAGTCACCTACCTCAGCAACATCACCAGGCGCATCCGGCACACAAAGCTAACTGTCTTCATCCTCTTTCAGAAGTACACCCGCGAGATCTCACCCGACATCCACCACAATGCCCGGTTGCTATACTTCA
Source organism: Chaetoderma sp. LZ-2023a (assembly GCA_034401795.1). NCBI lineage: Eukaryota > Metazoa > Mollusca > Caudofoveata > Chaetodermatida > Chaetodermatidae > Chaetoderma > Chaetoderma sp. LZ-2023a. The sequence continues at coordinate 30,790,873 of CM067361.1, read as the reverse complement.
GCTCCAAGTGTGGACGTTCCCTGCTCGAGACCATATACGACAGCCTAACATTCAAGGAGACCAAAGGGGACTTTATTGCAGGTGTACAGAGGGAAGCTGAGCTGTACCACCTCATCTTCAGCAACAAGGAGACAGGTGAGCTGTCACACTTCAAGCCATCTCTGGAAAAGGGACAGACCTTCACCTACAAGCTGAATCCAGGCAGGAAACTAGCCTGCTCTACGCATCATCGCTGACAGACTGTCGCAGCTGCCGCATCTTTTTTCAAGGCTGCGTGGTCTCCGCTACTTCGTCTGCAGGCTCTGCTACTTTGTCAGATGCTTGAGGAACTTCGTCAGAAGCTTGAGGAACTTCGTCAGAAGCCTGTCACTTAAACTCTGGTAGGACTCTCTTCTTCTGGAACTTCTCACGGAAGATCCCCTTTGTCCATGCGTGACGAGCAGCTGACTAGCGAGCGGATTTGAATAGGTAGTCCTGGTAGGTATCTGGGAATTTCAGAAATGCTGCCAGATCACTGGCCCATCTCCTGCGCCCTTCTTTGTTGAAGATGTGCCCAACAACCTCCTTGTGGCCAACAGTGAACCCCTCCTGAGTACCTTCTGCATGACCGGTGTCAAGGCTCCCCGCTACAGCGGCACTGGCCTCCTCCCTGAAGTAGTTATTTGCTCCAGACTGGAGGCTATCCAGCATCTCTCGCTCTTCCTGGCTATGGAGGCTAAATACGGCATCCCACTTCCCGACCGTTAGTAGATCTTTGGGGTCGACCCTCGCCTTTTGCAGAGCTAGAGTAACAGGACTGTTGGTTTGGGCCACAGGTAGGTCGAGTGTCCTGCCCTGGATGCTGTCAAACTTCCAGTAGAGTATCCGAGTCAGGAGTTCTTTTGTACTACGAACTGGCGCTCCTTCCCCTATGGCAGCCAGTATCTCTGCATGAGACGGAGGTGTGACCTTGGCTCGCTCGTGGATAATGTTGATGTCACAAAGCAGTCCCCGGACCCTGTCACAGTGGGACAGTGCACACCATGATTGTCGTGCCGACTTGTCCTGCTTCCCATAGACAAGCTGTTGGAGAACTTTACCAAACATGGCAGCCGTTTAACCCCTCTATATACCCATACCTTAAACATGCTACAATATGTGCAACATCCAGATGGGGGCCATTGAACCCACGACATTGCACCGCACTGATCCTCGGAAGGACTGCCTGACAGTCATTCGACCCAGTATACATGATAAGAGCCCATTGTCTGCTGCTGGGAAGTACATTGACTTTGCAGTCTCGGCACAAATCCATGAGATCAAGAACATGACACTCGAGTTCAAGCTTCAGAACACAATAGAACAGACGTAGAGCTCCCGCAGGTTCTGAACAGGTGGGAGATCATGCAGAGCAACAGCACCATGGACACCACCTATGTGAACGATGAGTACCGAGTCCTAGGTCCGCTGGCTCGTGGACCAACCTTCTATGCAATGGGAAAGGGGTACTACGCTGTGGGGTGCAATGAGGGGTTCACAGAATTCCAACTACGGGCAGGTGTCGAGAAGCCTGTGGCAGTTCCACTCTTAACCCTCCTCGAGAACACACACGTGAATCCGGCTGCCATGCAGGATAGGCTGTTCCCCCGGGTGTACACTGAGCAGCTCGCAGATGCGATGATGAATGCTCCAAGACTTCATGTCTGGCATGATGAGAATGACCAGGAACTGAAGCAAATGGGTTCCAAACAGCTGATCGTACATGTGGAGCGAGAACACCAGCAGGTCCAAACCACAGCTAACCAACGCGTAGAGCTGACATTGCATCATGGTGCATCAGACTGTGTCGCTGTTGCGGTCCTGGTTCAGAAGGGAGGAGCCATCCAGCAGGCGGATAAGCTAGACGACTTCAAGCTTGTGGTTGCTGGGACCAATGTTCCTGGTGAGGTACACGAGCTGGCTGATTGCCAACTCTACAGACAGAAAACTAAGTCATATGCACTTCTGCAACCAACCAGTGGAAGCGATGACCTCGAGTCGGCACTCAAGGGCCATCACCACATCGGAGGCAGGAACATCCCACCTAATCATGGCAACCGGCTCAGCTTCAACATCAGAAACCTCATAGCTGGGACTCGCCCATTAGGTGTGACGGTACTTTACTTTGGCCATGCTAAGGTAGGTGTGTCGAACACATCAGGTATTCAGCTTGAGCGTGTGTAGAGCACGACTCCTGTCGTCACCGCTGCAGCTGCCACCACTACTATAAGCTCTGCTGTCTTCCGACCTGTCGATGCTTCATAGTCGAGCGTTGGCTCAGATATCTTTACAGCCTGAGGACTATGAGGAGGACTATGATGAGGAGGATTATGATGCAGACGACTACGATGTAGCGGAGACCGCAGGTGAGTATGATGATGTAGCGGAGACCGTGCCTGAATCCCGCAAGCTAGTACACAGAGCGAAAGGAATCTATCGCACACACGTAAAAGGTTCTATCGGTCCGCTGGCAGCAGTTGGGGCTCTGATCACTCTGTTCACAATGAAGGCTGGCGAGATGGTCCGCAAAATCGCCAACAATGCTCTCCATGGGGTGGAGAAGGTTTCTGAAGCCATACCAGCCATCGCCTCAGGAGTAGGTACGTTCTTCGGAGTCGCAGGCCCTTGGCTACCGTATGTTGCCATAGTGCTCAGGGCCATCTGGGCCGCCGAACATTTAAGCCATACTATATAAGGATAGAATCTCTGTACGACCTGGTCAAGGCCCTTAACTTCCGAGGGTTCGTCGATAAACTACTGTTCAGTGCGGATCCAGTAGAGATTAGATGCCAGTGTACGGAGGTGTTTGAGGAGGTCTTCAGTGATGGTCAAATGAATGACGGCAGTCTGTTCGTCTGGTTAGAGTTCACCCCAGACCATGCGTGACAGAATGGGAGTGGACGTCAGTGATGAAATCCTGGAGTTTATCAACCGTCTTTCTTGAGGAACTCTACTATCAGCCTGGTGGATATTACCATGAACCCCCTCAACTACTCGAGGCTGCACGTCGCAATGGCCACAACTTCACATTGGAGACTGTTAGCCAGTGGCTCAGCTGCCAGGTGATGTGTCAGCTATACAGACCTCGTCCACAGCACATCAGGCATGCCCATTTCGAGCAGACTGTCCCGAACAGAGTTCGCCCGGCAGATGTTCTATTCCTTCCACACGGATCGGTTGGTCGTAAGACCTACACGTATGCCCTCACCATCGTCGATGTCGCCAGCAGGTATGAGGCGGCAGTACTGCTCACAGACAAGTCAGCTGGCCAGCTGGCCCAGGCATTCCAGGGTGTCTACGAGGCTTCGGAAAATCCCCTCCAGTGGCCGGAATTGTTGCAGGTGGATGACGGTAAGGAGTTCAGAGGGGAGACTGCCACCCTCATGCGGAAACATGGTGTGGCAGTTAAGCGAGGCGAGGTAGGGCGTCACCGTGCCCAGGCTATCGTTGAGTGGTGGAATCGGACACTGGCAGAGAGACTGTTCCCACACCAATACGCCCAGGCAATGGCCGCACCGAGTGAATGCTCTAGAGTATGGATGAGAGGGCTCGCTGCTGTGGTGGAGAGATCCAATGCCGAGGTTACCAGGCTAATCGGGAAGAAGCCAGTAGAGGCTATCAGACACTCTGCTGGTCACAGCTCTAGAGGAACGAACAAGGGAGATGGGTGCCTACCACCTGATGCTCTGGATCGGTACCTGTATGAGCCTGGTGAGCTGGAATGTGGCCGATGGCGTGCAACAGATCCTAACTGGTCGATAGATGTTCACAGGCTTGACAGGTATGTGGAGGCGGAGGGGTGGCCTACACTGTACTACCTGGCATGCCAGCACGGAGTACCTAGGCGACCATTTGTCGTAGAAGAGCTTCAGCTAGTCCCTGAAGACACACAGCTACCACCCCCTAGGGTGCTAACATGATACTCGATGGGCTCGGTATGGACCGCTTCTGGCAGCATATGGCACTTATCATAGTAAGTGGAGAGTCCGAGTTTTTCCTGCGCATACATCACCATACCCTGGTTGCGCATGCGTAGGCCTCATGTTTTAGCTCTGTCCACCCCACCATGTAGGGCGCTGTAGAACCTCTGCCAAGAGACCTCATTCTGCTGCTTTGACATTCCCTTAGCCAAGCCCAACGTAGTAGCATTTGGAGCAGAGATCGATGCCACAAGAGCCTTCGAACTCGAGCTTGAACAGTCCCGGAGTACGTCCAGACCATTTGTCCCAAGCTAGCCAGTCCCGCTTATGAGCCTGGTAATCTGTGCGCATCTCAGTGCGAATGACGTCGTCGAGGTTGGAGCCTGCTATAGCAATCTTCATGGAGTCAGTGTCCATCTGCAGGTACTCAAAGCTGTCACGAGCTATGTAGCAATCGAGGAAGTCATAGTAGAGCTCCAGCATTCGCAGCTTCGCGAGCGCATAAACGGCTATCCCCACCTGGAAGGGCCTTCTAATAGTGATTCTCAGCTTGCGACTCTGGAGCTCGTATGACTCACCGATCGCCTCGAGATCTTCGAACCATGCACTACGCAGGGCCTTATCTAGCATGCGTTCACCCTTCATGAAGCTGGTGTTGCTATGGGGTTCTAGGGCCTCGATGAGCTTCCCGTAGGCACTGTTGCCGAGGAGTTTGAAGAGATCTGCCAATAGCGTTTTGCTCTTATCTACATCTCCCGAGCGTCAGGCCTCCGTAACATTCTCCACGAACCATTCGAATGGGCGCTTGGCTCTATGGTGCGATATACAGCAGTGATCTCCAGGCCATGGGTTATATACCACTTGAGTGTCGGTGCGTATAGCGGCCGCTTCTTGGCAGAGAGGGTGCCAACCAGCTTCTGGGTGGTGGGTCGCTTCCGCCCTGTATGCTCTGGATAAGCCTGCAACTCAGAAGAGACAGCCTCTACCGGGATCTCGTGGTTATAGAAGAGCGGGGGCATTTCCTCGAACTTTGCCCACAGAGCCTTACGGCCCTCTATATCCACCTCAGCAAATCCAAACCAGTGGTCTGCCAGGAGGTCCTCCTTAAAGCGGGCTACACCACTGGCACCGGACCAATGGTGCACTGTCTGCTTACCGCAGGGCATCTCTTTTGCCATCGTTGACATGTACAGAGCATTTGCGTCGTAGCCAAGTAGACGTTGGCAGACACGCTCACTCTGCCGGATGCGTGTCACACCTGCCTCATGGTATCTGGTGAACACGATGCTGGGCCCTCCAACAACCGCGCCCTTCAGCATCTCGTAGGCCTCTTTGCCCGGAGAGTAGAGGCTAACATCTGGCATGTGCTGAGCAGTTCCACGTCGGAGGTACTGCAGTGACACAGCTGGGAGAGACACTGCGTCTTTGAGGATGTCTATTTCTTGTTCTGTGTAGAACTCCTGCATCTGCTCTAGGGCTTCGATGAATGAACTGACGTCCAGGTTGTTGTAGTATCGCAGCAAGTCAGCGAATGTCCGCATTCCGTGCTCGCTGAATGGCTGGTTACATTGTTCCCACTCTGTTCGCGTCAAGAGGTAGCCACCCTTCAGCTTAGATGTCCATGCTGAGTAGTCAGGAAGCCCTGGATAGTTGAGCTTCTCATGTGTGTCAAACCATTCATATGGGAGCCAGCTCTTCTGCTGTGTACACCCGTAAGCTTTGACCCATACCTCGTACGAGACTCCTGGGCCGAGGTAGTTCAGCACATCGAGAAACCATAGCTCAGGTGTTATGAGGAACATAGTCTGACTAGCCTTCTTAGCGACTTTCACTGTACCTGTACTGTCAGCCAGCTCATCGACAAAGTACTTCTTGATGAGGTTCAGGTCATACCGCCCAGAGTTGAACCCCAGTACAGGCACTTGGTCGCACCACTCGTTGATCAGTCGCTGCTGCCACTTTGGAAGCTTGTCCAGGTCTGTCGGTATGTACTGTGCCCTAACCCTTGTCCGAATTAGAGATGCCGCCGTTGGATCACCAGCATGAACTCTCTGATCAGTTCTTTCGGGTCAGGATTGCAGAGGTGAGTGGGCTCACTTGTGGTGCCCTCTAAGGAGCAGCCAACTGACACAGAAATAGGTATGTGATACTCTCGATCGTGAGAGTCTCCGTAGGATGAGTCTTGATACCATCTAGGAGTACTTCGAAGTCATAAACTATGAAGTGTGGGTATGGAACAGTCCGAACTCGTTTAGGGACGCTTGGACAGCGTTTCATACAGCGCTCCCACTGCACCACAAGTGTGCATCCAGCAAGTCTCAGCTTCTCCTCTCTCAGGACTGTCTTGCGGTATCTTTGTTCGTCATCCTCACCTCGCTGGTGTTGTGGACACCCATGCCAGTGACAGCCATGGAACTGGTAAACGGTGTTGGTGGTTGGATCATAACCATCTACGGGAGCAGCCTCGATCCAATGCTCGCCACCGTGCCCACACTCTACATGGTGTATGTGTACGCCTCTGTTTCTTGATCATACTCGACCCAACGAGTAGCCGCTGAACTGGATGGTTGGGGCGGATAGAAGGCTCTCTCATACGCAGACTGTGGTACCTCAACCTTCTCGCCAGGAAACACGATTTTTGTTTTGCCACCTTACAGTGATCAGCGTGGCATTGAAGATGGCATGCCTTTGTAAACCTCTGCGGACAGTGACTGCAGACTAGTGTATGTGCCAGCTTGAAGATGTTCTTGATGTAGAAGGCATGGTGGTCCCACACTCTGATGGTCATGATGTCACGGTAGTGAGCCGCTTGTCTGATCATGTGCCATGTGTTTAGCGTACTGACCGGCGTCCCCTATCCTCTGTCTCCCTTTCGCCGAGACGCTGGTTGAGAATGTGTTCGCCTTCTCGCCTCATGCTCCGGGCTAAGGGTTCAGACATCGGCCCCCTCATCACTCGGTTAGAGATCATGCATAGGAGAGGTAAGTGCTCCAGTGGATGGTCCGCCCTCCGCTTCACTACAGTCTCGGCTCGCAAGCTAGCAGTCACCTCCTCGTCCAACTGACGAAGCTCACGTATCCGCTGTGCTTTCTTGTGGGGTTTCCAAGGATCATCTCTGGCATGTGCTGGAAACCTTCCCATCTTCATTGCTCAGGAGAGGCGCATCTGCCACTCCTCGACACGGACCTGTCCAATCATCTGGAGCAGGTCGGCTTTCTTGGCCTTAGAGTAGCCTCTAAGGCCGAATTGCTTTGCAACAGTGTGAAGCTGTGCAACAGTAATCATGGTGTATGTCCCTGTGGATGCCTGTCTCTAGATGGACGTTCAGACCCATTATGTGTGGTGATCACAAGGCGATCAGTACCTGTGGGGTGGACTGTCGTGTCGATGTGATGTGGATGCCTGTCTCTAAATGGGCATTCAGACCCTATTATGTGTGGGGTCACAATGCAATCAGTACCTGTGGGTGGCCCGTCGCGTCATGTGATACCGACGGAGACTATGTGTGAGAGAGTTTTTGCTTATATTGTACCGAGAAATCACTTTATTCTCGTCGTTCTTGGTACCAATCAGGACCGGAATGAAGCGAGAATTTCAAAACTGTTTACCATTTTAGAATTGGACCAGAAATGGCCGAGTTATCCACAAGTGCTAATAGTGAGATTTGAACCTGTGATTTTAAGTTTGCTAGTAAACATAAGGATCCAACGCATTAACTAACTCGGCCATGTATTAATATGTAAAGCTGATAAGTGGGTTTTCTCATTGCTGCGCTACATGTGTGAGATGTGGTCGATGTTCAGGAGCTGATACATGGGAGTAGCGCGCATTGAAAGGTTGGTGGGCGAGGATCACTGGATTATTTCTTGTTTTGAAGCGAGAATTTCAAAACTGTTTACCATTTTAAAACCGGACCAGAAATGGCCGACTTATCCACAAATGCTAATAGTGAGATTTGAACCTGTGATTTTAAGTTTGTCAATAAACACAAAAACGTGGATCTAACGCGTTAACTACCTCGGCCTTGTATTAGTATCATTGTTGCGCTACATGTGTGAGATGTGGTCGATGTTCAGGAGGTGATACGTGGGAGTAGTGCGCGCATTGAGAATCACTGCATTATTTCTTGTTTCCACTCTTGTTCTAACTCGATAGCAGCATCCACATCAAAACTGCAAACCGTTTCTAAATAATTCATATACTTGAAGAGTTTGTCCATCACTATCACAGTCATTGGATAATCCGTAACGCATGTTAGTGGAAATGACGAGCGGAATGTTGGGATCCCTGAGCTTCTCCTCCATTTCTCAAGATTTCGATCTGCATAGTTGCCCATATCACGCAATGGCCCTGGTACTTTTTCTCGTCGCGCCGCACAGCCTACATCATGCATGCATGACCATAGCTCTTCAGGCCAGCCCATTGTGTGTAATATTGCTTGTAGATGAGCGTTTACATGTAGTTGAGTGTTTACACGTAATGTTGTGCGTGTATGATCGCCGGTATACCAATGGATGCCACGTCTAATTAGGTGTTAATGCATAGCAGCTACTATTCTTGACTTTCAATGACTGTGCGAGTTGGTCTTGACGTGATGTCTTACGGGTAAAGAGTAATTGTAGACGTGTTTACCTTTTGCTAATAACGAGATTTGAACCTGTGATTTTACAATTTTAAAAGTGAATGATACAACGCACTTACTCTCTCGGCCATGTATGTGTTAGTAAATATAGCTGATAAGTTATGTATTCACAGGTTACTGCACTATCAGCACTCCAGATCTTGACGTCACTTCGAGATAACACGTATCAGCGAATTCACAATATTGCGCAGAACCAGAAATACTAAATATGAATATTTATTTACAATTTGATAAACAGACTGTTGAATATTTTGACGGCTATAGCGGTAACATATTCCAGTCAAATACATTTCAAAATAGTCAACATCGTATTTGTCATGGTTGTATGACTGTGTTAAAATTGAGATTATGGAAGCTCCGAGCAAGCTCGGGGTTGAAGGGTTAGAATTTCGGACAAATCACGCTATAGTTTTGCTAGATATAGCCATGAACAGACTGACAGATTAACTCACAAACAATATGCAAGACCCTCTCCACTAGTGTCGATGTGTCTAGGGCAATGAGATAGTGGGCATAAGTAAAATATGCTCCTTTTGAGCTACCTCAAAAAAGTTGGAATCAAATTTGCAAAAGTCATAGATTGAGCATTTTTAATCAAGCATTTTAATCAAGCACTGCAGCAACACCGCTTATAATGATTTGGAACAATTAACGAGTATTAATGTTTAGGTTCTTGAAAAATGTCAATTCAACGATAATTGCTGATTACCGCTACAGCTGATATGGTTTCATAAGCTATTGCCGTTACAGCTGATATGGTTTCATAAGCTGTTCTGCATTAACTGTCTCGGCCATGTATGCATCGCATTAACTATGTAAGCATTATTATAGCTGATAAGTTATGGGTTCACACATTGCTGTGTTGGTGCGTAACAGCGATTGCACAACTCATGCTCAGAGATAAGATTACTAACAGGCGAGATTTTAGTAGTGTTACGGTGGGTCGATCGATAGAGTTGTGGAATTGCATAGCATTCCCAGGCTGCAGACTGGTTTCAAATCTCGCTCAAAAGACCTCGCTAGAACTTACCTGAAATTTCGAAGCTAGGTAAGACATTATGGCCGGGGTAATATGACCAGGTTAGATAAAGACCCACTGCAGCACTCCCAGGTGTGAGGTTAACACACCAGAGACACACACACACCAGCCGGCTGGAATATCAACAGGGTGGGGTAGAAGATAGGTGAGGTAGAAGATAGGTAGGATAGGTACAAAAATGTCCCACAAATAGAAAAACCTCCTCAGGATACCGGTCAGAATAGAGAGAGAGAGAGGCCGGCCACTGGCTGGTATCCTGAGGAGGTTCTCCCATACATGTGGGGTCCACACGGGAGTTTTATACACATGTCTCAAATTCCTATGCCCCAGGGATTGAGAGGGCGGTGGGGGCCACGGATCGCCGAACGGCAACCAGTTGAGGGAGGTGGTATCATTTTGACCCCGACACTACTACTCAGGACATAGGCAGGAGCAAGTGTATAATAGATACTTGCTGTATGAGTATCAAATTGTAAAATACAAGGTATTCATATGATGACACTAATACAATTGAAGCCAGAAAGAAGAATTGAAATTACAGATGATGCAATTCAGGACATAAACAGGAGCACGTGTATAAGAGCTAGTCACGGCATGAGTATCAAATAGTAAAACATGAGAAAAATTATGGCAATTAGACCAGGAAATGCATAGATTTATGGCAGGATTAAAAGGTTTTAAGACAATCTTTATTTAAGGTGACACGCTTTCGCACATAGATGTGTTTCATCACCTGGCAAGTGTGTCTTGTTTTGCTCCCCAAACAGGCGGAGATGGGGCCGGTGTAGACTTGGTTAGCTCTGCAGCTAGTGTAGTGGCCTACTTATTGGCAGTTCAAGGAGAAAGAGATTCTGGCCATACCTCATTGTATATGCGGGTTCGTGCACATGTTCACACTGCATGGGTTGAATTCCACCATGTCAACTGCAAAAAATGTCACCATAGTGAGGTCCACTGGTGAGGAATGGAGAGGTACAGATTTTGTAGGTCCTTCTTGCATTGGGCAATTTGCGAAGCAGGGTGAGGGTCATAAAGAAGTTTTGGTCCTCATCAAAAATGTTAATAGACGTCAGAGCGGGTACCGCGTGAGCGTTCATTGCTGCTAGTTTGCCAGCTGTAAGCTCTGCGTGGGCCCTAAGCTAAAGCTAAATTTTAGCCAAAGTGTGTGTGTTATATCCGCAGGGCTTAGCACTAATCTAATTTAGATGTTTGTCGCTGCTACCAGTAAATCCCCCTCGTTGACACAGAATCGTAGCACAAAAGGCACAATGCTTCATATAGAGTGTGATGACTGGATGAGCCAGCACCATTTCCCCCATGTCAGCCACCAGTACTGCACAACGCAAACATAATGCTCACATAGAGTTATGTCGATAACTTCGTCTGACACACGCATCTTTAAAAGGCATTGGCCAATGGTGAGAGCAATGGTAGAGTAGTTCTCCGTGCCTCGGTCGGATGTGATCAGTGATTCATTGGAAACAGCCGCTGATGCTAAACAGTAGGTAACCGTATGCACCTAATAGCTCTTACGTGGTCCAACTATAACTACCTAATGTAACAACATAAAGTGTTCTAAGCAGCAAAAGCGCCCAGTCAAATTAGTTTCAAAATGTTCAACAGCATGTTTATTAATTGGCAAAGACATCCAATTCATACAAAGTGTCCGACTATTACACATTTAAAGGGAAATTCCAGTGAAAATCGGGAATAAGTCAACTAAAAATATACAATAATCCGAAATAGGTGCTGCAAAAAAAATATATAATACACTGTTCCATTGCCGAGAAATAATAAAATGAAAATACCCAAAACGCTCGAAAACGTGACTCCTGGGCGCATCCATTTTCTCGCAACGAGAGCGAGAAACCGCGAGATTATGACGTCAACGACACACCAGCAAAATATAGCCAGCGCTTTTACATTTACCTGTTTACTTCGCGTTATGAAGGCCGAATATTAATTAACCCTTTAATGACCAAATTATGTCAGGAAAATCAGAATATTTCATCATTGAATGTCCATTGCATGCCAAGCTAAGACTATTTTTGAAAATTGACCACTAGAATGGCTGGTTCTGTTACTGAGACAGTCGTTTTAGTTGTAAATTCTCAAAAACAGCCTTCTCTTGACCTGCATCCTCAACTTGACGATTGCAGAGGCCAGTGCTGGCATGAGATGGTTAAATCGCAACATGCCCGCATGTCAATCATGGGCTTGCAATAATAGAAACTATCATGGAAATGATCCGCAGAAGCATCCGCATGAAAAGGAGCTAACTGAAAGATGGCTTCATAACATCGGCACTGGATGGATATCTTCCACATTTAAATTTGGAAGAAACAAGTTTAGAACATTTAGTCTGTATAATTTTAAAATAATGTGTAATGTATTTCAAAACAAAAGGCACGGTAGTTAATTTTAATATAACAGAATCAAGCTCGACAATTAACGTCAGTATTTGCTTGCATCAATTGTAAAATGGGATTTGCAAACCAAAATGAAACGATGTCGCTGATTGTCTGGTCGGTCAATTATAGACACTCGCTTGGCGGCTCACTTCGTAGACGATAGTAGGTGACAGCTAGTAAATAATGACAAGTGTACGCTAGACATCATTAGTAATTTAGTGCTTTCACACTATTGAAATCCAGCGTTATTAATCATTTACAACGTTTACTCCCAATTTTAATAACTATGCAGTGTTGAATATTCTGAATTAAATTTGCCTGGAATTATGTTGCAGTAGCTTCCAAACTAATTAGTTTCACACAATAGGCCTATGCAGGGTAAATTTTAAGCTTTCGGCTTTTCTGTCATTGAAAGAGTTAACTAATTGATCCCAAATTTTAAAATGTTGACTCATATGTACTGCCTGTTGAATATTTTGAAACTGGAATTTGACTGGAAGCAGAAGTCGCAATAGCAACAGCTTTCAGAGAAATTACTTTCATCAACTTATTCAACTAACATATTTTTCAAGAATTTGTTGTAGCTGGTTAATTGCAAACATGCTCCTGGCTTAACCCTTCAATGTTTTTTAAAGAGAAATTGCCCAGAAGAAGAAATTTGTTGGACAATTTAGCACTACAATGACTGGCGCAATCATCGGGACACTAATTGAACTTTAATTTCCCCCAAACACTGTGGCAAAGTGTCAGTTGTTTAGGCTGAACTGAAGTGAACTGAATTTTATTACATTTTATTGACATATTGGGAAAACAGATAGTACATCTTATAGTAGGCAGAGTAACAATTGTACATTATCATTATTATTTACGATTATTATAGTCATATGCGAAGACCGCCATATCCACTGATAACTATCTTATCCAAGTCCATGGATGAAGGCAGTATAGATCTACGACAACTGGCGGCATATTACTTTATACATGCGTATGTAGGCAGTACGCTAATTATCCACGAGATGCAAGATTTACCTCCCCTGGTTATGGCTATCCTCGATCGGGCAAAGAGAGGAGGTTTGTTGGTAACGGCAGCCGCTTGTCCAAAATGCCGCCTCTATCTACTGGTTACCTTAGCAATTTAAATTGAGGATATCTTTCTTATTTGTTGGCATAAAATTGTGCTCTTGGTCACACATTAATGCGGAGAAATAGTACTTTACGCCAGATGCATAAAATCCCCCAGTGGAATATCCCTTTAAGGTGGACTAAATCGAGTCATTCATGCTGTAATTGATTAAAACATCATCCTACACGGCACGTAGTTGATTAAGACGTCATATGACGGATGGATAAACTGGAAGTTTTCATTACGTCAATTACTTCCATTTGAAGTTGTAAGATAGTAAAATCTTTAAAAATCGATATCTAATCAACCAATTTTTAAAATGACCACCATGCGTTTATACTACTATTTTGTAAAACACAAGAAAATACTAAAAATACCTATTGATTACTCTTGTGAATCAGTTAAATGCAATGATATATCCGTAAACTGCATGGTTTGGCACACTCATACACTGCTACCAGTACCAGCATTACTATAAGTTTAATGAAAACATCCATTACTACTCGTACAGACAGACCTTTAATGTAGCTCGCTTTTTGTCAGAATGACCATTAAAATAGTGTCTTCAATTTATATCAGACTCAACCGTCAATCAAAAATGTAATATTGATCATGGCATATATCGCTAGATGGGAAATCTGATTGGTTGAAGTGATAACGTGGAATTATTGATTATGCCCTCTAACAATATATATGCGTAAATTATAGCCAGCTGTCAGTCAATTTTGAGTATGCGCTATAGCGATCGATGCATAATCTTGTTGGCTGAAGAATTAGACATGTATAAAGTATAGCCAGCTGTTACAAGAATATTGATTATGGCCAATTGTGATAGATGCGTGATTTTTATTGGCTGAAGCGATAGACGTGTATAAATTATAGCCAGCTTTTACAAGAATATGGATTATGGCCTATAGCGATAAATGTGAGATATGATTGGCTGACGCGATAAACGTGCATAAATTATAGCCAGCGGTCACAAGGATTATGGATTATGGCCTATAGAAACAGACACGCAATCTCATTGGCTGAAGTGATTGAAGCACATAAATTATAGACATCTATTGCAAGCGTATTGAGTATGCCCTTTAACGATAGATGCACGATCTGATTGACTGAAGCAGTTGACACACGTAAATTATAGCCAGCGCTTCAAAGAATATGGATTATGGCTTATAACAATAAACATGCAATGTGATTGGCTGATGCGGTAGATGCGCATAAATTGCCAGAAGCGACAGAGGGGGAATCATTGCCTCAACGGACCTTTCCAGCTTTAGCTATGCACCGCCCATCCCTAGCTAAGCTACGCCAACGCTTTGCCCGAAACCTCTCTCTCTCTCTCTGCACAAGTAATGCTTATACTAATTGTAAGGCTAGTACTAGTATCAGTGATTGAGGTTGCCAATGCATAGACTTTATGGATATACCACTGAATTTACCTGATTCGCAAAAGGAACTAACGAAAAAAGGTATTTTAAAGTATTTTTCTTAAAGATGTTATTATTTTACCATTACGTACATATGGGCATATGGTTTCAAGATGGCGTCGACTAATTAAGTACATATGTAGCACGCAAAAGGTGCATGTTCTGTTTGGCGTCTTTGTACAAACATGCCAACCAGAACACGCCCATTTGGGCAATCCATATATGGCCAATTAGGCCAGGCACACCAATATTGCATACCAATAATCTACAGGAAGGAACTTACCTTCATTCTACCGGGAGACGAATCAATCATGCAATTAATCTGAGCTTTAGTGTGTAATGGGACAAGAGGTATAATGGTCTTAGCGGTACTCCCAAAATAACAGATGGCAACATGAGCAAACTCTGGTGCGATGTTGACAGTCTGCAGCATAAGTTGTAATCTATCAAATGGTTGCCGAGATGTTTGTCTGCTGATGCAACTGGACGTGTCTACAGGTATAAGTATATCCAAGGGGCAATCTGCAATATTAATAATAATAATAATAATAATAATAATAATAATAATAATGGCGACGATGATGATGTTGATGACAAGGACGACGATGATGATGACAATGATGATAACGACGGCGATGACGACGAAGACGAAGATGGCAAACACGATAATAATAATAATAATAATAATAATAATAATAATAATAATAATAATAATAATAATAATAGTAATAATAATAAAGTTACAGAAGCCTAGTTAATGGTCGTGCCCTAGCCCATAGGGAAGATGCGTTGGCTGTGACCAAAAGGTGGTACCTAAGTATCGTTTAAACCACCCTAAGAAGGGTGGTTAGTAATGGACCTTTCCAGTTTTAGCAATGCCCCGCCAATCTCTAGCTAAGCTCAACCCACACATCGCTCGTGTTTGGATCGATCGATCCCTGAGCTCCCTGACTATAAATTTCCAGAAAACTACAGGTACGCTGTTGAATATTTTGAAACTAATTTAACTGGGTGCTGTTGCTGCCTCGGCGCCCCAGTCAAATCAGTTTCAAAATATTCAAGAGCATCATTATTAAATAGGAAAGACATACAATTCGTATAACAACTCTTAGTCCGTCACCAATTATCCGTTCATGACGTACCTATCTCTGTCATTCATGCCGTCATTGCCACGTAGTTGATTATGGTGGCATATGATGGATGGACAAACTGGAAAGGTTCATTGGAAAACACCCATGCTCGATATTCCAAATGAGTAGCTTAAGGAAATTACAGATTTCCGATACACAGACGTGAATATGGATACAGATGCATCTCATTATTTTTAGGTTATTTTACATTGTTGAGTCCAATATGGATTGTTATTATACGAGTCTGTGTTGTGTTGAAAAATCCGTATTGGACTCGACGCCGATATCGATACGTGCGAGTGGTCCTATAAAGATGCCATATCTCATTTTCTTCAATCCATATATTCTTGCCAACACGCGTTTTCATAAAGAGGACACATATGAGAATAAAAATGTGCATATCTATCAATTAAATCTTTCTGATAGGTAAACTCCTTAAATCGAGGCATATTGGCTCCCCTACTGTGTGCCATGAGATACAATTGCAATACCTGACACATGGCCATTTACTCAACAAGATGTAGCAGAACAGCCGTAGCAAACTGGTGTCCTACTTCTGGAAAATATTATCATCACCCCCAGACTAGAAAACCGTTCACTCTGTTATATAAACAGTCTTTCCGCTCTTCCCAAGATCTCTTTCAGCAGCACATCTACAGTTTCCACATCCAGATCTCAACTCTATATAGGAGTCGGCCTCTACAAATCCTAGTCGATCCCGAATGACTTACACTTGACTATAGATGTCTCGAGGAATTGTGAAATTGGAGCCAATGCTGGTTAGTAAGTAATGTTATTTCCTGTTTTCATCTGTGCACTCGCTCTGCCTGTCTATGTAGCTCCGGCGCCGCGCTTCTCCGCCAATTCCTCCTCGGGTTCCGGCTCGTACTCAAGGTACTTGGCGGGCCAACGATGCTGGCTAGCTGGCCTCGGGGACGGAGACTGGAGATTGCGGGCTGCCAGTGACAACAAAGCCTGACTTATTGAGTCAGCGGAACATTCACATTCCAGTGGGGCCAGCGACAATTGTCACCTACAGTGAACACCACAGTGTCATCTCGACTATTCGGATAGCTGGTGTGTCTGCATTGCTGTTCCTTAATTTGTGTTATATATATATATATATATATATATATATATATATGTATATATATATATATATATATATATATATATATATATATATATATATATATATATATATATATATATAAGCGCAGCGAGTCGCAAGCTGGCATTTAGTTTAGAAAAGATAGGCTGGTTTAAAAAGTAGATCGTTTCCTGTGATAATATAATAAAGAGATGTGTTGGCGCCGTCTGTGTTGTATCTCTCCAAAGATACCTAACCTATCCTTATTTATATAATAGGTACCCCTGTAAAGGTGGCGTCCATCACATGAAAGTGCCTACTATGCTATAGCGGAGGAGGAGGTATGGTCAAGACCTCGCTCGTCGGCTAGAATAATGCTAAAGTGTGTTAACTTATATACGTGTAATTATTTATATATAGAGATGCACTCTGATTTACGTGGAGGCGGAGCGCCGGCTTCAACAGAATCCGGCACCATCGTCTCTTACGTTAGTCGCTGGTTTAGTCGGCGCAGCATTATTTTGGCGGTTCTTCTTGAGGGTTGCCATCTCGGCACAAATTCATTGGACTACTCCCTCAGACCGACGGCATGTACGTGTTGCCTGGGCGACGAGTCCGAAGACAGTGATTGATTTCCAACCACGTGTTAGCACAACAACAAATAACAAGACAGGGATAGGATAACACAAAAGTATTGAATAAGCAACGTATCTATTTAGGGCGAGGTTGAAAAAGCGGGTGGCAGGTGGCCGGTTATGTTGACCTTTCTGGAAGGTGTGGAGAGTTGATTGGCTTCTCTCTGTTAACATAGAGTTAGTCTGTGAACCGCGTCTTTCCAGTCACCAATCGTGTTGAGAACAAACCATATAAGATTTGTTCCCTAGGAGCTACGTTAGGGTTATGTAACTGCCCAGAGGTTCACTGCTAGGCCGTTCCTACTACTAATTAATGTTTTCTCAGTGAATCCTACGTTGGCGTCTAGAGGTCCTAGGGTACGCACGAGGGTAGAGGGGACGTGTGTGACATGTCGCCGTTTCGATTCTAACCGTCGTGAAATCTCCGCGATCTATCGGGTATGTTCTAATCAAACGGGCGGAGAGGACTACCAAACAATTAGTTGGCCAGAAGACCAGAGAGTAATTTAGAAGGTCGTAAAGTTAGTGGCTAAGTATGGAACTGGCTTGCTATGTTGACGGCAGCATAGCCGGGAAAGAGGCTTTACAATAAACAGCACTCCTTCGTTCGAGAAGTTGCCCTTAACTACTTTATCCTAACAAAATATCTGGGCTAATAGTAGTTAAGTTTAATCGCAGTATCTCGAGTGCAGGCACGAGCGACGGCTCTAGAGAAAAATTGTTTCTGTATTTAAAAAAGTAAGTGGTAAAATATTTAACAGTGTTTAAACTGTACTCACCGTCCTACTATTTATACAGTACAACTAGGTCTAGCTGACCTACGGCGCTTGCGTATAATCAGCGATAACAAAAAGAAAATAAACATATTATAATGAAAATGGGCGCCTATTAGTTATCAGCAAAAATTTCGTTTACGGCACAGTGGCTTGCGGGCGCCTGTTAGCCACCGCATGTTGGCCAGAAGGTTGTTGGCGCGGTCCTCAGGAAGCAGTGCTGCATTAGATGTAGTCTGCGCTTCGTAGTCATTGGCACAATATAATAACACAAAAGTTATCAATCTAATTTACTGCAGTGGTTGATGCACACAGAACTGTGTGTGGTAGTGAAGTTGTCTCAATATGTTGAAGAGGATAAGTGTATAGTGGTTACGGCTCAAGACGATCAGGGCCGCTTAGCTCAAAAGCCGCGCCCATCGCAATGTAAGAACAATGGTCTAAACATTGAAGAGGCACTGGATACGTGCATGGTTCTATCTACCACCGTTTGGCGTGGTACGGCAGGTTTTGCGAGATATCAGAACAGGTCAATCGTTTCACATAACGTTTCGGATGTTATCAACCAAAAGAGTTGGCCTCACCAACAGGTCACGGAGATAGTTGGCGAGGGCGACCTGATATTTAGTTGTTATATAAACCCTGAGCAGGGGTCCCAAAAACTTATGTTCGCGCCTGATACGGCTTATGCTGGTGTAGATTACGTCAGACAAGCTCTGCATAGTAGCTATAGGAATGTCTTCCGCACAGGGCTGGCGCCCCGACGAGAATGAGGAATGCCAAATTATTGGTTTGGTTGATGTTTATCGAGTCCCTGATTCCATGTCCCATTCACACCATTATAAGCTGGTTTTTCATTTATACTCATGGTTGGAGAGAGGCAACGAGGAGTGAAGGAGATTGCCTAGGTTTCCAGCGATCGTCAGTTGGTCTGCCGCCTCCTGAGGAATGCAGCCAGTGCGACTCCTTATCTACTTTATGGTGACCAATCACCAGTCTAAACTAACTTAAAAGAGTGAAAAGGGCAATTCTTATTTTTCTATCTCTGACATTCCTGGACCGATTTCAGTTCCGTAAACGGATTCATTGTTCACAATAAATCTTGGTAATGAAGCATACCAAGATGGATGAATAGTGCCTAATATTAATGATTCGCCAAAATACAGGCACCTATATACATAAGAATGCCATTTCTCGCACTCTCTGCGTAGCGAACGTAGGCTATCTCTTATTGGCGTGCATGCGCAATAAGCGTTCTTACCGAACTCATTATCATTCTAAGCTATCTTTTCTGTGGCTACATGTGCTGGCTTATAGTACCAACGGGGGCGTGATTGGAGCATCTTGGATCGGGTCGTTTCCTCCCACGTTAACACGGGTCGGTTGGTGCCTGACTGAACAATCCGCACTACACCTATCAATGCATAGTTAGTCCACCCAATGATTCTATGTCCTCATGCTCGCACACTTGCCCCCTCACGCGCATGATCAATCAGTTTGTCAGTCGGCCAGATGTTCGGTCGGTTGGACCGCCTGCCTGCTCGCCCGCCCACCCGCCCGCTCGACCACCCGCCCGCCCAACCACCCGCGCATCTACCTGCCCACCCGCCCACCAGCCCGCTCGCCCGCTCGCTCACTCATCCACAGAAAACGCACCCACCTATCTGCCAAACCATGGACCGACCCACCAGCTCACCCACTCACCCACCCACCCACCCACCCACTTAGACACCCACCCACCGACCCACCCACCCAATGACTGACTGACTGACTGACTGGCTGACTGACTGACTGACTGACTGACTGACTGACCGACTGACTGACTGACTGACTGACTGACTGACTGACTGACTGACTGACTGACTGACTGACTGACTGACTGACTGACTGACTGACTCACTCACTCACCCAACCACACTACTCACCCACCCACCCAGCCTCCCACCACCCACTCACTCACTCACTCACTCACTAACTCACTCACTCACTCACTCACTCACTCACTCACTCAATCACCCACCCACCCACCCACCCACCCATCCACCCACCCACCCTCCCACCCATCTACCCACCACCCATCTACCCACCCACCCACCCACGAGATCTTATTTTCCACACGTTCAAACTTGATTCACAATGAAATCCTAGTAAACAGGTATAGCGCAATTCTCTGGTAAATTAGTTTAACTCCTTTCTCTGATTAAATTGGGCGCACGTTCTTCATTTAGTCTGTTAATATTGGCGGTATTCGACTGGGCGAATACTTAGAGCACATTGGCTCCATAAAGAATATTTTCCATTCGACGGGTATTTCCCGGGAGAAAATAGAGCACGAAACAAACCCGAGCCAAAACGTGTGGCATGTTTCTTGAAGTATGTCACGTGATGCAACATATGAAAACGCGGGATTTGGGAGGTGAATTCTACTATTATTCACCATTCCTTATGACTGAAAACAGCGATGAAAGTTGGATTTTATTTTCAAGATTGTAAAATTTAGGCGATTTCGTGTTTCTGCCCCTTCCATAGTGATACGGCTTTTTCATTGGACTGGTAGCCTACGTTTGCGTAGAGCACATTTTGGCAACTGCGCAAGTGGGCGGAGCCTAAATTTACTCTACGGGAAAAGTCCCAGTCGAATACAGCCTATGATAACAGGATACACAAATGTTAAAACTACCCTGATTGATTTACTGCAAACCATTGTACACACATATCATTTACAATGTAAATTTGTCAGCGCAATGTACCTTTCCAGTTTATCCATCCATCATATGGTGTCATACAACGTCATAATCAACTACGTGACGTGTAGGATGGCGTCATAATCATTACGTAATGATTAACTCGATTTATTCCGTCTTAAATGCGTAATAGTCCGACAAGGTGTACGAATTGTATGTCTTTACTATTTAATAAACATTCTGTCGAAAATTTTGAAACTAGTTTGACTAAGCGCTGTTGCTGACATAGGCAGCAACAGCACCCAATCAAATTAGTTTCAAAATACTCAACAACCTACCAGTATAGTTTTCTGGAAATGTATAGTCAGGGTGATCGGGTAATTAGTGTTTAAATGTGCCATATTTGAATCGAACCGACATTTTAGGCACACATACTGGAATGGACCGTTCCGTTTTTAGCTATGCCCCGCCCATCTCTAGCTAAGCTCCACCCACTCCTCGCTCGTTATGGGAGCGATCGATCTCTGTCGGAACTTCCTGGCTAGCAATTTCCAGAAAACTAAGAGTTAAAGACGGTTCAAATAGAATCATTTATGACGCCATTATTATGGCGTCATCCAACACGCCGCTTCCAAATTATGGCGTCATATGAGGCCATTACTCTAGCAAGGTTCATTGAAGCCAACCTACATTGTGCAATATATGCAGGAGACCACAGCAAGTGTGAAGAATGATACAAGTGTTCGCCAATCCATAATGGCGTAACAGATATGGATCTGGAATGAAAAAAAAATGTTTCAATTATAGTTGAAAACAATATTCAGGATTAATTTACCATTGAAGAACACATGAAGCAGATCCTTCGCGCACGGAGGAGAGCAACCGACACCGCCTTATGTACCAGAAGTGTGGTTACAGCGCCTGTCAACCATTCGCGTTACGTCCGCCAATCATCCTAGATCTACCTCACAAAACACAGTAGACGGGGTGTGCGCAATGCTGATGTGTATTATGACGTCAGCTACTTGAGTGACAGATCCGATGCCTCTAATAGCTTTCGAATACAGGAAGTAAATTAGGAGAATTATAATGATAAAGTCACGGCTAATAGACATTTATCACATATATCATAGCAATTATACATGATATTCCCTAATGGGCCAGGCTCCACCGATCCACTTCAATTTCTGAGAAATTAGATAAAAGTATATAATTGTATAATGCGTAATTTCTACGCTAGCGGCTAAATATGTCTAGGTGCTTTTGAATTATTACCAACATTTCTTCAAACTAATGCGAAGTTAGATAGTTGCGCTAGCCAGAAATACACCGACACGATTTTATGGCGAATTTGACGTAACCAACTCCCTCGCTCCCTCGGTGCAGACATGGTCGTATACGACAACAACGTTTTCATAAATACGACGAAGAGGAAACTGACATACACGGACTTTCAGCATTTAGGCACTATTTATACTGCGTTTAACAAGGGACTGACCGCCACTGCTACCGCCAGCCGCTCCCCGCCCGCTTTTGATGCTGCTGCTTTTCCTACTGCTTCTGCTGTTGCTACTACTACTACTACTGCTGCTGCTGTTGCTACTACTACTACTACTGCTTCTGCTGTTGCTACTACTACTACTACTGCTGCTGCTGTTGCTACTACTACTACTGCTGCTGCTGTTGCTACTACTACTACTGCTGCTGCTGTTGCTACTACTACTACTGCTGCTGCTGTTGCTACTACTACTACTGCTGCTGCTGTTGCTACTACTACTACTGCTGCTGCTGTTGCTACTACTACTACTGCTGCTGCTGTTGCTACTACTACTACTACTACTACTACTACTACTACTGCTGCTGCTGCTGCTTGACGCGACGTCGACGGAGCAATCTACTTCAATATTATTCTGCTGAAATGCAGCTGGCCAAGGATTCCTTGTTGTGTCTTTTCGCGGCCAATAATTTGGATAGCCTGTCTTTTTCTTGGCACAATGAACTGTTCTAGTTTTAGGTATGTCCCGCCCATCTCTAGCTAAGCTCCACCCACATATCGCTCGTGTTGGGTTCGATCGATCCCTGAACTCCGTGACTATTACTTTCTAGAAGAGTATACATGTAAGCTGTTAACTATTTTGAAACTAATTTGGCTGGGGTGTCCAGTCAAATTAGTTCCAAAATATTCGACAGCTGGACTTCGCAGTTCTGCGCGAATTCCAAACCGTATTGCTCGAGTCAAATACATGTCAAACATTTACTTACTTGCTCTATCTTTCGTATTCGATATTCCGCGGATGCAAAGTCTATCGTCTACACCGCAATATTGTACCGTGGAGGCATTGAAGGGTAAAATGTGTTAAGTATAATAACGAATGCGTCAGATTAACTTCCGCCTTTACAATAATTCCAGCAGATTACATTAAACAATATTGCCTCAAAAGCTTCGTTTTCAAATAGAGCAGGTTGCTGGATATATAGCCTAATATTTCTCCCATGGGAGACATCGCCACCAAGCACTGCTAGGGATCTGGTAAATATTATTTATGCTCTGTTTGGCGCGTCCAAGCCCGAAAAATAAAATAAGTATAAAACAACGGAGCTGCACAAAGACATTGCAAAGATTTGATTTTCTGAAAACGCATTTACCGCACGTGAATCAAATGGGTGACGTAAAAAAGACATCCATTTCCAGATATGTCCCGCCCATTTTCAGCTATGCCCCGCCCATTTCAAGCTATGCCCCACCCATTTCAATCTATGCCCCTTCAATTTCTATCTAAGCTCCACCCATGCTTTGCGCATATTGGATTCAATTTATATACACTGAATTCTCGGAATCCTATGTTTAGGGAAATTATACAGGTAAGCTGTTGAATAATTTGAAAGTAATTTGACTTAGGGCCGCGGTAAAAACTCCCAGTCCGATTAGTTTCAAAAGATTCACCAAAATATTTATTAAATAGTAAATCCATATAAAGAGAAACAATTTGTACATTTGACGGACTATTTCAGCTACATGATAGAGTATCCTCTGTCAATTATGATTGTGACGTCAGTCTAATAGTGTAGGAACTAGCTAGCTAGGGTTGAGTAGCCACTGAAGTGTAGCTTATGTTTTGCTTTAGATCTTGATCTAGGACGGTTAAGGCATGAAACAAAGTTGGTCACGTGTTTAGAAAGTATGGGCCATTTGGTTGTCATCTTGAAATCCAAGATGGGCACCTGCAGTAATATATCTAGCACGATAAATCTAACCTGAGATGACTATAAAATAAAATTGTATCATGTTTACTGGATGAATTGCTATTGAAAGACTATATACATAGAAAATACATACATGATTTAGGTCATGTTTTTACAGATGCCATTTTGAAATTAAAGATGTCCGCTGCTATCCATTGTTTCAGTTACTAGCATAAATTAATTCGAAAATGGGTATGAAATGAGATGTACTTATATTATATATTGTGATTTATACTTCAAATCTTATTGAAAATCTCAAATAATTATTTACAATTTTAATAATGATACAATTTAAATTATGTCTTTCTTTGTATGGTGCCAGTAAATGAAAGATGGTCACCACCACCATCATTTCCCGGCAACCATAAATGTGCTCAAAATGCGTATGAAATGAAATGTACTTGGAAATTGTGTTTGATTTCTTAGTCTATGGCGATTGGATGATGAAGGTAATGCATATAATTACATTCTACAAACGTTGAACATGATTTAATTCCGGCCCAATACCTTACACCTGCATAGATATTCATAGTTATAGAGGCCAGATGTTTGAAAATGTGAGCTCGTCAATGGACCTGTCCAGTTTTAGCTATGCCCCGCCCATTTTAGCTAAGCACACCACGCTCGGATTGGGATCGACCACTGATCCCCCCCCCCCCCACCCCGCCCCCGTCGACAAACTATCAATTTCCAGAAAACTGTACACGTAAACTGTTGAATATTTTGAAACCAATTTGAATTTGCGCTGTTGCTACTTATGGTGTTAAAATATTCATCAGACTGTTTATTAAATGGTAAAAACATACAATTCATACACCGTGTCGGACTATTAAGCGTTAAGGACGGACTCTAAATCGAGTCATTCATGCCATAGTTCATTATGACATCCTAGTTGATTAAGACGCCATATGACATCATATGGTGAATAGATAAGGTGGAAATGTCAAGTGAACAATTTCACACTCTCTCATAATATACAACAACTATTTCCAGAGATTAAAGTTTAAACTCATCAATGGGTGACCTAACATAAAAATAAGCTAGAGTCAAACTTGCTTATAGAAACAACCACAATGTGGACCCGACAAAAGTTAACTTTATAGGCAGATGGTATCTGCATGGGGGATCAATTGCATAGTTTTCTCACATTTGGCACTCAAATAAATTGGTCTTTATATAGAAGTGGTCTCCAAAGCAGGTTTAACCATAATTCAAAGTGATTGCTTGATCTTCAAGATGATTGGAAAATCAACATTTTGACCCCTGTGTCCCATTATGATAAATTACTAACTATTCTATTACTAATACGCTTTGTAGCTATCGTTTTCTTATTTGGATAATATAACATTTATGTCATTTTATTCACTTTTATCATGTAAGGGTTCATAATACATTACTAATATAAGGCAAGATGGCGTCTACATTATCAACCGTGAAGGACTTTATGCTTCGCTTGACATTCCAAGCAAAGAACAAAAAGTCCACTGTGGACATTGGAATCTGTATATTGTGTCAAATCAACAAGAAACCTGAAACATCAAGCACTGAAAACGGTCCTGCAAAATGCATAGAGTCTTCAGATATGTTAATCAATGGCATTCACAATGACCTTTAAGATGGCGATATTGGCATAGTTGTTTCCCATATACTTTGCTACAAACCATACATCCTGAAAGCCAGTCAACACAGTGATTAAGCAGTTAAATGCAGTAAAGTAAGTGACATTAACGGGAACAGCTCAAAGTCATATAGAGGAATGCAGTCTAAGCCAACCTCATCTCAGTGCACTATATCCACAGTCTGAGTTATTTGTAAAACCTAAATTTAAAGTTGAAACCAAATTATCACGTACATCTGAATTCAAGCGAACACAATTATCTTTAAGCGCAACATGTTTTAATCTTGAGAATGTGTTCGATCGGACTTCAACGTTGCAAGATGTCAACATTCTTTTGCGCTGCGGATATAATGTGTCACAAAGGATTATCGACTACTATATGTAGAACTATGAATGGCAGTCATTAGAACAATCAATTATTGTAGAAGATACCCCTGTTATAGACATTACATCTCAATAAAGAATAAGTGATTCTCGTGATTTGTTAAATAATAAGCTCGACGGAGTGCGCCACATTTCCAATTGCAAGATGAAGCAACTTGATATATCATTTTGGTGAAACAATATGCTTTGGATATCCAAAGGATAAACCAAATTCGCAGATGATTTTTCTGCAAACATAGGTATTTGCGCACTATTTGAGAAGATGCATATGCTACACTGAATAAACCAATGCACTGTTAAATCTAGACGAGAATGTAAAGATTGCGATTTCGGGTCAACTGGAAAGGTATGTAACACTGACGATCCATCAGATTTTATAAAATGGATGTGAACAATCCCGCCCAGAAATGTGGAATGGATTCCTTAAATTACTCCCAACAACACATTCACCTTCCAAGCATATTAAAAGGAAATGGTATTCCATCTTCCAGATTGTGTTCAAACTTGTTCATCAAACTAACAGTCTGTGCTGGCCGGGCAATACACAAAGCATCACGTTCAAAAACACAGATTCAGATATTTAATCGGCTAAGTTTATGTGTATGTGCTACGATCTGGTTGAACGACAGGACCATTCTCTGGTGAGTCATATGATTGCATGAGCCTATGAACATCGGGTACTAATTCCATCAGTTATTGTTGTGGTGCAATGGATAATTTTGATCATGAAGAGCAGTGTGAAGACCTATGTGAACGTCAAGAGCATGCTGTAAGACACAGACCTATGAACATGTTTGATGTTAATACACAGAGTAAGACAGTTGAATGTGTGCTTCCCTCTCAGCAGCGCATTTAGTGTGCCAAGTCGAACAAGCGGCGTAATGTATAGCATGATTTTGTTGCAAGTGGGAGACAGCAGATGGTAGCAGCAGTTGATCAAACAGACAATGATTTGCTTTGGATCATGAGTAGGTTTCTTACAGAAGCAAATTTTCCTGAACATACACTTCCACAATTATCAAATATTCCATCTTGGAGTGCCTTCGACAACTCTCTGTCAATAGATATTTCAGATCCAATCAGAGTTGAGTTTACTCCCATACTGCCATACCCTGCGACTAAATATGCCACTGTACTAACATATATCGTTAACTTTCAAGATGCTAAGCTGCAGACAGAGCAGAAGCATGGATCACTGTGGTGTGATTAAGGTGCATACAAGAAAAGGCACATCTTTTACTACTTATAAGCCATTTAAGTAACATATTCTTAAGTTTTTGGTTGTTTTCACATAGGGAAAATTATAACGTCTTGCATCAGCATTTACCTGGACGACAGTGGTGTAGAAAATCTCTATCAACAAAACCAGGTATTTGATCCATTGATTGTTCCGAGTATCCTAAATAGTAGTCACTATTCGAGCAAGGCTGTGTAGCCCAGTGAAATATTTCAGTACTTGGATAACTATAATCCTTTACTATGTTATTCATTTTGTTGAGATACATGATTCGTGCTGATAAGGAATTGGAATCTACACGTGGCAACTGTTTGATTGTTATAGCCGATCATTTTGCATTTAGCAAGACCAATTACTCATGGTGGGGATCATTCTACTATGAAGATTTCCTACAACTTCCAGTGACCTTCTCAGATCTGCATACGTGATTTCTGAAAGGATATATTGTTGTTAAGCAGACACATCGAAAGTTTAGCAATGCTCCAAGGGACCAGACACTTGAACATGCATATAATACTGCCAAAGGTCATGATACTATAATTTATGTTACCTGCAGGAAGGATGCTGTCGCTCTGTATGATTTAGTGAGACGTGGAAAAAGGCAAGCTATCCAATTTCATTCAGCAGTTATGTGAATTAGGTAATAAGGATGAGCATGCTTTACATCACGAGTTTTCCACCATCACAGCTAAGCATGGTGGTTAACTACATCCGGAGGCAGAGCATTGAGTAGGTGTGTAGCAGGAAAACATATTGATGCTGAAAGGTACACGCTCCTCATTAACTGCTTCAAGCTTGATGAACAATCCTACTGAGATTTTGCTAAAATGAATTTCACGAACATTGACCAGAGACTTCGATCCAATACCAAAGGTTAGCTGTGAATCTAATAGGTCAAAGAAAGACACTATCAACATACAAAAAGAAACTTTTCAAACCTTGCACTATATCAACATTGCAAGAGCTAGCGATATGGCACTATATAGCTTATGGCACATGAATTAACATCAACTTCACTTGATCTAACAAAGCACAGCCTTTTGTAGAAGTATAATTTAGTCTGAGAGATCGAAAACAAGTCGAAGAAACAATCGCTCCAGAGTGTATCCTTCCCCATTGACTCTCACGATACTGATGTTGTTACTGACATTATGACATATGCTTGAAAACATATGTGTTAATCAAGGGAAATTGAAAACATTTGATAATAGGCTGATTAACAATGGAAAATGTTTGTGAATATGTCATTCCAATGTAAACAATATGCACATATCATTTGACATATATTAACCAGCTGGATTCAAATATTGCGAAATATCTATAGGCGTACTATTAACCGTATCTTTGTCACTCGAAATGATAACCCATTTCCAGTGGAGATTGAACGTTTTTGGTTATCAGATGACAAGAAAGCAAGGTATGAAAAGTTCTTGACTAGACGGGGTACATACATCCAAAATCAAGCTGTGGATAACAGGGATATCCCCATTCATCTTGGTGGATTATATGACGGAGACATGCATAAATGCAAACACAAAGACGACATGGAGTCGAAGATGTGCCTTTACATCAATGTTAGAATGAAGAGGGTGCCGAGCGAATACTGTTCCACATCTACCATGCAGTTTGCTCGGGTGCATTCTGGAGAATCATAATCGCTTCGCCTGATATACATGTGTTTGTTTGTATTAATTATCTCATTTTCATAACAGCTGGAAACATTATGCACTTAAGGAAGTTGAACTATCACGAGTGAACTTATTTAGAGACTGTGTCAAAGCAGAGTTATCACATAGACTTTCCTTGTCAATTCTCTTGCTGGTAATAATCAAAGTACTCTTAATCAACTTCCGTACTATCAGTGTTATCAGAAAAAACCATTAAGAACAACTTTGGAAAGTTGATACCAACATTAAGAAGCAGCATGGTACACATTAAGCGTACAATATTTGAGCCTCATCATTGAGTTAATGCAGCAAATAATCCCAGCGTTGTAGAGGATCCATTGGATTATGCATATGAATTGAGTGATGGCAACGCTCTTCAACCAAGTGTGACAATCGATCTTGCTTATCCTCGTGATTACAGAAAGTTTAACAAAGACAGATTGAAAAGATTAATCTTTCATTCATTTTTACATTCATATTGAAACATATTGAAAACGGTTTAATTCTGCAAACGAATATGAGTTCTCAAATATATAAACCAAACAACTTTGACCCTTTTAAAACAGGAACACTTTCGAGCAGGACAGAATTTAATTAATCAATCCTTATAATATTATAGATCCATCAATTCTATAGAAGTTTGAATTTCTAATGACGCAAAGCTATTCGGTGCAATGAGCTATAATATGAACTATGTTGCCTGTCTTTTAAGATAAGACTATAAGATGTTGAGTTTATTCAAATAGACCATACATACATGTCACCGCAGGTACCTGTCTAATTAAAAACCCATGCATAAATTTGAAATTTGGCAAGACATCACACCAAATTGAGCTGGTTATGGCTGAAAAATAGATAAGAACTAAAATAATCAAGATCGATAATCTTACTGAACCTAATAATATTTGAAACACCAATAACAAGTAGAGGACTAGCTACAACTGCTTCCACTCCTGTTCATTCATAAATTAATAAGATCGACCAAATCAAATCAATTGCTTTCAAAGGTGATTAAATCCCCACTACATTAAATACACAGTCACAATATTTAACATTGACACATACATACACAGGCACAAACCACAGAAAGCATGGTTATTTCCTGATATGGCAACATATTACATAACATGGAAAACCCACATGAAAAAATGGGCCTGTGGTCTGCGTGCGCATGTGCGTGCGTATGTGCGTGCGTGCGTGCGTTCGTGCGTGCGTGCGTGCGTGCGTGCGTGCGTGCGTGCGTGCGTGCGTGCGTGCGTGCGTGCGTGCGTGCGTGCGTGCGTGCGTGCGTGCGTGCGTGCGTGCGTGCGTGCGTGCGTGCGTGCGTGCGTGCGTGCTTGCGTGCGTGCGTGCGTGCGTGCGTGCGTGCGTGCGTGTGCGTGTCTCACCACTCATCAACGAGTATCAATCTGGTGAGTGTGTATTTCTGCATCATAGAGAGGGTATATTGATTTTCTGTGGTGACTGGTGCGCTTTTACTGTTTATGGTGAGACTGGAATTAGATGATGGCATGGTCGTCGAAAGGTACTGGTAGTAGTAGCAGTGATAGTATTGGCAGTAATGAGTGGTGGTGGTGGTGGTGGCTGTGGGGAATGTTCACATATTGACTGTGAAGTTTATAATATGTGTTTGTAAGTGTTAGTATTTGCATTTGAACATCTGCTTCAGTTTCATTCCAGAATTGTGTTGCAGTGATTGAGATTTTGTGTCTACCTAATTCTGTTCTGATATTATTAGAAAAGCTGAATTATGTGCGCATGCATGCACAGGATGTGCAATTTAGTCATTGATCTAGTGTTGTGTGCATGGACCTCTGTGTTGCCCTTGAATAATTTTGATAGGGATTTAGTGAGATTATCATGGTATAGTTGTCTTAGCAAAGTGTATGATTGCATAGTCCCAATACTCAGTACACAGTAGAAACAGCAAAGCGCCAAGAAGGGATTTCCTGTGGAACATCGCAGGCTAAATTTCTAATTTCAGAGCATACACCTTGGTACTGAATGTATTGTGTTCTATTTGAAAGATAGCTCTGAAAACAGTCAAGTGCAACACTGCATATGCCATAATAATTCAGCTTTTCCAATAACATGTTATGTTTTATGGCATCGAAAGCTTTGGAAAGGTCTAAATATATACCAATTATGTGCTTAGAATTTTCTAGTGAGTATAATTCCATCCAGCATATTAAAAAGGGCGTACATTGTGGAGTGTTTTTCGCTAAAGACTTATTGGGAGTCATAAGGATTTGTTTTTTGCCCAGGTATTTGACTAATCGGTTGTACTTTAGGCATTCGAGCAGCTTTGAAAACAGGGGAAGTATTTGAGACATGGCAGTAGGTACTAAATTGAGATGAATCTTTTGCTTTACCTTTTTAGTGTGATCCATGCAATTTTAAGTTTTGTTGGGAAAACACCCTCAATGAAAGACAGGTTACAGGTATGTGCTAGTGGTGTTAATAATTCTGATTTATCGTGTTTGAATATCCGCCACTTGATATTATTTATTCTGGTACTTTTCAATGGGTTAATATTAGTTAGTATTGTTAAAATTTCCTCATTGTAGGTTGGGTGTATGAAGATTGAAGATTAGTAACTGCCTGTCAGGTAATCTGTATAGCATGTGTTTGGACTTGCCTGGACTTTTTCCCAAGGTTTTGCTCAAATGTTAATAAAGTATTCATTGAACGTATTTGCAATATCCAGGTTTGCAGTAATCATTTTGTTGTCATGGATGAACTGAGATTGTTCGAATTTATTGTGATCCTTATCCAAATGTGATTAGATTTTCCATGTTTTCACGAATGCCATTTTTGCATGTTCAAATTGGGCTTCACAATCTAAGTGTTAATAGGATCGGTGCAGTTGGAACTTAATGAGAAGAGAACAGATGACATATATTCAGTCTAGTTAAGTGTTAACAATACAGACTATCAAGGCATATGATTCTCACTTTAAAGTGACACCATTGTTATATTGATCAGGATAACACATAGAATTTTGAAATTTATCGTGTTTCTACTTATGATTTTCTAAAAGTTATTTAAAAATTATAAATAATTTTAAATTATGAAAAACTAAGAATTTGACTTGCATAAAAGAGATTATCAAAGTAGAATGATGTTCGGTAGTTAAGTTTAACAGGAAAATTATGATTGATGACGTAGTTAGGAAAGTACAGTTGGTGTTGATGTACATATATGATGAATGAAGATAACTTCGTTAGCCTGCATTATTGGTTGAACTCAGAATTATCAAGCAAATCATGTCGCGAAAGGTTCTGTTTAGCTATAACACATAATGATGAATTAGATGCTTATATCATACTTCATGGAAGAATGTACCTAGGATAGAGTAGCATTGCGCATAGTGGAGCTATAAGTCATTATTTAAGGGCCGGATGAATCCCGGGCATTTTCCAGTAGTGGTGCATATATACGACATCTTATTAGCGCATTATGACATAGAAATTCTGTCCGAGAGTGAAGCACTATAAGCCTCCACAAATATTGTAAACTATTTACATTAACATAGGGGTTACTATTCTGATTGATTACACACCAGTGGCATCAGTGCGCTCGCAATATTGATTAATTTCAAACTACAAGCAGGGTTTAATTGCTGGACATCTTGAAGTCAACATCAAGGGATTTGTAAATATTAAATACGGTTAAAGTTTGCAGTCAGGATTACGCAGATTATGTCAAACTCGCGACCAACCAGAAGAAATGGCTATCTCAGCTCTCTTCTACTAATGTCAGGTGTTCGACCAACCATAAGATGAGACCAACTCAGTGTGATTCTATTAATACCGAATCTGATATGGTGGTTGAGGCCTTAAGAGTTTTTGAGGGTGAAGATATAGCTGAAAGTCGAGTCTCGCCTATTCATTATCATATTCTGAAATATTCTCCTTAACTTACATCCAAAAAAAAGTTGGCTTAGAGATAGCCCAGAGAGGTTAGCGATGTTGTCAATATTGTAAAGACCCTAGCTATTAGAGAGTAGCTGCATGGTTCAATTACAGGCAAATGCTACAAGCAAGAGGATTCTGGAGAGCTAACCTCATTAAACTTATTTTGTCAGGAAGAATAAACATTTGATCCATGTCAGACGCATACACAATGACTCAATCTTAATGTGAGAGGGTATGATCAAGTGTCGGTAAGGGTCAATTTATCCTGACAAGACCAATGCAAATGATAGTGATAATGATTACTGCTATTACTGATGTGCACGTCGGTAGCAATGTCTATCTAACTTGTCCCTCACTAAAGCATTGACTAAATAAAGCATTGATTGAGCATGCTAGTAAAATAAGACATATGTAATATTAAAAAAATCATTTTGATGCTATACCTCGACTTGTTGATTGTATCCCTGTGCAAAGCCTGCTGATACCTAATTAGGCCAGTTGGAGAAGTTAGGAGACATTATATGCATTTGCTAAACAATATGCTGACTATTTTGAAACTAATTTGACTGGCATTTTATCAAAGACACAGTTATCAACCCTAGCTCACTCGACTATAAAATGATTATCATAGAGTTCTACTTTATGGAAGCTGGAGTTACCACCCTTTGATAGCACTCTCAAAGTCAAGCGATAATGCATTAGGAGTTATCTCCCTTGATGAGGCTCTCAATGTGGATTGAGATTCATGCATATGCTATTGTCTTACAAATACAAATTTCTAATCATATCAGACTTCAGGGCACCATATTGGCTATAACCTTTAACCCCTTAACATTCAAACCCTCAAATCACCTTTCGACAAAGGTGTGTCAACTATTCACTTTGGACTCGAGAGAGAAGTCAGCCTTTGAAATATTACCTGAATGCTAGATGCACCCATTTAGTACGCAAGCGTCCTCTGCTGAATATTGTGAAAATAGTTTGCCTGAATCATCTAATCCATATATGTCTCTCATGCAGTTGGACACAGTGTATGTCTTACTATGTAATAAAATATTCTGTTGAATAATTTGAAACTAATTTGACCGGCGAGCTCTTGTAATGAATCAGAATATCCCAGTTTGGCAGGGATTCGGCTATGGAACCCATTGAGACATTGCACTGTATGTGGACCGTGGCATATGTATATTTACTATTTATCTAAGCATCAAGGAACCATGTGATGGCGAGAGGAGGGTGAGGACAGCTATTGACATCTATAGATTACCTCCCAAAT
Source organism: Chaetoderma sp. LZ-2023a (assembly GCA_034401795.1). NCBI lineage: Eukaryota > Metazoa > Mollusca > Caudofoveata > Chaetodermatida > Chaetodermatidae > Chaetoderma > Chaetoderma sp. LZ-2023a. Next base: position 30,756,636 of record CM067361.1, on the reverse strand, counting down.
ATTTTGCCAGTTTTTCTACATAGCTCAGGGCCATTTGAAATCCTAGTGTATCGTCAGTACATACGTCCATATGTGTACGTAAGCCTGCATGCCAAAACGCATCATGGAGTAGGAATAGCTCAACAGTTTGCACAAATTGACTGTTTTACAAGCTTTTAAATCGTTCTGGTAAATATTTTGAAACTGATTTGACTGTATGAGGTATTACCCGTAGATGTACATCAACATTTGAGCCGAAATAGTTTCAGAAAGCTCACCTGGTAGCACCTCCAACCTCTATAATTGTATCAAAGCTGCAACGTGTTATTTACTTAGGGTGACTTGGCTCATATATCCAGGTCTAGCGTATATGCTGGCTTTCATAACTGTGCTGAAAATAGCGAGTCATTTGTGCAAATCAGCTGCGTACTGCTTAATAAGCATGCTAGCGAATATTTTGAAAATATTTTGATTGGCTGTGTTACTGTCATATTTCCACAAACCCATACAATGAGCAGTGAGCTTTCATGGGTCTACATCAAGCCCAGTACAGTCCTTATTATTAAAATATTAATTATTATTAGTAATATTAATATTATAGTAGTAGAGACATCCTACAGCTGCAATCAGTCCTTCATCACTTTTGCCCACTGTGTCTTGTTCTCAGGTTAATTCTTGACTTGAGTGTACTCAGTCCTGCTTTCTTGAGGTGACCGCGTAGCATGCTTAGCAGATTTATGCAATGACGTCCTCTCCTGGCTTTGTATTTACTGGCTGGCAGTAAGGAGAATTCCAAGGCTCTCTGTGCGTGTGTGTCTTCTGGCATCCTTAGCACATGGCCAAACATGGACCATCGTTGCTGGGTTTTGCTGGGCGATTTAATATTAATATTATTACTATAATTAATAATAATTAATATTATTATAACTAGGGTGCTAGTATATTTTGAGGGATTTCAGCCCATGTTGAAACATTGGGCTTCTTGATATAAGAGAGGCCCAGGGCTTGAACATAACCGCATTATCATTGCTATGTTACCTTGTTCTAGGTCAGGACATGTTGCACCCGTGGTTTGAATGGTAAACCTTTAGCATATAATTCCATTGTCTAGTGGTACCAGCAGTACTAGTAGTCATGGAAATATACTACAGGTCTAGATGAACCTGTTATGACAGCGTCCAACACCCAGACCATAACAGAGCGAGCACTGGTGACCTGCGAGGCGGCTACCACTATTGGCAGTGAATTATGACGTCATTAATATTTGAATTAGGCCACACACCCTAACACTTTCATGCATCAGTACCCTTCCAATAACTCTACAAATTAGAAAACACCACATCTGAAGAATTATGAACTGGTAATCTTTAAACATATTCTTGCTAGCTACTCATGCGGTCTCTCTGCAGGTAGGGTGCTGCTTGTTGAATGCATTATATGTCTAGAGATTTTTTCTTACCTGATACATATCAATGTGGCCATTTCTAAAAATGTCAAGCCGTTAGGTCACTTTAGAGCTTATGCACGAAACATTGTCCCAACACCAGCTTCAGGTAGACCCATGGGAAGTTTATAAGTCTTATAAGTCTTGGAGCACATATCCAAGTATAGTGCATACACATGTTTTAAAACTCTGCTAGGAATAGGCTAGTTAATAAGCAGGCTGACGAATATAAATATTTGCAGTGCTAGTAGTAGTAGTAGTAGTAGTAGTAGTAGTAGTAGTAGTAGTAGTAGTAGTAGTAGTATCAGTGGCTTTTTGTTACTTATTGACAAGTTGCCTCGCCACTTGTTGAGAGCTGCACTCGGTATTTGAACCTAGTACTACACATGTTGTCTTACATTAAACTACAAAAAATCTACTTAGTCTGCCAGTCATGAATCGCCTCAATGGTGTCAATGAGCAGGCGTAACTTACTACTGCTTATTGACGAGTCACTTCACCACTTGTTGGTGAACTGTGCTCGCAATTCGAGCCTACTACTACACAGTGTACAAATAGTAATGGCTTTGTTGAAATATGTTATGTTATCAGCTCTTTATTAAGTTTGTTTTCTATGTAGTTTTGCCATGTATGTGGTACATAGGAATAGATTATTTTTGTTTTCACTGTGTTGATGTTTTAATTTTGCATTGTTATTCATATCTTATCAATCAAGCTTGCGATTTCACCAGATATTTTAAGAGAGGTTGCAAGCCTTTTTAAAGCAGTTCCTCTGTGAACTTTGTCTGACTGCATTAGCGTCTTATTATCAAAAAAGGTAATGCTAGTAGTAATAATGACAGTAGCATACAGACCTGGTTGAATCCGTTATGACTCTATAGATCCTCCAACACCGAGACCCCTAGCCGGCCTGTCCATTCATCTGGGCATTACAATGGCAGGGTGGGCTTATGCATGTGTAATTCTGTAAATATTGTACACTAGTTAGCACTATTTGATGATGGATTCAGTTCATGATTGAACGTCTTTTCACTACTTTTTTGGCAGTGGCATCATTTTCCACTAACTCTTCCTTATGAAGATTCCAGATTCAGTTTGGCGTATGAAAACGTCCCGCAATGTTTACCTGTTATTTCTTATTATTGTTTTCTTTATAAAAGTCCATGATGTGTTATTAATAGAATGAATTATTTGTACATCCTCTTGGTATTCCAAATTCAACATTGTTTCGCCCATCAATACATTTATCTCCGGCCTATTTCGCATCAAAGTTGATTTTAATAGTGAGAGAACATACAACTTACAAATTTTATCCGTGTTAGACAGTTTTTCGTACCACGGAAGTGAATACCTAAGTGCGAAGTTTTAGTATACACTTATGATTTTTCTTGTTATCACTATTTTATTATTAACCATTGTATGGCTTTAAATGAGTTAACGAAGGACATCGTAATTATCCTTTCTTCTATAAACATCGTTATTCTTTCACTGATGAGCTGTGTTTGTATTGTCTTGCTAGACCTCTCGACCTGTTGGATACCCCATGTGAAAGGTCTGATAAAGAAGAGGAGGGAAGATTCTACTTCCATGCACACTTAGATTATCCCTTGAGGCATTCGAAGAGGATCTTCGGACATCACAATCGAGATAAACCCCTTTGGGAGCAAATTTGAACTCAGCCCAATGGGAACCAAGATGATTTTTACCTATTTTCCACTTGCTTTTATAGCAGGGCTGGGAAGCTGAACTATGACCAGGATTGCCAGAACATGTTCGAACCTCATATATCTGATCATTCCTTCAATAGCTCTAACAATAGCGACTGTATACGCCGATGGGCTTGGAGTTATGATGTTATTAATATTTGAATTGGGCTTCGCTCATAAAACTTTCACATCTCATTGCTTGTCTCAATAGCTCTGCAGGCCAAACATTGGTGACTATATACACAGCTGCTCTGATTGGTTGAGCGCTATGCCAGCATCAATATTTGAATTAAGCCCCCGAGCATCCTAACAGCTTCATGGCTCATTACACATGTCAAACCATCCACAGAGCAAACAGTGGCGGCTGTAAATAGATGCTGTCCCAATTGGCTGGGAGTTATCACATCATCAATATTTAAATTAGGCATGGCTCTAATGCTTTCATAGCTTTTTACCTGCGTCAATAGCTCTACAGGTTAAGCATTGGCGACTATATAAATTGCTGCGGTGAAAGGCAGCAAGGTGTCACGTGACCTCAATTGAAACCTCGACTTTGAACAATGGCGACTGTTTAAGTCACTGCTCTGATAACCATCGAGGGTCACGTGACCTCGATTTTAACTCACCCCACCAGAGGAATTTGCCACCTCGTTACACCTGTCAATATATCTACAGGCCACACATTGACGACTTTATAAGCAACTGCGCTGATTGGTCAATTGCTATGATGTCATCATCAATATTTTGAATAAAGCAATGCCGCATCACACTTTCACAGATCATTAGGTTGGTCAATCAGCATTATCGATGGTTGATATATCTGAAGCCTCGTGCAATGGTGACCGTTTACGTGGCTGATCTGATTGGCCATGAAGGGTCACGTGACCAACATTTGTCTACACCCCATTCACACATCATTGCCCCCGTCAATCATCTATAGATCTACATCCACAATATGCAGCAAAGGGATGGGCAGCTGCGCTGATTGGTCGAGAGCTTATGTGAAATTGTGTTTGGTAGGACATCGCCCGTTAAATGGTATTAACTTAGCTAGAACAAAAATTGTAATGGGCCTTTTCGGTTTTAGCTATGCCCCGCCCATCTCTAGCTAAGCTCCACCCACACCTCCCTCGTGTTTGGATCGATCGATCTGTGAACACCCTGACTATCAATTTTTTTTAAATATACAGGAAAGCTGTTGAATATTTTGAAGCTAATTTGGCTGGGCGCTGTTGCTGCCTAAGGCAGCAACAGCGCCCAATGAAATTAGTTTCAAAATATTCAACAGCATGTTTATTAAATAGCAAAGAATTACAAAGACGGTGACGGTATATATGGAACCCTTTGTGATTTAACGATTGTGACGTCATCATACACGCGCTGAGCTGATTATGACGTCATACGAGGTCAGGCGATAGATGGATACCCTGGAATGGTGAATTGTAGTCCTGCAGCATGACCAATAAAAGTGGCTTAGTTTTTTAGTAGGTGGGACTCGGATGGTAATATTTGTCCTCATGGCCAAAATTGATCATTGCGGGTGGGGGGGGGGTTGTGTGGTGGGGGTGGGGTGAAAATGAAAACGTGAAAACACGTGATGACATTGTCAAAAGTGAGTGCGAATTGCATGCACCGCCATTTTCCAAGATGCCCGCCATTTCACCAATGTGAGCATTGCACGTTAATATCTCAGAAACTATAACATGTATTTAGGCACATTTGGTGTCGAATTATATGTTTTCGGGGTCACTGAATAGGATGAAACTATCATCAAATCATTTCACCCTCCCTTGAATCCTTGTATGGCTATATCCTCTTTCCATACCCCTCACGAATCCTGGTAACTAACTATTTATTTTTACTGCTTTCTTCGTTTAACGAAAAAGATGCAAAAGTAAATGACATCATTATTGTGAAAAATTGGCATGCAGAATAAAGAAAGTAAAGTAAATTGCTACATCAAAAGACTGTCAGACGTTTAATATCTGCGTTTCAGCCCTCTATCATTGACGACAAGGAGTGTGTTTTATTGACAACATTTAGGAACTGCTAAGAGAAGATGACATTGAAGATCATGAAGAATACCAATCTAAACAGCTGAAGAAACAGCTAACTGGTGAGTGGCCAGGCATTTCGTTCTAACCTCAGCCATACATGTTGGACTTAGTCTGGTCAAATGATATTTCAGCTGGCGTAGTTAACATAATTCATAAGGCTATTGCTATATTGTGGAGAAACAGGTTACAGGCTAAGAAACTTGATGGTGAGTACCATCTACTGGGGGGAAGTAGCAACTTCTCAACTAGAAAACTGGACTGATACACCTTTATACAAGGCTGTGTCTTGACTCGCAAACAAAGAACCTTGTGATAATTCCGGCGATGCATCGGTGATTGGTCCAATATTTTATGTCTGAATATAGCGGCCAACATTAAAACACTAGCAACATCGATGGTTTCCTCTAATTATCTCGGTTTAACTGTGTTCTTGCAGCATGAATTTGGGAGGGAAAAGCTTGCAGAGACGATGAACAAAATGTGCTACTGCATATCGTATACTGAACTATGCTAAATCCTTACTTCAGCAGCAGCATATGCCACCGCCACACAGGAACCAACATCAGTAGGTTTATATAAGACAATAGAAATTACTTCTAGGCATGAAGGTGCAGATAGTTTGGCGCACAAAGAACCGCTGACAGCTGATTAGCTGCATCACTTGGTACTATGGACGTTAGGATTCCTCAAATAGTTTTTACAAAAATGTAAGAATAAAGCTTACAGATATAAGAACGACGTGCAAGATGGCTTTTTTTCATTGTCACAAGGGAGACAATCGTCGATAGCTCCCACCTGCCTGGCTTGAGGTACGGTACCCAGAGTTAATTCCCGTTAGCAGTGAAACGCTATCTTGAGCAATAGGCGGAGAACAGTCTGAGCGTACATATTGCCAAAGCATTTAATGCTCTATCATTTGCCACGCACGCACGCACGCACGCACACACACGTACGTTCACAAATCATTGTCATCCAGATTTATAGCCTAAACAAAGCTAAGGATAATATTACATCATAGGTTTCTGGGGCATGGGTTTGCACATCTTAACCCTTTAATTATCAAGCAAGTGAAATTTAACCCTCCCGTGATCTTGAGGAGTGTCTATTTGCAGGCTAAGATTGCATTCTTGAAAATTTACATGAACAACTGGCTAGATAAAAGAACCAGTTATTCCAGTGGTAAATTTTCAATAAGTATTCGTCTATTAGACTGCAAATGGACAATAATTTGGCAAAACTTTGATTAATTGTCAAGTCAGATGAAGACGGCATCTGCAGTGGTCACAAGATGTATCCAATTGAGTTTCAAATGATATTTAGCAAATTACTACACTATACCCCAGCACAGACTACCTATAGCCTTGTGATCCTGAACACTTGATCCATGGTCAAATAATTGCTGTTAAACATATCCAGAGCCAAAAATCTGACACCAATGACGAATTTCAAATCAGTTTTTCAGCTAAGAAAGTCTTACATAGAAAAGACATCATTCTGGGGCATCAGATCATATTAACCAGTCAGATTCAAAATACAAGCTGGACATTTTTTCCATTAAGTACAGATTTCTTAGCCCAACACGGTTTCATGAAGTCCATCTCAGAATTTTACTCTGTCAATGACTGCCCTAGCAGAATAAAAACACAAGTGGCCACTTAACTATTCTATCTTGTGCCCATCAGTTACAAATTATTCACAGCTTAAAGATACATCGTCACACAAAAAATGCTTTGAAATAAAATTGTTTAAATCTAATAATTGCAAAGGCTTAGGTTGCGTAGCTCAAAGTAATGAACCGAAATAAGTCTTAGCATATGATGATTTCATTCCATATAAACAATCTTTTAAAATTTGGTTGTTAAGTTGAATTAGGGGCTCATGTCGCTAATTCAATTTCAAAACTTAAAACATAATATTAATTTATACGTAATGAAATTCCTGAATGCTAAGTTTTGTTTTGTTTCATTCCATCTATTCACACAATTTAAGCCTTTAAAATGATTAAATTTGAACACTTATTTTAAAGCATTTTAGTGTGAATATGCAACTTTAAGGAATATTATCTTGAATATTTTAAAATAATTTGAACGGGGACATGTAGTTTCAAAATATTAACCACAGTAGGTGGCATACTCATTTCACATCTGGAAACTCCATTTTGCTGAAACATGATTAGGACTGATACATCTGATGTTTTGTCAGATACTTTTATCCGGCACCAACAGCACTCAGTCAAATTAATTCCAAAATATTCAGCAGCTTACCTACATAGCTTTCTGGAAATTCTTAGTCAGGGAGTTCAGATATCGATCCCAATACAAGGGTGGTGTGGGAGGAGCTTAGCTAGAGATGGGCAGGGAATAGCTAAAACTAGGACGATTCATTGAAATTTAAACTAAATGCGTCAAGATATGATTGTATATTACTACACTGAGGTATACATGTGTGCTCTATGATTGTACATTACTAGTGATGTATACATGTGTACTCTATGATTGTACATTACTAGAGATGTATACATTGTGTACTCTATGATTGTACATTACTACTGAGGTATATATATATGTACTCTATGATTGTGCATTCCTACTGAGGTATATATGTGTGCTCTATGATTGTATATTACTACTGAGGTATACATGTGTGCTCTAGGATTGTACATTACTAGTGATGTATACATGTGTACTCTATGATTGTGCATTACTAGGGGTATATACATTGTGTACTCTATGATTGCACATTACTAGGGATATATAGATGTGTACTCTGTGATTGTACATTACTGGTGATGTATACATGTGTGCTCTATGATTGTATATTACTAGTGATGCATACATGTGTACTCTGTGATTGTTTATTACTAGTGACATGTATACATGTGTACTCTGTGATTGTATATTACTAGGGATATATAGATGTGTACTCTGTGATTGTACATTACTGGTGATGTATACATGTGTACTCTATGATTGTACAGTACTAGTGATGTATACATGTGTGCTCTATGATTGTATATTACTAGTGATGTATACATGTGCACTCTATGATTGTATATTACTACTGAGGTATACATGTGTGCTCTATGATTGTACATTACTAGTGATGTATACCCGTGTACTCTGTGATTGTATATTACTAGTGATGTATACACGTGAACTCTATGATTGTACATTACTAGTGATGTATACATGTGTACTCTATGATTGTACATTACTAGTGATGTATACACGTGTACTTTATGATTGTATATTACTAGTGATATATACATGTGTACTCTGTGATTGTATATTACTAGGGATATATAGATGTGTACTCTGTGATTGTACATTACTGGTGATGTATACATGTGTACTCTATGATTGTACATTACTAGTGATGTATGCATGTGTACTTTATGATTGTATATTACTAGTGATGTTTACATGTCTACTCCGTGATTGTATAGTACTAGTGATGTATACATTTGTACTCAATGATTGTACATTACTAGTGATGTATACACGTGTACTCTGTGATTGTATATTATTAGTGATGTATACATGTGAACTCTATGATTGTACATTACTAGTGATGTATACATGTGTACTCTGTGATTGTTTATTACTAGTGACATGTATACATGTGTACTCTGTGATTGTACATTACTAGTGATGTATACATGTGTGCTCTGTGATTGTATATTACTAGGGATATATAGATGTGTACTCTGTGATTGTACATTACTGGTGATGTATACATGTGTACTCTATGATTGTACTGTACTAGTGATGTATACATGTGTGCTCTATGATTGTATATTACTAGTGATGTATACATGTGCACTCTATGATTGTATATTACTACTGAGGTATACATGTGTGCTCTGTGATTGTATATTACTAGTGATGTATACATGTGTACTCTATGATTGTACATTACTAGTGATGTATACACGTGTACTTTATGATTGTATATTACTAGTGATATATACATGTGTACTCTGTGATTGTATATTACTAGGGATATATAGATGTGTACTCTGTGATTGTACATTACTGGTGATGTATACATGTGTACTCTATGATTGTACATTACTAGTGATGTATGCATGTGTACTTTATGATTGTATATTACTAGTGATGTATACATGTCTACTCCGTGATTGTATAGTACTAGTGATGTATACATTTGTACTCAATGATTGTACATTACTAGTGATGTATACACGTGTACTCTGTGATTGTATATTATTAGTGATGTATACATGTGAACTCTATGATTGTACATTACTAGTGATGTATACATGTGTACTCTGTGATTGTTTATTACTAGTGACATGTATACATGTGTACTCTGTGATTGTACATTACTAGTGATGTATACATGTGTGCTCTGTGATTGTATATTACTAGGGATATATAGATGTGTACTCTGTGATTGTACATTACTGGTGATGTATACATGTGTACTCTATGATTGTACTGTACTAGTGATGTATACATGTGTGCTCTATGATTGTATATTACTAGTGATGTATACATGTGCACTCTATGATTGTATATTACTACTGAGGTATACATGTGTGCTCTGTGATTGTATATTACTAGTGATGTATACCTGTGTACTCTATGATTGTACATTACTAGTGATGTATACACGTGTACTCTGTGATTGTATATTACTAGTGATGTATACATGTGAACTCTATGATTGTACATTACTAGTGATGTATACATGTTTACTCTATGATTGTACATTACTAGTGATGTATACACGTGTACTTTATGATTGTATATTACTAGTGATATATACATGTGTACTCTGTGATTGTATATTACTAGGGATATATAGATGTGTACTCTGTGATTGTACATTACTGGTGATGTATACATGTGTACTCTATGATTGTACATTAATAGTGATGTATGCATGTGTACTTTATGATTGTATATTACTAGTGATGTATACATGTCTACTCCGTGATTGTATAGTACTAGTGATGTATACATTTGTACTCAATGATTGTACATTACTAGTGATGTATACACGTGTACTCTGTGATTGTATATTACTAGTGATGTATACATGTGAACTCTATGATTGTACATTACTAGTGATGTATACATGTGTACTCTATGATTGTACATTACTAGTGATGTATACATGTGTACTTTATGATTGTATATTACTAGTGATATATACATGTGTACTCTGTGATTGCATATTACTAGTCATGTATACATGTGTACTCTATGATTGTACATTACTAGCGATGTATACATATATACTCTGTGATTGTACATTACTAGTGATGTATACATGTGTACTCTGTGATTGTATATTACAAGTGATGTATACATGTGAACTCTATGATTGTATATAACTAGTGATGTATACATGTGAACTCTATGATTGTATATAACTAGTGATGTATACATGTGTACTCTATGATTGTATATTACTAGTGATGTGTACATGTGTACTCAATGAGTGTACATTGCTAGTGATGTATACATGTGTGCTCTATGATTGTATATTACTAGTGATGTATACATGTGTACTCTATGATCGTATATTACTAGTGATGTATGCATGTGTACTCTATGATTGTATATTACTAGTGATGTATACATGTGTACTCTATGATTGTACATTACTAGTGATGTATACAGGTGTACTCTGTGTCTGTATATTACTAGTGATGTATACATGTGTACCCTGTGATTGTACATTACTAGTGATGTATACATGTGTACTCTGTGATTGTATATTACTAGTGATGTATACATGTGTACTTTATGATTATACAGTATTTGTGAGGTATACATGTGTGCTCTGTAATTGTACATTTCTAGTGATGTATGCATGTGTACTCTGTGATTGTATATTACTAGTGAGATATACATGTGTGCTCTGTGATTGTATATTACTAGTGATGTATACATGTGTACTTTATGATTATACATTATTTGTGAGGTATACATTTGTGCTCTGTGATTGTATATTACTAATGATGTATATTCTACCCACTTGCCTTCCCAAGTTATGCTCAAAACGTGTAATCCGGTGTGCCCTTTGTGACCTAATGACCTAGAAATTGGATCTTTTAACCTGAAACTTTAACTCGTTCTAGCCAACCACAACGCAGCAGGCACATACGTTGCTTCAATATTGAATCAATATTAAAATAATGTTATGAGGTAATTTCGATGGTGATTCAACCCTAAAACAATGTCATGTGCCAGCTGGGAAAATAACCGTTAAATGTGCCAAATTGTGGTGTTCTCCTGTGTTGCATTCCCAAGCTATCGCCAAACATGTGCAGTCCAGGACCCATGGCCATCATGCACTTAGTGACCAGATAACTGAGAATCAGGAAGTGCAGGGATTGATCACAAAACGGGCAAAGCGTGGGTGGCGCTTACTGAGAGATGGGCGCGGCATAGCTAAAACTGGATCCCTCCATTATTATTATTCTGACTGAGGCGGTATTCTAGTGTATGGTAATAGGTTGTGCATTGGATACCCCCTTAGGTTTCGCCCTCAGATTTCTAATCAATAGCTGCCCTCTACTTCTACTATACCGCCTCTGTCGCATCTAGTAACCATTATTTAAATTACAAACATGTATATAGATTGATTCCAATGGCGGCGATGACGAGTAAGGCTCCTGCAGTGAAACCGATCTTTGCTCCTATCTTCCCAGAGCCGCTGTTCCTGTCAGAATCTATATACGGGGTGTCTGCGTCCATGCATCTCTCAAAACGAGCCATGTCCAGGTGAAGTATCCCGCATCGGAACTTATCGAGACAATCCTGGTCACATGGTTCAAATTCGGTGGCATTGACAAGTGAAAATCTAAGGAACTTACGCATTAGATCGTTATTCTGGAACCGGTCACCGAGGCTTGACAGCGAACGTGCACTCAGGTCTGTTGTGTTATAAAGTGTGCTAAAGTCATAGAGTTTCTCCCATCTCAAAAAACCTGCACGGGTAGCCTTAGGGAGGTCTACGTAATACTGAGACATTTCTAGAATACGGCCCGTTTCTTGCTCGTACGTCATGAGGGCGAATGCAGGGTTATGTGGAAAATCCCAGATCCACGGCGATCCACGGCGTGACAGAAGCAGTGATAAACAGGGGAACTCTAGGTACTCCTAAAATGTAGATTTGGATGAAAGCTGTTAAGACCACTATCGAAGCTTAAATATCCTCCACGTGACATCTATATGAAATTTGCCAAACAGCTGCGATTTGGAAGTATGCCTAGACTGTATCTACTATGCATGTAACGAGGTACATTTTAAGCTAAACCCTTTCATGATGACGAAACCGACCAAATCCAATCTGTGCAGTGGTCTTGAGGAATGTTCATTTGCCTATCAAAGGTCCATTTGCAGGCCACCAGAATACCATTTTTTTTAATTTACAACTGAAATAACTGGCTCGGTTATTGTAGTAGTAAATATTCAAGAGTAGTATTATGTTGGCCTGCAAATGGACATTCGATAAACAAAAGTTTTGTTGTTCTGGATAAAAGATTTGGCCATTAAATCGTCAAGAGAAGCCATGGTATATAATATGTATACATCGATTCAGCTGTGGGTAATGGCAGTAATAGATGAATCCGGTTTTAGCTATGCCCCGCCCATCTCTAACTAAGCTCCACCCACGCTTTGTCCCTGTTTTGATCGATCGATCCCTTCATTTCCTGAATCTGAATGACCAGAAAACTATACAGGTAATCGGTTTGAATATTTTGAAACTAATTTGACCGGGTGCTGTTGCTGCCTATGGTAGCAACAGCGCCCAGCCAAATTAGTTTCAAAATATTCCACAGCGTTTTTATGAAATATTAAAAACATTATTCGTACAACTTGACTATAACGAAGTTATGACGGACGTAATCATATCATTCATGGTGTAATTGATTATGACGTCAGCCTACACGTGACGTAGTTGATTATGGCTTCATATGATTGCTCGATAGACTGGATTCATTTATTGTCTTCTCAGAAATCCTGATAGATACTGATTGTCACCACAGAATCACCCTCAAACTCTGAACACACCTACTCGTTGAGCATATACATATAGGCCTATATCAGGTGACCCAAAAAACGCACTCAACTTTGACACACGATTTGGCCATTCTTTAGATACACTTGATTTCTGTGGACACTGCAAATTCCAACTGTCTATGTCGGTTAGTTTTTACGTGCTCTCAAATATCTATGACAAAAGTGGCATGGCGGAGGTAGACACGTTTGGGATTCAAGTGCGTGCCTGAGACGTGACGTTGTAATGTCCGAATATCAGCGTCACATGTCAATCAAATCCTTGAATTGGATAATTCCAGTAATTCAGGGGTTTTCACATTTTATTCCACGAAGACAACCAGTCAGTTAGATACTCAGAAATCATTAGTGTAATAGGGTAACCGAGCCAGTCATTCCAGTGGTAAATTTTCTAAAAAAATAGTCGTTTCTTTTCTGCAAATGGACACTGATTAAGCAGAAAATGTGTATTTTCCTGACCATTAACACAATCATGGTCAAGCCGACTAAATCCACCTCTGAAGCCGCTATAAGTAATGGCCATTCGCAGGAAAGCACATAAGAATGCTATGTTTTGTAGTTGTCAGTAGTCAATCGACAAAAATTGTCTTCTCTTAGGGATTTCTTGTGAAATTTTAATTTATTTGAGTAGCACTTTGAGCGTTTTGGGACGCCATTGACATAATATATGTTACAGGTGCATATTCACACCAAAATGCTTGAAAATATAATTGTTAAAATTGTAGCCCATGCATACTTAAATTGCGTGCCTGGACGTAATGCAGCGAACTAAATCTTAACATATGATGATTTCATTACAAATAAATTAATATAATTTTTATGTTGTGAAATTGAATTAGAAACACGAGTCCGTAATTCAAATTCACAAATAAAAAAGTATATTAGTTTATACGTATTGAAAGTATCACATGTTAAGATTTAGTTCCATTCATTACATCTAGACACACGATTTAAACCTCTAAAAGTATATAATTTTAATAATTTTATTTTCAGGTATTCTGGTGTGAATATGCACCTTTAATAGACGACCACAAAAAATAATCAACAGGAATCAACCAAACGAAAATCTGGAAATGGCAGGCCAAGAAGTATTATGCGGAAAACGCTATTGTATCGCCAGGAGTTCGCTCAGAGTCCGCGGCATTATTGGCAGCGGTCTATCTTCGGTGAAAACGCGTGTAAAGCGCTTGAAAGTTTACAACAGAATTCGAATGTCAAGGTTTGGCGGAAATGTCAGTCAAAAAGGTAAGACTAACTGCAAAATGTTAAATGACCGTTTTTCGTCGGAAGATATGAAAAAGGTTGCGTTCAAAAATGGAAAACGCTTCACTTCATGAACATGCGCGAAATCGGCAAAATGATCGGCTTTACGAACATCGGAAAAATGGCATTGCCAGCTCATGGCTATTCCACGCTCCACGAAACATCCCGGTCATTTAGTTGTTTGCAATGAGTCTTATATTTTTGCGCCTGTAACCCTGAGGTACTGAACATGTCCAATTCACGGATTTGATTGACAGGTAACGGGTAGACGCGGGCATCATAGCGCCACATCTCATGCATACACTTCCATCCCAAAAGTGTCTGACATGCCTGCATGTCACTTTTTGTTATAGATTTTAGTTTTTCGCACCATACAAATACTAACCGACATAGAATTTTGGGATTTCCAGTGTCCGCAGAAGAGAAAGATGTTTAGATAGTGGCCAAATATCATTGACTTCCATCACACATTTCTTAGAAGTCATACGTCAAAGTTGGGCCCAATATAAGCGATATCTTTAAAATATGAGATCAGTCGGGTGGGGAAGGGGCAAGAGCAGTTATGCACAGATGGATAGCAATAAAATGGCATAGCAAGCTAAAGAGTATAATTAATATGAGACCAATATTCCCCCATTCAGACCTTGATTATTAAAACAGCCCAAGCGCAACATATGATTATAAGACCATACTAAGCATAACTGCACTCGGATTACTAGTTTTAAGCTTTTAACTTTCATATCAGCCAAAAACAGCTTCTGCAGTGGTCTTGAGAAAGGTCTATTTGCAGACCAAGAGAAGACTATTTTAGAAAATTAACCACTGGAATAACAGGTTCGATAACAGAGCCAGTCAATCCAGTGGCAAATTTTCAAAATTAGTCCTCTCTTGGTCTGCAAATTGACATTTTCTATGAGAAGATTGAAATTTTCCTGAAGAAAATACGCGCAAATATACCGAGATACTCATGTTATATCGTTCTCTGAGCCAATGCACGTACACGCACGCACGCACGCACGCACGCACGTACGTGCGCACGCACGCACGTACGTGCGCCTTGCTATAAGAATAACGAATGGATTCTAATTACTAACCTAGAAAATCTCGGAAAACTTTGAAGAGGGTCACATGGTCGTGTCCGAAGAACATAGCGGCCATGACGTCCTTGTATCTCTCCATCAGATGAAGGTACTGTGCATGGTGTACACATCGTATAGCCAGATAGATTCTCAGTCGTTCACGACTCCCATTGCAACATGTGCGATAACGTACACCTGTGAATGTTATCAAAGACTATCAAACTCACCTGTAATAATGCATTCCATGGCCCGGAGTATATCTTGTCAGGGCCGGGTTTATTACGGTGGACGCCCCTGGGCAGTAATGGATGAATCAAGTTTTAGCTATGCCCCGCCCATCTCTAGCTGAGCTCTAGCCACCATTCGCCCGTGTTGGAATCGATCGATCCTTGAATTCCCTGACTATAAATTTCCAGAAAATTATACCGGTATGCTGTTGAACAGTTTGAAATTAATTTGACTGAGTGCTGTTGTTGCCCATTGCAGCAACAGCGCCCAGTCAAATTAGTTTCAACATTTTCAACAGAATGTTTATTAAATGGTAAAGACATACAACTCGTCATCTATTACGTCTTCGTGACGAACTTAACTACGTCATTCATGACGCAATTGATTACGGCATTATCTTTCACGTCACGTAGCTGATTATGACGTCATTTGATCGATGGCTAAACTGGAAAGGTCCGTTTGGGAAGGGCATGGGAGAAGGTATGTCGCCCACTCATAGACAGGGGCGGGGGTGGGGGTGGAGGTCATGTGGCCTCCTCAACAGAAACTGACAAGTAGATGCGCTTAGAAGTTATTTAACATGCTGTTGAATATTTTGAAACTAATTTGACTGGGTCCTGTCGCCACCAACTGCACCCAGTCAGATTAGTTTCAAAATATTCGATAGCTTACCTGTATAACTTTCTGGAAATTGATTGTCATGGAGCACAGGGATCAATACCAACACAGGCGAGTTGTGGCTCGGGCTAAGCTAGAGATGGGCGGGCATAGGTAAAACTAGATTATGGGGAGATGGGTGGGTGGGGGTAGTGGAGATGGGGACGGGGTGGTAAAGCCATGCCACCCGCTTTCCACTAGTGTCCAATACAGGAAAGACTCGATCGTCAGATTTGTGCTTGTACTTTTATTATTTTGGGAACCTATAATTTGCATCTTCTTTGATAATGAGTACTTGTATAATAAGAATTCATGCTAAACTACTAGTATAGATATGGAGAAATGTGGAAGTATGGAGACTGGTCAGTAGTTGAAGCCTTGGTCTTGTATATAGGTGTCATGTGTGCTATTTTTAATGGACCGTTCCATTTTTAGCTATGCCCCGCCCATCTCTAGCTAAGCTCCACCCACACATCGCGGTGTTGGGATTGATCGATCCCCAAATGCTCTAGCTATCAATTTCCTGAAAACAATACAGGGAAGCTGTTGACTATTTTGTAACTAATCTGACTGGACGCTGTTGCTGCCATAGGCGCCCAGTCAAATTAGTTTCAAAATATTCAACAGAATATTTATTAAATAGTAAAAGCAAACAATTTGTACAACAACGCATAGACCGTCTTCAAATATGCGTTCGTGACGTACTTATCGACGTTATTCATGACGGCATTCATTTTGATGTCATTGTACACATCACACAGTTCATTATGACGTCATATGACGGGTGGGTACTCTGGAAAGGTGAATTGTACTGGGAAAATGTAGACTATCCGCAGCGCAGTTTTTGTAAATACGTCACAAAAGGTCATCGATGCGGCACCTTTTTATGAGTTAACACTTTACGCTCATATCAGCCAAAGATGGCTTCTGCCAG
>CM067361.1:30629232-30734232 GCA_034401795.1 Chaetoderma sp. LZ-2023a | reverse complement strand
GTGGGCGGAGCTTACCTAGAGATGGGCCTAGGTATGGCTAAAACTGTATTTAGTTTCAGTTTTCTTTATTCACCCAGGCCATTTACACAGTATATGGGTTACACATTATTATTATTATTATTTTTATTATTATTATTATTTTTATTATTATCGAGATTATTTCGTGATTGGCGGCTGCCGTCGCTTCTTTGTAATATATTGTCTTTGGCATATTTTCCTTGTCGTTGTCAACATCGTTGTCGTTGTCGCTTGCATTGCCGCTGTCATCGTTGTTGCTGTGGTGGTGGGTGTGTCCGTGATAGGTATAGAATATTGGTGGTGGGGCCGTGGTTGTTGCGTGCGTCGTAGTAGAGAGGTGTGTGACCGAGGTGCTCCTAATGTCATAGTTGTCGTCGTCGTAGTTGTCGTTGTCATTATTATTATTTTTATCATTATTATTATTAATATTATTATTATTATTATTATTATTAAGTAGCCAATATCCCCATTGCCATCATCATCATCTATCTGTAGGCATATGCGTTACCTCGAACATATTGCCAGCCGCTGATCCACATAGATCTTTTGGTTCGCTGTGTTCCGTAAGCATCCTTACATTATCATCAACTGTCGATTACTTCATCGGATCGTGTCAAAGTGGCTTCAAACGTGGACGCAGCTGCGCAGACATTGTATGGGCTCAAGGCATGCTTGTGTCGGTAGGCATGTTCAAACACTGGGACATCCACGAAATGGGCATTGACATGTCACGAGCGTTCAACACAATTAAACGCTCAAAGATCCTAGATTTATTACGCCAGGCCAGTTGCAATGCAGATGAGCTACGACTAGTGAGACTACTGCTTGCAGACACCAAGCTGAGAGTACGAGTCAAGTCATTGAAGTCTGTAGAGTTTGAGACATCAATCGGCTCCCCACAGAGAGATGGTCTATCTCCGGTGCAGTTCACCTGCCACCTGGCTGCCGCATTGAAATCCCCTGTGTCCGTACAGGGCATGCCGCTAGGGATGGAATATGCCGACTATGTGGACGTCATAGACGAGGAAAAGAAACCCCTTAACGAACTTCTCCCAATAGCTGCAAGCAAACCCACATATACCTATCGACAAAGCATGAAACCATAGAAAATGACGACCCACTTCGTGGCGGTGAACCATGTAGGAAAAGTGAAATCATGGGCTCACCGCTTTGCTGTGCTGCTGACATTGACATGTCTGCACGCTGCATCATGGAGAACATAGCTTTCCAGTCCTTCTGGAAGCTATGGATTCGTAGATCAAAGATGCCCTTGATTAAGAGGCTACGTTTATAAAATGCAACCTGCGTATCCTTGATGCTGTATAACTGTAACAGCTGGGCAGCCCCAAAGGCAGCTCTAGACAAACTCAATGCCTGCCACCGCAAACACCTACGTACAATCACTAGACACCGATGGCCAGACAGCATAATTTCCAACGATGCACTATACAAGATGTGTAATACATCGCCGCTGTCTGTAAAAGTCGCCCAGCAAAGATGATCCATGTTTGGCCATGTGTTAAGGATGCCAGAAGAGACACCAGCACAGAGACCCATGGAATTCGTCCTACTCGGAGCCAGCAAATATAAAGCCAGGAGAGGACGCCATGGCATAAATCTGCTAAGCGTGCTACGAGGTGACCTCAAGAAAGCAGGACTCGTTACACTCAAGTCAAGAATGGACCTGAGGAAGCTAAGAATTTCGGCTGAGGAC
Organism: Chaetoderma sp. LZ-2023a; assembly: GCA_034401795.1. Taxonomy (NCBI): domain Eukaryota; kingdom Metazoa; phylum Mollusca; class Caudofoveata; order Chaetodermatida; family Chaetodermatidae; genus Chaetoderma; species Chaetoderma sp. LZ-2023a. The sequence goes on along the minus strand of CM067361.1, from coordinate 30,732,500 downwards.
AAGACACAGTGGCCAAAAGCGATGAAGGACGGATTGCAGCTGTAGGATGTTTCTACTACTACAGCCGCAGAATACAGTAATCATGCATACATACAGTTTCGAATTTTGCAGCGTGAAAACGTGCCATTTGATTTCATTTGAATTCCGAGATAGATATATTCATCGTCTATTTCAAGCTCTTCACCCGCACCCCCCCCCCCCCTCCCTCTCCCCCCCCCCCCCTCACCCCCATTAAGAACTTAGGTGGGTTGTTTATTTTTATCTTGGATAGTGTCATTACTTTTGCTTTGTAGCATTTATTTGTATGGTCCAATAGATACAATAGTTATGAGGAATATTTAGTGCATGTTGCAATGCTTCTGGTGGGATTATCACCATGTCGTCGGCATATAACAGTGTGCCAGATGTAGCGCGTGATCGCATGCTGCAGTATCTTTCCAATATGTTCCAGTCCAGTTATTAAATCGATTTACATATACTACTGAAGGTCTGGGCTGTTTATGACGGCTTGTGCAACGAAGCGTATCATGTTCAGTCTTATATTATAGACATTGTTACTTATCACGTTCGCTGTCTGTATGTGTGTCCGTCCGTCCGCCTGTCTGTCTGCCTGCCGGTGTCACGTTGTTGGTTTTAATAGATATTCTGCCCCTTCTATATGTCTGACATTTCAACACTAAGGCGTAATTAATATATAGATAAACCAAACGACCCACGCACCCACACCAGCCACCCTCACCCTCACCTCACCCCACCTCATCCCGAATTCGTTTGTAGTCTGGTTGATCATGTCATTTCGTGGGATTTGCTTGCCGAAATAAGATTTTGGTTTAAATCGTGTCACCACGGTCTCAATAAACAGAAAAGGGGGTTTCACGAGGTCACTCAAGGTCATCACTCCACCCCCTCCCCCACCCGCGAATTGATTCAGAGTGCTGTAATTAGCAGATCAAATGAACGCTTATTATTCCTACTTTACAGTTAACCCAAGATAATGGACCTTTCCAGTTTTAGCTTTGCCCCGCCCATCTCTAGCTAAGCTTCACCCATACCTCGCTCGTGTTCGAATCGATCGATCCCTCAACTACCTGACTATCAATTTCTAGAAAACCATATAGGTAAGCTGTTGACTATTTTGAAACTATGGCAGCAACGGCGGCCAGTCAAATTAGTTTCAAAATAGTCAAGAGTGTTTATTAGTATAGACAAACAATTCGTACAACGTGTCGGACTATTAAGCATCCAAGACGGACTAAATCGAGTCATTCATGCTATATTGATTATGACGTCATCCTACACGTCACGTAGTTAATTATGACGTCATATGACGGATGGTTATCTGGAAAAGTCCATTAAGAAACGGTGCTTGCTGTTTTGAAATTACAATAATAGTTTGTAAATCCATGTGTTACTAGGTTTTAATTTAACGTTTCATTATCCAACAACATTTGATGTTCAGCCACCAATGATTGGATCCTAACCATGACCATGTTGGAAAACACGATTTGCCTGGTTCCTGCTTTCATAAACTAGATTTCCTCACACTAAATCTCAATAAACATGTCCAGTATCCAGCAATCACATGACGTCATACTTAACTACGCGACTTCACGAATGACGTTCGTCACAAACGTTTAATTGATGACGGACTAAGCGTCGCTGTAAGAATTGTATGGCTTTACTATTTAATAAAGATGCCATTAAATATTCTGAAACCAATTTGACTGGACGCTGTTGCTGCCATATGTAGCAACAACACCGGGTTTAAATTAGTTTCAACAAATTCAACATGTTACCTGTATAGTTTTCTGGAAACAGATAGGCAGGCAGTTCGGGGAGCGATCGATCCCACGCCAGCGAAGTGTGGGTGGATCTTAGCTAAAGAGAAGCGGAGAATAGGTAAAACCGGAAGGGTCCATTGGTTATTTGGCCATATTCTAGCATTTTAACCGTTATCCTGGCATATTCACCAGCCAATAGTCGAATTCGCAGCAAGAAACTGGTGAACTGTTCTGGTTCAAACTAGATACATTGCATACTGCGTGATGTGCATGTTTCAGTGTTCACGAATTGCTCTAACGCACCAAGCTAGAATGATGCACCATGACGTATTGCTAGGGATGACCAACATGCTAGTACGCAGTATTGACCTTGTATGTGTTATTTGTGACCTATCCGATAAAACAGTCACGTGATATGTAGCAAGGTATAGGTCATATAAAGCGAGATCTAAAACACACAAACACACACTCTAGCTAACCATACACGCACACGCCTGTATGCCAGCATGCACATGATATTAACCCCTGCGCACACACCCAACCCACTCACCTACTCTCCCACTCTCGCACTCTCCCACGCTCTCCCTCTTCCTTTCTCTCTCACTCTCTCTCTCTCTCTCTCTCGCTCTCTCTCTCTCCCTCTCTCTCTCTCTCCCTTGCTCTCTCTCTCTCGCTCTCTCTCTCTCTCCCTCTCTCTCTCTCTCTCTCCCTTGCTCTCTCTCTCTCTTCCTTTCTCGCTCTCTCTCTCTCGCATGCTTTCTCTCTCTCCTTCGCTCTCTCCCTCTCTCCACCTCTCTCTCTCCTTCTCTCTCCCTCGCTCTCTCTCTCCCGATCTCTCTCCATCTCACCCCACACCCCTCTCCATCACCTCTCTTTCCACCCATCCTCTCTCTCTCTCTCTCTCTCTCTCTCTCTCTCTCTCTCTCTCTCTCTCAGCCCCGTTTCCCATGCCTCTTCCACTCTCTCAGCCTACCTGTGGACATCGTAATTAGTATCGAAACGTGGACGACAACCACAATAGAAATTATCCATCTCACGGCGGCTGCCATTTCTACAAGCTAATACCCGAGCGTCCTAACAAGCCGCGTATAGGTTACACATGTAATCAACCATATAGATGCGCATTCACCGTGTGACCCCGGTCTTAACGGGGTTTTTATATATCCATATTATATATTTTGTAACGTCTTTCACTTCTATGGTATTCAAATGCAAGCGTTGTATGTTGACTATTTAAAACTCACTGAAATTTGCCGCAGGCATTTATTAAAAAATGCCGTTAATTTTAGACAAAGTGCAAAAATACTATTTTGAATATTCTAAAATGTAGTGTCAAGTTTATTGAAGTACTCCCAGATCACAATGTGACATATGGGGATTACAAAACAATAGTTAATTTTTACAGGTCTGAGTGAGATTTACCATTAAATGATATTATTATTATTATTATTATTATTCATACTAAGCTTATTGTTTATATATAAGTGCATGTTGCTACTGCTTCTGAGAGCAACAGCTTCATCTCCAATGGCCCTTCCCGATTTTTAGCTATTCCCCGCCAATCTCTAGGCTAACCTCCACCCACACCTCGCGCGTGTTGGGATCGATCTCTGAACACCCTGCCCCCAAATTTCCAAAAAACTGCACAGCTAAGCTGTTGAATATTTTGAAACTAATTTAATTGGGAGCTGTTGCTGCCTAAGGCAGCAACATCGCCCAGTCAAATTAGTTTCAAAATATTCAACAGCATGTTTATTAAATAGCAAAGAATTACAAAGACATACAATTTATACAACGTGTCGGACTGGTTGAGATATGATGACGGGCTATATGGAACACTTTGTGACGCAATGATAGTGACGTCATCATACGCGCGCCGAGGTGATTATGACGTCATACGAGGTCAGATGATGGAAGGATACTCTGGAAAGGTGAATTAGTTTTGAGCTACACAACAGCTTATCGTTATGGGCACAGCCGCATTTTGACGCTTGAGGACCACAGACCAGAAATTCTACATCCCTTACAATGGGCTGGATATATGTTTTAGTTTGAGTATCTTGCAGTGTTATTGATTATGTAGGGAGAGGGCCTAGATAAGTTGATAGAACGTGTGCCCAATCCCGTTGTATTATTAGTACAATAAAATGTTTATTAAAAATGGCGTGATATGCTGTTATACATTTTGAAATTAGCTACAATTCACCTTTCCAGAGTACCCACCCATCATATGACGTCATAATCAACTACGTGATGTGTAGAATGACATCATAATGAATGACGTCATGGATGATGACGATAAGTACGTCACGAACGCATAGTTGAAGACGGTCTATGCGTTGTTGTACAAATTGTATGCCTTAATATTTAAAAAATATTCTGTTGAATATTTTGAAACTAATTCGACAGGGCGCTGTTGCTGCCATAGGCAGCAACAGCACCCAGTCAAATTAGTTACAAAATATTCAACAACTTCCCTGTATAATTTTCAGGAAATTGAGAGCTAGAGCATTCGGGGATCGATCAATCCCAACACGGCGAGGTGTGGGTGAAGCTTAGCTAGTGATGGGCGGGGCATAGCTAAAAATGGAAAGGCCATTGGTTGCCTAACTATCTAACTAATATGTGACATCTGCCTGTATAGTTGTGTGATAGTTAGCATTTTTTGCGTGAAGGGTTTAAATATTGATCATTGTACATCACTGGAAATACCATCTGGTGTCGGGAGTGTCGCTATAGCAATATATATAGTGTATGCGTGCGTGCGTGAGAGAGTACACGTGTGTGTCAGGCTTGGGTACAAGTGCAAATGCATTTGCATTTGCATTTAAATGCATTTGCACTTGCATTTGCATTGAAATTTCTGTCACATTTGTATTTGCACTTAAATTTGAATCCCATGTATTTGTATTGGCATTTGCATTTGCATGAAAAGGTTTGCATTTGCATTTGCCCTTTCAAATGTATTTGATTTTTTTTAAAGACAATACATTTCTCATTTTGCATTTCGTTCAAATGTGGATGAAACCTGTTGCTGCAAATAGCAGCAACAGCTCCCAGTCAAATTAATATCAAAATATTCGACCAGAATGGCTTCTTAAATCACACAAATGACATTTCTGATGCTAAAAATGTTCAACATTATTCTCTGTGATTTATCAACTCATTTCACTCTGAATTTCTTATCATGTAGCTCTCAGCCATCGATATACAGATGTAAAGTCATGCATCTTTTGAAATGACTTTGTCTTAAATCAGTTGATATCTTAACAAGCCAACAAATTTTAGTTACATACATGACCCCTGGAATGATGATTGACTCCGTGATTTTCTTCTCTTCGTCTGCAAAATACCACGAAAAACGCTGGTTTTAGCCAGTTTGGTCACCAAATGGTTAATGTAACGGTTGGACCAAACGTTGTTGCTGTGGTAACCAATATGTTGATTTTCAGGAGTATAACAATATTCATCTGTTTTAAAGTCACAAACATTTGCCCGACAAAACACAGGTGGTAGCTCGTGCACTTTTAACTGTACAATCTATTCAACCAATGCTCTATAATTGTCAAGATCTTTTCAAAGTAATTAGTATGATCTTAGCAACACATCTTCACTTGCTCAATCTATAACATAACACCATTCATTCAGAAATCTCTTACTCCTTTAGTTGTCAAGATTGGCTTATTGAATGGCCATTTGCAATACAAGAGAAGATATTTGAAAATTCATGAGTGAAATGACTGGCTTGGTAATCGAGTCAGTCATTCCAGTGGTAAATCTTCAAAAGTTATCTTGTTGGATTGTAAATGGCCATTTACCACGATTAATACATAATAGATGCTGATAATTCTGCGTGGCATGGGTTAGTTTACTGTTCGCCCATTGTGATTAGAAGCGTCTGTCATTCGGTCTGACAGTACGCACGTACTCAGCCATGTGTGACTAAGATGATCTCAGACAAAGTTAACAATTAAACATTTGAATCTTGAAGTGCCAGAATCATAGTTCAGGTATTGAATAAGCTGATGCCCATTTTGAAATAAATATGACTGGAAACTTTGACCCACAGCTATTAGTCAAATTATCTTCAAAATATTCAACATAATATTTGTTAAATTCATATAGATATTGCATTTAAGATGATAACCATTAAGACAATATTTTGACTGGAACGTGTTGCTGCTATAGGCGCAGTAGCAGTTATCAATCAAATTCATTTCAAAATATTGAACATAATATTTGGTAATTATTTTGAAAATAATTTGACGGACACATGTTGCTTCCATCGGCGCAATGGCTATCAATGAAATTACGCTTCAAAATAGTTAACATAATATTTAGGACTGTTGAAAGTGTCCGACCAGTAGCGTAGCAAGCAGCTCTGTCGCCTTAACAACCGAATTGCTCTCCATAGCAAGTAAGTACTGCAATAGAGAATCTGTGATAAAAATGGTTCTAATATAGGTTTACAAGTATGCAGATCTTAAAATGTGTGCTCTTTAGAGTGTCCAGGTAAGGTTCTCATTTTAGCGACCAGGATGCTAGTTGCTTGGCCTCCAGTGCATCGCTGCTTGCGGCTATATTTATTATTATTATTATTATTATTATTATTATTATTATTATTATTATTATTATTATTATCATTATTATTATTATTATTATTATTATTATTATTATTATTATTATTTATTAATATTATTGTCAATAATAATAATAATAATAATAATAATATTTGTTATTATTATTATGGCATAGGTTAGCACTTACATTATAGTAGTGAGAGTGGCGTTAGTAGAAGTAGTATCCATTAGACCACGCCCCAGATATTAGACCACGCCCACTTTGGGAGAAAGGAATGTTTGTAGCATTTTATAGAGCTTTGTCGCGGGTATTTTTGAAAATTGTTCGAGTTTTGCCTCAAGCTTGTAGCTTCAAGTTCAAGATTACTTTTTGCCCAGCCTATTACAACATCATATGTGTGTAGCAGTGTGTATAATACTACTGCTACCACTATTATTATTATTATTATTATTATTATTATTATTATTATTATTATTATTATTATATTGACCGATTTATTGCTTTAAAAGATTCACTCAAATACCCAACAAGAATCACCCGTCGTGTAATAGTAACGATCATTGCGGTAACTTGGATTTTGGAGTCTTTGGCAATCTTTATCTGGATGTATTTTACTCTTCGATTCAATGAATACCTTCAATACTGTTCTATGGAAGCAAGTACTATATTTGCCTTAAAGCGATGCTAATCACATCTCAAATGTAGTATTGCGCCAATAGAATATGGTTGATAGATTTCATATTTTTCATATCCTGTCACATTCCCTCATCTGTATCACAATTACCTGCTTTGTAATATCGCGTAAGCTTTGAACAGTGATCGCCACCATTTTGTGGCTATAGTGTGTGATGTCATGTAAGCGCCAATGCATTACATTCTTTATTATGTAATACTCATCCCGTTGAATATTTTGAAACTAATTTGACTGGAAGTTGTTACTGCCTATGGTAGCAACAACTTCCAGTAAAATTGGTTTCAAAATATTGAACAGTGATCGCCACCATTTTGTGGCTATAGTGTGTGATGTCATGTAAGCGCCAATGCATTACATTCTTTATTATGTAATACTCATCCCGTTGAATATTTTGAAACTAATTTGACTGGAAGTTGTTACTGCCTATGGTAGCAACAACTTCCAGTAAAATTGGTTTCAAAATATTGAACAGCTTACCTGTAGGATTGCTTTTATACCACATTGCCAAACTATAGCTGGCACCTCTATGACTGAGCGCATATACCGAGGCCACACACTTTGTTTTGTCTGATTGGTTGAAAAATAAATCATGACAGCCAGCATAGGGTGTAGAAATGTACCAACATTTAACTATTAAAGCCTGAATATCTTTCCATAGCGCCATGATAAAAAGCATAAAATTACCTGCATAGTTTATGAGCGGCGTGTTAGATCACCTGAATAGCTATCAAGAGATGGGATTAGTTATCATTTAATTTCAATGGCAGTGATGATTCTCCTGCCAATTACTCTGACAATTGTTCTGTACGGGTTCATCTTATGTATTGTATACGCTAAGCGGGCAATCATTCGAAGCAACAAAGCCATATACAACTACAAGGCATCGCGTACAGCATCAATTATTATTGGAGTTTATATTGTCTGCTGGTTGCCATGGCTTATGTGTTTGGTGGTCAGGGCAGTTTGTGTGAATTGTCGGAGCTATCTTCTGTATTCACTTGTGGAATGGTTATCACTGGGTAACTCTGGGATGAATCCTATCATATATGCTATGGCTAACAACGAATATTTTGTCTAGTAAAGTGTAAATCACCGTGAGAGTCAGAGAGTATATGTTGTACGAAAGAGGAAATTAGCAGCATAACTGTTTATTATTTGTGATTTCAAATATTTCAAACAAAGACTTTATTTTACTCTAGGTAATGAACCTCATTTCAGAAACCTGGGATAATGTATTTGCCAACATCTGTATACAGTATAACATTTTATGACGATTTAATCCTAGGGGTTGATCAAATGACAATGGAGCTTTCCATTTTTAGCTATGCTCCACCCATCTCTAGCTAAGCTCCTCCCACAACTCGCTCGTGTTGGGGTCGGTCGATCCCTGAACTCTCTGACTATCAATTTCCAGAAAACTATACAGGTAAGCTAATGAATAGTTTCAAAGTAATTTGACTGGGTGCTGTTTCTGTCTATGGCAGCAACAGCGTCCAGTCCAATTAGTCTCAAAATATTCAACAGCATGTTTATTCAATAGTAGAAACATGCAATTCATACAACGTGTTGGACTATTAAGAGTCAAAATGGGGCAAATAGAATCCGTTATGACGTAATGATTATGACGTCATCCTACACGCAGTGTAGCTGATTATGACGGCATATGACGTCAGATTGATCGATGGATACTCCGGAAAGGTGAATTGCATTGAACTATAAAAATTACATTGTAATCCATCAGAAGAATGGCATTTTTATTGGACGTACAACAACAAAATATTTGTTAAGACACAGGCAAGCGATAGACCTTTCCACTTTATCTATGGACCATTATGATGTCATAATCAACTACGTGACGTGTAGAATGACATCATATTGAATGACGTCATTCTGACGTCATGAATGATATAGATAAGTACTTCATGAACACAGATTTCAAAACGGACTATGCGTTGTGGTACGAATTGTATTACTTTACTATTTAATAAATACTTTGTTGCCTATTTTGAAACTAATTTGTTGCTGTCATAGGCAGCAACAGCACCAAGTCAAACTAGTTACAAAATATTCAACAGCTTACCTTTATAGTTTTCAGGAAATTGATAGTTAGGGCTTTCGGGGATCGATCAATCCCAACACGGCGAAGTGTTGGTGGAGCTTAGCTATAGGTGGGAGGGGATAGCTAAAACTGGAAAGGTCCATTGAATGGTTGCTTATTTCCTGTTGGAAAGAATTAATTAACCTGTAGATTTCTCAGCATAAATGCCATTAGCTTCATCTATTTATTCAAGAACTGGGATAATGCACTAGTGATATATGTCTTAGTGTACATCTGAATGTCAGCTGCCATATTTCTGGAACAACTGATCCTCGTAAGCTCAAAGCTTTCCTTAGCAACAAGTGCACTGGCCGACTAGAAATTCCAAACACTGACCACGAGCTGAAAGAAAATACATAAAATACAGGAATTGAATTGAAATGAATTGAGGGATTCATTTTTAGTTATGCCACGCGCATCTCTATCTAAGCTCCACCCACACTTACCCCGTGTTACAATCGATTGATCCATGAACTCATTGACAATCAATTTCCAGAAAACTATACAAGTAAGCTGTGGAATATTTTAATACGAATTTGACTGGGTGCTGTTGCTGGCGATGGCAAAAATAGTAAACAGAATGTTTATTAAATAGTAAAAACATACAATTCGTACAACAACGCTTAGTCCGTCATCAATTAAGCATTTGTGATGAACTTATCTACGTCATTCATGACGCCATTGATTGTCACGCCATCATACACGTCGCGTAGGTCACTATGACGTCATATGATTGAGGGATAACCTGATTCAATATCTGATTGTTTTGTTGATTGTGTCAATATCTCCTCCAAATATTTGTGTGTCTTTGAAACGAAATGACAGGCCACTTAAAGCGATTCTAATCTCATCTCAAATGTTATATTGCACCGATAGATTATGGTTTATAGATTCCAGATCATTCATATCCTGTCACATTCCCGTTTCTGTATCACAAATTATCTGCTTTGTAATATCGCGTAAATGTTGAACAGTGATCGCCGCCATTTTGTCTCCTCAAGCGATAGTGTGTGATGGCATGTAAGGGTCAATGCATTACATTCTTTATTACGTATTATTCATCTCGTGGAACATTTTGAAACTAATTTGACTGGAAGTTGTTGCTGCTTATGGCAGCAACAACTTCCAGTCAAATTAGTTTCAAAATATACAACCGCCTACCTGTATGCTTGCTTTTACACCACACTGCCAAACTATAGCTGGCGCCTCGATGACTGAGATATATCCCGATTTTTCTGAATGGTTGAAAAGTAAATCATGACAGCCAGCTGTAGAAATGTAGAAACAGATAGCTACTAAAGCCTGAATATCATATTTTAGCAGCACGGTGAAAAGCGTAACATGACCTGCATAGTTTATGACTGGCAAATTAGATCACCTGAATAGCTATCAAGAGGTCAGATTAGTTATCCTTTAAGGTGGACAAGTGGAGATATTCTCGCTAAACTATGTCCTTCTACGCAATTTCTATCTCGTCACATGCCACATATTTTTGCTTTCTAGCTGCAGATGATACTTAGATTTAGAGTCACTGAAGTTTCACTATGCCAGCTCTGATAATAAAAATGACAAAGAAACAGTACTTTGACTAGACAGATAGCTTCTTAGTTTTTTGTTCAGTGAAATATCCATTGCTTATTCAGGAGAGATTTCGATCGTAGTTACTCAACTCTGGGGCCGAGCGTCGTATTAAATTGTCACTTCCTTACGACCCTCTATATATGCATTCCTATTACTATCACATATTCCGAGTATGTGTAATAATATTGGGATGTAACATATTAGTGTGATACCTTGCAAATTATGACGTCATGGAAAAGAGTTATATTGACAACATTTTTATGTGTAGGCTGCATTACGCACATTGTAGAAGTTACATATGGTACAATTTGTGAAGTCGGGAACTCGGATTCGGAACTAAAAGTGATGCTAAGATATAGCTGATACTGGTTTGATTATGTGGACGTATCGGGCTTGTATCTGACTGCAGAAGATTCTCCGTGTTCGGAAAAGACGAAGTGTCTTTCTCTAATCACATATTGAACTTAACACTTAATCATAGATTTAACGAATATATTTTATTAACTGATATTAACTGAATAAAGCAAATAAGTCGTATTGCAGACTGTAAATCAATCTAAACTTTATCTATACAAAGTTGGTTCCTAATTATCAATCCACAAACAAAAGAATTGCAGAGACTAACTAATTTAAAAACTGACCAGATGTTTAAAAATATGTACACTGACTTCATGATCATCAGATGACGGAGTGATGTCGAAGCACTGTCAACAACGTCTTATATAGGACAAAAGTCTGTTCATGACTATCGTCACACAACAGGAGCAAAAGAGGTAGTCCAGATTCTGATTGGTCAAGCCGCATTGCTTACCCAAATAGAATCCCCACAAACTCTCTTGAAGATGCGTGCGTTCGAATAGTTCTAACTAGTTCTCACTGGAACCGTTCTGAAGGGTATATCACAACATCTTGTTGATATTGCACCATACTGACGTGACGATGTGATGATACCAAACATAGTTTCATGGTATTGTTTAGCTGACAGCTCGGCCACGGACTTCAACATGAATCTCATCGATTCGCTTATACATGGTTTGTCTATTTAGGCATTGGCAATGTGACGGTCACCGCACCACAGAACCTCATTATTCAGTGATCTCTGACCCAGCATGTACTGCGGATCTAGTCATGGGAAAATCTGTACCCCACGCAGCACATGAGTCAGCAGCACGTGATGCAGTTCTATCATACTAGAAAACCGGTCATTTACCCACTACCTCTATTCAAGATATTTCCAGTCATGAAGTTCTCAAAATAATCATTTTCCGCTGTACATTGCCGAGCATTGACTTCTTAAATAGCTACGATTGTTCTTCAAACAATTCCGTATTGAAACAGTCAATTCTCAGCCACATTTTATATACAACCACTAATATGCGTAGAATCAAAATTCATTCAGCAATAACAAAACCAGTATTTCATACAGGCCTAACCAACCATGCTTAGATTTCGGATACATTTTATAACACCATCTAACACTTCGTAGACAATGTTTATAACTGAGATGAATCTATCAAACGAGTAAAAATACTGGCAGATGATTTGGGCTTCAGGCTCGCCAGGTCAAGAGGTCAAATGCAAATAATGCTTAAGACAGGAACCGACAATTTTGAGGCTAGCTACTTCCTCAAAATCCCCAGATACGACTCTGGATATTTACAAATTGTTCATACAAGATAAATATATGCTAGTCTTCTCTTCATTTAAACTTCTAAACCCTCCTGTTTCAATAGCGCCCCCAAGTGCTCAAATGCAAACGTAAATCAATTAACAGTTTTAATGATCACGATTTCTCAGGGAAATTTAAAAATTTCAGGCTAAGGAGAATAATTATTTGTAAATTTACATAAAAACAAGTTTTCTGTTGGTCTTCAAATGGACATTTCTCTAGATCATTGCAGATACTGTCCATAAAATCGGTAATAATAAAGAATAGTCCAGTTTTCTCTTAGCCAATGGCCACTTGCACACTGAGAGATGAGGATTCTTTTTAATTTATCACTGGAATGACTTCCAGAGGTAAATTGTCAAAAATGCTCTTCGCTCGGCATGCAAATGGACAAGCATGGCCCCACTGAGCAGAGTCCGTTTTTGAACAGCTGAGTGATTAAAGGGTTAAGTTGAAACAAGAGGGGTTAAATCCTGAATTCCATGTATCCTGATATCAAGGTGACGTCACAGGTAAGCTGTTAAATAAGTTTCAAAATATACAACAGAATACTAATTATTAAAGAGGCATATTTACAGCAGAATGCTTGAAAATAAAATTGTTAAAATTGTATACTTTTAGATGCTTATATTGTGGGGCTAGATGAAATGAAACGAAATAATTCTTAGCATATGATAATTTTATTACAGATAAATTAATATAATTTTTTAAGTTGTAAAATTGAATTAGAGGCACGAGTCCCTAATTCAATTTCGCAACTGAAAAAATTATAATAATTTGTATGGAATGAAACCATGATATGTTAAGATTTCTTTCGTTCCATTACATCAAGGTACACACTATAAGCTTCTAAAAATATACAACTTAAATGATTTTATTTTCACGCATTCTGGTGTGAATGTGCACTTTTAAATTGTAAATTGTTGTTAAATTGGAAAAGAATTCTAACAGTTTGCATTCAAACGGTTAATATCAGCATTGTCAATGTCGTTTAGTAAACGATTTGGGCGTTAAAGTGATTCGAGATTCTCTATGTAAATACTCGTATAGAAACTATATATGTATGGCACTGGTGTGGTAAATCTGGTGATCTGTAATATATGAAATTTTCTGAAAAAACAGGTAAATGTGACACCTTTCTAATTTTACATCAAGGAAAATTCGTAGAAAATTATAATAATTTTATTTGTGGGTTATTTTGTAGAAATTATCATTAAAACTTTATTAAAAAATTATAAAAAATATTGTTATCAATATAATTTCCACTGTGTTCCCGGATTTTGTCAACCCAATCCCAGCATGATTGCTTGTTGAATGGATGACAATAATTTGTTTGAAAATTCGTGGATGTCCTACATGGCTTTACCTCAAGAGTTAGCGAACAACTGATTAATTGTATGAATTGCGATCGGCTATTTACTTTAGAAATACATGGCTGTATTGACTGTAGAAGCATATAATCTGCCATATGATATTTGAAAGGCATATGGCATAGGAACATTGCATGCTGAGTAGATTGCACTATTGTCAGCTGGGCATGAGAGCTTTAACTTAACTTTAGTCTAGGTGTTCTAGACTGATGACTGTTGTATAAATATGACATGGTCAGATGGTTGCTCGCTTGCTCGGTAGCCATTGTCAAAATTATATATATGGGATTCAAAGACAAGCTACATTTGGTGACGAATATTATTTGCATAACCTTCGACTTCTGGCGAGCCTGAACTGTATGAACATAGTCATCTGAAATATGAATATTCATTACATTCCCCCATAGTAGCATCAGCATTGCGAGATAAAGCTAAACCAACTGCCAGGTGGCTTCTTTATAATGGGTAGATGTGCTTTCTGAAGGATTCACCTGTATAGCTCCAAAATAATTTGTGAAAATTGTCTTTTTATTTTAAAAACACACGATTTTTGTCAATGTTCTTATAAACAACATATCATACAGAATCATTCAAAATAATTTAATGAAATTTGACAGGTGACTTCCTTATCTTGGGTAGATGTGACCTCTGATGGATTTAACTTTATAGGTTCAAGATTTTTGGTGAAAATTGGCTTTTTATAACAAAAATTCACAATTTTTGTCGAGGTTTCCTGATATCATACTGAACTGCTTAAAATAATTTAATGAAGCTTGGCTGTTATCTGCTTTAGGATCAATAGATATGCTGTTTGAAAGTATTATCTGTGTAGGTCCAAGATTTTAGGTGAAAATTTACTTTTCATTGCAAAAACTCTAGATTTTTGTCAATGTTCTCATAAACAGCATATCATACATATATATTTGACATAATTTAATAAAACGTGGCACGTGACTTCTTTATGATGCGCCGATATGCTTTTGAATTATTCCCATTTATAGTGTCAAGCTTTTTGGTGAAAATTGCTTTTAATGCAAAAACTTACGATTTTTGTCAATCTTCTCGTAAACAAATCATGCGGAATCGCTTGAAAGAATTGTAATGAAACGTGGCAGGTGGCTTCACTATGGAGGGTAGATGTGGCGTTTGAAGGATTCACCTTCTAGGTCCACGATTTTGGCTGAAAATTGGCTTTTTTAATGCAAAAACCTACAATTTTTGTCAATGTCCTCCTAAACACCATATCATAAGGAATCTTTTAAAATAATTTAATGAAACTTGCAGGTTGCCTCATTATGATGGGTATATGCGGCTTTTGAAGGATTCACTTGTATAGGTCCACGATCCCTGGTGAGAATCGCATTATAATGCAAAAAAAAAAACACAATTTTTTTCAATGATTTCCTAAACAACACATCATAGGGGGATCGCTTCAAATAACAATTGAAACTTAACACGTGGCTGCTTTATGATGGGTTGATGTGCCTTTGCGTTCACGATTTTTGTCAATTGTCTTTTTAATGAAAAAACTCACGATTTTTGTTAATGTTTCATACACAGCATATTATACAGAATCGCCTATACTAATTTGATCAAACTTTGGCAATTGGCTTCTCCATGATAGATAGACGTGCCTTTGGAAGTATTCGCCATTACAGGTCCGATATTCTATGTTAAAATGAGCTTTTTAGTGCACAAACTTAGGATTTTTGTCAATGTTCTCATAAACAGCATATAATACATAATTCTTTAAAATGGTAGGATACATGGTTTATACCCCCCCCCCCCCCCCCTATGATGCACAGATATGACTTTGTAAATGTTTCCTCTTCATAGAGCAGATATTTTGGGACTATTCATTTCTGAAAAGGGGTGATGCATTCTATATTGGCTTTGACCCTGGAAAGTTGAGACAGTCAGAGAGAATTGTTCAAAGATCAGGTCACTGATACAGATGATGAGCCTCTACCCCGTTTTTATGGCTGCTTCTCCCCACTGTAAGAAACCTTCTGAATTGTTGGGACTGATGTGTAGAAACTATTTAATGCAGGAATCATGGCAAAACTGAATATTTGGTTTGCTTTTTAAAATACTTAATTTATTTAGCCTTTCACCGTTGAAGTGCCAGTCAATTTCAAAGCATTTAGATTTTTTGAAGCTGATTTGACTAGCATCTATTGCTGCAAAATTATAAATCAAATATTCAATTTAATATTTCATTTAGATTGTCTAATTGAACTGCAAAATGTAGCTCGGTCGCCACACTATTCATTATAATCCTCAGGATCCAATTCGTCCTCTGCGTAGGAGTCGACTCGACGATGCTGGTTAGCTGGCCTCCGGGCTTCTCGGTCAGAGGGAGGAATATGGGCGACTGGGGTATACAAAGACAGACCTCTAGGATCCGTACAACGATTGCATTCTAGTTGGGCCGGGCAAGCATTCCCATCTACACTGAACGCTATCGTGTCATCCGTGCTATTCGTGTAGTCAGTATGCCTGTACATGTTGCTGGTTGGTTAGATTTACGTTTACACTGCCTTTAAGTTGGCATAGTGAGTTTGTTGCTGGCTCTGTAAAGTTGAAGGTACGTGGCCGAATTTAAGCTGTCGCAGCCTTACGTAGTGGTAAGTTGACTATCTCTGTGCAGATTATGTATATCATCAGAAATTAACATATCTGATCATATGTAGAAGTAGAGGTTCTTGCGAGAGATGAGCCTCGCGCTAGCCGAAGATGTGCTTGCCCACAAGTTTAATATAAGCTAACTATATGCCTAAAGCGGGCCGAAAAATGGTTATCAAGAGGGATGCCTCACGCGCGCCACCATCAGAAGAAGTTCCTACCATGCCATAGACGAGGAAGAAGAAAAGAGTAACTGTTCTTCTTAACTATAAACGAAGTGTGACTGGTTTGTATATATTATTATTTAATGTATGCATGCTGTATTACGTGGAAACGGCAAGCAGATTTCGATAGAAATCGGCTTTGCCAATTCGTCAAACTGGTGATAGGTTCGGATGTCGCCATGTGGTGAGCGGGTCTTCCCAAGGATCTAAACTACCCATTAGTTTTTAGGCCCAGAACATAGAAGTTTATTGCCCCCAATGGCCAATTCCTAGACCAAAGTTTAAAC
This sequence comes from Chaetoderma sp. LZ-2023a, assembly GCA_034401795.1. Classification (NCBI taxonomy): domain Eukaryota; kingdom Metazoa; phylum Mollusca; class Caudofoveata; order Chaetodermatida; family Chaetodermatidae; genus Chaetoderma; species Chaetoderma sp. LZ-2023a. The sequence continues at coordinate 30,715,590 of CM067361.1, read as the reverse complement.
AGAATTTCGCCTTCTTGAGATAGCAAGCTCAAGCCACCGTCTCAGGCCTAACTATAGAATGAACCCCTCAAGTCGACTGTGCGTACAAATGCTGCTGTAGCGACAGAGGACCGAGAAGGTGCGCGACTCCTAGCCTGTGTCCACTACAACAACCACATAGAAAAAAGGACAAATACAGGACAGTACAAAGCGTGTCTTAAGCACCGTGCCTACTTAAAACTGAGCCAAAGAAGATGATAACAAATTATTGTTACCTTTGCTTTGAAAGCGTGGAGAACCTGCTCGGCCCTTCCAGTTAGTTTGCTCTCCGGATCTTTTACCATAGTTGGTGTCTCAACAACAAGCCGTTTAGACTTGGTCTCTAAGGAACTAATGGTTATTCTGCATTAGGATTACAGTTAAATAGCTCAAGATTCAGTGCTATGCCAGCTACGCTAATCTTAATTCGCAGGGAATTCATAATTTGGCTTTAAAGATGATATACTACAGACGAAGTGTAGTAATGAGTGCTCTTCATTTAGATTGGAGCCATCTAGTAATTTCGGTGATTTCTAGGGTCGGCCCAACAAAGGGGAAGAAAGGACATACAATTAAGAAGTGGCCAGGTTGCCTAGAGTTAAGCACAATAGAGGCAAGCTGCCACGTCAACGATGCTCTTGTGGTGTGATATTAACACACAATGGTGGTCTATATATATATATATATATATATATATATATATTTGATGTATTTTCAGCAGCCTCTATTTGCTATATCCTAATTGAATTATCTGAGCTTATAAGTAGTTAGGTTTAAGCCAAATCCTGTATCTAAGCTTTGACATGGAAACGGTCACTTGTGAAGTATGTTGCTATTAAGAATTATTTAGGTTTATTCCTATTCAAAGTCTGGTATGTTAAGTTTGACGAGTGTATATTTATTTAACCAATAACAATTTAAAAGAACATGTAATTTAAAATCGGCACTAGCCAATGTATCACAGATAATATCTAGAATAACTTAGGTCTAGTTGACCTATGAACGCCTATTATTCATTCGCGTAAAGAAACAATTTGATAAATTAAAGATGCCTTTTAGTCATCGGCGTGTAGCGTTTCAAGAAAATGAAGAACGCTTATTAGTCATCAGCGTATGAAAGTAAAATGAAGTACCGAGGTTACAATTGCACGACAACTTATACAATCAGAGAAAGGTTAACACTATTAGAAAAGTATGGAGTAAAGATTCCAAGTATCCTCAGGAAAAGGCTGTTAGATTTTAAGGCTGAAAGACGATACTGGATATAACACATGTGAACACATATAGGTGTGGTACTTATAGTTTTAGAAATAGACTGGCACAAGATTTTCGGGGCAGCAAGATATGATGTTGCATCAGTAGTAATGTTTTAGTACAGATGAATCGTCTTAACGTGTATGCAGTCTTAAGAACTTTGATATAGGCACCAGTAGTGTGCTTCGTATTAACAACTTTTTAGGCGTGCCTCAGACAAGATTTGGTGAGATAAATATTGGCCGGAAAGGCTCACAGTTCAATTTGGAGATGCTAAAATGTCCAAAATAGCGCCGTTTTAGGTATTTAATGGTCGGCTATTTCTGCGCCATCAGCTAACTCTGATGTGCCGTTAGTTGCCTAATGCTCGGCTAAGCTAAATGCCATACTTTGATTTGTTATTACCTCCTGATGAGGGAGGAGAAATTAATTTTGGCACATGATGGAGAGGCATGTCGCCAGTCACGGAAACAGATTCCAGTTGATTACACTAGTGTAGATTGTCAATGACTGCGCGGCGTAGTGCTGGAGAGCTTCTTACAATGTTAAGCATATCCGACAACCTCCCCTCCCCGATTGAGGAATTGTGAAGAGGTTATTGGTTTGATTGGCATCTATTGAATCCCTGATTCCAGTCTGTTATTGGTAACTTCCCCTGGTGGAGAGGCACCGAGGAGTGAAGGAGATTGCCTGTGTTTCCAGTGATCATCAGTTGGCCGAACAGAGACACGACCCCAGGGTCACCAGTTTCACAGCTCTGCTCGTTACCGCCACATCTACCTCCTCCTCTACTGATGAGTTGTAGAAAAGAAGTTATTGGTTTGGTTGGCATCTATCGGGTCCCTGATTCTAGGTGCCATTCACGCCATTCCAGGCTGGTTTTATTTCAGTTTATTATTAGTGTCTTCCCCAACTTTTTACACTGGTACCCATTTATACACCTGAGGGGAGAGAGACAATGAGGAGTGAAGGAGATTGCCTGTGTTTCCAGCGATCATCAGTTGGCCGAACAGGGACGCGATCGTTACCGCCTGAGCTAGCACCTCCTCACTGAGGAATTGTAGAATTTATTAGTTTGGTTGGCGTATATCGAGTCCCTAATTTTAGGTCCCATTTACGCCATTCTAGGCTGGTTTTATTTCAGTCTATTATTGATAACTTCCCCAGTTTTTACGCAGGTACCCATTTATACTCATGGCTGGAGAGAGGCGACGAGGAATGAGTAATATGTTTCCAGCGATCAATAGTTGGCCAAACGGAGACGCGATCCCGGGATCGCCGGTTTCACAGCTCTGCTCGTTACCACCTGAGCAACCACATCCACTAAGGAATGGTCACCGATACAGGTTCTTATATAGGATCCATTGAACAAACAGCTCACGCCACTGAGTTTGCCAGCCAATCAACGTGCAATAATTTAGACCAGTATAAGCTATGATGCCGCGGGTTTATGACGTCACGAACGACCTTCAACTTATAGCATCATGAAGCATGTGTGATACGGATTCACGATTACTGCATGGGATATTTGAACGAGATTTTAATTCAATAATGTTTCATCCATTTCATTTCTGTAAAAGGATTTGAGTTTCTGGGAGAATTCTATGAATGATTCCTCCCATTATGGACAAGATAGGCGGCGTATAAACGATTTGGAAATATTGGCAATAACAGACACAAAAGTTGGCATACTCTGCAACTATTACGTAGCGTATTTAGCTTATCTGGAATACTGTGCATGTGCAATCCACATTTTTACAGACTTAGACATGTTTACATTACCATCGATACAGGCAATGTATGTCGGGATGTTTGTCCGTCTAGGGGCTGAGACTGGACCAGTTCAGCCCGAGCAGATTCGATCCTGGGCCTACGCCATCCATACTACAAAGAAATGATCAACTGCTACATAAATTCCTTAGAGCCAAATAGGGTGCCCCCGACCACGTGGGACACCCTCTTAAAGATCTTGTGCTCCATTAAATATATATATATATATATATGTACATTTCACGAGACGTGAGATGCATGTTGACGTTTGTGGAATTTATCGAGCATGCATGTTGACGTCTGTGAAATTTATCCAGCATGCGTGTTGACGTCTGTGGAATTTACCTATGCATGGTGACGTCTGTGGAATTTACCCAGCATGCATGTTGGGTAAATTGCGCAAACCTTAACAGGCATCTCATATCTCGGGCATCTGTAAATAATGTAATTGTTAAACTCAGATCACTATTTCAGTAGAACTCGAGTTATTCATATGCATACTCACACATACACATGCGCACATGCATGGACATGCGCGTGCACGTGCGTAATCACACACACACGCATTGAATCAAAATATTCAACAGCGTAATAATATAGTCATCTTGAAATTTAAATTGTTTGAACTCAGATTTCAAAATATCAAATCCATTCCAATGGCCATACAATGTCGGTGGATCTTAGTTAGAAATGTACGGTTCATAGCTATAAAGAAACCCTTCCATTGCTATAGTGTGTATTTACAGGCGCACATGAAAACATTGGATGGAGCTTAGATAGAAAGTAATGACGCTAATGTAATTCCTCTCGATAATAAATGTAATCGGATGAATGACTACCTTAGTCATTATAATACAATTAGTACACTTACGGGAATAAGGCATATTGTGATTGATTAACTCTTACCACACTGATGTCAATATTCTATTTTCTACTGTGTCAATAGCAAGGAAACAGGTGTACATATTTCAACAAAGTTTGGGGAAGATTGTGCTGTCTACGACATCATCATCTTCCCTTAAATTTCTTGAATGATTAGCACCAGTTCATCTTTTAATTCAATTTGAAAATGTAAATATTTGACATCAGAGTGGCAAGGGTTAACATGGGTGTCTCAATTGTCTATTTCACCGTGTTCAGTGTCCATATACAATTACATTAACATAGTATAAAGAAATGATTAATCATTGCTGGTCAGTTTGCTCTGGCTGTTTTAACATGTATCGCCCCAGCAAGCTAGCTACACGATCAATAGCTTAATCTACCGGCCAGTAGATGCTTGGAAGCGGGAAAAAACACTCATCGTTTGTATAAAACTTATTTCCGTGTTCATACACGATGTTGATGCTTGATGACGATAACTATTGAAAGGTATAGACAAGATGATTTGACAGCATATTCCAAGGGTTATTTATCTGGAGCGACTAAATATTTCAAAAACAATTTGACTAAATCTTGTTGGTGGCTTAAATATTTAGCTGCCGCGAGTCAGTTAACGCAGTTTTTCATGGTAGGTTCTTAGTTTGCATTTTCATAAAGAAATTTGACTTTATTTTCTTAATTATTAGTATTTATAAAAGAATTGAAATGAATAATACAACGGGATTTAACTCATCAAGCAGACCAGCACCTGTTTACGCTATACCCGTGTTTGTCGGTGCTATATATGGACTAATTATCTTCATAACCGTCGCTGGGAATCTGCTTATACAGATATCAATATTCCGGTTCAAGCGGCTTAGGACCAATTCGAACCTACTCATCCTGGCGTTGTCCTGGTCAGATCTTGGTGTGGGATTAGGATGCATGCCGCTATTGTATTATGAGCTGTCACGCGTATGGACATTGGGCCGGACAACCTGTTATATCTTTAGATCTCTGCTGTACACGTGTGCATCAACGTCCATATTAATTGTGTGTTTCATTGCAATTGACCGATTTATTGCTTTAAAGGATCCACTCAAATACCCAACAAGAATCACCCGTCGTGTAATAGTAACGACCATTGCGGTATCTTGGCTTTTTGTGTCTTTGGCAATCTTTATCTGGATGTATTTCAGTCTTCGGTTCAATGAATACCTTCAATACTGCGCTACGGAAACAAGTACTATATTTGCCTTAATTTCAATGACAGTGATGATTCTCCTGCCAATTACTCTGACAAGTGTTCTGTATGGGTTCATCTTACGTATTGTATACGCCAAGCGGGCAATCATTCGAACCAACAAAACTGTATACAACTACAAGGCATTGCGTACAGCGTCAATTATTATTGGAGTTTATATTGCCTGCTGGTTGCCATGGCTTGTTTGTTTGGTGGTCAGGGTACTTTGTGTGAATTGTCGGAGCTATGTTCTGTATTCACTTGTGTCATGGTTATCACTGGGTAACTCAGGGATGAATCCTATCATATATGCTATGGCTAATAACGATTTCAGAAATGCTTTCGCTAAGACACTATTTTGGCTAGTAAAATGTAAATCACCGTGAGAGTCAGAGATTATCTGGCGTATGAAAGAAGAAATTAGCAGCATACCTCTTTATTATTGTGATTTCAAATATTTCAAACAAAGACTTTATTTTAATCTTGGTAATGAATCTCATTTCAGAAATATGGGATAATATATTTTGCCAACGTCTCTATACTGTATACGATTTTATGACGATTTAATCCTATAGTTAGATCAAATGATAATGGGCCTTTCCATGTTTCGCTATACCCCGCCCATCTCTAGCTAAGCTCCGCCCACAACTCGCTCGTATTGGGGTCGATCGATCTCTGAACTCGCTGACTATCAATTTCCAGAAAAATATGCAGGTAAGCTATTGAATAGTTTTCAAACTAATTTGAATTAGTCTCAAAATATGCAACAGCATGTTTATTAAATAATAGAAACATGCAATTCGTACAACGTGTTGGACTATTAAGAGTTAAAGACGGGCCGAATAGAATCATATATGACGTAATGATTATGACGTCATCCTACACACAGTGTAGCTGATTATGACGTTATATGACATCTGATTGATCTATGTATACTCTCGAAAGGTGAATTCCATTGAAGAGCAAAACAAGATTACATTGTAATCAATCTGAAGAATGTCATTTTTATTAGACGTTCAACAACAAAATATTTGTTAAGACACAGGCTAAGCGATGGACCACTTTATCCATGGATCATTATGACGTCATAATAAACTACGTGATGGAAAGGTCCATTGAATGGTTGCTTATGTCCTCTTGGAAAGAATTAATTAACCTGTAGATTTGTCGGCATAAATGTCATTAGCTTCGTCTACTTATTCAAGAACTGGGATAATGCATTAGTGATATATGTCTTAGTGTACATATGCATGTCAGATGTCATATTTCTGGAATAACTGATCCTAGTTAGCTCAAAAGTTACCATAGCAACAAGTGCATTGGCCAATTAGAAATTCCAAACACTGACCACGTGCCGAAAGAAAATACAAAAATACAGGAATTGAATTGAAATGAATTGAGGGATCCAGTTTTAGGTATGCCACGTGCATCTCTATCTAAGCTCCAACCACACTTACCCCATGTTGGGATCGATTGATCCATGAACTCCCTGACAATCAATTTCCAGAAAACTATGCAAGTAAGCTGGCTATGCCAAAAATAATAAACAGAATGTTTATTAAATAGTGAAAACATATAATTCTAACAAGGTGTAGTCCGTCATCTATTAAGCATTCATGATATCCTAATTTACGCCATTCATGACGCCATTGATTGTGACGCCATCCTACACGTCGCGCAGTTTAGTATGACGTCATATGATTGAGGGATAAACTGGAAAGCTCCATCTTCTGGAATCTCTGGTTGTTTTGTTGATTGTGTCAATATTTCCTCAAAATATTTGCGTGTCTTCGAAACGAAATGACAGGCCACTTAATGTGGACAAGTGAAGAGATTCTTGCTAAACTATGTCCATCTACGCAATTTTTATCCCGTCACATGCCACATATTTTTGCTTTCTATCTGCAGATGATACTTAGATTTAGAGTCACTGAAGTTTCACTATGCCAGCTCTGATAATAAAAATGACAAAGAAACAGTACTTTGACTAGACAGATAGCTTCTTAATTTATGTTCAGTGAAATATCTATTGCTTATTCAGGAGAGATTTCAATCGTAATTACTCAACTCTGTGGCCGAGTTTCGTATTAAATTGTCACTTCCTTACGACCCTCTATATATGCATTTCTATTATTATCACATATTCCGAGTAATATTGTGATGTAACAAATTGCTGTGATACCTTGCAATTATGACGACATGGAAAACAGTTGATATTGACAACATTTTTATTTGTAGGCTACACATTGTAGAAGTTACATATGGTATAATTGTTCTATACAAGATAAATATATGCTGCTCTTCTCTTCCTTTAAACCTTTAACCCCTCCTGTTTCAACAGCGCCCCCAAGCGCTCAAATGGAAGCGTAAATCAATTAACAGTTTTAATGATCACGATTTCACAGGAAAGATTTTCAGGCTAAGGAGAATATTTTTTTGTAAATTTCAAAAAAATATAGCTTTCTGTTGGTCTGCAAATGGACATTTCTCTAGACCAGTGCAGATACTGTCCATCAAATCGATAATCATAAAGAAAACTCCAGTTTTCTCTTAGCCAATGTCAATTTGCATGCCAAGAGAAGAGTATTTTTAAAATTTTATCACTGGAATGACTGGCTAGGATACCGAGCCAGTCATTCCGGAGGTAACTTGTCAAAAATACTGTTCGCTCAGCATGCAAATGGATAAGCATGGCCTCATGATCACTGCACAGAGTCCGTTTTCGAACAGATTTGGTTACTAAAGGGTTAAGTTCGAACCAGAGGATTTAAGCCCTGAATTCCATGTATCCTGATATCAAGGTGACGTTACAGGTAAGCTGTTAAATATGTTGAATCCAATTTGGTATTGGCCTATTGTTACTATGGCTAGTAACATTTTACAGCCAAGTTAGGTTCAGAATATTCAGCATAATATTAATTAAATTGTAAATGAGATTTCAAATTCTTGTTAAATTGGAAATAAATTCCAGCATTTTGCCTTCAAACCGTTAATATCAGCATTATCAATGGCTTTTAATAAACGATTTGGGCGTTAAAAGGATTCGAGGTTCTGTATTAAAATATATATATATATATATATATATATATATATATATATATATATATATATGGCGCTTGTGTGGTACATCTGGTCATGTGTAATACATGAAATTTTCTGAGAAAACGGGTAAATGTGATTGATGCCTTTCTAATTTTACATCATGGAAAATTCATAGAAGGTTAGTAGAATTTTTTTTGTGGGTTATTTTGTAGAAATTATTATTAGAACTTTATTAAATAATTAAAATAAATATTGTTATCAATATAATTTCCATTGTGTTCCCGGATTTTGTTAACCCAATCCCACCACGATTGCTTGTTGAATGGATGACAAATATTTGATTGAAAATTGGCTGATGTCCTACATGGCGGCACCTCAACAGAATGCGAACAACTGATCAAGTGTGTGAATCGTGGTCCCATATTTGAGAATTCCAGGGTTGTATAGACTGTAGATGGATATACTCTGGGATATGATATTTGAAAGGCATATGACATGTGAACATTAGATGCTGAGTAAATGGCCCTCGCTAGCTCGGTAATCATTGTCCAAATTGTATATAGAGGATTGAAAGACAAGGCCTTCGGTGACCAAATATTATTTGCATGACCTTCGACTTCTGACGAGCCTCAGCTTTATGAACCTAGTAATCTCAGATATGAGTAATCATTACATCCCCACAGTAGCATCACCATTACTTGTAAACAGTATATCATACCGAATCACTCAAACTAATTTAATGAAATTTGGCAGATGACTTCTTTATGATGGGTAGATGTGACTTTTAAAGTAGTTAATTATAGGTGACTTCTTTATGATGCATCGATGTGCTTTTTGAACAATTCGCCTTCATAGTTTCAAGATTTTTGGTTTAAAATTGACATTTTAATGCTAAAACTGACGATTTTTGTCAATGTTCTCGTAAACAAATCATACGGAATCGCTTGAAATAATTTAAGGAAGCTGGGTAGGTGGCTTCGCTGGTTTTGACCCTGGAAAGTTGAGACGGTCAGAGAGAATGGTTCAATGATCAGGTCACTGATACAGATGATGAGCCCCTACCACCTTTTTATGGTTGGTTCTCCCCACTATACGAAAAACTTCTGAATTGTGAGGCCTGGTGTGTAGAAGCTATTTCATGTCAGACGCGTGACAAAGCTTAATATTTGGTCTGGTTTAAAAATTCTTTATTTATTTAGTCTTTTAACCTTGAAGTGCCAGTCCGCACGTCAGTTTCAACACATTTAGATTTTTTGAAAGTAATTTGACTAGCATCTATTGCTGCAAATTTATCTACGAAATATTCAATGTAATATTTCATTTAGATTGTCTTATTGAACTACAAAATGTAGCTCGGTCACTGCGCCATCAATTAGATTCCTCAGGATCCAATTCGTGCTCTGGGTACGAGTCGGCCCGGCGATAGTGGTTAGCTGGCTTCGGGGCTTCTCGTTCAGAGGAAGGACTGTAGAAGATCGGGACATACAAAGACAGATCTCTAGGATCGGTGGAACGATAATCTTCCAGTAGGGCCACACGATAATTCCTGACTACGCCGATTGCTACGGTGTCATCCATGCTATTCGTGTAGTCAGTATGCCTGGACATGTTGCTGATTGGTTAGATTTACGTGTGCGCTATCTTGCAGTTGGGACAGGGCGTATGTTGCTGGCTCTGTAAAGTGGCCGAATTTAAGCTGTCGTAACTCTGGTCAGTGGTGAGATGTGCAGATTATGTATCTCGCCATAAATTAACTTATCCAATTATATCCATAGCATAGCCGAGGAAGAAGAAACAGAGTAACTGTTCTTAACTATAAACGAAGTAAGACCGATTTGTATATATTATTATTTAATGTATGCACGCTGTATTACGTGAAAACTGCAAGCACATTTCAATAGAAATAGGCTTGTCCAATTCATCAAACAGGAGATAGGTTAGGAAGTCGCTGCGTGCTGAGCGGGTCCAGGGTATAGAAGTGTATTGCCTCAAACTGTCTATTCATAACCTTACGTTTAAACAGAATTTCGCTTTCTTGAGATAGCAAGCTCAAGCCCCCATCTCGGGTCTGACTATAGCATGAACCCCTCAAGTCGACTTTGTGTACAAATGCTGCTGTAGCGACAGGGTGCCGAGCAGGTGAGCTACTCCCAGCCTGTGCCCACTACAACAACCACATAAAAACAAGGGCGAATACAGGACAGTACAAAGCGTGTATGTGTATTAAGCACTGTGTCTACTTAAGATTGGACTGAAGAAAAATATAACGAACTATTGCAACCTTTGCTTTGAAGGCGTGAAGAACCCACTCAGCTCTTCCAGTCACATGAGAGTTGGTTCATTATCCATATCTGTTGTTGTAGTCAGTGTGTCGAGAACAAGCTGTATAGAATTGGTCTCTAAGGAGCTAATGGTTATTCTGCATTAGGGTCAATGTTAAATAGCCCAGGATTCGCTGTTATGTCAGTCACATTAATCTTATTTCGCAGTGAATTCATACGTTGGCTTTAAGATGCTCTCCTACAGATATCATTGAAGATACTGTGGTAATGAGTGCTCTTCATTTAGATTGGAGCCGTCAAAAAATCTTGGTGATGTCAAGGGTCGAGTCAACACAACGAAAGGGAGGTTAATTGGCCAGGTTGGCTGGAGTTAAGCACAATAGAAGCAATCTGCCACGTCGACGATGCTCATTTTGTGCGATATTAACCTACAATAGTGGTCTATATATAGCTAGAACCACGTTTTATATATTGGCAGCGGTCTCTATTGGTTATATCCTAACTGAATTATCAGAGATTATAACTAGTTAGTTTTAAGCCGAATTCTATGTCTAAGCTTTGGCACGGGGAAACTGTCACATGTGAAGTATGTTGCTATTAACAAATATTTAGGCGTATTCCCTATTGAAAGCCTTAAAATCTGAATGCCTCACTTTGATTTGTTATTATACCCTGAAGTGGGGAGGAAAAATTAATTTCAGTGCTTGGAGAGGCAGATCACCGATCGCGGTAACATGTTCTAGTTAATTACACCAGTGTAGATTGGCAATGGCTGCTCGGCATAGTGCTGAAATGCTTCTTATAATGTTAACCATATCGGACAACCTCCCCTCCCCGACTGAGGAATTGCAGAAGAAGTTATTAGTTTCGTTGTCATCTATCGAGTCCCTAATTCCAGGTCCAATTCACGCCATTCTAGGCTGGTTTTATTTCAGTCTATTATTGATAACTTCCCCAATTTTAAAATTAGTACCCATTTATAACCCTGGGTGGAGAGAGGCGACGAGGAGTGAAGGATATTGCCTATGTTTCCAGGGATCATCAGTTGGCTGAACGGAGCCCCCGGTTTTGCAGCTCTGCTCGTTACCGCCTGAGCTACGATCTTCTCTATACTGAGAAATTGGCATGTGTTGTAATCTTTAATGTGTTTATTTGCTAGTTCCAAATGCTAGGGTCTAGACTCACGCCTGGACTTTGTGGCTTCTGTTGAATTCTTGTGAATTCATATGACGTAAGATTGTGCATTAGCGTGTGTCTCAGTGTCTGTGTGTTGATCGTTGTCTCTTGATTTTGTCTCATGCTGAAGATGGCACATACTGTTCTTGTCCGTGGCTGTTCTGTTGCTCCTCATGCTTGGGTGTGGGGGTGGCGACGGCTTAACCTGGACCTAACAGGCGTGGGGAAGGGGATGGTGTAGGTGCTGGGTGCGGGTGGTGTGCGGGCAGTCATATGACCTGATGGACCTTATGGGGGTGGGCTTTAGGTCAGAGACCTCTCGGCCACTTTGGGGGTGCGGAGAGGGTGGGGTGTTGGGTCTTTAGGGTCCTGGGGCCCATTTGCTCTTCTGGGCATCATCCGAAGCAGGCACCAACGCGCATTTGTTTGATTTTGATTGTTTGGGCAGGCCATATGTTGATTACGTACGTCCGAGGACGAACTCAATCAGCCATCTGAGTTACATCCCTCCCTAGACCCATTGAAAATGTGCGAATGATTCTAATTCTAACAATTTTTGTTTTGAGTATGTAATCTGTATGTTGCTTGATTCCATCCGAGGATGAATCCATTCAGCATCCGGTTTACATTGATTATGCCAAAATTTCTTGCCTACCTAGCCCTAACTCACGTTCACACAGTGATGAGCACTATATGATGGGACCTCAGTTTAAAGTCCCATCCGAGAAGACTGAGCTAGTGGGGCCTAAGTACATTGCTTAAGCATACTCCAGCAGGCTGCTGGGTCCAGAATTGTCCATCCACCTGTCCATTTGTTGATCGGTTTGTCTGTCCATTTGACAGACAAAGATACCCACTGACGGACCATGAAAGACATGAGCACGCGTCCATATCCATCGTGGTCCGTCGCGGCAAGCCTGTCTGTTGTTCTGTTGGGCAGGTGTCCGTCCTAGTTCTCCATCTGTCTCTCTGCCAGCCTGTCATTGTTGGGTTCATTGCTGCATCGGGACACCAGCTCTGGCTCTGAAAGAAAGAGAAGGAGAACAAAAGTAAACATACAAATAAACAAATAGATGTGTCGGGCATGTACTCACGTACTCTTGGTCATCAATCCATGGCGCAGGTACGCATGTGTATATTAATTATTATTTTGTTTATAAGTGTTTGGAAGCTCGTTTGAACGTTTACGACCACAGCTTATCGACACGCTTGAATAAGACTGATGTGGCCTAATGAACGCTAAACATTCAATGCGAATGTTTATAAACAATAATTTATTCATGATGCAGGCACCAATGCATATATTAATTATATTTAGTTTGTAAGTGTTTGCAAGCTCGTTTGAACGTTTGAATGTTTGCAATCACAGCTTATCGACACGCTTGAATAAGACTGATTTGGCATAATTTAACGCTAACGTTTACTGGTCAAATTTGTAAGTGTATTCAATGCTACCACAGCTTATCGACATGCTTGAATAAGACTGACGTGGCATAATGATCGCTAAACATTCAATGTGAATGGTCATAAACAATACTTTATCGCTTCCTATCATGGGGAGTTTATGTGTTATATGATGTGTTCTGATCATATGATGAGTTTGTCCGATGCAAGCACGAACTCAATTAATTCGTGGTTGATCTGTCGGTCACGCATCGCTATAATATCTTCATTAGGGTCAAGATTGAAGTTTCCCTTTCTCAGCGTATTGATGAGTTCCTTTCTAATGCCTGTATATTCAGTGCACCGTAGGAAGAAAGGGTTTAGAGTTTCAGTCGCCTCGCATTGGTCTGTGTCTGGCAGGTTGGGGTTTTTTCGCATCTAGTTAATGCTGATCTGACCCATTCTGATGTGTCATAATACAATGTCGCCTTGGCGTCCTGGGAAGTGGTTTTGGTATTTGCGTTTGCCTCCATTTGCCATTTCCTGTTAATGTGTTTTTTAACTAGAGTGCTCGCTTCGGACTTTGAGAGTCCTATGCTGGTCCTAGTTCCATCTTTGAGTGCTTGTTTGACTGCCTCGTCAGTCTGCTCATTGTCTTTGATGTCAACGTGGCTTGGGACCCAGTCGATGTCCACAGTTTTGTTGACAGTCACCACAGTTGCATACAGCTTCCGAAATTCCTTGATGAGGTTATCCCTGCTCTTTCTGCTGTTAGATTTGAAGCTCTTCACCGAGATTAGTCAGTCTGTGAGAATAAAGTATTTGCCTGGATTTGCTGCTTTAATCCATTCTAGAGCCTTTTTAATTGCCACCAGTTCGGCTGTATATATCAACAGGTGATTCGTAAGCTTATACTTGAGGACTTCATCCTGGTCGTCTATGACTACTCCTGCTCCGCATTCGCCAGAGTTGGGCATATTGGAGACGTCTTTTCATCTGTTGTCGATTTTTTTCCAGAGTGTAGGTCCTGATTGGTGTCGGCAGGTTTTTCTTGCTTATCAGTGAGGATATGCTGTCACGCGCTTTGATCTGCGGTCGTAGCTATGGTGGGTCAGGAGCCAGCCTTGAGATTTCTATTTCGAGGTTTACCAGGTCAGTGGCGCTGGTGAGCTCTGTCATTAACAGGCCTGCTGGTTTGGTCTTTTTGGTCATTTTGGGCAGTACCTTGTGTCTTAGGTGCTCCTTGCATGGAAGACTGGCCTCCCTGGTAGGATGTGTGGGCGCAGAGCTTTGTAGGTATGTCCAGAATTGGAGAAGACGTTCCTCTCTTCGCAGATCTAGTGGTATTTCTCCACACTCTACGTTGATTGCGTCTTGAGGGCTGCTCTCTGAGGCACCACGGCAAATGCGCAGCCACTTTGATTGGAGGGTGTCCATGGTTTCTAAGAGTGACTTGCTCGCCATGGCGTATGCTTCACATCCGTAGTCTATCCTTGCCAGGATTAGGCTGTGGTATAGCATACGCATGCTCGAAAGGTCTGCCACCCCCACCCCAGGTGAGCTTTGTTAATGCGAGAAGCATCTCTCCCTCAGACTCTTGATGTGGGGGTTCCAGGTGAGCGTTCTGTCGAATGTTAATCCCAGGAATTTGGTTTCAGCACATGACTTGATTTTCTGTCCATTGAGGAACAGATTTGCATCATAGCCTACGTATTTAATATTGGTAAAATTGATTTGAACTGTTTTTTCCGCAGACAGTTTGAGACCATTTTTTTGCACCACCGTGAGACTATGTCAAGAACTATTTGCACGGTCATTCGTGCCCAGTCTATCTTCGCATATTTGTTCCACAATGCTGTGTCATCAGCGAAAATAGACCCACCTATTGCGTTGGGAGCCAGTGAAACATCTTTTTCAATGTCTTTGGGTAGATCACTCATCATGATATTGAACAGTAGGAGGCTTATTACACCACCATGTGGGGTGCCGTTTTCCAATGTTTATTCCCTAGACATTTGTCCATTAACATGGACGCTAATCATTCTGTTATCGAGAAAATCTCGTATTCAGAATATGGTGCAGCCGCGGTAACCAAAGTCATACAGTTTTTTAAAACCCCATTTCGCCACATCATATCAAAATCTTGTATGCAGTACAGGATGCGGCCACAGTAAACAAAGTCATAGAGGCCTTTACAACTCTATTTCGCCACATCATATCAAAGGCTTTCTCAACGTCTAACAAGATGCCTATTGTTGCTTCCTCTTTCCGCATCTAGAGCTTTCTTGGTTGCTTCGATCAATCTGACTAGGTGAACAGCAGTGCGTCTGCCCTTTCTGAAGCTACTCTGCCACGGCTGGAGTAGACAGTTATGTTTGAACTCATATTCTAGACGGTTTTTGATCATCCTCTCCATGACCTTGCATAGACAGCTCGTTAGGGAGCTTGGCCGGTATGATCTTGGGTCAGTTTTGTCCTTCCCTTGTTTTGGAATAGGCACCACGATCCCAGTTTTCCAGACTGAGGGCATTTTGCCAGAGCTCCACACGCGGTTGTAGAGATTAATTGCCATTTGTTTGCCCTCCTCTGGCACATTACGAAGCATGTCGTATTTCAGGCCATCCTCACCAGGTGAGGAGCTTTTGCCCCTGCCAAGGGCTTGCTTGAGTTCCATTCTGTTTAACGTTTTGTTGATGTCTCGGTTGTAAGGTCTTCGCATTTCCCTGAGCTGAAATGGCGATTGATATGCTCATCGAACTTTGTTTTGGCTGCTAGGAAGTCAGGGTCATGGTTATCATAACTACTGGTCGCAATGAATACTGAGGCAAGCGCTTCAGCTTTTTCCATGTCATTGGCTTGCTTTACCCCCATTTGCTTTACCCCATTTGGTATGAGGGTGGGTAGGGGTTTTTTGGACTTGTTTTTGTCACTGGCAATAGCTTTCACTTTGCGCCATATTTGGCTCGAGGGTGTGTACCGAGTGATTCCGGAGAAGTATTGCCACCAGTGATCGCGTTTTGCCTTTTTGATGGTTCTTGTTACCTTGGCCTGTTGTCTCTTGTGTTCAACTAGGCGTTCAATGCTGAAGTTTCTCTTTAGTCTATTCCAGACAATTTTCTTGAGCTTTACTGCTTCTTGGCACTCGTTGTTCCACCAAGGCATGCGTGTGCGTTTGGGGTTATTATCTGGCTTTGATTGGTGGATGGCTGAGTTGGCAACCTTGTAGAGAATCCCCATACATTGTTCATAATATTCCTCGGTGCTGGTACCGGTGATCGGTGTCTCCAGCTCTGTGGCTATTATGTGCATGTATTCAGTCCAGTTGGTCTTTTTCAGATTCCAATTATTCCTGTGCAGTGGCGCCTCACTCTTGCTCTGTTTGCTTCCTACCTCTATTTTGAATGTCCCAACTGGGGGTTTGTCTAAAGCCGGGTGTTATGGGGTAAAGGTTCAGGACCGACCATTCACCATCAATAGAGTGGTATCTGATGGTTTATCGTCGTTTAGTAGGCACAGGTTGTGATTATCAATAACCTGTTCTATTATGCGGCCTTTGGAGTCCGTGGTTTTGCTCCCCCATATGGCATGGTGGGAGTTGAAGTCTCCCAGAAGTATTGTTTCACCTTCTAGGCCTTCAAGGAGCTTGTTATAGACGGAAGATGAGTGCAACTTGGGACTATACAATATTAATAGTTTTGTGATTGATGTCTATTTCTATTGTAAGGTGCTCTATGCTACTCTCACGTTGTGGCAATCCTTTGTAGGAAAGGTTACTTTCTATGAGGGTCGCTATGCCGCCACCCACCCCCACCCCAGCCGCACTCCCAAGAGGTGGTTGCAGATTTTGCGGTATTGTCTTGTCTTTTGACATTGTAGTTGTACCTTTTGACATCCTGGTTGGGTTTCAGATGGGTTTCCTGTAGACATATAATGTCTGGGTGGTCATTTTCATTGTGGAATGTATTCCACAATTCGTCAAGGTTGGTATTAGACCGGGTGCCTCGAACGTTCCATTGAAGAATTTTAACCACCATGGTTAGTTTGCAAAGGAGCAGAGTTCTACGAATCTCGCAACGAGACTGTCAACATCAAAATTGCTCCTGGCTGCCTCGTTGCCCGGGCAAACTGTTGCTACGATCGTCTCTATGATCAATCTGAAAGTCTGAATATTTAATACAATTTGATGATCTCCACCATCTGTGGTGGGACTTACCGTGTCCGCTGCTGTCTCTCTAGTAAGCTCTGCCGAAGGGTCTCTGCGGCTGCTCGCACTGGTAGTGGAGTTCTCAGGTTTGTTAACCTGTTTGTCCATTAGGGTTGCCTCCATTGTGCCAATTGACCCAGCCCTTTGGTTCAGGCCCCTGCTACTGCCTGTGACTTTAGGCCCTGAGCAGGCGGGCTTTGTTTGGCATCTTTGTTTGCCTTGTGGACTGTTTAACGCTTTGCTGACTATACGCACCTGAGGGAGGCTGGGCGTGGCCATCTCTATTGTGTGGGAGGGGGGGGGGGTGGTTCAGTGGGAGCCTCCTCCCCTTTTTCCTGCAGTCTCATCCCTGAGCGGTCCCTCCCGGGGGTGGCCAGCTTCCTCCTTACGGATTCAGCCCTTTTCCGCCATGCCATCTTTTCAGGAGGTGTGGCTGGTCCAGGTGCTAGTATCCCAGCCGCCATTCAGGCCCTCTGCTTATTTGCTGTGTGACCCTCTTCTTGTGATCCCCATATGAAACCTGATCTATCGTTTTTACCTTCAGGATGGCCTTGGCTTTTTGCAAAGCCGGGCATCCGTGATATGCGGCACTGTGGCTCCCATTGCAATGTCTACAGTGAGGGGGGGGCGTGGTCTGCTGGCAGTCGTCACGTTTGTGATTCGCTCCACAGATTACGCATGCACTGGCTTTAGTTTTGCAGTGCTTGGCCACGTGGTCCAGCAGGTGGCATCTAAAGCGGCTGACCGGTACTGGGATATATGATTTGCCTTTGAAGGTCATCCATCCCAGTTTAACCTTGCTTGGCAGTGAGTCTGATTCGAACACGAGTTTCACTGCGTAGGTCGGTCTGGCTGTTCCGCCAATCCGACCCACCCAGTCCACTTTATGTTCCCCTTGCTCATTCATTTCTTGATTTATGTCGTCATTCGTGAAGTCCCTTGGGGCTCCCGATATGACACCTACCGTGTTGCTGGGTCTGAGGTTTTTGGTGGTGTACTCTTCAATAGACACCACGTGGCTGCCTATTGTTGTTATTTTCAGCAGCTTTTGAAGCTGAGTTTCGCTGGAGGAGGTCACTAAAACCTTCCCACACAGGCCTGCAAGCATGCCCCCATGGCATACAGTAGCCTGTAAATCACCATGCGGGTTAACCCCGCAAAATCGTCACCCGTGACTCCCTTGACCGTGACCCTCCGCCCTGGGTACCACCTCTCGCCACTTCCGCTTATGGCCTACCTCTCTCCCATCCCTACTGGGCGTGCCCCGGGGACCCCCGCTCCATATGATGGGTGGGACTCCCCCCCCACCGCTGGGGAAACCCCTTTGTCACGGCACCTCTTGCTGGGGTACCTGTCTGTCCCTCCTCGTCCTCCCCCTCCTCTAGCACCCCGACCATCCGTTTTCTTTTGGGGCCCGGTGTGCCACGCCCCCCCCCCTTTCCTAGCGGTGCTTTGTGGTGTGTTCTGGAGAGTGCTCTCCATAATCACCACCTCCTGTGTGTGAG
Organism: Chaetoderma sp. LZ-2023a; assembly: GCA_034401795.1. NCBI lineage: Eukaryota > Metazoa > Mollusca > Caudofoveata > Chaetodermatida > Chaetodermatidae > Chaetoderma > Chaetoderma sp. LZ-2023a. Next base: position 30,696,852 of record CM067361.1, on the reverse strand, counting down.
AATTCTCCCATTGTCAATTGGTTGGGCAGTCCCCCCTCGCCTGCCCCTACGCCCCATTCCAGGTGAGTAGTGGCATTATCCCCATCACTAGCTCCCTCCCAGGAAATTACCTCCCTTTTCTCCCCACCCCCGCCTGGACCAGGTGGGTTGGGGAAGTCACCTTCCTCCATGCTGTTTACCATACTGTGTGAAGAATTTAGAAGGTAGTGTGTAGTAGGAATATTTAGAGGGTAGTGTGATAGATAGGGTAGAATGCAGTAGAATTAGTGTGTGAAGGAAATGTGTGGAGAAGGCTGTGAAAGATGGTGTAGAGAGAGAAGAGGTAGAATAAGCCTGAGATTACTAAGTAAATTTCACCACTATACCAGTGCTGTGTCGTCCCCTCCGGTAGGCCTGATCTCGCGAAAATTCCACCTAAGCAAAATGGAAAAAAAAAATTGATGTCGAAAACGATCAGAACTAGCACTAATGACCGAAAAATACATTAATTTAATAACAATTACGACTCAGGGAAGCACAGCAAAAAAACGAAAAAGTAAAAAGAATTTGTTTTCGAAAATTTGGGCCAAATAAAAATGAACAAGACAACAAGACAACACTAATGGCCGCCAAGAGCACGATTTAAGTGATGGAAAATCTAGTGCTTGAATGCCGGTAAACGAACATCCAACGGAAAATGATTAAAATGATTAAAATGGTTTAAAGAAAAGGATTATTAGATAACACAGTTCTTTAAACTTTGGACTCAACTTAAGCAATACAATTTTGTCGCAAACGCAATAAAGGATGAATATGTGAGGAATTGTCACCGATACTGCTCCTTATATAGGATATATTGACCTATCGCCTCACGCCACTGAAAGCGAGTTTAGGTCAAAACTCTCGTACGTACTCTAGGGTAGATCAGAATGTGATCAGGTTCCCTCGGGTAATGGTCACGTGTTTAAATTACATTGATTTCAATGCAAACACGGGACCTACTCTACTTACCCGGGCTGATAGGTGGGTACCCTCGAGTAGGTACTAGAGTACGTACTCCAGCCGTTTAGGCTCTACTCTAGTAGCTCGAGTAGCTATCCTACTAGGGGCATAAACTCGGCCTGGGGTTTTCAGCTAATTAACGCGCGATCATTTAGATGAGTATAAGCTATGAGGTCACGTGTTTATGACGTCACGAATGACGTTCACCTAATAGAGTCATGAATCACGCGTACTGCATGGACTATTATAACAAGATTTTAATGTAATAATATCGCATCCATTTCTGATCCGATATTAATTCTGTAATAAGATTTGGGGTTCTGTGTGAATTCTTTTCATGATGAACAGGCGGCATGTAAACGACTTGGAAATATTGGCATTAATATACACAAAAGATGCCATACTCGGCAACTATCATGTAGGTAGTTAGCCTATCTGGAATAGTGCGCATGCGCAATGTGCGTTTTTACAAAGTCACTCATGTCTATATTCCTATCAGTACGTAGGCCTGAGTGTCTGTACTAGGGCGTTAGACTAGACCAGTACAGCCTGGGCCGATTCAACCCTGGGCCTACGCCATCTGTGACACAAAGAATTATCAACTGCTGCATAAATTCCGTAGAGCCAAATAGAGTGCCCCGGTCCACGTGGGACACCACCGCTTGGTCCTAGCATTGGGAACTAGCATATAAACGCCTTAAAGATTACAACACGACACCACCGCTTAACGTTCTCGTGCCCCATTATATATATATATACATTGCACGAGACGTGAGATGCATGTTGACGTCTGTGGAATTTACCCAGCATGCATGTTGGGTAAATTGCCCAAAACTCAACAAGCATCTCATATCTCAGTTATCTGTTATTCGTATGCACACTCTCACATGCACACCCACACACGCAAGCATATGCGCGTACACACGCACAATCATACACGTGCACACGAACTCACGCACGGACGCACGCACGCACGCACGCACGCACGCACCAAAGCTATTGTCAAAATATTCAACAGCGTAATAATATAGTTATCTTGAAATGTAGATGCTTTGAATTCAGATTTCAAAATATCAAATCGACTCCAATGGCCATACAATGTCTGTGGATCTTAGTTAGAAATGTACGGTTCATAGCTATAAAGAAACCCTTCCATTGCTATAGCCTGTATTTACAGGCGCACATGAAAACATTGGACGGAGTTTAGATAGAAAGCAATCACACTAATTTAATTCCTCTCGATAATAAATGTAATCGGATGAACGACTACCTCAGTAATTATAGTACAATTAGTACACTTAAGGGAATAAGGCATAATGTGGTTGATTAACTCTTACCACACTGATGTCAATATTCTATCTTCTACTGTGTCAATCGCAAGGAAACAGGTGTATATATTTCAACAAAGTTTGGGGAAGATTGTGCTGTCTACGACATCATCATCTTCCCGTAAATTTCTTGAATGATTAGCACCAGTTCATCTTTTAATTCAATTTGTAAATGTAAATATTTGACATCAGAGTGGCAAGAGTTAACATGGGTCTCTCAATTGTCTATTTCGCCGTGTTCAGTGTCCATATACAATTACATTAACATAGTATAAAGAAATGATTAATCATTGCTGGTCAGTTTGCTCTGGCTGTTTTAACATGTATCGCCCCAGCAAGCTAGCAGACAATAATATCAATGAAGAAAAGCTCTTGACTTACTGATCATTTTAAAAACAATTTAACTGAATGTTGTTGGTGGCTTAGCCACAAACAACATTCAGACAAATTGTTTTCAAAGGATTTAGCAGATCCAGAGATATAACCCCTGGAACATGTCCCCTGCAAAAAATCAGCAGTCCGATGGTTAAATAACGATGAAACGTTTTAACCATTTGAACCATAAAGGTAAAAAAAAAAAAACTATTTAAAATTCGATAAATATCCTGTTTAATAATTTGAAAATAATTTGATTGGAAACCGTTGCCGCCATATGTATCAACAACTCTCAAATTAGTTAGAAATATTCAAGAGAACATCCTTGCATCATAATGAATTATTCATTGCTTGTCTCTTGTCTTTAAGGGTCAAAACGATACACGATCAATATATTAATCTACTGGTCAGTAGATGCTTGGAAGCGAAACAAACCACTCATCGTTTGTATCTAACTTATTTCCGTGTTCATACACGATGTTGATGCTTGATGACGATAACTATTGAAAGGTATAGACAAGATGATTTGACAGCATATTCCAAGGGTTATTTATCTGGAGCGACTAAATATTTCAAAAACAATTTGACTAAATCTTGTTGGTGGCTTAAATATTTAGCAGCCGCGAGACAGTTAACGCAGTTTTTCATGGTAGGTTCTTAGTTTGCATTTTCATAAAGAAATTTGACTTTATTTTCTTAATTATTAGTATTTATAAAAGAATTGAAATGAATAATACAACGGGATTTAACTCATCAAGCAGACCAGCACCTGTTTACGCTATACCCGTGTTTGTCGGTGCTATATATGGATTAATTATCTTCATAACCGTCGCTGGGAATCTGCTTATACAGATATCAATATTCCGGTTCAAGCGGCTTAGGACCAATTCGAACCTACTCATCCTGGCGTTGTCCTGGTCAGATCTTGGTGTGGGATTAGGATGCATGCCGTATGGACATTGGGCCGGACAACCTGTTATATCTTTAGATCTCTACTGTACACGTGTGCTTCAACGTCCATGTTAATGGTGTGTTTCATTGCAATTGACCGATTTATTGCTTTAAAGGATCCACTCAAATACCCAACAAGAATCACCCGTCGTGTAATAGTAACGACCATTGCGGTAACTTGGATTTTGGTGTCTTTGGCAATCTTTATCTGGATGTATTTCAGTCTTCGGTTCAATGAATACCTTCAATACTGCGCTACAGAAACAAGAAGTATATTTGCATTAATTTCAAAAGCAGTGATGATTCTCTTGCCAATTACTCTAACAATTGTTCTGTATGGGTTCATCTTACGTATTGTATACGCTAAGCGGGCAATCATTCGAAGCAACAAAGCCATATACAACTACAAGGCATTGCGTACAGCATCAATTATTATTGGAGTTTATATTACCTGCTGGTTGCCATGGCTTATTTGTTTGGTGGTCAGGGCAGTTTGTGTGAATTGTCTGAGCTATGCTCTGTATTCACTTGTGTCATGGTTATCACTGGGTAACTCTGTGATGAATCCTATCATATATGCTATGGCTAATAACGATTTCAGAAATGCTTTCGCTAAGACACTATTTTGGCTAGTAAAATGTAAGTCACCGTGAGAGTCAGAGAGTATCTGTTATATGAAAGAAGAAATTAGCAGCATAATTATTTATTATTGTGATTTCAAATATTTCAAACAAAGACTTTATTTTAATCTTAGTAATGAACCTCATTTCAGAAATATGGGATAATATATTTGCCAACATCTCTATACTGTATAAGATTTTACGACGATTTAATCCTATAGTTAGATCAAATGACAATGGGCCTTTCCATTTTTCGCTATGCCCCGCCCATCTCTAGCTAAGCTCCGCCCACAACTCGCTCGTGTTGGGGTCGATCGATCTCTGAACTCGCTGACTATCAATTTCCAGAAAAATATGCAGGTAAGCTATTGAATAGTTTCAAACTAATTTGACCGGGCGCTGTTTCTGCCTGTGGCAGCAACAACGCCCAGTCCAATTAGTCTCAAAATATGCAACAGCATGTTTATTAAATAATAGAAACATGCAATTCGTACAACGTGTTGGACTATTAAGAGTTAAAGACGGGCCGAATAGAATCATATATGACGTAATGATTATGACGTCATCCCACACACAGTGTAGCTGATTATGGCGCCATATGACATCTGACTGATCGATGTATACTCTCGAAAGGTGAATTCCATTGAACAGCAAAGATTACATTGTAATCAATCTGAAGAATGTCATTTTTATTGGACGTTCAACAGCAAAATATGTGTTAAGACACAGGCTAAGCGATGGACCGTTCCACTTTATCAACTACGTGGCGTGTAGAATGCTATCATATTGAATGACGTCATTATGACGTTATGAATGATGTAGACAAGTATGGCACAAACGCATATTTGAAGACGGACTCTGCATTGTTGTACGAATTGTATGACTTTACTATTTAATAGATACTGTGTAGGCTATTTTGAAACTAATTTGATTGAGTGCTGTTGCTGCCATAGGCAGCAACAACGCCCAGTCAAATTAGTTACAACATATTGAACAGTTTCCCTATATAGTTTTCAAGAAATTGATAGTTAGGGCTTTCGGGGATCGATCAATCCCAACTTGGGGAAGTGTTGGTGGAGCTTAGCTATAGGTTGGAGGGGATAGCTAAAACTGGAAAAGTCCATTGAATGGTTGCTTTCCTCTTGGGAAGAATTAATTAACCTGTAGATTTGTCGGCATAAATGCCATTAGCTTCATCTACTTATTCAAGAACTGGGATAATGCATTAGTGATATATGTCTTAGTGTACATCTGCCAATTAGAAATTCCAAGCAATGGCCACGAGCCGAAAGTAAATACATAAAATACAGGAATTGAATTGAAATGAATTGAGGGATTCAGTTTTAGTTATGCCACGCGCATCTCTAGCTAAGCTCCACCCACACTTACGCCTTGTTGGGATCGATTGATCCATGAACTCTCTGACAATCAATTTCAAGAAAACTATACAAGTAAGCTGTGGAATATTTTAATACGAATTTGACTGGGTGCTGTTGCTGGCTATGGCACAAAAATATTAAACAGAATGCTTATTAAATAGTAAAAACATCCAATCATACAACAACGCTTAGTCCGTCGTCTATTACGCATTCGTGACGACCTTAACTACGTCATTCATGACGCCACTGATTGTGACGCCATCCTACATGTCACGTAGTTGAGTATGACGTCATATGACTGAAGGATAAACTGGAAAGCTCCATTTTCTGGAAACTCTAATTGTTTTGTTGATTGTGTCAATATTTCATCCAAATATTTGTGTGTCTTTGAAACGAAAGGACAGGCCACTTAAGGTGGGCAAATGGAGATATTCTCGCTAAACTATGTCCATCTACGCAATTTCTATCCCGTCACATGACGCATATATTTGCTTTCTAGCTGCAGATGAAACCTAAATTTAGAGTCACAGAAGCTTCACTATGCTAGCGCTGCTAATAAACATGACAACGAAACAGTAATTTGACTAGGTATATAGTGCGCTTGGAGAAAACAGATAGCTTCTTAATCTATGTTCAGTGAACTATCCATTGCTTATTCAGGAGAGACTTCGATCGTAGTTACTCAACTCCGTTGCCGAGCTTCGTATTAAATTGTCACTTCTTTACGACCCTCTATATATGCATTCCTATTATTATCACATATTCGGAGTATGTGTAATAATATCGTGATGTAACATATTAGTGTGATACCTTGCAATTATGACGTCATGGAAAACAGTTGATATTGACAACATTTTTATTTGTAGGCTACACATTGTAGAAGTTACATATGGTATAATTGTTCTATACAAGATAAATATATGCTGATCTTCTCTTCCTTTAAACCTTTAACCCCCTCCTGTTTCAACAGCGCCCCCAAGCGCTCAAATGGAAGCGTAAATCAATTAACAGTTTTAATGGTCAAGAGTTCTCAGGAAAATTTTTTAATGTCAGGCTAATGAGAAGATTTATTTGTAAATTTACCCAAAAAAAAATTTTTTCTTTTGGTCCTCACATGGACATTTCTCTAGCCCTTTGCAGATACTGCCCATCAAATCGGTAATAATAAAGAAAACCCCTGTGTTCTCTTAGCCAATGCCCATATGCATAGCTTGATAAGAGTATTTAGTTTCCGAGCCAGTCATTTCTAAGGTAAATTGTCCTAAGGTAAAATACTCTTCACTTGGTATGCAAATGGACAAGCACGGGCTTATGATCACTGCACATAGTCCGTTTTAAACAGCTTGGCGATTAAAGGGTTAAGTTGAAACAAGCGGGGTTAAGCCCCGAATTTGATGTATTATGATATCAAGGTGACATCACAGGTAAGCTATTAAATATGGTGATTCTAGTTTGGTATGGGCCTGTTCCTACTTTGGTTAGTAACAGGTCACAGTCAAGTTGGTTTCAAAATAGTCAACATAATACTAATCAAATTGTAAATGAGATTTCATATTCTTGTTAAATTGGAAATAAATTCTAGCATTTTGCCTTAAAACGGTTACTATCAGTGTTATCAATGTCGTTTAGTAAACGATTTAGGCGTTAAAAGGATTCGAGATTCTCTATATAAATAAAACAGGTAAATGTGATGCCTTTCTGATTTTACGTCATGGAAAATTCATAGATGGTTATTACAATTTTATTTGTCGGTTATTTTGTAGAAATTCTTATTACAACTTTATTAAATAATTACAATAAATATTGTTGAATGGATGACAATAATTTAATTGAAAATTGTCTGATGTCCTACATGGCGTCACCTCAAGAGCTAGCGAACAACTGATCAATTGTATGAATTGTGATCGGCTATTTACTTGAGAATTACATGGCTGTATTGACTGTAAATGCATATAATCTGGCATATGATATTTGAAAGGCATCTGGCATAGGAACACTGTATGCTGAGTAAATTGCGCTATTGTTAGCTGGACATGAGATCATTAACTTAGTGTTCTAAACCGATGATTGTTGTATCAGTACGATATGGTCAGATGGCTGCTCGCTAGCTCGGTAGCCATTGTCCAAATTGTAAATATGGGATTCAAAGACAAGCTACCTTTGGTGACCGAATATTATTTGCATGACCTTCGACTTCTGGCGAGCCTGTACTTTATGAACCTAGTCATCTCAGATATAAGTATCATACTGAACTGCTTAAAGCAATTTAATGAAATGTGGCTGTCATCTCTTTTAGGATGGATAGATCTACTGTTTTAAGTTATCATCTTTGTAGGTCCAAGATGTTTAGGTGAAAATTGCCTTTTTTTGCTAAAACTCAAGATATTTGTCAATGTTCTCCTAAGCAGCGTATCGTACGGAACCGCTTGAAATAATTTAATGAAACTTGGCAGTGGCTTCATTATGGAGGATAGATGTGGCGTTTGAAGGATTCACATTTATAGGTCCGCGATTTTGGGTGAAAATTAGCTTTTTTAATGCAAAAGCCTAAAATTTTTGTAAATGTTCTCCTAAACACCATATCATAGGGAATCGTTTAAAATAGTTTAATGAATCGCGGCAGGTTGCCGCATTATGATGGGTACATGCGCGTTTTGAAGGATTCACTTGTATAGGTCCACGATTTCTGGTGTGAATCGGCGTTTTAATGCAAAAAACTAAATTTTTGTCAATGTTCTCCTAAACAACATATCATACGGAATCGCTTAAAATAATAACTCAAACTTAACAGGTGGCTTCTTTATGATGGATTGCTGTACCTTTGCGCTCACGATTTTTGTCGTATTTTCTTTATTACACTCAGGTCGTGACAACGGCATATGAGGATTATTTGTACATTGACAATGGCGGTAGGAATACAATATTATTATTATTATTATTATTATTATTATTATTATTATTATTATTATTATTATTATTATTATACCATCTCCGCCGCGCTGCCGACGAGGGCTACGACAGTGGGATCGCTTACGTAATAATGATAACAACAATAATCGATTTATTATTCTATTTTGGACCACTTGCCCCTGCAGTGTTTCAGGCAGTATTAAAGGAGAACTAACTTCATATAATAGTTGTTCAGCTGATCTAACACGTCATTCGTAAACTATAATATAATATTAAGCTTATTATCATGCCGCTAAAGAAAGCTATTCAGGCTTGAGTAGTTTAAACGTTGGTACATTTCCAAAGCATATGGTGGCTGTTATGCCTTACTTTTCAACCAATCAGAAGGAAAAACTAGCGTATCTGTCTTGGTCAATACGCTCAGTCATAGCGGTGTCACATATAATTTGGCAATGTGATATAAAAACAATCATACAAGTAAGCTGATGACTATTCTGAGACCAATTTAACCGGAAGCCGTTACTGCCATAAGCAATGACAACTTATCCCCAATATATTCACCAAGATGATTTGAATTAATAAAGAATGTAATGCATTGCCACTTACATGACACCATACACTATCGCTTGAGTAAACAAAATCACGGTGCTCACTGTTCAATGTTTACACCATGTTACAAAGCAGATTATTGTGATACAGGTAAGGGAATGTAACAGGATGTGAATGATATGGAATCCATAAACTATAATCTATCGTACAATCTATCGCATTTGAGATGAGATTAGCATCGCTTTAACAATGATGACGATGGATACTTGGGTTGATGGATAACTCGGGTGTATGATTGGGTGAGAAGATGGATGAATTAGTCTAGCTGTTTAATTTTTTTGATGCTAACAAGTATTTGGAGAGTTTGATAAGGAGCGGTTTATTGCATATTGCAAACAATTCTTTAGTTTTCTCGGTAATAGGGTGTTCTGTATAGAATCGTGGTATGAATGTCTGCATTTGTCTATTGAATTTAGAGCATGAGAAAAGAAAATGCATCTCATCTTCTATGCAGTTGCATTCAGAACACAATCTTTCTGATCTGTCAATACCTAGTCAATGTTTCGTAAACGGCATATTTTACAGAATCGGTTATAATAATTTGATGAAACTTGGCAGCTGGCTTCTTAGTGATAGGTAGACGTGCCATTCGAAGCATTCGCCTTTACAGGCTCGATATTCTATGTGAAAATGGGCTTTTTCGTGCACAAACTCACGGTTTTTGTCAATGTTCTCAAAAAAAGCATATCACACATAATTGCTTCGAATCTTATGATACTTGGTTTAGACCTTCCTTATAATGCACAGACATGCCTTTTTAAATGTTTCCTCTTCACATGGCGGATATCTAGGGACAAATCACAACTGAAAATGTGAAGATGTTTTCATTCATGTATTCGTAAAAGTTGGCACTTTGAATGCTGGGCCCTCTGTGACAAACTTTGTTTTCTATTTCGATTATGACGTACATCAGATATTTTACTCAGAATTTTATCCCTCACTTCATTGGCTCTGATTGCATGAACACTACTTTTTAATACACTAACTATATGCCTCAAGCGGGCCGAAGAATGGTTAGCAAGAGGGATGCCTCATGCAGGCCACCATGACAAACAGCTCCTACCACGCCTTAGCCGAGAAAGAAGAAATCGAGTAACTGTTCTTCTTCACTATAAACGAAGTGAGACTGATTTGTATATATTATTGTTTAATTTATGCATGCTGTATTACGTGGAAACAGCAAGCAGATTTCGATAGAAATCGGCTTGGCCAATTCGTCAAACATTAACATTGCCATCGTCATCGCCATTGTCGTTGCCATAATTAGTATATAAATTATTATTATTATTATTATTATTATTATTATTATTATTATTATTATTATTATTATTATTATTATGGTCGAGCGTTTCTCGGTCCGCTTTCCCAATCCATACAGGCCTAGTATGACCCCCACTGAACTAAATATACTCCGACGCTGAAATAAAAATGTACTGAAAAATGAAGTGCACCATAAAGGCTGTTGCTATCAAGAAAGTTGTTGTATTCATAACCCTATTGATAATTAAAGCTGCTGCAACGAGAATGTGATTGCGTCTATGCGTTTGCATCCATAAATCTGTTGCAAATAATAAAACTGTTCTATTTATTCATTCTTTCACCGACTAATTCCCCATAGCTCATTTTTAAGACAACCATATAAGAAAATTTAAATTAATTTTAATGGACGGCAGCAACGGCTTCCAACCAAATTAAAAAGACTGCTTTTAAAAATGTACCACTAAACTGACTGGCTCGCTTATCGTTCCAGTCATTCCAGTGGTAAATTTGAAAAAATAGTCCTCTCTTTGCTCTGCAAATGGTCATTTCTCAAGACGACAACAGACGCAGTTTTTGGCTGATATGAGAGCTATAGGAGTATATATCATCTAATACAGATTATCCACCAGACTTAATCATTAATCCTATAAAATTATGTTTAATGAGGCAATACAGCTGCATTGCATTTACCGACAAGACTACACCTTTTTTACCCTATTCTATGCATGGGACATTGCAATGAAGATTTCGCTCATATTTTAATTAAATTAATGTCATTTTGACAAGTATATATAATCCACTGGCTAATGCACAACATGTTGGCGATATAATTTTTTCGAGTAGAATCTTAGCAAATGGTGTTAAACCGATCTAACTTCACCCCTAGTGAAGAAAACATTGTTGCAAGTTTTACTATAAACCTTTAAGGTGCTAATTCAATTTATCAAAATGACCACTATTACTCACCGGATTCACCAACTATTTCAGTACACAAACAAGGCAGGCTCTGGGTTTCAAGGAAATAAACATGCATATTAGCCACAAATCAAATTTAAAACAATGTCTAAATAATTAAAAAGGAAAATAAAGTGGCACATTGTTTTACATAATTTGTACTCCTTGAAGTATACCAGGCGTCAGGTCAAAGTGAAACATTTGCTAAATCATTGCAAATCAACACACTGAACTGTACTTCTTAATGACTCGTAGATGTTTCACAAACTGTAATCAAACTTGTCGTATGCATTTTCGAAGGCAATCCAAAACCCAGAACGACTCCACAGTATATCAATTACAAGACCGGGTGTATGATGAAACTTACAACACATCTCAATCTAATAACATCGGTTGGCTGGTGGCTCTGTTCTTTACAAGAGTTTCTCCACATCCAAGAACTGGTTGTCTTGAAGCTTGTTCAGAAAGACCACGTTCTGCAGCTTCAGAGATATCTATTCTCAATACACAATTATTAACACGTAATGAGACAGCCTTGAATTCGGACAACGAGTTGGGCGGAAAATGAACGTTGGAGTATCTAATGCCTTGGGAACATCTGACAACCACCCCAAAGCTGTTGTATGGCATTAGCCTAATAGCAACTGGATTAAGATATAATTCACCTTTCCAGGTTATCCATCCATCGTCTGCCCTCGTATGACGTCATAATCATTTCAGCTCGTGTATGATGACGTCACAATCATTACGCCACAAAGGGTTCCATATAGACCGTCACCAAATCTCAGAGTCCGACACGTTGTATAAATTGTATGTTTTTGTAATTCTTTGCTATTTAATAAACATGCTGTTGAATATTTTGAAACTAATTTGACTGGGCGCTGTTGCTGTCTTAGGCAGCAACAGCGCCCAGGCAAATTAGTTTCAAAACATTCAACAGCTTACCTGTGTAGTTTTTCTGGAAATTGATAGTCAGAGTGTTCAAAGATCGATTCCAACACGAGCGAGGTGTTGGTGGAACCTAGGTAGCGATGGGCGGGGCATAGCTAAAACCTGGAAGGTCCATTGCGATAGAGCCCGATACATGACACACTATGCCATTTCAAGAGGTAAACATTAGCACGGGGATATCTTCCAGATTAAACACATCTGCCGATCAACCATAAACTGCCCATAGGTCACAATTAGATTAATAAAACAATTTTGATTAACCCATAGCCGAGATAGATCCGTGAGAACCGCCTAACCTTTTTAGAAACTCATTCAACCCTTAGACCCTCAACACAACCCCTCAACCACCCCTCCGCATATCCCAATCCTAAATAGATATGCCATCAACAGATCCTTCCTGTCAAATTAACTTTCAAAACATTCGACACAACGATTTACTGAATAGTAAGAAAAGTATCCATTATATAAACAGGATCACCACACTTATATGAGTTTACTAGGACATTAAGTTCGTAGATGCGTTTCATTAAAGCGTGGGTTGTGTGCTTTTCTGATTGTTTCCTCAAGTTCGATGACATAATCAATGATGTTCAATTTATTTTCCAGTTTGAGGGAAATGAAACATCAGATCAACTGGTTGGTTCATTTCAGGGCTTAGTATAAGCTTGTTCGCTGTAGCAACCGTGCTCTCGTTTACTGATGAATGAAGGGCTCCCGTTGATTAGGCTACGTCAACATCCCAGGGATTCTGAATACGTCCTATGTAGTACTGAAGCGTATCCGCGAGACTTCTGTTATAATGTTCAACTTGGCTTTTAGAGGAGTTCGTGTTGTTCTAGCTTTGTGAATTTGAAGCAACTTACGGATTGCTCCGATGAGATTACTTTCAAAATTACTCCGTTGGTCCGTGAAAATCTCAAAGGGATAACCACGACGTGTAAAGAAATCATTCACTGAAGCCTGAACATTCACTTCAGCTGTCTGGGACGGGAGTGGAATGCACTCGACCAACTTAGTGATTTTGTCCACTATAATCAGGACATATATATTCCCCTTCTCGGTCTGTGGCAACGGACCAAGGACGTGCAAGTGCACCCTTTCCATGGGTGCACCTGCATGATAAGACGTCTAATTGTATTTGGCTTTATTAGCACGTCTCTTGCTCTTGTTACAGGAACTACAATGGGTTTCATATTCTCTTATCTTATCTTGTTGTATCTGTGATTTTGCACAGTCTATTCCTTGGTGACTTGGCGGCACAGCATCATAGTGGAGTGTCATGGTTGAGTCTGAGGATTTCCTCTCTAAGAGGTTTAGGCACCACTAGGTGAGATTCCTGAATCGCATCGTGCACTTCCACATAGAGTCTTCATTCAGATAGAAAAGCTCCCTGTTAATATAGTATTTCTGTCATCTGATGGTTTGGATTTAGTCTTGAGCCAGGTCAATAGTAAATGCGACTCGTGATCTTTGGCTTGTTCTGCTGCTAATTGCTTAGTCGAGTAACCGGATAGTGATAGCAATTCATTAATTTGTTTTATAACCACAATTCGAGTCATCAAAATGTTGTTGCCAGAAATACTTAGCGATTCCTACCGTGTACCAGCAACACCCTTCCCACTAAGCATGGGCGAGCAGTCAGCAGCCCTGTTCTTTCTGGACTTACACCTCCAATACTAGAGGCATGCTGATGGCCTGATTTCGCAAATCAAATTCATCTTTAGCGAAGACATTCCCAAATTCGACAAGTAGGTTAGCCAATTTTTCTGATTCATCTGACATAATGCGCTTTTTAAAGATTTTTAAAGAGATCTTGTAGATGTTCTGGCACTGAAATGCTGATATCTGGGTTTTCACTTGACTCAACTGTTATACAGTTAGCCAAGGACTCAGTGTTGTCATTTGTGTTAACATCTACACCTCCCATTGCTTCTGCTATGACTTAAATTTTCTGCAATACTACATGATGTTAAATGGGTTTATAAGGCCGGCTACAAGCTTATTACTTCCTGAATGAACAGTTTTGGGCTTAATCAAATTCAAATTGGGAGCGGGCTTGACCATGTATTCTAATATATCACCACTAAGTGAACAACTCGGCTTCACAACAATATTGTGGTGTGGAGATTGTTGATCGCTGACTTGTTGTTCGCTTAGGTACATATATGTGATGAGCTTTGTGCTCCAGACTCATTGGAATAGGTACCTTTCCTAGCTTCAATAGGCCTTCTTCTATAGTCAGATTGGCTTGATGAAGTCTTAGGAAATCCAAGCCCAGCAGCATCTAATCTTCTATGGGTGAAGCAAATATTTTTTCAGCAAAAGTCACGCCTGCAATCTCCAATAAAACAGGTCCAATGATAAAGCCCTTCATTTTCATTTCAAGTCATGCAGCCGCCAATCACAACTTTTCTGATTGTAGGTGGTTTACTTTTAAGTTGATCATATACCATGTTAGATATGATCGTGACTTCAGCTCCTGTATCAACAACTGCTTGAGTGGAATAATTTGGAACGTGGAATGCGAAACATTGAAGTTGAACGCGATTGACAAATGGTGACGTTACTGTTAGTGGTACCATTAGTTTGGTTTTCGATAATATTGCGACTTAGGCTTGGGTCTGATTGCTCACCCAAATGTAATTTGAACAACTACTTAACTGAACTACGACTAACATGACTAAATTGAACCTTTTTTCCTAATGATTTATTTTATGGAACATTAGTCGGACAATCAACAAGCTTTCCATTTTCTGCACTTGATCAAAATACTCTAGGTTACGATCTCATTCCATTAAAGTGGCGAAGTTCTCATTAGCCTTAGTCTCTAGACACAAGGATAATTGGTTTATGCATTACATCGAGGATCATTGCGCAACCTCAGCATATCTGGGGAATTTGGCATAATAGAGTTATTATATGAC
Source organism: Chaetoderma sp. LZ-2023a (assembly GCA_034401795.1). NCBI lineage: Eukaryota > Metazoa > Mollusca > Caudofoveata > Chaetodermatida > Chaetodermatidae > Chaetoderma > Chaetoderma sp. LZ-2023a. The sequence continues at coordinate 30,681,610 of CM067361.1, read as the reverse complement.
AGAAACTTTGGTAGGTGTACTGGTTTAGTAGGGGCATGGCTATAATCTGGTAAGTTCGGTCTCTGCGGGTTGTAAGTGTGTTTGTATCCACTTTCATATGGGAAAGATGGTCTCTGTGAGTTCTAAGTGGGCGTTTCCCCGCTTTCATAAGGAAATGAACGCATTGTACCACTGCATATTTGATAAGCCTATGCTCTGCCCTTGTAATATATCTATAGTCGTGATGCATTTCCGTAGCGTCATGAGGGATTTTGTTATGAGAAAACTTATGATCACCCGGCTGATAAGGCATTTCTCTTTTTACGTCTCGTCGGTTCGTACACACATCGTTTGGTTGAACCAACTTATACCTCTCCTCCTCGCTCTTGTTTTTGTTAAGCAGTTTATGATGGGGTAACAGTGGTGGAGGTCTTCACAAATTAGCATTTTCAATCAAATTGTTGTTTTGATCATGCAATGTGCGATCCCTCGATTATTGTACAGTGGGTAAATTAATCCCACCTGTAGCCCCATCTTCGCGTCCATATGTGTTATTATCCATAGTATCAACTGTTTGAAAGTCCAAAGAATTTGGCAATTGGGGACGGGTGGGGTTACACTGAGGTAAGGGACATGAGCAAGTTTTTCTGGGGGTAAGGGAGCCAGTTTGCAACATTTTTTCATAGATGGCTTTTGTTATCTTTTTTCCTACCACAAGTAAACTAAGTAAATCTTCCATGAACAGTTGTTTATTTGTACCTTGGACAGTATGGTAATTTACGGTAATTCCTTACTTAGATTACTCAGGAACTCACTTCCTAACTCAGGTAACTGTGGCTGTTTACTTACTTACGTAGGCTACACGGGCCATTTTTCCAGCACCTTGAATTGTGATTTCATTGCAGGAATACATTGAATGAACATACGGGATTAGTGGACCCAAACGTGTAGGGTTCACTCAAATATGTCAAATGATACCACGACAATACAACCAACAGAGAACGCGCTAAACCGAGTGCATCTATAATACAAAGTAGCAATATCATCACTGAAACAATTAGATTAACATCATATTATATAATTATAGTAATGACAATGTAAGTTCTGTGTATATAATATCACAAACAATTTAATTTTCCTAACGTTTTACATGATTTATAGTAAAAATACAAAATGGCTACCAACCATTCTCACCCTGTTTTTTTCAATTGACAAAAATAATTACCTATATTGTTAGAACTTACAGCGCCACTGTAGGAAAAACTATAATAAAACCACATTGATATGGGATATAACAGAGTGATAAACTGTGTTGACCAAAGTAGATTCACTAGTGAGTTGATACAATGCGATATATAATATTACAAATTAACAAGTACAAAATGCATTAACAGTGTCCGTTCATGTGGTATCAAGAAACTCAAATAAAGCTCGGATATGTTGTCGAGGTACCCAGATAACATATCCGAACGCATGAGAATATAATCGGATAACGGTATCACAAGGGACAAATTCTTATCACGTTGTAGAAATTCTACTCAATTACTCCTACTTCAAGCCAGAGTAAACGTGTGCGCGTGCGGTGATAGGTAAAGCAACCACGTCATAATTTCGATCGGTGTACCATGATAGGAAACCGAACTCGGCCTCATTTACGTCCGTGTAGCCATATATATGGTGTATTAATTTCGCCAGTCTTTCCGCATATTTTCTACCCATTTTGCCTCAGGACGTTTGCCACTCCACATTAAGGGAGAAGTTTTATATGTGTATCAGCCGTTCGTCCTACATGATAAACAACATATAATGCTAATAGTCACGCACGATTTCCACACAATCAGTTTCAAGTGGACACCTGCATCAAGCTACAGGTTCACTGTAAAAGGTAACTACTACTACTACTACTACTACTACTACTGCTGCTGCTGCTGCTGCTGCTGCTGCTGCTGCTGCTGCTGCTGCTACTACCACTACTCTACTACTACTACTACTACTACTACTACTACTACTACTACTACTTACTACTACTACTACTACTACTACTGCCAGCACTACTACTACTACTACTACTACTACTACTACTACTACTACTACTACTTCTACTACTACTACTACTACTGCTGCTGCTTCTGCTGCTGCTGCTACTACTACTACTACTACTACTTACTACTACTACTACTGCTACTACTACTACTACTACTACTACTACTACTTTTTTCTTCTTTTTTTTTGGTAGCACGATCAATGGATCATGTGGAAATCCACAGCACCCAAAAATATACTGACTGAAAAGAACATTAAACATAGGATAGATCAAGAGAACAAACGATTATATCAGTTATGTGTATAAATAAACAATAAATATATGGTGGTCAAACAATTAATCTAAAAATTCAAAACAGCTAGATATTTCTCTTTAATATTTCCAAGCAAATAGCCCAACAACATTCCATTAAAATTATAAAAGCTCACGCGACCATAGGCTGAGAAACAAACACAGAGATCGGACGTATTTAAGACACACAGTCAATCAGGAACAAATTAATCAATAATCGACGTCCCGCAGGATAATCTATAAAAGTAAACCCTAAGGTATTACACTGAGCTTAGTGAAGCGACAATGCAACCTATACAGTTGAAGAGGGTTGAAACTTAACAAACGATTTATAACATTACAATTTACTTTGAAAAAGAGATTCCATAATTATCCCAGTACAAACACAATTATGTGTATACAGGCTAAGTATTTCCAATCTATTATTAGGAAGCAGTAGATTGAATGTTTAATTTATTTTAGTCGAATGCAATTTACTTTAGGATTCAGATTCTAAAATTACCCCGAACAAGCATTATTTATACAAAATGTTGGATTGTTTACTAACTTGCCAAAAGAAAATGGGTTAACCTGTTCAAACGACCACCTAAGTGTAGGGACATTGTTTAACCCTTTCAGAGCCAACACTCCCAATATTCATCTCAATCTGATTAGCAGAGTTTTAGAGTGCATGCGCGTGTTGGAGCTGTTGCTGCATGAAGTAAATGCCGCTGTTTCACATAGCTGCAGCCAGCGCACGTGCACACACACGCACTCCAAAACCACCAATGCTGCATGTGCATTAAAAATAATATTTAAAAACATATAATTATCTTTTAAATATGGAAAACATCAAAACAAAGTAGTTTGAATCACATCCCCAAGCGCACAAATACATGTATATTATTTATTACATCATTCCTGAGGCCAATTACGGTGGATAGGAAATAATTAGAGTTGTCGAAACAATGGAAATCAAATCACCAGAGCATCAAATAACTTCAAAACGAGTGACGTCTATTTTAGTTAGTGCATCATGAAATTCATATTTAAGGCTATACGAGAACAAAGCACGAAGAGCGCACTTCAATTTTTCAAAACTGCTGGAGTTAAGCCCTGTATATGATTCACTGACTATCGTACAACGATGCTTCCAAATAGTCCAGATCTCCACACTCAAACAAAATAAAAAGATCTTTGCAATATTAGTCAGATTATAAGCTTCTAATTCATGAAATTGAATTGCATCTTGGATTATGATGATATCAACTGTAACAATTTTCTGAAATATCTGTTCAATGTACATCCAAAATTGGAAGACGGGCAAACACTCTATAGACAAATGGATAATAGTTTCCTCAGTGTCTGTACAGAATAGACAGTGATCATTATTTGCTATGCCTACTTTCTTGAGGAGGGGGCCCACCCATAGGTTTCGATGAAGCATTAGGTAGGTGGAGGGAATGGATATTTTTCCAAACCTCTTCCCAAATCATGGGAAACTGTTGAGTCCTTTCCCACGCGGCTGCAGCCTTTGGAATAGTAATATTCTGCAGCATTAAAATATTATACCACCCCTTATTCCTTAACGTATATGAAAAACGTCCATCAGTAAATTCCAGGATTAACTTTGAGCGAACATCATTCACAGACCTATTAGGGAGAAGAAGCCATTCCATTGGAATTGCTTCCTGTAAACGTTTTAGAAGGCACTGCACGTCAATTGGGCGTAATGATGTTCCTCGTGATATGTCATATAGTGATTTCCATTTTCGAGTTTTCACATCTACAATATCATACAAATTTTGAATACCATGTTTAGCAAAAGAAGTGTAATATAAAACTCTGCCTTCATTTAGAATATAATCATTCCCCCACAGGTACTGGCTGGAGGCATGCTCCCAGCAAAGAGGTGCATCTTCTTTGCGAACAAACTTAGCTAAAGCAGCTTTAATGTCCAAAAATGCTGATGGAATCCGTGTGTAACCCGGTGGAGGTTTAGAAGACCAATGATGACGATGATGATGATGATGATGATGATGATGATGATGATGATGATGATGATGATGATGATGATGAGATGATGATGATGATAATAATAGTAATAATAATAATAATAATAATAATAATAATAATAATAATAATAATAATGTTGGCGGCGGCAGCGACGACGTCGACGACGATGACGTGTCTAGTATATTCGCTAGCTCTGAGCAGAATGATGATAGTGTCACTATAGAGACCCCTACCGCTAAAGGTTATCTTAACTGTTTACTGCTAAATGTCTGCGGACTGTTATCTAAATTAAAAGGCCCTGATTGTGAAGAATATTTCGCCCATTACGATCTTATTTGTCTAACAGAAACTAAGTTAGGAAAATACGACCAGCTTGATGTCAAGAGTTTTACAAGCTACACAAGAATCCGAAAACGTTGCAAAATAAAATCAGGCGGTATAGCTTTACTAATCAAAGAATGGTTGGTAGAATATATTACTGTAATTGATAGTAATTCGGAGAACAGGCTGTGGTCCAAGTTAAGTCAAAATGTTCTCGGGTCAAAAGGCACTCTGTGGTATATTATATGTCCCGCCGGAAAGCTCCGAATACTCAGACATATCAATGTTTGATACAGTAGAACAAGACATTATTACAAACCTAGACGAAATAGATCAGCCGATCATTCTACTAGGTGACCTAAATGCCCACACAAGCCAGTTGAGCGACCTTCTTGAAGCTGACGTAGAAGACGGGAAAGAAGTTATGTTTTATATTGATTATCATGTTCCTCTCACTCAGAATGAAAATAGAAATTTGGCTGCTTTTGGAATTCCACTGGAAAGAATGTCAAGCGATAATAAAAGAAATAATTACGGAAAACGTCTAGTTGAATTGTGCAAAAATGTAAACGTGTGTATAGTTAACGGGAGAGTTGGAACTGATAGTGGTATAGGAAGAATTACTTGTACAGATACTAGCATTGTTGAGTATTGTATCGCATCTCCATGTGTTTTCCCGCTAAAATATAATTTTGAAGTTCTTGAATACAATGAAATGTTATCAGATATTCATAACCCTATAAGCATTGCTTTTAAAGCAAATATAGATTGTAAAATAACATGTTATGATGACATAAAGGTATTCCAATCAAAGCCAAGATGGCATGATGATAAGGTCTGAGTCTTTTTAGCAAATATTGATCATATCGCTGTTGGTGCCATCCTCCATCGCCTTGACGCAATGGCCGCTGAGCCAGAAATAGACGCGGCAAGTGTTAACACCATTGGTCCAGAAATCACGTCACTACTGACTACAGCGGGGAGGGCGGCCGGGTGTGTGAATAATGGCACCAGCAGAAGATATCGTCCTAGAACAAATAATAAGCCCTGGTTTGCTCAAGCTTGCAGAAGCAAAAGAAGGGAATTTTACAAAGCAAAGCGGGAATATCTAAAAAACAAAACTAATATTAACAGGGAAAGAAAAAAAGAAGCTAGTAAAATTTACAAAAAAAAGAGATAAACAGACAACATAACTTATATTTTAATAAATTTGCGGACAAACTGCGTGATACTAGAATACACGACCCTAAAACATTTTAGAAAATTATCAACAAACCTACAGCTGAAACGCGGGAAATTCCAACACAAGTCCAATTAGAGGACTTAGTTACACACTTCAGCAAGCTAAATGAGGCACCTGATGGCGATGGCCCTATAGACTTTCATCTATTAGCAACTCTAAATGGCACCGACTCGCTAAACAATCCGTTTATTGAAGAAGAAATTACAATTGCAATTAATCGACAGAGAAATAATAAAGCATGCGGTATAGATCAAATTATAAATGAATTCTTAAAATATTCACGCGTATGCATGTTGCAAATTTACATAAAAGTTTTCAATATTATCTTAAAATCCGGCCACATCCCAGCTGAATGGTTGAAAGGCATTATATTGCCATTATATAAAAACAAGAGCTTATTATCGGATCCTGATAACCAAAGGGGCATTACTCTTCTCAGTTGCTTCTGCAAGCTTTTCACCACTGTTATAAACAATCGACTAACTAAATATGTAGATAATATCCAGTTAATTGGAGAGGATCGGGCGGGTTGTCGTGCTGGATATTCCACTGCCGATCACATTTTTGTATTAAAGGCTTTAATTGATTTATACCTCTCGAAACGAAAGCGTCTATACTGTACTTTTGTAGACTATAAAAAGGCATTTGATACGGTAAACAGAATCTTCCTATGGATGAAGCTGTCGGACAAAAATATTAATGGAAAACTGTTTTTACTAGTATATAACTTGTACAATCAAGCCAAATCATGTATCAGAAATCCTGGAAATAACAAATGATCTGATTTCTTTTGACGTGACACAGGTGTAAGACAAGGTGAAAACTTGTCTCCGCTACTTTTTTCCTTGTTCCTAAATGATTTAGAGAAAACGATCTTCACATCCTATAATGGCCTGCCCTATGTTTCCCAAGTATCCGATACTACATTCCCGGACGATCCTGAATTCTATTTAAAGCCATTTATTCTCCTTTATGCGGACGACACGATCATAATGGCAGAAACGCCACAAGAATTGAAGAGCGGGTTATATGCCCTAAGTAAGTACTGCAATACCTGGAAATTGTCTGTAGATTTTTCAAAAACCAAATGCATCATTTTTTCTAGGGGCAAGGTCCGAAAGGTGCCTAAATTCACACTTGGTAATGAGGATATAGAGATCGTCTCTGAATGCCTTTATTTGGGGGTTAAATTCGCTTATAACGGTACATTTACACGAGCTCTTAAGCACTTATACGATAAGGCCAGCAGAGCAATGTTTGCCTTGCTCACAAAGGCTAAAGCTCTCCATATACCAATTGACCTACAATTGAACCTTTTTTAACATATGATCACACCGATTTACTATATGGTTCTGAAGTATGGGGTTTCGAGAATATCGCATTGATTGAAAAATTACATAAAAGATTTTGCAAAGTTCTTCTAGGCGTAAAAAAGTCAACACATACGGCAATGGTCTGTGGGGAGCTTGGACAATTGCCCCTCAGTATAAAAATTAATATAAGAATGATAACATGCTGGGGGGAAATTGTTAGTGGATATGACGGTAAAATAGCTACAAGACTGTATAAGCTATTGTATAATCTTTTCCGTAATGATACCTTTAAATGGCCCTGGGTTAGTCATGTAAAAAAACTGCTGGATAATGCAGGTCTTTCATTTATATAGCGTAGCCAAAATCAGGGGCAGTTAGACTGGCTCAAATTAAGCATAAAACAACAGCTCTCTGACGAATATATCCAGAGCTGGAGAGGGGAAATTCTCCATAGCAGCACATGTACCAGCTATAGGATTTTCAAGGAAAATTTCCTACTTGAAAATTATTTAATATCGCTACCTCAGAAAGTCTCAAGATTACTTTGTAAATTTAGAATGAGTAACCACAGACTACGTGTATAACGCGGAAAATATGAAATTCCACTACCTCGAAACGAGCGAGTGTGCACAATATGTGCTCAGAACGTCCTAGGTGACGAATTTCACTATCTGTTTGAATGCCCAGCCCTTGATAGTGAAAGAAAAGAATATATCGATAAATATTATAGACTACGCTCAAATACCCTAAAGATGAACCAACTTGTCAATGTTCGGAACAGAACAAAATTACTATCACTCTGCAAATTTGTAGATGTTATTTTTAAACGGGTGAACTGAACAATAAATTATATACGTTCTCTCACCCTCCGCCTCCGCCCCCACCCCACTCCACTTCATTTCTCAACAAAATCGTAATCAGAGTGCCGAATCAAAAGTCATGTCTATGAATCGGTGGCGCTGGCTGATTTGTTGGCAAAATTCGTCAGAGTAAAAGCGGTATCTGCAATGGGCTTACGGGACGACGATTTGCATGCATGGAGGGGGCCATTTTCTGGAAGCGTGTAATTGGAATGGCCGATAAGGTAACAGAACCGGCCATTCAGGTGGAGGTCTTTCGGAAGTGGTCTCCTCTTTGCGTGTAAATGTACACAGGCTCAGCACAAATTCCCAAATTCCTGATAATAATAATAATAATAATAATAATAATAATAATAATAATAATAATCTTATGTAGGCCAAACCGCCATTTAGACAAGTACAATATTGTACTTCTGTTTCCCCTTGTGCCACGTTGTGGCTTGGGTGTTACTAAAGAAATTGAAATTGAAATTGTGTACCGCGAAGTGAATATGCCTGTGGCGAATATAGGCTTAATGGCAGACTGTCGCATACCAGTGCAATACCCTCGCTCCATCTCGCTCCATCTGCAAATAAATAAATAAATAAATATATAAGCTATTATGTTGTGGGGGGGGGGCCCTTATATTACATGACAATTAGGCATACTCTGTTGAATACTTTGATACTAATTTGAATGGAAGCCGTTGCTGTCGAAGGCAGTAACGGCTTTCAGTCAAATTAGTATCAAATTATTCAACATCTTATGTGTATGGTTGTCTTAAAAATTGACATACTATGATTTTTGGTCCAACGGGTTAACATGTCATAAGTGTCTTTTTATGATGTGAGGCCCCTTATCTTGTGGGGCCCCGACTATAGCCGCGTTAGTCCAAGGATAAATCTGTCGTACCTCTCTTTAAGAAACATCTTTATTGAGTTGAAATTTATGCAATTAGTTGAATTTAATTGAATTTTCTTTTGAATATTTTGAAACTAATTTGACTTGCGGCTGTTGCTGCCTAAGGCAGCAACAGCTTCCAGTCAAATAATTTTTTTAATATTCAACAGCTTACTGTATAATTATATTTTTGGACCGCAGTGTTAAAAAGGTTAATGTCAACTATCATTGTTTACGTGTCAACAAAGAGGCGTGGCCTAGATTTTACGAACACCATCTTAACCCTTTAGTATCCTGATTTTGTCAAAATAGAATGTCCATTTGCAGACCAAGAGAAGCGTATTTTTGACAATTTACCAATGGGTAGTCATTCCACTGGTAAATTTTCAAAAATCGGCTTCTCGTGGTCTGAAAATGGATATTTTCTGTGAGACAAAGGAAATTTTTCTGGACATTTCGCAAGCCTACTACCGAAGCAATATTCTTAATGAAAGTTATTTAAAGATAGTACGGGACTATGTAACTGCCTATGTCATCTACATGTATAATAAATCAGCTTTATTGCATTTTAAATACAACATGTGTCTTTCGTTTCTCTTTATCATCCCACTCACCCAGCCCACCTCTCTCTCTCTCTCTCTCTCTCTCTCTCACTCATTCCTTCTTTCTCTCACACTTTCCTTCTTTCTCTCTTTCACTCTGTCCCTCTACCATCCTCTCGCCCGCTCTCTCACTCTTTCCTTCTTTCGCTCTCTCGCGCTGTCCCTCTACCATCCTCTCGCTCTCTCTCTCTCTCTCTCTCACACACACTCTCTCTCTTTCTCTCTCTCTCTCTCTCTCTCTCTCTCAGTCTCTCTTTCTCTCTCCTCCCCCCCCCCCTCTCTCTCACTCCTAAATAACGTGTCGTATTTGTTTTTGGTTGGATAGGTTAATACTCAATTTCATCAAATGTAGGCCTACCTACTCGCTATATTCAAATAGCTAAATATTTCAATCAGAGAAACCATGTAAAGTGAAATCTGGCTATAGCGACCACCACGCTTCGATTCCTTTGAGAGCAACAACTTAGTCGAATTAAAGTTAAAATATTTAACATGATATCCCGATATGAGACGCTGCAGTGTCAAGGTTGAAAAGGGTTAGACGTTCTACTTCCAAAGACAGTTTCGTTCTCAACACGAGAACGGTCCGGCAGCAACACAGCATTGTGTCTCCCACGTTTTAAATACCCAATAAGATGTTTGCGTGATTATTGGCCAAAAACACGACTTGTCTGATTAATGGTCAGTGTGGGAGTGTTTGGGCGTTGGCAAAGGAACTCGTCTGAACCCGGAAAGGTATGAAAACACATGGCGTACACTGTGCAAACCGGCTAATGACTAGAACAAAGTTGCCTATGCCGGAAATATAACATATCTAAGGGAAGACCATCCATACTGGCAAATTCGCTAGTTCATTGTTGGATACGAGTGGGGATCATTGCATTTGATTTTGAAATCCATTATCCATTGAAACTACATTTCAAGGAATTTGTTGTGTTTTGGGTCAAAGTGATGGTAAAGCTTGAAGTGGTGAATGCTGTGGGGATTTGCGATAGCATGCCATCGAAAATAGAACGGGTCCTATTTCTTGAAACGCATTGCGCAACACGCGCAACATGAAACATATTGCCATACACGCACGCCACATGTTGGGCAACATATTCCCCATGTGTATGGCCGGCTCTAGACATATCTAATGGTCCATTGCATGCCGGACAGAGAAAATAACATTTTTAGCATAAGACTGGATGTTTCCTATTTAGACCGCAGCGTGTTCTGGACAAAGACACAAAGGCCAGTCTGGCAATACATTATTTGTATAAAACGAGGTTCCTGGAACCTATTGGATTTGTAAACTAAAATTGGGTTGGGGTGGTGGGTGGGAGGGGTGCGGGCATTCTACTCAGGATTACGATAGGGTTCGAACCCTATTCGAAATTAGATGGGCAATATAGTTGCAGACAAATTTAGTCCAGATCGGACCGGAAATACATGCATAACTGTAGAATATAAACTATCCATTTGAGAGGCAGCTTCTCGCAGGCTTGATATCTAGTTTGTGTCTCATAGTCTACCAGTAGCCGCTGTAATATGTGTTTTCCTCCGGACCGCAGTGAAGCGTGAAAACAATGTTTCGCTCACACGGATTACATGTAGTGCATGTTTGTGACTTTCGTCAGAACATTGTGTGCCATGGTGGCTAATTCTGATTCTGGTTAATCAAATTAAGCTGATTATGCTCGTGCTGATCGTTGGTCATTCTTCATGCTAGTAGCCGTGGTGTTAACACCTAGCTTTCAGTGAACAAATTTAAAAAATCTAAATTTTTCCCTAAAATTATAGCTTATATTTTGTGTTTTTGCCATCCATTATTGTGCGCTATCCCGAGTCCTGTTAGGCGTTTGAAGAAGTAGCTGTAACCCTCTCAGCTAGACCTTGCAAAATTTCCCACTATACTAAATTAAGTGGGCGGTATGAGGAACACGTTCCCAAGAATTTTTACTTTTAAAGGTTTTTAATGGATTTTCGTGTCGGTTTTGAAAGTCGTACTTCTTCTGAGTTGGACTTTGTTCTGTAATGCAGCCGCAAGTATGAGTATGCGGTTTGATAATAATAATAATAATAATAATAATAGTAGTAGTAGTAGTAGTAGTAGTAGTAGTAGTAGTAGTAGTAGTAGTAATAGTAATAGTAGTAGTAGTAGTAGTAGTAGTAGTAGTAGTAGTAGTAGTAGTAGTAGTAGTAGTAGTAGTAGTAGTAGTAGTAGTAGTAAGTGTAGTAATCGGTTATCGAGCCAGTCATTCCAGCGGTAAATTTTCAAAGATAGTCTTGTTTTGGTCTGCAAATGGGCATTTCTCAAGACCACTGCAGAAGCCGTTTTAGCTGATGTGAGTGTTACAGGGGTAAGAGAGTTATGATGTCATGTTCGTTCGGATAGTCGGAGTAGTGTAAAGTACTGTTCAAAAATCACTTAAAATATTACCCAAACAAAATAAAACGTGCGGTTGAATATTTTGAACAGATTAAGGCAGCAATTAATGTCTTCCAATCAAATAATATTCAACATATTCAACATCACATTTCTTACTAAAATGTTTCTCTCTTTGTTCTGGAAACATGTTAAGATTTTCTTAGCAATTCTATTAGCTTTATCCTCATGCGTATGTCCGACTTCCTATGCAGCTGACTATCTGTCTGCAAAAGTTTATTGGAATTTAATCAAGGTTTTTATGTGAGCTACATCTATTATTGTGAATTTTGAGATGGTGATTACATTAGCTGCCACCCCAGCCCACCCTCCTTCGTATGTCATGGGTGGGGATTGGACAGAATGCAAAACTGGCACCCTATTGTTTTCGTTCTGTTTATTATTATTATTATTATTATTATTATTATTATTTTTATTATTACGCTTTTTATTTTTGGAATACCGTCAAAATCAAATTGCCGGTACAGAAGGAACACTGGCTTTATTTATGTGTAGATCCTTTAAAATGTCCGCTACTTCTTGTGGCTGTATACTGATTTTACTTAGTCTATTTTCAGTTCTATGGGTAAAGTTTGGTAAATTATGGTCCGTGTCATTCACAAATAATATACTTGCAAAGTGGTTGTTAAGACATTCCGCTTTCTGTTCATTGGTGTATTCAAAGTTCTCTTCATTTCTGTTTGAAATAGCGAGTGGTGGATTCAGTACACTTTACCAGTGGTTTTAGTGATGGCAGCAGCAGCAGCAGCAGCAGCAGCAGCACCAGCAGCAACAACAGCAACCTCAACAGCAACAGCAGCTGCAACCGCAGCAGCAGCATCAACAGCAACAACAGCTGCAACAGCAACACCAGCAACACCAGCAACAACAGCAACACCAGCAACACCAGCAGGAACAGCAAGAGCAGCAGCAGCAACAGCAGCAGCAACAACGGCAGCAACAGCAACCGCAGCAGCAGCAGCAGCAACAGCAACAACAGCAGCAGCAACAGCAGCAGCAACAGCAGCAACATCACCAACAGCAACAGCAACAACAGCAACAGCAACAGCAACAACAACAGCAGCAACAACAGCAGCGGCAACAGCAGCAACAGCAGCAGCAGCAGCTGCAGGAACAGCAGCAACAGCACAACTGCAGTAATAGCAACAGCAACAACAACAACAGCAGCAATAGCAACAGCAACAACAACAACAGCAGCAGCAGCAACAGCAGCAGCAACAACAGCAGCAACAGCAGCAGCAGCAACAGCACAACAGCAGCAACAGCAACAGCAACAGCTCAACAGCAGGAGCAACAGCAGCAAAAGCAGCAACAGCAGCAACAGCAGCAACAGCAGCAACAGCAGCAACAGCAGCAACAGCAGCAACAGCACCAGCAGCAGCAACAGCAGCAACAGCAGCAGCAGCAGCAACAACAACAACAGCAACGGCAACAGCAACAGCAGCAGCATCAACAACATCAGCAACAGCAACAGCAACAGCAGCAACAGCAGCAGCAGTAACAGCAGCAGCAGCAGCAGCAGGAACAGCACAACAGCAGCAGCAGCAGCAACAGCAGCAGCAACAACAACAACAGCATCCACAGCACAGCAGCAACAGCAACAGTAGCAGCAGCAGCAGCAACAGCAGCAACAGCAGCAGCAGCAACAACAGCTACAGCAACAGCAACATAAACAGCACCCGCAACAGCAACAGCAGTAGCAGCAGCAGTAGACCTTTCCAGTTTTAGCTATGCTCCGCCCATCTCTAGCTAAGCTCCACCCACACCTCGCTCGTTTTGGGATCGCTCAATCCCTGAAATCTCTAACTATCAATTTCCAGATACCTATACAGGTAAGCTGTTAAATATTTTGAAATTAATATGAATGGGCGCTGCAATGGCAGCAACACCATCCAGTCAAATTAGTTTCAAAATATTCAATAGAATGTGTATTGAATACATGCGACATAAGATTCGTACAGTGTGTCGGATTATTATTATTTCGAATCACTCATGACGTCATTGCCATTCATTATGATGTCATTCTACACACCACGCAGTTGATTATGACGTCATATGGTGGATGGATAAAGTGGAAAGCTCCATTGAAATATTGCTAACATAAATTACCCAACAACTCAATATACTTTCGCCTTGAGAAACTGCTCCGTTTTAATCTGTCTGAACACGCGGACGACAGGGAAATCCTACTGTAAATAATACTTACCTACCAGGTATATTAATAATAATAGTAATAATGTTGTTTTGTTTGGACGTTGTTATCGTTTGAGGCCCTTCTTGTGTGATTTATTCCCTTCATTTTCATTTTCAAAATGAAAATGTCGGTTTTCAATCACACACGTCAGGCCTCAAAAGACCATGACGCCCTACAAAACAACCGTATTGTTGTATTACTGATATAGGCTTTCTTATTAAAAAATTCTTATATACTATAATTCAGTGGTATTAAAAATAAAACTCCAGCAGTGTCTCAATTTCAAGACGATTTCGGTGTAGTGATATCATAGATATAGTATATCCTGGATAGTTTGATCATGCGCATACCCTCACTACGGGGCTAGTTGTCGCGACCATGGATTACGTGAGTTCAGTAGACTGCACTCTCTTCGTCTTCTTCTTTTCGATCGCTGGTATCACACTTGGAGAGCCGTTCTCAAGATGAAATCTGTGGTTTTCTGCAGTTCTTCCACATGTCATGATTGCACTCGCTCATGGCCGCATATCACTGCCTGGCTGACGCAGAAAATCAACTGCATATACAGCCCTGAAAATTACTAGTTATTTTATCTTTTGGTAATTTGAAGAGAAATTGAACAAACGCAAATTTACATATTTTTCTCAGAAATAAAAATGATGATGATGATGATGATGCTGCTGCTGCTGCTGCTGCTGCTGTTGCTGCTGTTGTTGCTGCTGCTGCTGCTGCTACTACTACTACTACTATTACTACTACTACTACTACTACTACTACTACTACTACTACTACTACTACTACCACTACTACTACTACTACTACTACTACTACTACTACTACTACTACTACTACTACTAATACTACTACTTTTTTCTTTTTTTGATGACGCGATAAATGGATCGTGCGGAAATCCTTCATTATCCAAAAATATATAAAAGACTGACAAAATTACACATTATATTAACACTACAAACAAACGTTAAAAGAAATTAGACTTTCAAAAATTCATCAGTCTTTCCATCATAAATAATATCATTCAAAATATATTCTCAAAATAAAAATATGTACTACCGTAATACAATAAACGCCATACGTACATTATTATTACCAGTTTTTTAATAGGCCAGGGTAATTGATTTTGTTGCCGACAAAACGCGAGTATTTAAACACAAACGTGTTGTCAGCAGCACAGCGAACAATGGAAAATGTCGGCGCTGTAAATTACTACTACTACTACTACCACTACTACTACTACTACTACTACTACTACTACTACTACTACTACTACTACTACTACTACTACTACTACTACTACAACAATAGATTGTAATCGTGCCTTAAGCACTAACTCAAAACATGCTTATTGACTACTGTAATGTAGACGTCACTTACTGAACAATAAGAATTATTATAAAGTCGTGTTTACATTTAGAACCTGATTTCATATGTTAATTGTGTAGGGTCGGTGATCCAAACTCCGTGGTATACTGAATTCCGTGGCAAGCCTTCGTTTTCAAGCTATAGTGACATATCACACATATAATAATAATAATGATTTGTTTATATGTTGAAGCGTCTTATTTGACAGATCTAATCATACCAAAACCAGCTGAAATGCATAATTTTTTAGTTTTAATTACACAAGATTGCATAACCAACCAGGTGTGAATCCGTAGTAAAAAAATGGCCGCTGTTGGAAAATGCTCAGAAATGTTGACTGAGTTTTCAAAGGAAATTTCCACTTTTATAGGCGGCGTTCATTCCTACTATTATACTAGCATCTAGATCCGATTATCTAGTTAACAGATGGAGCTTTTTGGAGTGCTGGCTGCGTGGATGGCTTCTCAGCATTGTTTCAATCACAACCACCCTACTCCCAAAAGTTATATTAAAATGTGACCTAATTCCGTGGTATTGCGGATTACCTATTATAAAATTAAGAAACAGGTTTATTTGTTCTCCTAATCTTGATTTTGTAGAAGTGGATGTTAGAATCTCAATGATTTATGCATTTTGGCGAATTCCTTGAATTATTTCCATTATTTGAAGCATATGTTTGTTAAAGGGGTGGTCTGAGCATTGCCAAAACTGGTCCCATTTTAAATATGGCTCTAACTTATCAGTGTTTTGGAATAAAACAACTTCCGTGCCCCTACTGTAACCCAAGAACACTAAATAAAAGTGGAATGCATGATTTATTTCATTTATTGGCGTTTTAGGCATTTAGTATACTATTTTGTGCATTGCCATGGAGTTTGGCAGCCCTGACTTGCCAGATAGCGTGTAAATTTTGATGGGGGTTCCAAACTTTATTGCCAGATACTAACAAGATTTCACATAAATTTCCTATGAAACTTATATAAGCAGCAGGAGGATACTTAAAATAATTGATCGATTCATATACTTTTTCACCGGTTGGTATGAGTTTGGTGATTAGCCTACGGTAAGTATACGTTTTAGCTAAATACCATAGAGTTTGGTTACCCCGTCCTGCTACAGAACATTAGATGGTGTTCCGAATTGGGATATTCTAAACATTGACCGTCTGAATAACAAAATCGTGAGTCATGGAAGGCATATTCAAACAGCCCAACCTTCTAAGAACAGATGGTACCATGCACGAAAATTGAAAAATTTTCGAGCAAGTTTTCACAAATTATTTAGTGGCCAGTAGTCTGGACGTTAAATCGGATTCTGTTACGTGCGCAGTATTACTGCAATGTTTAGGCGAAGATTGTACACCTATATATAATTCATTTAAGTTTGCTACTGAAGCAGAGAAAACAAGTTTTGATGTTGTCAAATAAAGGTTCAAAGAACATTGTCAGCCAAGGAAAAATGTAACGTATGATAGGCATGTGTTCTTTACTACTAAGCAGTCAACTGAATCTATCGATGCTTACGTAACAGATCTAAAAGACAAAGCCAAACAATGCGAATTTGGTGAACTTCATGATTAGGGAGCATATAGTCCTCGGTATCCGTGATAATACAACCCATCTCAGATTGTGACGTGAACCAGACTTAAGTTTGTGAAAGCTATTGACATTTGTCGAGCTTCTGAAATTAGTGAAGCGCAGCTAAAAACTGTGAACCCAGTGAACTCTGAAGTTAATGCTGTGCGCTACAAAACAAAACAAAGCCTTCAGAGCAAAACAAACAATCAGTAAAATCGCCGCGTAGTATATATCCTGGATCAGCCTCTGCAGCACACAAACGGCAGTGGCAGAACTGTTGTCGCCTTCATGAACCTGGTCATTGTCCAGCCTATGGCCAAACTTGCAATTATTGCCGAAAACCAAATCATTGCAAAGTCGCTTGCAGGAAGCGTCGTTCAACTAAACCCGTACATATGGTTACTGACACTATTGAGAGATGATTTTAGTGAACTATTTATCGGATCAGTTGAACAAAACTCAAAACATGTTAAAGACTGGACGATTAATGTGCTTATAGATGACAGTCCATTAAATTTGAAATAAGATATCGGTGCTCAGACAAACGTACTCAATGCTAATCATTACAAACAAGTTACTAATGCGCAACTAGAGAAATCTAACACTAAACTAGTCTCGTATTCAGGGCACATGATCGAAACACTTGGCAAATGTACTCTAGTAGTAGAACATCGTGATAAATTTTACCCGGCGGATTTTATTGTCGCAGACACCAAATCAGCTTCAGTTTTGGGATCTTGAATCAGCTAAATCTAGTCAAAAAACTATGTGCTGTCAAAAACACTGATGACATATTAGCATCATACCCTGACCTTTTTACAGGTTTAGGCAAAATACCTGTGCAGTATCGCATTGAGACTGACCCGACCGCCTCGCCTGTTATTGCACCGCCCCGGAAAATGCCAGTTGCGTTGAAATCTCGCATCAGTAGAGTTACCTCGCATGGTGGAGACCGGAGTGATTGAACACGTCGATGGACATACGCCGTGGGTCCGTAACATGGTAACTGTTGTGAAGCCTGATAAGACTCGTATCTGTATGGACCCTTTGAACTTAAATCGCGCAATAAAACGTGAACATTACCCAATGAAAGCTGTAGACGAGGTGGGGTCGAAAATGCCTAATGCAAAATTGTTCAGCATAGTAGATGCACAGAGTGGGTTCTGGCAGATTCCCCTTGACGAGGAGTCCAGTCGTCTGTGCACATTTACTAGTCCATTTGGCCGATATAGTTATCGTCGTCTTCTGTTCGGAGTAAATTCCGTGCCTGCGATCTTTCAATTTGTCATACAGCAGTTATTCAGTGACCTTGATGGTACAGATGTCATCGTTGATGATCTCCTGTTTTAGGGTGGAAGCCGTGAACAGCATGATTCTTGTCTTCATGCAGTTCTCAATAGGTGCCACGAGAAAAAACTCAGACTTAACAAATCAAAGTGCAAAATCGCGATGACTGAACTCAAATATGTCGGACATTCACGAATTAGCTAAAAACTTAGACCCGGAAAAAGTAGGCGCTGTCATCGATTTTGATGTGCGATAACCGGTTACCCTTTCAGTTGATGTGAGCTCAAAAGGACCCTGTGCTACACTTTTGTAAGACCAGCAACCCGTTGCATATGCGCCACGTGCTATGACAAAAACTCAACAGCATTACGCTCAAATTTAAAAAGAAATGCTAGCCATTCTGTTTGATTGCGAGTGGTTTCACCAATATCTGTATGGACATACATTTGTTGTGGAAACCGATCACAAGCCACTCGTGTCAATTTTCAAAAAGCCCTTATTACAAGCACCTGCGCGTTTGCAAGCTATGTTATTAAAGTTACAGAAATATGATTTCGGTGTAGTTCATAAAGCTGGTAAAGAGTTAGCAATAGCTGACACTCTTAGTCGCACATTTCGGTCAGAAGAATTTCAGGACACTGATCTTGAAAGTTGTCTCATACTCCATGCATCCAATGAATGGTTACATGAAATCGAGTATGAAACGAATGATGACACGACTCTGCAAATGCTAAAGTCTACCATTATGCAGAGTTGGCCTGAATCACGTGCGGATGTTCCCGCTTGT
This sequence comes from Chaetoderma sp. LZ-2023a, assembly GCA_034401795.1. Taxonomy (NCBI): domain Eukaryota; kingdom Metazoa; phylum Mollusca; class Caudofoveata; order Chaetodermatida; family Chaetodermatidae; genus Chaetoderma; species Chaetoderma sp. LZ-2023a. The sequence goes on along the minus strand of CM067361.1, from coordinate 30,662,429 downwards.
GTTCTCCCTTACTGGAATCATCGAGATGAACTTTCAGTCTACAATGGTATAGTCTTCAAGGGTCAGAAGATCGTCATTCCACCATCACTTAGATCAGCTATGATAGTTCGTATCCACTCATCGCATCTAGGCATGACACTCTGCATGGCGAGAGCTTGTGATGCAATCTTTTGGCCTCGGATGTGTAAGGATATTGAAGACAGTGTTCCCAAATATAGAGTTTGCAATGAAAAACAATATAATAATACCAAAGAACCAATTATCCTTCACTCAGTTCCATCGAGCCCGTGATCCAAACTCGGTTCAGATTTATTTGAAATAGATGGAACTCATTATGGCATAATTGTTGACTAGTAAATTTATGGTTTTAAGCACACATTGTACAGTCCACATCATCCCCAAGCAAACGGGGTGGTCAGAAAAATCAGTCCAAATTGCTAAAAGTGTACTTATAAAAGCTAAACGTGATGGAACTGATCCATATTTAGCTCTTTTAGAACATCGTAACACACCTCGTGCTGACTTAGGATTACCTTCACAGCATTTATTTTTCCGTCGAACTAAGACTCTTTTACCAACATCAGAGACATTGTTAGAGCTTTGTGTAGTCCCTAATGGTCAGACAAACCTGATGAATCACAGAGACACTCAGAAACATTACTTTGATAGGCAGACCAGGACCCTTCCAATATTCCAACCTTGTGACATTGTCCGTTATAAGGTTGATAGGGAGGAAAATGGTTGGAATCAAGGTGTCATTAACAATTCAGCTACTACTCCCCGGTCATATAACATTACCACACCAGAGGGTATAAATATTCGACGTAATCATGTCCTTTTGTGTAAATCCAATGAGAAAATATCACTACCTGCTCCGTGCCATGAGGACATTGATTTACCAACATTTCCCGCTCCTACAATTGTACCACCACTCAATCACCATCCAAACAATTCAAACAATATTCAACCAGCGCCTAGCTCTGAAACATTTGTTGTTTCAAATCCAAGTCTAACTAGATATGGCAGAAAGGTGAATATTCCTGTGAGGTTCACGTCTATGACTATGTCCCGTAATATATAACGTCTTATTATGACTCTATTATGTCCCATAATATAACGTCTGATAATGACTCCATTATGTCCCATAATATAACGTCTGATAATGACTCCATTATGTCCCATCATATAACGTCTTATGGCTCTACAACAATGACTATATTTACATTATATTACTGTGCTCAGTTAATCAATGTTAACATAATAAGCATTTGACTTCTCTTTCAGAAAAGGAATGATGTAATAGATTGTAATCGTGCATTAAGCACTACCTCAAAACATGCTTATGCCCTACTGTAATGTAGACGTCACTTACTGAACAATAAGAATTTTAATAACGTCGTGTTTACATTTAGAACCTGATTTCGTATGTCAATTGTGTATCACAGAACATTAGAACTACTGCTGCTGCTGCTGCTGCCGCTGCTGCTACTGCTACTGCTACTGCTACTACTACTACTACTAATAATAATAATAATAATAATAATAATTTATTGAATGTAAAAGTTATGTCAAATATGTTGAAACTATTTTAAAGGGTAGCCGGAGCTGCCAGCACCAGCTTCTGTTCAAATTAATTTCGAAATCTTCAACAGCTTACGTATTATCATGACTGTTAACGTGATATACTGGGATTTCAGGTTCAAGTCGAAAAGTGCGATACTTGTTAGTAATGGGTCACTTATCTTTCCAGGGCATAGTGGTTTTAACCCCGTCAGTGATTGCCTTAATCCGGCTCGGCCTCTGTTATCAATAAATTATCAAACAAATTCAATTTAAAATACACATCAAAGTACTGCTTACAAACCACTTACTAAGGTGTAAGTGCCATATCTGATGTTTCCCTAGGTTTGAAAATATTAACTTATTTTACCAGGGCTGGATAGAAATCCAATTATGAGGTCACGTGACCCTACTAGGTAAACAATAACGACCAGATCAAGATTGTATGGTAGCTTACTATGACCCCATGGGCACTCGTAGAACGAATACTGTACAATAGGTATCGATCTAAATACAGCCAAACCTGTCTACAACGGCCACTGTATGGTCCATCAAGAAACGGTTATTAAAGACCAAGTACTATACGCAGCGAGATTTGTGTTCTGTTACGTGCAAATAACGCAACATATACTGACTAAAAAATTGTAGTATCATATTGTCATAGGATACAGATAATTTTGTAAATACTTCGTCGAAAGTACCAATTTTCGTACCTTCCCAAAAACGAAACTGAAACGGAAGTACTTGCGTCAAAACGTGGATGTGACTTCATCGGGGGACCTATCTTTCTGTTGACAAAAATGTACTCAAATAACGTGAAGATTTCTCGCCATATTCTCCAGGCAGCATTCACTAGAACGAGTATGAACTCATATCTGAGGGCCTGAAGATTGCGATAATGTGCCGAATTTAGGGTTAGATCATACCAATTTGAACCGTTGCCAGATTTCGAACAGGCACTAGCAGACGAGTTGAACTGGCATGGACGACAGAAATGCATGACTTCAGTTTCAGTTTCAGTTTTCTTTATTTCACTCAGTCCGTTATTAAACGGAATTTGAGGGTACATAAATCAATAAACATGTGACGGTAGAGATCTGTATACATGAGAGTACTGCAATTATTATTATTATTATTATTATTATTATTATTATTATTATTATTATTATTATTATTATGATGTTGATGCCGCCGCTTAAGGAGTAGCAGTAGCAATAGCAGTAGCAATAGCAATAGCAATAGCAATAGCAGCAGCAGCAGTAGCTGTAGCAGTAGCAGGTGTTGTTGTTGGTGTTGTTGTTGTTGTTGTTGTTGTTTTTGTTGTTGTTTTTGTTGTTGTCGTTGATAACAAATTTACTGTTGTTGTTGTTCTTGTTGATGATGTTGATGTTGTTGTTGTTGTTGTCGTTGTTGTTGTCGTTGTTGATGTTGTTTTGTTGCTTTTTGTTTTGAAAATCGTAAGTATTTACACATCCTGCTTAGTATCGGTCTATTACATATTGCGAATAGACCTTTCGTTTTGTCAAATGTATTCTCCCTTATATAATAATGAGGTATATATCGGTGTCTTTCTCTCACATAATTCTGACAGTGGAAGAGAAAATGGATTTCATCTTCTATAACATTGCATATACTACAGAGGCGCTCATTGCGTTCTATTCCGATCTCTTTGTCTCAATAGCGAGTTGGTGATTTAGCGTACGAAAGTGGCAGAATGTTATGGCGTCCCGGTATGGGAGTAATTTTAGGTATTTCTCGCGCTCAAAATTCGATTTAATTTGTTTATAAAACGTCAGTCGCGATGATTCGGCTAATGTTCTAGACCATTTTTCTATATATTGTTGCTCTAAAATATGTTTGGTTTGTTTTATTAATTGTCAGACTTCAGAACGTAGACTGGTCAGTAAATTACAAATGAGTCATTGTTTTTTCTATGTGAGCTAATATTGTATTATATCTGCCGCATTAAATTATAAAGTATCTATATATATATATATGCTCCGTATCAGAAAATAGACAATAATTTGCACAGTTTGTTTTAGTTTTAGTCAACACTTACAAGTTGTGATGGGACAATGATTGCTGTTGTAGTGACAAATACAAACCCTCCATACATGCACGGGTCCTGCTTCATTACTAAAAAAAACCAAAAATTAATTAATTGTTGTTTACAAACAGAAAACGCAAAGCGGTCCAATCATGGCCTGGGAAGTCGCTACGCTTTGTCTTACTACAATTACTGAAATATAGATAGATATACTGGAGTCATACGCAGGTTCATGACAGATGCTGTCCCGACGATGTCCCGCCTGTTTAAGCATTTGTAGCCAAGCATACCTGAAGTCTGCGTAACCGTTTAGGCAAATCTTCTGGAGAAGTCGCTTTCAGATCTAGTATTTGAATCCACATGTGTACAACCGTTTATACGAAACTGGCAGGGATTGTCAGTACATAGTAGAATGTATTTCCATGATTTAAGCACAGGTGGACATGTATGTTTTTCATGTGCCTTGTACTGTCTAGAAGTGTAAATGTGTATATATGTATAATATGTTATTATGAATACATAAGATGTATCCATCATATCTACATGACACAAGTCACAAAAGTTCCTTAACAGGTTGATGATGATTTGGGTGGCTAAAAATGACAAAGAGGCTGACAAAGAGGGCGTGTCATCTAACATAAATCTTCATTATCATCATCTACGTGGCATATGACAAAGACATTGGCTTGTTATGTCCACGGTTGTGTTTGTCATCTTGTTTCTTTATTTTTTATCATGCTGTCACTTTTCTGTGTCACTGTGATAATAAAACTACAATCTACATTGACACTTCCACAGGTATACCTACTCACCAAATATAAGAATTTTTCTGTCCAATGTATAATAACTAAAATTATATTCCGTTGAAGAATTTGATAATAATTTAACTGGAAGCCATTGCTGCCTTAGACATCAATGCCTTCCAGTCAAACCTTTCCCAAAATATTCAACAGATTGCCTTTATGATTGACCTAAGCTTGACAAGGATTGCGATATATGTAGCGATTTCGTTGAATCGATAATCTACTTTATGATAGATTATCTGGGCTGAAAATTAAGTAACATTTTTAGGCTACCTAACGTTGTCTAAATTTAGGGTTTGCATCATCATTGTTGCTGTCATCATGATCAGCATAAATTTGAAACCATCATAATCAGCATCATTATTGCTATCATTGTCCGCCATCATTATCACATACATTGTTACTTAAATCATGGTCACCATAAAACTGTAACTATCATAATTGTCACTTTCACCATTGCTAGGCCCATCATTATCACCATCATTACGGATGACTCCAATCTGTCGTTCAAGTATATGGCGTCATAATCAATTACATCACATGTGGGATGATGTCACAATCATAATTGAGATAAGTACTCCGTCATGAAGCTGGAACAGTCCGTCAAGTGTACAAATTGTATGTCTGATAGATTTACTATTTAATAATCATTCTGCCGATTCTATTGAAAATTTTGAAACTAAGTTGACTGTGCGCTGACTGTGGCAGAAACAGCACTCAGTCAAATTAGTTTCAAAATATTCATCAGGTTAGCTGATGTTACCTGTGTAAGTAAGTACCTTGATAATGGTATTCTAGGAATTCAGGGTTCGATCGATTCCGACACCGGTAAATCATGAGTGGAGCTTACCTAAAATGGGCACGGCATAGCTAGAAATGTATCTCTGTTATTGGTGGACCCACCATTATCTCCATCAGCCTTTTTACTGTCATCAATATCTGTCACAATCAAGATTGTAAGCGCCATAATTGTTACTCTCATCATGTCACTGTTGTCATCACCGTCATTGTCACTCATCACCATAGTAAGATACAGTCATCACCATCATCACAATCATTGTCACTGCCATCAGTCTTATCATCATCATCGTCACTCCCTTGATAGAACTTTACTATCATCCTCATCATCACCTTCATTGTCACCATCATTAGTATTATTGTCAATACTAACACCGTACACGCATTGTGATTGAGCTCATAGAATTGTGATATATTTATTTCAAGCCTTTCAAGCCGTTGGTGTGAGTGTGCACCACGTGTCACTTTGTGTGTGGACACAATGGATGATTACGTGGTGCTTTGGACTTCCGGAGGATAACAGAGGGAATTCGAATTGGGTGCTCATAAACCAGTCAATCATTCGTTCTCTCTTTAATTTCACCTGGGTTCACTTTCTGCAGAGTCCACCACGTATCAGAAATGAGGTCGGTGCCAATGACTCGGGTGTGCGTGTGCCGTCAAGATGTTTTATCCTATTATGAAAAATCATTGATTTAAAGGGCAATTCCGGGATGATAAAAAGTGTGCTTTATTTGAAAGATTATTACATGTTTAATGAAACTGCGCCAGAATAATAACCAGATAGAAATAGCGTAACCAACTATCGCTAGATAAAGTCGCAAAAATTGACAGGTTTTCGCACATCGGGGCGCTGCCATTTTATCGCGTCTAGCGACGTCAGCCCCGCACCACCGCTATTGATATGACTGGAGGAGGGAGGCCAATAGATGCGGGTATATATTTTAAAGAAGTATACGTAAATGATGATATCAGACGAACCGGTGAAGCGATTCCAATGATTCTAGGATTTCTAAATAGGTGCCGACCTCGGGATTAATATGATATAATGGATGTTAATATCGGGAAAGAGGTTCAAAAGACTTGAATATATACAAAAATTATTCATCTAAGATACGATCTGAGAATACCTTATCCTTTTTTTGGTAAAATTCAGCATGAGAAAGTTTTTGTCTCGCAGACTCTATCTTTGTGTATTGTCATTAAATTGGAGTGTGCTTAAAGCTGAAAGAAATGGCTTTTTGCCAGACCAATTATAATTTTGCTCACGTGAATATTGCCAGAGATATCACCAAATGAATTAACATTTTGACAAAAAATCTGGGAATTTTCATCACCGATAAATATTGCCCGGCAAGCTATAGTAATTTCAATAATTAAGATATGTTGATGGAATTTTTCCCATTATGTGATAACATTGTAAAGCATCGGCACAGCAAATTCTGTCATTGTAGCTGTAATACTCCTTCTGATATGGAATGATGGATAGAGCGCATCCTGAAAGTTGCGTTTGAAATTTTGCTAGCTTAGTTTTTCCCGCAGAGTGTATCTTTTGAACCACTAGACCGATTCTAACATCCCTAGTATTGGATAAATCTTCGAATTTGCAGCTACGGGTAGGTATCAGAATCATTACAATCGGTTCTGTGATTCCGCCAATATTATCATATCATGTTTTCTTGGAATATATATTTACACTGCCTGCGACACACACTATAACGGTATCTTGAGTCAGCTGAGTAATTTGACAATACGCACGTGTCAAGTGTGCCACTTCATTTAACCCTTATCGCATGGTGTAAAATGCGTAATAGCCTACTTACAGAGATAGTGCCGGGGTACATTTTGAAAAAAAATGTTGCTTAAACATGTTACTGTAATGCACAACAATGACTTACAGCTGCATTGTTACCAAAATGAACACATTCTGATAGGATAGAAAAAATGAAACCTATGCTTCAGCGGTCTAGGAGGTTAACGATTCCCCACCGACATCAGATACTAGAATTACTTGAAAAACTTACTAGCGTAACTGGACAATGTCCTAACGATTACAAATTAGCACACGTTAGGCCTCCATACATATACATATTTACGGTACAGACTTCGTGCTCGGCAAAGATAGCGTTGGTGCGAGGATGACGTCAGGATCTCGTGAAATCTCGTTCTCGTTGCAAGAAAATGGCGCCGCCCGGGAGATAAAATAATCCCATGTTTACGATGGTATAATTACTCATAGTATTTGTCCATTGGTTTTATTTAGGATCCAATATGTTAATCATCTAATAGTCTTTCAAATAAAGTACACTTTTACCAATCCCGCATTGTCCTTTAAATAAAATGGATTCATTGTACCTCTCTGACTTCTTTCATTTTCTCTTGTATTGGGCTCAATGAGAAACGATATTACCATTGTGGTATGTCTGGCCATACTTAGAGCTATTGACTTCAAACTTGGTGAGTGAGTACCTCTGGGCAAAAGCTACCATCCATATAATTACTAGGTCAGTCTGATCTACTTTCTGGGTAATACAGGTGGCTAATAAAAGTTTATGCCGTATATTTCGATAACTTCATCACAAATTGACATTATAAATTTAGTGATGTGAAATGATGATGTCGGAAACAAGATGAATCAAGAAACAATGCACCAATTGGCGCCGAGCATGCGCATAGAACGCAGTTCTTACTTTCTATTTCCTGGATTATAATCAGTATCAAATTGAAAGGAATTAAGAGTTTTTAAGACACAGGAAGCTTATGACAATGAAATAAGCAGCAGTATTTATTCATGTAATTATTTTTCATATGTCTATTCATTTCATACGTTTCTTCATATTTCAGAGTGATAAATTGTACAAGTTGTGAATAATGACAAGATGCAACTTGAAATCAAGGACAAAATATAAGCCCATGATATTAGGCCTATAATGAAGTAAAACTTGCCTAGATAGCATGGATTGGCACAGATTAGCGAATGCTTAGCGAAGGATGAGAAATTTAATGTTTATTTGCAAACCAAAATGACTATTTTTGACGATTTACCAATAATATCACTGGTTCCATAAACTAACCAGTTATTTCAGCGGTAAATTTTCAAACATAGTCTTGGTTTGCAAATGGGCATTTATGAAGAGGACTACTGGTCCACAAACACTAAAAGAAAGATTGCAATATAATACATCTTTTAGTATAGGCTATTGAGAGCAATACATATTGGGGTTGCCAGAACGAACTGGGTCATATACAGTGTATGTCCATTTGCTGACCAAGATTCAAGAAGAAGACTATTTTTGAAGATTTACTAATGAAATGACTGTTTTGGTAATCTAACCTGTCATTCCGGTGGTAAGCTTTCAAAAATAGTCTTTAGTTGGTCTGCAAATGGACATTATCAAGGCAACTACAGACATGACAGAATGATACAACGGTGACATCTTTTTATATATTTACTTACACTATTGACAACAATATATCTTGGGTGAGAGAACTGAGCTATAAACAGTGTACTGGTGTCTCCATTTGCTGACCAAGACTCCAAGAGATTACTTCCGAAAATTTACCTCTGGAGAGACTGGGTTTGTAACCCAAACAGTCAATCCAGTGGGAGATTTTCAAAAATAGTCTGTTGATTTGTAAATGGACATTTATCAAGGCCACTGCGGAAGCGCTAATGATGGAAAGGTTGACCAGCATCTAGTATATTTATTCATCATGAGGCAATGAGCACAATACACTTAATTAATACATATATTGGGATGCGTGCAATGAGTTATATATTTTATAATACATTGGTTCTCAATTTGGGGACCCAGATTCCAAGCAAACTATTTTTTTAATTTACCACCGTAATGACTGGTTCAGTAATCTAGCCAGTCATTCCAGTGGTAAATTGTAAAAAAAAATAGTCTTCTCTTGGTCGGCACAAAGACATTCCTCAAGAGCACTTCAGATGACGTCTTTGACTGCCTTGAACATTAAAGGGTTTACTTTAGCTATTATTACTAGGCCACCGAGTTGTGGTCAGTCACAAATTCTACTTCACACTCGTCAATTTGTACTACCCGTGGGCTAACAGTGGTAACAGGCTAGTGTTAATTTCTGTGAATGACACATGTAGGTAAAACTTTTCTCACTTTGTGACCAAGGATGCGCCGCGTCCACCTTGCAAAACTCCTTATGCCGTGGCGACCATCCGCCGTCCGTCCGTCAACCTTTGCTTTCAAACACTACTCATTAACTACTTGGCCGACTCCAACCAAATTTGGCTGGGAGGACCCTATGGTCGTAGGCTCCAGAGCCACAGTTCAGAATTTTTATTCATCAACTTTTTGGGGTGGAAATCTTAGATTTTATGAAAAATGTCCCGAAAATTGTCAAAATGATAAAACATATACTTTGCAAAAACAGAATCTTAGATTTTATGAAAAAAACTAACTGCTTGACATATTTCGACCAACTTCGGCTAGAGTGACCCTATCATGGTAGAATCCAGAACCTCTATTCTGAATTTTGATTGATCAATTTTATGGGTGAAAGTCTTAGATTTTCCAAATATTATCCATCATGTCTCTTTAAATGCAAATGGTTAAAATTCTAATGGTCCAGGTGAGCGCCACAGCCCCTTGGGCATCTTGTTTTCAAAATTCTGGTTGTTGTGTGGACTGTTAGTGAAGCATGGCGTGTGTGTATATGTGTGTTGAAGGAGGTTGGGGGAGGTTGTGGCTTGTCGGTTGTTAAGCCAACTTTTCCTGGCAGCAACCAATTTCATTAGGATCAGACATACTCAAACTGATGATCAGTGTAATATTTTATTGCTTAACAGAGGTCAGTGTTCTAGGGGAAAAAGAGAGGAACTATGACAACGGCACAGGAAATATGTTGAATATTTTGAAAATAGTTTTACTGGAACCTGTTGCAGCAACAGCTACCAGTCAAATAGTTTTCTAAATATCCAAATATGTTTAAATTCTGGTGTTCTCCGACTAATAGGTCACAATGCATAATTATGCCCCTCCCCCTCCCCTCACACCCTCGTCAAAGATAATATATAGCGTTGCCCTCGTTGCATCACACAGTGCATCGCAAACAGAGAGGTGTACTATGTATGTCTTTGCTGCAAATGACTAGACGATTGACTTAAATTACTGGTTTGAACTAGATAGACGAGCTAGACAGCTGTTTATTTATAATTCTTGATGTCGTGATTTGACTTTACCCAACCTTATATTTAGACAAAGGGCGTAAGTAGTAGTAGGCCATGTAGTATTTTTTTTGTTTCCTGCTGTTTTTGTTAGTGAGAAAGTGGGAGGTGGGGGAGTGGGGCCTTTCTACGCGTAGGCCTAAATTGGGTGTGGGCATTGTTTCATAACTTATCCATAAAAGCATTCCAAGTTATAACCAGTCAGGATAGCTATTTGTGCTTCTACTCGAAATCAATGTGCGCCGAAATGCAGAGAGCAGACGACGCCATTTTTGGGTTCGCGGAAATCGGCCCTCTTTGTATGTAATTTACCCACTACACCGTAATTTTTAAATTTTATTTGTTCAGGGACAATATGCAGCGAAATTCCGTTTGTTTTGTTTGCAGTATTACCGCAGCTATAAGCCACACAACGGTTAGGCATATTTGACAACATTCCGCGATCGCTCAACAGGGTCGCAACTGCTTATTCGCCATAGAGTTATCTATACTAGCTAGAGACATAGGTCGCGCTGCAATTTTGTCTAGCGCCCAAAAATAACATGCGTGTTTCATACACTGCATAGCATTTTTACGAACAGATGTGAAAAGGGAACTGGAATTAACATTTCACCAGTATGTACGCATTCTCTTTTATGATAGGGATCAAGTGTAGCTAAGTAAACATACACATACCAGTTTTCGTATGACGGTGATAATGACAGATATTGCATGTTTTCCACTTGTAGTCTATCGTTATTCTTTCCTTGCAATTATGATGAGCAATTGGGCAACAGCAGTAGTGATCAATAGATTCTTCAACCCGTACTTATTATTATTTTATCTATTTTGTTTACTGAACAGCAGTGTAATTAAAGCCTTTGTTTGACAGATTTGATTAGGACAAATTTAATTTTCTGGACTCGAACACTATTGAGCGACTGCGAGTACAAAAGCACTCTGGCCTACTGTAATACTGGTGATCTCTCAATTGGCCGTCAACATTTATCTGTTAGTAGCACCGACCCCAATGTCAAAGATGTAAAGAGGGCAGCCATTAAATATCACTTCTTAACTGGAACATATATTTAACTGGAACATATATTGTATAGTCAAGGCTAAGCAGATTCAATCAAAACAAAGTCACAATGTCCTTTATGTCGGATTGCAATCGAAGACTATACCCACATCCTTATCCAATGTGGTGCTCTGCATAACTATGGGAAACACAGTTTACAAGGTATAAAAGATGCAGTGACCGAATGCTGTGGTTCCCATCACTGGGATATCTTTAGTAGTGACCTTATCCTACTTACTCAACTTATTATAGACTGCACTGCATTGCCCACCTGTGGGGTACTACCGTATAATTCTGATCTTCTGTGTAATGTTGAACTACTCAGCAGACAACTCTGTTACAACATACATTGCGGCAGATTTCATATTCTCAACACCATATTAGGATGATTAGCCTATGCCTATAATGGTTCTCACAATGGATTTAGCAATGCATCTGCGGGTGTTGTGTTGAATTTATCCGGCCGTTCCACATATCTCCTAGGCACTTGGGATGCCTGGTCAGAGGGGAATGTATGACATCTCGTGTGGTTCACCTAGGGTTTTTCTTGGCACTACCCGATATAGCAGATGGAATTGACGATCTTATTTTTAGTCCCAATATAAACTTGTGATAAATCAACCAACTAATACTGGATTTCTTTTTGGACATCTAAACCTTTTCGTGTTGTGTTAAAATCGATTAACGTCTTAGCGCAACAAATAGTACGTTTGTACTTTATTTTAACTTAAATATGTTTTAAACTTATGATAAATTCTTAGATATTAATGCGTCTTAATGTTAGAATTGTATATTGCTCTTGTTCAACCACTCTACCTAGTTTGGTGTGTTGTTTTATTCTGTACTGCTCTTGTCCAACTACTCTACCTAGTTTTAGGGTGTTGTTTTATTCTGTACTTGTTTATTTAATTTTCTCTTGTTTATTACTTGCTTTTATTCTATTTTCGTTTGCTTATTATCTGATTTTAACTATTATCACTACGGTGGGTGCTCATATCAAGAGGAAGATTATACGAACATAACATAACAACGGCCATTTGCAGACCAAGAGAAGACAATTTTTGACAAATTTCGTATTAATATCTTAGGAGAATTCACTATCACTATACACACTCATTCACTGTCTGGTTCTCTCTCGCTATCTAATCTCACATGTCTTGTGGCGCGTGCATTACATCTACAAGAAGCTTGATAGTCGCAGCTCGTCCCTCCCTAGGGTTAACTCCACTGGGTGCCAGAAAACAATGCATGTTACAGAAGACATTCTCGCTCTCTCTCTCTCTCTCTCTCTCTCTCTCTCTCTCTCTCTCTCTCTCTCTCTCTCTCTCTCTCTCTCTCTCTCTCTCTCTCTCTCTCTCTCTCTCTCTCTCTCTCTCTCTCTCTCTCTCTCTCTCTCTCAAGAGACAATTTTTGAAAATGTACCACTCGAATGACTGACTCGATATCAGAACCAGTCATTCCAGTGATAAATTTTCAAAAGTCTCCTGCAGATGGTCTCTGATACAGCGGAACTCTTGATTTTCTTGACTACTAAATGGTTGAACATCATAAGTAACCGTTTAAAGATAATAATTCGTTAGAAAATCGATAATTTTAGTGTTGATTGTCCAATTGCATGGCAAGAGAAGACAATTTTTTTGAAAATTTAAAAGTGGAAAATCTATGTCAGTAGCAGAACCAGTCTTTCAAGTGCTAAATTTTCAAAAATAGTCTTATCCTGCAAATGGACAAGACTTGCATCGTTCAGCAAATTTAGCTTTTAACTAATCTTGACAATAGTTAAATGGCAGAACACATCATACGTAACCATTTAAGGGTCATAATTTGTCAGAAAAACTAAATATTTGTGCTTATCAAGTGTCCTTTTATAGGACAGGAGAAGGCTATTTTTGAAAGTTTACCATTGAAATAACTTGGTTAGCAATTTATGGGCTCCAGTGGTAAATTTTCCAAATTATGATCTCTGGACCTACAAATGAACATTCATCAAGACCTATGTGACTTGAAAACTTATAAACATCGGGGGAAATGTCAGTGCTATGTCAGGGAATTTATTCTTCAAAGTCGCTAAGAACGGTGACCCCTGTATATTGTTTAAACAATTGCATAATGATGCCAATGATATGATGATGTTATGATAATAGTCGAAACAATAATCTTAAATAATAATGATGGTAACGGTACTAGTGAGTGTTATAATGATGATAATGTTTGTAATGATAATATGTAAATAGTTATTTGTAAATAGTGTTCATGTGAGTAGCCCATATGTCACAATGACTTGAAAACTTATAAATATCAGGGGAAAAGTCAGTGCAATGTCAGGGAATTTATACTTCAAAGTCCCTAAGAATGGTAAACCCCGTATATTGTTATAATGGCCTCATAATGTCAATGATATGATGATGTCATGATAATATTCTAAATAATAATATTAAATAATAATGATGGTAACGGTACTACTGAGTGTAATAATGATGATGATAATGTTTGTAATGATATGTACATAGTTATTTGTAAGTATTGTTCATTTGAGTATCCCATATGTGACAATATGACCTGGTTTTGTAAATAAATCGAAATTGTATTCCACAACTTTTGTTCATGGTCCGAAAAAATCAAAAAAATATCTGGAAAAGGGATGGTGATGGTCTGTAATCTCTGATTTCTCTTGTTTATCAGGTTATTACTTTTAATAAATCTATAAATTTTTCTGATCCATTTCTTTGTTCCTAAGATATTTACCAATTTCAGCCATGCATATCAAGATTAAGTAGCATTGTTACCACTTTATTATGATAAATATTTTGAAACTAAACTGATTGAAAACAAAATATTCAATAGTTATTGGGGAAAATTTGAATTTTCACCAATACAGTGATTGCCTTGGTTAATCTGTAAATCTGTTTGTCTGTCGGCTTCCAGCCTTGGTTAAGTTCTCGGTAATGGTTTAAGCTCTGCATATATTGTCTTATATCAGGAATCGCTAATCATATTGAAACTAAATTTGGATACATGGTTACCTTATTGTAACTAAATTTGGACCACTTGTTACCCTGAGATAGTGCAATGACAGTGATGTCACAAGGTCAATGTCATCGTGACATTGAGCAATATTCGATCTTTTTCTAGTTAGGTTTTTAGTTAAGTTTCTGTAAATTAACTGTGTGTGGTGTCTTATACCTCTGGATTTACTTACCCCATTGCAACCAAATATGGACACATGTTAATACATATATCAAGAGAACGCATAATATCTTGGTATGGCAAGTATGATGATGTATCCAGTCCTCAATCACAGTATCTTTAATCCCTGTTTTTTATTCGTGAATACTCATTATTTCCCTGTATGTGCGTACACATACGCAAGAACAAAATGCCAAAATTCTTGCTAATATTGCATCAGTGTACCTCTCACGTCTTGTTCCCGTATAACAGTGTCAAAATGGCACATGAGAGGGAGCTGGAAGATGTAAACTAATAGTCATATTGTCTACATGGCAGATTTTAAAATTGGTTTGGTGGATGTAGCTGATTTTTTTCTTGTGGGGAGGGGGTGGGGGGTGCACGGCACAAGACTCCCCCTGAAAGCTTCAAAATTTTACTGATTAGCTTGGGGACGCAGAAGACTGGACAGCCATTTCTTGTTTTCCCATGATTGATGCTTTTTTGAGGGGTTTGGTGGTGGTGGATGGAATGGACATGGTAAGGGGCATGGCCACAACAGGGCCTAATACATGTATCATAGTTGTTTGGGGTGGGATGGGGGGGGTGACTTGTCCCCTGTTCCGCTGATTATATTTAAATATATCAGAATCCATTTTGAAAACAATATGACTAAAAGTTACTTTTTAACGAAAGTTATTTCAAAATAATCGGTAACATTTCAAGATAGCTAAATATAGAACCGGTTGAATATTTATGAAAACATTTTGACTCTCAGGCAGCTAAAGTTTTCAATCTCAGTTTTTAAGTAAGCGGATTTCTCTCTACACGTTAACACATGGTTACCTATGTTGGTAATTAATGTCATGCCTATATCATGGGAGGTATGGTAAATACGAAGGTTGCTAACCATTTTGAAAATGATTTCGCTGATTCGGGTAAAAATATCCCTGAAAATCGGGGATCATTTAAAACAATTGTCCAACTGTATATGTTCCAAATTTAATTTTTTTAAATCGTAATCAGTTTCACTCAGCAGTGGTTTGTTTGTTGTATATGTAGACATGGCATAGAGCAATAACGGTAATGAATATTAATGACTATTTTGAAAGGAATTTCGTTGAAATGTATACATCTACTTGACTGATATGGCTGAAAATCGGAGATTATTTAAAACATGACCCCTTCTATATACGTTCCAAATTTTATTTTAAAATCGCAAGTGGTTTTTACGCAACAGGGGTTTGTTTGTATATATAGAGCCGCCATCCCGTGTTTACATGTAATAGCAGTGTCGCTCGTTTGCCATCTTCGTGGCCGCGCCAGCCGGGCTGATCTCTAAACATTGCGTGTAAATTAGTACAGTAGAAATTGACATGGACCCGGACATTTTGTATAACAGACAAATTTTTGTTTTAATCACTTCGGTATGGCCCAAAATACATCCCAGAAAAATTCTCCAAAATTCACACATGGGGAAATATGTTTTTTAGAGGAAATTCAAAATGGCCGCCAAGGCCATGACCAATAACCAGGTAATATGTATTTGGACTCTAAAAACCCGTGTTTTGGTAAGTGTTGTACAGTTTAAAGTGTCATCATCAAAATCACTTGATAAACTATAAATTTAATGCGAAACACAGCGAACAGGCAGAATGGCTGAAATTTGTCTATGCATTTTCACTTTCAAATTTCGAGCTGTTAAGGCAGTGACCTTCACATTTACAATGTATGCTACAGGGAATGCCTTTCTTGGAGCAACTACACGAGGAGCACAGACGTGTGCTGCTTTTACACTGGCACCGTATATTTAGAAGTAGCTCCGGAGGCGCTGCTGACTTGTCCGTAATGATCGCCGTCACTGATCCTTGTTCTACTGCATGACCATACTCTTCTTTCTTTAACACAGTTTTTAGGTGAAGCCATGTGCTTGCTTGGAGATGAACCCGAAGGCTATGGAAGTATGCTGCCCTACGTGTGGGTGGTATCCTTTCAACTGGTACATGCTTATGAGAGATGGCAGTCATGTATCTGAGATTGTCTAAGCCAGGACTTCTTGATCCAGCACTATACAAAGACGTAATGTACTTTTCAACAATAACCATTATATCCGCCTTTGATCTGGAGATGTCGCCAAATGCAAGTACATCTTGTCTGAGGGTTGGTGAAGATTGGATCATTTTCATATGCTTTACTTTGCATATAAAGCTGATGTCGTGTCACATCCAGACATACTATGGACGAATGGCAGGCACATACACAATTCCTTGCCTAAGATCTCTGTGGCCACTTTGATGCATAGCTTATGTTGCTTTGTTTGCAGGAAAATATTTGCAGAGGTGCTTGCATGATAGAGGAGTACGATCAATATGTCTGTATCGTCAGCAACAACTACCGTTGTTCTTTCAGTTCCTGCCAATTCTAATGCTCTCCTTACAATCACCACATCAGCATCGTCTTCATCTACTGCATGTACCACCTCAACACCTGTATCTGATAAATGTTTTGCCAACAGATTTATGGTATTCTGCTTGCTGCGTTTGTTTGATAGAAATCCAGTTTTGTTTCCTGGAACAGGTGTGTTGTCTTGGACAGCTACATCAGGAGCGCCAACTTGATTAAGCCGTCGTCCCTTCTGTTCTTGATCTTTTGTGGTCTCAGTTTGATAGTTATCAAATATAACGCATACAGGCGCATCAAGCCTCTGATAATGTACTACTGATGCTACGAATGAGCTACAAACGGTCTCCATTGTTCCAACCTTAGGCCATGGTATCCGATGCAAAAGTGCGCAGCCATCAAATACTCTTGCAGCTGGCTCTGTTGTCTCTTGCTGTAGCATTGATGTGTTCATTTCAATTATATACTTCGCCAGTTGTGACTTTTGCGATTTCCTCATAGTTCTGTCATCGTGGAAGAGGGCGGGACATACCGTTGCAAGCTCGTATTCAAAGATCGCTTTGTCTGTAGGTCCTGAAACAGATGCAGTTGACATTAAGCGATGGTACAGCTTCTGGGAAGACATATGGACATCTTCATTTCATGACAGCAAATGTTACAGCTTGATCTGCTTTCTTTAGCGTAATGTCATAGGTCATAGGAAGCACTGAGTCCCAGGGATGAGAGCATATCTATGATAACACGGGAGCGGGTAGACTGGTGGATGAACACACCAATGGACAGAAGGAGTGGTGATACAAATGATTGCTTTCCAACAGCTTGCATGATAACATGACATACAGATACCATCTTAAGTTTATTTTTCAACTTGGCAGATTCACTACGAGGTTCGGAATAGATACATGAAATAAGATGTTTCAATGCATCTGGTACCTCGATTTCAAGCTTTTCAAGGTCTAAACTGGACGGTTCTGGATACACATCTGATGGTTGATCAATATCTTTAATTGTTTGATTAATCATAGTTCCCACCAGTCTAACAAGTCGCATAGTGTCATCACTCTCGTCACTGGTTGATGCTGCATATGATTCGTGTATGATAGAAGATGCTCTATCGGTCAATGTGACCACGCTTGTCTTGCCTTCAACCTGGGATAGTGTCACATCTGTCCCAAATCGGCCGAGCAGACGACGCTGGACGTGCTTTATGCTATATGCGGGTACACCATTTGGCAAGTAGGTGGTCAATTGCGTACGAAGGTCGTGTAAAGTGAACTGGCGCTGTTGCTGTTCTGGTGCTGTTAGCCAATTGCATAGATGGTTAAAGCCCACATCATTCATTTCATCAAAGTTCCGGGCATTACTTCCAGAAGCACCACACGAACTGATGTTTCTACAAGAGATGAATTCTTGCATACATTGACGATGATATTTGGCTTTAACAGCACATAGGTCACCTGCAAAAAGTCTTCTTGCTTTAACATCATTCGCTAACGAATCGTGCCTTTTGCCACATGCGTTTAACAAGGTTCCCTGGACTACACTGAGTTTACCCTTACTAACATATTCAATATTGCTTATGTGAGAATGCCGTTCAGGGTGACGGCGGACAGCATCAAAGTCAAGCTCTTCAGCACATATCAAACAATGAGTATGGTAATCATAATGATTAGATTCGGAGCGCAGTGTAGGGGTAGATGGTCGCACTCCTTCATCGTTTCTGTTTTGCTGTTGCACTTTTGCAATATTTCTAGGCAACGTGTAATTTTTGTAGCATTTATCGTGTACATAATGTTCGTTCGACAGAGATAGTTTCAAATCAATACCATCTCCACGAAGCTTTGAAGCGTCAAGCAGCGTTGAAAGCCCTTTATGACTAAGTTTTCTAGAACTGCTGCTATCATGGGAAACATTACATACAACACATGTTTTTTCTTGCGTAGGGTCAGACATAATTGTACTAAACCATTAATTAGCATGAACAATGTGATTTTGACTCTATATATTTATAGTTTTATAATTGAATCGACTTAACTTACTTCAAGTAACATTTTCTAAATTTACCCCGGACTATATATTATTGTAATAGTAAGAATAATAGCGTTAGGAATGGTTATATCATTGACTGCATAGATGCGATCAACATGCTGTCCATATGTGTAACTCTCTCCGTCAGATCTTTAAAAAAACTGGCCATACATTGATGTACAATGTTCTGGAGTTCACACTCATGTATCAAATCATATATGGTTGTTATAGACAGGTTTACTGATTAATTTTAATTTACATTAGTATGTCTTACAGGTTATTTGACTGGGATCTGTTGTCATATACACAATTGACAATAGCAATTGTCAGTAGGTCTAATTTTATAAAATTCTCTGCAGATTACCTATTTATGATAAATATTTTTTCACATTTCGTTCCCTAACTTCAAAGGGTTAAAAATCAGGTTTCCCCAAGTGTGAATTTGTGAGAATTTCTTGTGTGGACTCTGGACAGTCATAAAAAGTGTTTGGAACACAAAATCGTCTGTTATACAAAATGTATGTTGATTCCTACTGGACTAAATTGTGGAGTATCCACCGCGCTGTCTCTCGTCAATATAACTACCTCTATGTTATTCTCGCTGTCGAGGCGCACCCTCCGATGATGTCATACGATATAGAGCTTTTCTATTTCGGTTTTTTCGAGGACAAGACAGAATTGCAAATTACAACGTAAAACAGAGTAATATTTTAAAATAAATCATTTTATTATATTATTTATTGCACAATCTTGTATACTACAGCCACTTTTGCTACTGTTGTGCTTGGTCTTTAAACACAGGTCGCCGCTTAAAGGTACACAATCATACCAGAATGCTTGAAAATAAAATTGTTAAAATTGTGTTCTTTTCGAGGCTTAATGTGTCTATATGTAATGAAACGAAATAAATCTTAACATAAGGTGATATATAATTTTTTAAGTTGTAAAATTGAAATAGAGGTTCGTTCGTGCCTCTATTTCAATTTCGCAACTTTAAAGAATTATATTAATTTAAAATGAAATCATCACATGTTAAGATTTTTTTCGTTTCATTACATATAGGCTCACAGTTTAAGCCTCTAAAAGTATATAATTTAAACAATTTTATTTTCAGTAATTTAGCTGTGAATAGGCACCTTTAATACAGATCATGGGATATGCCTGCTAACTTACGGGCTAAAAAGATGGTGGTCCTTAAGACGGGTGTTCGTAACACCCAGCATCTTTTACACATATAAAACGAGTCTCCTGTATTGGCTGGACGAGCAGTTAGTTACACGGTTATGCGAGATCGATAAGCTTTGGTCAGGCGAGGAGCTGATTGGATAAGAGTCAGCTTACGAAGATGCTGTAGCTACCAGTGGTATAATATACGTGCCTTTGTTGATGCGGTTAAGATTAATAATGCACTGGTAAAGATAACGTTGTATTCTCATATTGACGCTAGTACTAATACAGAGGTGAGTATTATTCTCACTACCGCCTTGTTTTAGAAATGTATTGTTTGCTACTAACTATATATTAACATTACATTTATATACTTCATTACCCTCGGCCCGTGCCGGCAAGAGGGTATTGTAATTCACCTTGCCAGAGTATCCATCTATCAATCCGACAGCATATTACGTCAAAATTTGCTACGCCGGCGTGTAGGATGACGCCATAAATGATTCTATATGGCCCGGCTTTAACTCTTACTAGGCCGACACGTACGAATTGTATGTCTACTATTTAATAAACATGCTGTTTAATATTTTGGAATTAATTTGACTGGACGCTGTTGCTGCCATAGGCAACAACAGCGCCCAGTCAAATTAGTTCCAAAATATTCAATAGCTTACCTGAACAGTTTTCTGGAAATTGATAGTCAGGGAGTTCAGATATCGATCGATCCCAACACGAGCGGGATATACTCTTTTTAAATTGGCACGCTTATTTAGTGTTATGTTGGGTGTAAATCTATGCGTTATGAACGTTCATTTGTACAGCAGTTATTAAAATATCTGCCATGATACCGGATTTCGAATTCTCTTCTTACACGTTACTTTTAGTGTAGACCCCGTCTATCTTGTCTAGGAGCCCACCAACAACCAGATACTTTAAAAGTTCTACTGACGTACTGCGCTTAGATTTCTGTCATGTCCTCGTGTTGTTTCCTCTTCTTCAGATATTCCACCATTAGTAGGAGTAGCAGGACGCAGTTACCAAATTATGCTTTGATATAGCAATTTATGATGATGTAAACTTAGCTTGGTGTGATAGGTGATAATCCACACACTGCTGGTATATTATTCATTAATACATACAATTCTCATTTTTGCCTGAATGCAATGTATAGCAAGACATACATTTGTATGTGCCTGATTTAAATTTATTTTTCAATTAGGACATTTTAAGCAATTATATAAATTTTATATCTGTAGCTTGCAAGATTTTAGCTTGTGTGAGAGATAAAAATAACCAATTGCGATCACCACCGCTGTCTCAGTGTTGCACTCTACATATTATAATGTTTATGGGTTTTATTTGATTATGCGGGGATAGACCCCTTTCCATGAACTAATGCAACACGTCTACGATCACACAGAATAGCACAATCAACTTTTAAATGGCATAATAATCGAATCAAATTTGAACCATGACACTGTTTAATGTGCATTTAAATACCCTGATACAGTCCTTTCACTTAAAGGTAATGTATTGGGAGTGATATACAGCCAAATCTGACCGAGTGGATACATCCATATAATGGACACTTGTTGACTGATGATTACGCAATGTGAAGCATGCCACTGAAGCAGGCTATAAAATACATGAGGGTGTGAATACGCTACAACAGTGGGAAGAAGATTGAGGGCGAGACGTCAATGAAGTCAAAGACATTATCCAGCATCTTCTCACTCATGCTTGGAGCGAGTACCCTACCACAGATCAGCACACTCACCTTTTTGGCTTCAATCTAGACTGCCTCCTGACATGAAAGCCCTATATTGAGTTGATGGAGGTGAGGGCCATCAGAAAGTGTAGTGTTGTGAGGAAGCTCTTGGGAACCACATGGCGATCAAACTCCAATATCCTTAGAACTGTCTATACAGTTGCAATACAATCCGTGTTGAAGTATGCCTTAAGCACTTGAAACAATGTGTCAAAGATGAAGAAATCAAATCTAGACATGGTGCAAAACCTTGGACTCAGAAGCATACTTGATGCAATGAAAATTGCTCCTATATCCATGAAAATAGATAAGACAGCCAGCATCCAACCACTGGAAACCTAAAGCGAGAAAAAGATTCTGATACAGGATGAAAATTTCAAGCGAGACATGGATCACCCTCTCCAAATGAAGTTGCAGGCTCTAACAAAGAGCTGCCTGGAGCAACAGAGCAAGAGACTAGCTGAAGAAATGCCAGGAGAATGTAGGTGTTGTCAAAATAATCCAGATCGCTGTGAGATTCTGACACACCAGGTCTGGTCTACAAAGCCACTCAGTGTCGGAATAAGGATCAGCGCTCCTGCACTCACTGGAAAACAAGAACAGACTGATGCCACACACAAAGCCCTGGCACAGCAAAAAATCTACCAGAGCCATAAGAGACAGTGGTGTATTCAGCCAACACATATGAATACCTTCTGAAACCATCTCTGTACGCAGTGGGTCCCTCTTTTCCAACCGCAAAGTGGCAATAATTGCCCTCCATATAGCCGCTGACCACCTGAGGGGGATCTTGGATGCCCTCCCATATTGAATGTCAAGGTGACTGATCAGCAGTACAGGAGGAAGGGTTGTGAATATAAAATATACTGTATATACGCTTTAGTCTATTGCCAATTTGCATCTTATCACTTTCAATTGGTAAATGTCAACTTTCAGGGGTTAGGTTTGGCAAAAGGTGATCTCTCATGGAATTGATATTTGTGAAATTCCATGCATCAATGATCAGAATTGGCACCATATCATCCTTCAGTGTTCAGAAGCGGTAACAAATCCTGTTTCTTGGAAGAAATATCATTTTTCAGTACTAAAAATATGAAAATTATTGTCTTTCAGTGTTTAGAATTGACAACATATCAATTTTCCTCACTCAAATTGGTAAACGTTATCTTTCTGCGTTAAGGTTTGGCAAAAGGTCATCTCTCATGGCATGACATTTGTGAAATTCCATACATCAATGATCAGAATTGGCAACATATTATCCTTCAGTGTTCAGAAGTGGCAACAAATCATGTTTCTGGGTAGAAATATCATTTTGAGCATTAAGAATGTGTAAAGTATTGTCTTTCAGTGCTTAGAATTTAGAATTGACAACAGATCAACTTTCCGCACTCACAATTGGTAAATGTTATCCTTCAGGCATTAGTTTTGGCAAAAGGTCATCTCTCATAGCATGACATTTGTGAAATTCTATGCATCAATCAACAGAATTGGCAACATATCATACTTCAGTGTTCAGAAGTGGTAACAAATCATGTTCCAGGGGTAGAAATATGATCTTTCAGCACTAAGAATTGGTAAATTATTGTCTTTCATGGCTTAGAATTGACAACAAAATCAACTTTCCTCGCTCACTATTGGTAAATGTTATCTTTCAAGGGTTAGGTTTGGCAAAAGGCTATCTCTCTTGCCATGACATTTGTGAAAGTTCATACAATAATGATCAGGATTGGCAACACATCATCCTTCAGTCTTCAGAAGTGGTAACAAATCAGGTTTCAGGGTAGGAATATCATTTTTCAGCAATAAGAATTGGTAAATTATTGTCTTTCAGTGCTTAGCATTGGCAACAGATACCACTCCGACATTTAATACTGTTGTGGTTCAAATTTGATTTGATTGTTATGCCATCTAACGTTTGATTATTTTGTTCTGTGTGATCGTAGACGTGCTGCACTAGTTCATGACAAGGGGGTCCATCATCCCTTAATCACATAATAGCAATGAACATTATAATATGTAGAGTGCAGCACTGGGACAGTGACCGTGATGGTGTTTGTTTTTTGTGACTTTCAGACCAGCTAAAGACCGGGTAAGCCAGATATAAATGTATTGCTTAAGATGTCATAATTGAAAAATAGATTTAATTCATGCACACACGTGTACGTGCCAAGTTGCCCACATGTATTTGAAAAAATGTATGTATTGGTATATGTAAATACATTGCATGCAGGCAAAAATGAGGGTTGTATGTATTAATAAATAATATACCAAATGTGTGTGGATTATCACCTACCACACCAAGCTAAGTTTATGCCAGCATAGATTGCTATATTATAACATAATTTAATAACTTGATCATGATCCTCATACTAACGGCAGAATATCAGAAGAGGAAAACGACACAAAGAAATGACAGAAATCTTAGCTCAGTATATCATTTTAAAATATCCGCTTGTGATTCTCCTAGACTAGATAGACACTACAACTAACATGTAAGAAGAAAATTCAAAATCCGGTGGCATGGCAGATATTTTAGTAACTGCTGTACAGATGAACGTTTATAAAGCATGGATTTACACCTAACATAACACTAAATAAGCATGCCAGTTTAAAAATAGGACATAAAAGAAGAGTTAGCGATTTAAATTCTGAGCTGAGGACCGCAAGGGCAATGTCCGCGCTCTTTAAATCAGTAATAAACGCGACGCAAAGAGTGTGCAATATTCCAGATAGGCCAAGCGTGCTGTACTGTAGGTATGGGGCTGGCATCTTTTGTGTATATATTTCCAATGTTTTCTAAATTGTTAATACGTGTCTATTTCGTTCCATCTTTGGACAAATCTTCACACAAATTTCCTCAGGAATCCCAATCTGCCTTCTAAAATTAAATCAGATAAGGAATGGCAGAGATAATGCATACTATAAAATAGGCGTATGTACTACATGCAGACCCTGTAGTACCTATGACGTCATATCACATGGCTTCATAGTTTTGTCTGGTTGTTACAACCGTATGTAGCTTGGCTGAAGAGGAGCTACGGTGTATTTTCATTGGACACCAAAAAGGTATGAAAGGGCCTTTATCGGCCCAGAAACGACAGGTGGGAAAGGTAGAAAATTACAATACCACACAGAATGTTAACAAATACAAAGAACCAGATAGATCGTCCGTGTAACATCTTGGAGATCCATATTCCACCCCACCCCCACACCCACCCACACCCCCACTCACTCCACCCATACTAACTTATCCATACTAACCAAAGTACCATCTAATCTATTCTATTCTTCTATCTAATATCAAATCGTACCAGCTGATAAATTTACAATGTAAAAATTATAATAGTAGTCAACGGAAATGCCGACAGAATAGATGATTAGATCTATGACTGAGGAAGCTTTAGAGTCAAGGGCACTGTGCCGTGGATGTACTGAGTGGCCCAGTCTTTTGTGATGGCCCACAGGTCGAAAGGCATATATGGTTAGGTTGACACAAGTAAACCTAGCGGCTGAGAAATTTGGTGAATCGACGATCACTAATGTAAGTTAGATTAGGTCCGAATCACACGCGTCACGAATAATTGTGATCTCACCACACCAAGCTTCCTTTCTTCATTTTATACGGAGCAGTCATCCACGATCCTCCCTTTTTTTTACTCTTGGATTGAGGGCCGTTGCTGTCACGAAAAAGAAAACCGCTGAGTACTCTCAGCCTGGTGTCTACAAGCAGTGGTCTAACTAGTCGTAGCTCATCTTCATTGCAACTGGCCTGGCGTAGTACATCTAGGATCTTTAAGTGTTACTGCGTCTTAATCACAGAGTCAAACAGGTGTGTTTCTTGTGAACTATGCATGTATACCATCATCACCACCTGTTAATATGTATTCAAGCGAGGGCATTTAATATGAAGATGATTGTTATAGCAACAGAGCATTAATTTTTCCTAAAGGTGAATATTAACAGCAAAATGACTGAAAATAAAATTGTTTAAATTGCTTACTTTCAGAAGATTAAATTGTGGGACTATAAGCAATGATACGAAATTAATCGTAGCATATCATGACTTCATTCTGTATAAATAAATTAATATAATATTTAAGTTGTAAAATTGAAATTGAGACACGAGTCCCTGATTCAAATTATAAAACTTAGAAAATTATATTAATTTACTTGTAATGAAGTCATCATATCTTAAGATGTATTTCTCATTACATCTAGGCCTACAGTTTAAGCCTCTAAAAGTACACAATTTAAACAGTTTTATTTTCAGCCATTTCGCTGTGTATATGCGTATTTAATCTCATTTTTTAATATTCAGTATCTTCTCTATTATACATCTCTAAGCTGATTAATGTATGTATTGAGGAATCGTTTAGCTATTCTTCGCCAATCATAGCTAGGCTCAGCCATCTCTAAACTGATTAATGTATCTGTATCTATTGGGGAATCGTTTAGCTTTACTCCGCCATTCATAGCTAAGCTCATCCATCTATAAACTGATTAATGTATCTGTATCTATTGAGGAAGCGTTTAGCTATACTCCGCTAATTCATAGCTACGCTCAGCCATCTCTAAACTGATTAATGTGTGTATTAGGGAATCGTTTACCTATACCTCGCCCCAATTCATCGCAAAGCTCAGCCCACACGTTTCTCGTGTTGGGATCTATAGAACGCTGAATTACCTGAATCTCAATTTCTAGAAACCTATGCAGGTAAGCTGTTGAATATTTGTCGAATATTTGGAAAATAATTTGACCGTGTGGTGTTGCTTCCTATGGCAGCAACAGCGCCCAGTAAAATTAGTTTCCAAATATTCAACAGAATGCTTATGATGTAGCAAAGACATGAAATTCATACACTTTTAAAAGTTCGTGATGGATAGTTACGTCATTCATTACGGATTTTGATTGTGACGTCAGCCTACATGTCATGTAATTAATTATGACATTATGGATTTATGCATTACCTAACAGCTTAAATGATTGATATCACGTTAAACTGTCCACTGTTAATGCCGTAACAGGGCAATTTCAATTTGTGTTAAAAATATGCATAATGGTGTCTGCCGCACACAAAACAAATCTAGATACAATATAAAAACAATATAAAAACATATATATTCATTAATATTCATTACCAATCTATGCCCAAAGTAACAGTGGGCATGCGCACAACACTGCAGTTAGGTGTAAGCATACATTGCATTTAGTTATTGTCACAGAAGTATAACCGACTGCATGTAATCAATAGGTGTAGAATGTCGTTTAGCACACAACGTAGACCCAGGTCAGAAATCTCTATATCCCCGTTTTTGCCAGACATAAAACGTAGATTGTTGAGTGGAATTTGAAGTCCGGTATATGATTTAGACAGTAATACAAGGACGCTGGCATACATGAGACAATTGGTTGTTATGCCATCTAGCGCGACTATGACACAATGTGGAGTTAAAACAAAGATGGTGGACAAGTCATATATATATATTAAATAAAAGTGGGCTTAATGCGCGACCGTGTTGCAGTCCAACACTTGACAAAAACGGATTGTTGTGATAATTTTGAAGTTTTATGGAATATGAAACTCCAGAATACATAATCAGCCGCATATTTAGAAAGATGCCAACTTACATCGGATAAGAATAGTTTATCAAAAGGATCATTCCTAGAGACAAAATCAAATGCAGATTTGAAATCCACAAAATATCAAAATAAATAGTGTTTAGACAGTTTGCCATGTTTTTCTATTAAGGTTTGTAAAGCCGTGTGGCTGCTTCCTTTAAACACATGTTGCAAGCCTGACAACAATTTTTGTTTAGTAGCAAAAAGGCTTCATTGTAAAAAATATTGCATAACAGTTTGCATATATTGCTACCGACTGCAATATTTTGTAACCTTTATAGCTAGCAGCAAGATGTGTATCTCAATTTTATGCAACGGTGTTAAAAGTTGCATCGCCAGGCTTCAGGGAAAGCATCATTAATAAGTATATTATTAAATAGTCTGCAAATAATTACCATTTGAAGCCAGTTAGTGATCTCCAAACATTAGCATTTTATTGAAAATGAGGACAGGGCGTGAGAACTTGCCATTTTGTCACCCTTGAAATTAACATAGTAACTTCATTTGCATTAATTGATTTGTTTAGATCAATAAAATTGAATCTTTGGTAGATGTGATATATTTATTCCCGGACTGGAGAATTCATTATTTATTAGCATGTTGTTGTTGGTAAGTTGTGTAAATTGTGAAATCCGTTTTGTTATTGGAACAGCGTTATGAACAACAGTTTCAAATCCCTTTAGTTCGCTAAAGAATTTCCGGAACGATCGAGGGTTACGTCATGCAAGGTTTCGAGCTGATTCAAAATACCTTGAATGAATTGGATTTTCTTCAACTTAAAGGACAATTCCGGAATGGGTAAAAGTGGCCTTTAATTGAAAGACTATTATATGACTAGCACATGGGACCATAAATAACAAACATAGACAAATAATACGAAGAATTATACCATCGTGAACATGGGATTATTTTGTCTCACGGGCGGGGCCATTTACTGGCAACGAGAGCGAGATTTCACGAAATCCTGACGGCATCCCCGCACCAACCCTATCTTTGCCGAGCACTAAGGATGTACAGTAAATATTTGTATGCATGGAGCCCTAACATGTGCTAATTTGTAATCTTTAGGACATTGCCCGGTTAAGCTAGTATGTTTTCTAAGTAAATCTAGTATCTGAAGTCGATGGGACATCGTTAACCCCTAGACCGCTGAAGTCTATATTTCATAGATTTCATTTTCTCTATCCTATAAGTATGTCTTATTTTGGTAACCATGCTGCTGTAAGTCATTGCTGTGCACGACAGCAACACGTTTCAGCAACATTTTTTCCAAATGTACCCCAGCACTATCTCTGTAAGTAGGCTATTATGCGATAAGGGTGAAATGAAGTAGCCATTCGATACGGGCTTATTGTTAAATTACTCAGCCTACTCAAGATACCGTTATAACGTCGCGGGAAGTGTAAATATATATTCTGAGAAAACATATGATAATATTGCCGGAACCACTGTACCGATTACAATAATTCTGATACCTACGTGTAGCTGCAAATTCGAAGATTTCTCCAATGCTAGCGATGTTAGAATCGCCCTAGTGGTTCAAAAGATACACCCTGCGGGAAAAACCAAGCCAGCAAAATTTCAAACAAAAATTTTCAGAATGCGCTCTATCCATCATACCATATCAAAATAAGTATTACAGCTACAATGACAGCATTTGCCATGTCGGTGCTTTATAATGTTATCTCACATCTGGGAGAGTTTTATCAAAATATCTTAGTTATTGAATTTACAACAGTTTGCCGGGTAATATTGATCGGCCGACGAAAATTCCCAGATTTTATGTCAAAATGTTAATTCATTTGGGGATACTTCTGGCAATGTTAACGTGAGCAAAATTATGATTAGTCAAGCAAATCGACATTTCTTTCAGCTTTAAGCACACTCCAATTTAAAAACAATACGCAAAGTATTACCAAAGGTAGAGCCTTCGAGACAAACCCGCCTATTTAGCAAAAAATTAATTAAAATGTTCTCAGATCGCAGCATAGATGATTATGAATATTTATATATTCCAGTCTTTTGAACCCCTTGTCCGATTTTAACATCCATTATATCACATTAATCCCGACGTCGGCATCTATTTAGATATCACAGAATCATTGGAATTGCGCAAGCAGTTCAGTTGTTATTATCATTTACGCATACTTCCTTAAAATATGTCTCAGCATCTATTGGCCTCGCTCTTCCAGTCATCGCTATAGCGGCGTGGTGCGGGGCTGACGTAGCCAGGCGCGATAAAATGGCAACGCCCAGATCTGCAAAAAATTGTCAATTTTACCGACTTTATCTAGCGATAGTTGGTTGCACTATTGCTATCTGGTTATTATACTGGCGCAATTTCATTAAACATGTAACAATCTTTCAAATATTTAGATCGAATTGACCGGAGTACTTGAAGAAGTTGTGGACAGAATGTGTTCACACGAAGTTAGCAGCTAATCACTGAGATTCTTTACCAGCTCAATACAGTCTGCTCCGAACCATTTATTACCAATATTCGTCTTTGTTTTAGCTGTTGACCTTGGCCAGCAATTTGCGTATAATAGCATGTTTCGCTGTGTTAAGATATAATTCAGTAGGAGAATTGACAGCCATGTCACCTTTAGAATCATGGGTCATGTCTATGCCAGAATATTTAGGAATGTGAGATTAGGTAGCATAGCTTTCTTACACACATGAAGATCCGAGCTCATCACGAGGTGATCAGCTGAACACAGGAAAAACTGTAGCAGATGAAAGTGCAGGCTTAAAAAGTCCAGTTGAAATGATACAGGATAACATGCAGTGAATGGAATATGGGTGTACATGACAATATTTTATTTTCCAAATGAATGATGGGGAAGTTACCATCTAGTCAATTGCGCTGGGTTCGCCCCTATGACCATAAGGGGTACACTGGCCCGGGTAGTCGCCCACCGTCATACCATTAAGAATTCGGAGGCCAGCAGATCTGCGAAGCTGAAGAAGTTTCTTTTAGTGACTATTCACTGGATCGAGATCAAGATTAATTCTAGAAGTAGGGACATCTGTTTGGTTATTCAGTTCAGTCATTACCTTAGATGCCAGATGGGGGTTAGCATTTAAACAGTATTCACGTCTCGCCCTGTGCAGGCATTAAAATCACTACAGACCAAACAGATTATAATTTGGAGTAACTAACTGTCTAAGTTTTCAAAGATGACAATACTGGCAGAGGGGTCTCCAGATTGACATGCAACCCTGTAACCTTTATGGAAGACGTTTTACATAATTTTAGCCAAGTAGGCCTAATGTCGGTGGCAACAGTCTTTTGTGGTTTGACTAAATATTCAAGGTAACTTTTACTACAGTATTTAACAACGTAGGCCTAATGCCAGCAATGGACCTTTCCAGAGTAATATCGTCACATGACGTCATAGGCAGCTAATTGACATGTAGGATGACGTCATAATCATTACGTCATAACTGATTCTATTAGGGCCGTCTTTAACTCTTAATAGTCCGATACGTTGTAAGAATTGTATGTTTCTACTATTTAATAAACATGATGTTGAATATTTTGAAACAAATTTGACTGTGCAGCAACAATACCCAGTCAAATTATTTTCAAAATATTCAACAGCTTACCTGTATAGTTTTCTGGAAATTGATAGTCATGGAGTTCAGAGATCGATCGATCCCAATATGATCGAATTGTGGGTGGCGCTTGGCTAGAGATGGCCGTGGCATGGCTAAAATGGAAAGGTCCATTCTCATCATCCACAACGGGCGTGACTTATATGCACGCTGTGCTGTCTAATGGGCATTTCCGGTTTTAGCTATGCCCCGCCCATCTCTAGCTAAGCTCCACCCACACCTCACTCGTGTTGTGATCGATCGATCTCTGAACACCCTGAATATCAATTTCCAAAAAAACTATGCAAATAAGCTGTTGAATATTTTGAATCTAATTTGACTGGATGTTGTTGCTGCCTAAGGCAGCAACAGCGCCCAGTCAAATTAGTTTCAAAATATTCAACAGCATGTTTATTAAATAGCAAAGAATTGCAATGGCATACAATTCATATAACGTGTCGAACTATTTGAGGTTTGGTGCCGGTCTATATGGAACTCTTTGTAACGTCATGATTGACGACGACGACGACGACGACGACGACGATGATGATCATAATGATGATGATTGACGATAACGATGACGATGATGTGAATGATGATGATGATGATGGTGATGATGATTGACGATAACGATGATGATTGATGATTATATAGCTGTAGAAGTGGCATTTGATTAATCCAATTTTAGCTATGCCACGCCCATCTCTAGCTAAGCTCGACTCACACTCTCCCCGTGTTGCGATTGATCGAAACCCCATAATGTCACTTTCCAGAAAACTATGCAGGTGAGTTGCTGACATTTTTAAAACTAATTTGACTGGGTACTGGCAGCAACATCGCCCAATCAAATTACTTTCAAAATATTCAACGAAAGGGCTATTAAGTATTAAAGACATACAATTTGTAGGCCTACACATGTGTTCCTGCCAAAGTTAGATACGTTATTCATGACGTATTTTAATTGTGACGTCAGCCTACCTGTGACGTAATTGATTATGACATTATTATATACTTGACTGACAGATTGGATTCCTCTTTTGAAGAATATGTTCCTGGTTCCACCATAGAGAGGCTCGCTTAAGGATTGTGGACGTATGTCGCACAGCTTGTAAAATATTGTGTTTTGAAATTAGGCCATGTGACTAGTGGCGACCTCTTAAGCGCGTCAGATAGCAAGCATCAAGTTTTGGAAATTTGGAGGTGCCAAACTGTTACAGTCGCAATAGTTCTGTTGAGACACGTTTAGCATCGTACATTTGAAATACTTAGACTTATCTATAATTAACCCTTTAACACTCAAATTTGTTCAAGAAAATTTAAATTTTCTTACAGAAAGTGTCCATTTGCAGACCAAGAGAATATTATTTTTGAAGATTTTCCACTGGATTGACTGGTTCGGTTATCGAGCCAGTCATTCTAGTGGTAAATTTTCAAAAATAGTCTTCTCTTGATCTACAAATGGAAATTCCTCAAGACCACTATAGAAGCCGTTTTTGGCCGATATGAGTGTTACAGGGTAAAATCAGTAAACTAATTAATATCTTTTTTAACAATTTGACCGGCAGGTGGCATCAACAGGTTTCTGTCAAATTAGTTTCAAAATATTCAATACCGGTTTAGTTACCTTGAGATTCAGATTCTGCAAATTCAGTGTTCAATCGGGTTAAAGGAGTGAATGCAGAAGGATTTGAAAGCAATGCTTCCTGTTATATAATTATATGAAAATGGTGGTTGCACTGCGGAGGAGTGAGCCCGCGATTAAGATTTTCGTGCACTTCTCCTCGCCCTGGGGTCAGTCACCCTCGTAAAGTTCAAGTTCATGTTCTCTTCATTATTACTTTTCAGCCTATGTAAATATTTATAAAAACAGCATTCGTCCCTTTTGTGTCGGACACCAGTTAAAGTGTCAATTCATCTTTGTTTTCAGATTTCAAAAGGTTTAAATGTGCATATTCACAGCAAAATGACTGAAAATAAAATTGTA
>CM067361.1:30224232-30624232 GCA_034401795.1 Chaetoderma sp. LZ-2023a | reverse complement strand
ATGTTCAGCACGTCAGACACTGCATGCTGGGAAGGCATCTGTCAAATCCAAACGAAAGTGTCTTTAATAGAGGAACCTATCACTGCGTATGACATTAGCTCTTTATTTTATATTAAATTCAACGCTGGTATGAGCAACAGTTTTAACATTAGTACAGTCCAGAGTTTGAACTCGACATTTGGACAAGCAGTTCGCTTATCACTAAATGGTTTCAGCGATGTGGTTAATCCAAACCTCTTTGTTGTGCCCAATATTATTCATTACGTCTGGTTTGGACAGAACCGAACGTTTACCGTAGTCAATTTAATAAGTGTATATAGTGCATATATTATCCAGAGTCCTGACAGGATATACTTTCACCATGACGCTCTTCCTATAGGTCCGTGGTGGGATAAGCTGAAACAAGTTGTTCCCATTATACAGATGGTAAAGATAGTAGCTCCAGATTCTATAAACGGAAGTTCTATAAGGAAGTTTATTGAGCACAAGACAGATGTTGCTAGACTTGAGGCACTGAGAAAATATGGTGGAATATACCTAGATTCTGATGTGTTTATGTTGCGGTCTATAGATCCACTTCGAATGCATCCTTACACCGCGGGTAAGGAGATAGAGACTGATGGACTGGCCAGTTGTATCATTCTCGCTTCATCTAAATCGGAGTTTTTGCATTTGTTTTACGAATCTTATAAAAATGACTATCGAGATTGGGACTGGGAATATAATGCTATCATCGTACCATTCCAGATTTCTCTGAATACCAGACCGGATAACATTTCTATCGGTCCGTCGCATAGAATGGTCGAACCGGGATGGTCGAGTTGTCATCTTCTGTTCGGTGAAAACAGTTATGTATATTGGAAAGATAATTTTTCAATCCATCTCTATCTCAAACGCTGCAGTGATAAAGAAGCAATGTCTACTTGGGAGACGGCTATGTATTATCATCCAAACAGTAATTCCTTAGTGGGGAAAATATCACAGTATTTTTTTGAAAGATTTAAAAGGACTTCGCTTTGACGCTAAAATGATGAAAGTGTCCCCTTATTTGATTTGGAATTCATCGTCATACCTGTTGATCTATCCCTGCACTGCCTGACGATCAATCTCCAGACAACAACGCAGGTAGGCTGTTGAATATTTTGAAACTAATTTGACCGGGTGCTGTTACTGCCTATAGCGAACGCAGATACTTCCTTCATAACTTTATAGATTATGACGTCATTCTGCACGTCGCATAGGTGATTATGATGTCTTATGATTGATGGATAAACTGGAATCCTCTTCCAGTGACAAAATGCATGCGATGGATTCACATATACGCCCATTCTGAACATATGGGTTTTTTTTATAGATTTTAAAGAATGATAGTTGAGATTGATAGAATTTTGCTCATAATATTTTAAGCAATAAAACCTATGTTCATAACTATCATATATTGAATGAATTAACAGCTAATCTGCGTGATCTGAGTTAAAACTTGTCAAATATGCTCGGAATGAATTTTTAAAATTAAAAAATTGACCTTTTAAATACATTGAGAATGTCTCCATAACAATAGATCTGATTTTAATTCTGGAATAGGTTGTTGTGATTCAGATTCAGATTCAGATTATTTTATTTACACCCCCAGGCCACATAATGGCATATGGGGAATATGAATTTACAGAAATTATAAATGTTATGGCGATCAGACATTATATATCAATTCATAATTACATATTTTGGTATTTATCTAGTTATATAACCACTGTTTGTGCTTTCGGTAGTAGTAGTAGTAGTAGTAGTAGTAGTAGTAGTAGTAGTAGTAGTAGTAGTAGTAGTAGTAGTAGTAGTAGTAGTAGTGGCGGTAGTAGTAGTAGTAGTAGTAGTAGTAGTAGTAGTAGTAGTAGTAGTAGTAGTAGCAGCAGCAGCAGCAGCATCAATAGCACCAGCAGTAGCAGCAGCAGCAGCAGCAGCAGTAGTCGTAGTAGTAGTAGTAGTAGTAGTAGTAGTAGTAGTAGTAGTAGTAGTAGTAGTAGTAGTAGTAGTAGTAGTAGTAACTTAGAATTATTATGAAAGCTACAGTTATTATTTACACGTACTTCATAATTAGTAATGACAAAATTATTACTGTTATTCTACCGCCATCTCAATAATAAAGTACTAAAATTATAGTGGTCATATTGTGGGGGTCATCAGGATTTAGATTATAATAAATATATAATAACTGATTATAAAAAATGTCAGATTGGTATTCTTAGAAATGGGTTATTGCTGTACATAAGGTAGTAATTTTTTAAACTAAAATACAGAACAACCGGTTGTTGTGCGGAATCATTCTTATGTTGGAATATTATATTGACATTTGATTCTTTCAGGATCGCATCAGCATTTTGGGAATCACGGAATGAGATGAAAATTAATCTTTCTGAAATAGATCCATTTCTAGCTATGTCCCGCCCATTTCTATCTATGCTCCGCCCATTTCTAGCTATGGCCCGCCCATTTCTAGCTATGGCCCGCCCTTTTCTCTCTATTCCACACCAATTTCTAGCTATGACACGCCCATTTCTACCTATGCCCCGCCCATTTCTATCTATGACCCGCACATTTCTGTCTATGCCCACACATTTCTAGATATGCCACGCCCAATTTCTAGTTATGCCCCGCCATTCGAGGCCTACCTAGTATATGTCTGGACCTCAAAACTAAAGGTTAGTCTAGCTCCTCAAGAAGGGCCACCAAAATAATGCGGCACCAACTAAACAAGCTATTAGAGAGCCGACTGCTCCAATTTATGTTGAAAGCTGTGCACCATCTCCACGTAAACCAGCTTGCATCAGTTAACATATAACAACACTTCTTTGTTATTACCGACTCTCTTACTCCGCTACAGCGTAGAGATTGTTTCCCATGACGGAAGCCCGTGCGGGGCACTTTCCTCACGCAAAACCGATTTATTGGCTGGTGTGAGGCATTATATAGTCTATATTAAACGTTAGGCCGCACATGGATATCCCTTACTTGGATACCTTACCTATACATATGCATAGATAATGCGAGATTTACACCAACGGCGCACCTTGCTTACGCATAAGGGTACGTGCCGTACGCTTTGGTTCATCCCTTCATTGACAAACTAAAAAGCCAGCCCTCGACTCGCTGAGCTCATATCTACATCAGATAGGTAAATATTAGACCAAATTAAAAACAGTATGCGCCGTCACACAGGCTACACGAATAGC
This sequence comes from Chaetoderma sp. LZ-2023a, assembly GCA_034401795.1. NCBI lineage: Eukaryota > Metazoa > Mollusca > Caudofoveata > Chaetodermatida > Chaetodermatidae > Chaetoderma > Chaetoderma sp. LZ-2023a. The sequence continues at coordinate 30,621,005 of CM067361.1, read as the reverse complement.
TGCGACAACAGAGTGGTGTTCGGAGTTGGCGGGAATGTTCGCCCTCCACTGGAACGTGATCGTTCCACCGGCCCTAGAGGTCAGTCTTTGTACACACCGGTGGTTCAACATCTCCCCTCCACATCCCCGAGGCCCTCTAACCAGGAGGTAGAAACGGGATAACGTGCAGGAGCTACACATTCTCTCCCATTGCTAATCGTCAACGTAACAAGACTGTAAATAAATTTCGCCTATGTGAAGGGTGATGTGCTTCACAACAAGTCGAGTATGATCGACAGCATTTTGTCGGGTTAGCAATGATGGGTTCAGTCCAGATATAACATGATATTATACATACCTAGTATTATTGTTTCACCATAGGGTAGAAATCTCCCATAGTCCGTCTTAGGTAACGTCCCCATACACGCCGAAGTCGTCGGCGCGGACAATCTCCGCGCTGCGCGGAAAAATCGATATCATTGAATTGTATTGACACGTTTCCATGCTCGCTTACGATCAAGAAGATTGCGAACTTTGTCGGCGCGGACAAAAACGGAATCGATCTCACGCCGATTTTTTCGGCGTACTCCTGACAAGCGGACAAAATCGATCAGGTTGAAATGTACAGAGTCGTTCCCATGCACGCAGAAATTTACAAATAATATTTGATAAAATCACTTCTATTAGCCATTACGTAGGCTAGAATGAACTGGCCAAATAATATATATTTCGCACGCGTATCAAGTTTTCCTCTCGCATGGGAACGCATGTCTGCATGTGCGCTCAGCACGTGCAAGCTCGGGGAATTTCGGCGCCGACGAATTCGGCGTGCATGGGGTCTTTAATTATACCAGGCGGTTTAGGAGGGGATAGTGTGACGGACGGACAGACAGACAGACGGACAGCAAAATGGACGAAAATGTGCGAGGCAATTACCATATTTCCTTTTTTAAATGTGTAGTTAATAGAGTGCGCAATGTTACTACTACTACTACTACTACTACTACTACTACTACTGCTGCTGCTGCTGCTGCTGCTGCTGCTGCTGCTGCTGCTGCTACTACTACCACTACTACTACTACTGCTGCTGCTACTGCATTTGGAATAACCCTACTACAATGTATATATGCGTATCTGTCTGCCTGCCTGTTTGTTTGTTTGTGCGTGTGTCTGCTTGTCTATTTTGCTGTCTGTCTTGCTGTTTTTGGTATGTTTCCCTGTTTGTCTGATTAATTTTCAGTCCGAACACATTCAATAGCACATAAACGTACACCCAACCAATGGACGGATATACCAACCGTTTAACCCCTCTTTGCCCATTGCTTTGGCAATGCTGCTTCATGTGTCGTTGAGCATCTGCGTGTCTTTATGGTCCGGAGATCGAACATCGTACAATGCCGTGTTGTTTCTCACTAAATGGAGAAGCCTCTCCACCTCCTCTGTGTTTAGGCTTGATCGTACCTTCGACATGTTTTCATCCAACTATGAATACGTGTGGGACAACATGCACCGAATGCATATCAGAGAATGCATGTTTGAGAATGCACGTTTGAGAATGCATGTTTTACGTCATTTGCATGGATTTATAGTTCGCGATTGAAGCGCGTGTAGGCATTTGATCGCTACATGAAGCGATTAAAAAAACGTGTACGCAAATGTTCGCGTAAACGCGAATAAATACGCGATCCTGGACACACTCCTATTGATTAGTATGTGGTTTGATTATTAGCGCGTACGCGTACGCATACGCAAGCGCGATCCTGGACTCTTACCTTTAGGCCCGCATTCCATGTACGCGTTTCTGCTCGCTGAAACGCTCGCGAAAAAATCGATTCAATACATTTTATATATAGTCATATCCATGTAAGCGTCTCCGAGCTCTGATTACACGCTCGCTGAAATAAAAGTCGATCGGAGAGCGAAATTTCAGCGCGCTTGTTTTTCAGCACGCGTGTTGCAAAACACATGCGTGTTCAGTGCCAAGTATACCTGCATGTCACAATGTGGACAAATAATCTCACCTGCATGGAAATGCACATGCACGCTCACCGAAACGCGCGCGGTAACACGCGAGCAGAAACGCGTACACGGAATGCGGGCCTGCCATTAAACGTGCCAGACGCCACTTTATCAATAGGTTGTCAATATTAAGCACATATATAGGGTTGCTAATATATTTATTTCTAAATAGAATATAAAGTAAAATAACGTCTTCTATACACATGTTTTACACGATTCGTGATTATGAATGTAGTCGTTTACAGTATTGTGCATAAATAAACTGTGTTATCGTTCTTCAATCTTGTCTTGTGTGAAGTTTTTGTTGGCACGAATTCTCAGCAATCCATTGAATTTAGGCGGGTAGGGATAACGCAAATTACCTCTTGGGGCTGTCCGTCAGATTACTCCAGTTCTACTTTTCCAGCGAATAGTCCAGTCATTCACTTGGAATATAAGAACATCATGTGATTGTTAAAACATTACCTTTAGGAATTCGTTTCAATTTTCGTTTTAAGATACCCTATTCTGAAATTGGACCTTTTTGCTTTAGGATTACAGGTCCATTAAGATAATTATTGAGATAAGTCAGTTACTCCCTTACATATGCTAACCTGTTTTAGCTATGCCACGCACATTTCTAGCTTTGTCACACCCATTTCTAGCTTAGCCACGCCCATGTCTAGCTATGTCACGCCCATTGCTAGCTATGCCACGCACATATTTATCTAAGTGTTTTGCACGTGTTAGAATCGATGTGTACACTTTGAAGCCTGAATTCCCAGAATTACCAATTTCAAGGTAAGCGGTTGAATATTTTGAAACTAATTTGACTATGGCAGCAACAGCGCCCAGTTAAATTAATTTCAGAATCTTCAAGAGAATATTTACTAAATAGTAAATCCATCAAAGATATACAATTTCTACGCTTGCCGACCGTATTAGTGTTCACGGAGGAACTCGATAAGGCATTCATTATGCGTTCTGATTGTGATGTCAACCCACCTGTGGTGTATTGAGTATGACGTCATATACTTGAGTGGCATCTCAGATCTATCCATTGGCAGTTACACACGAATCCTGTTGTGCCTGAAACACCGGACATGAAAATGCATGCTTGGAAAACACCGGACATGAAAATGCATGCTGGGAAAACACCGGACATGAAAATGCATGCGGGGAAGTCACAGGACATGAAAATGCATGCTGGGAAAACATCGGACCTGAAAATACAGGCTTGAAAAATAGCGGACATCAAAATTCAGGCTTGGAAAATACTGACATGAAAATGCTGGCTTGGAAAATACCGGACATGAAAATGCATGCTTGGAAATATGGATGTGCGGTTATCCGGATTTTGAACCGTCTCCGGATTTTTAAGCATGACAGTTCGAAAACCGGTGACATAATTTGACAACCGTATAACCGTGTATGTTTAAAAATCCGGTTTTATAATTATATTTTAAGGATATATCATAATATATAACATTGATTGTATAAATTTGCTTTAATTTTATCTATTTGCGAAGTAAAATCTGAAATAAAACCATACCTGCGCAGTATCGTAACAGGAGAATGTTGCTAGATCGTATTGCTACATACATTCAGAAATTATAATCTGCTAGCGTTTTATTAAATTCTATAATACACGCTTGAAAGCATATCATAAGCGATCTAGTGTTTCTAATATCTATGTCTATTAGATAAGATTCATTGTACCAAACACCATCAATGACATGCAGTGTACATATAAAGCAACATCGCCCATTTCTAGCTATGTCACGCCCATTTCTAGCTATGCCACGCCCATTTCTAGCTATGCCACGCACATATTTATCTAAGTGTTTTGCACGTGTTAGAATCGATGTGTACACTTTGAAGCCTGAATTCCCAGAATTACCAATTTCAAGGGAAGCGGTTGAATATTTTGAAACTAATTTAACTAGGCGATGTTACAATTTCTATGTCTATTAGATAAGACTCATTGTACCAAACACCATCAATAACAGGCAGTGTACATATAAAACAACATCAAAGAAATAATACATGCTTAATATATTATTAACTATAGATTATTATGGTATCAAAAAAGGTACACCTATATCTATGACTAGATGACAATTTATCTACATGACTAGATGACAATAAACACTGGCCCTTGAGTCCCTTCAACAGAGCCGACACAATCTCAGAAATACACATAGCACCACTCAAATACCCACTGGGTATATCTATATAGTAACACCTCCACTACATCGACTCTGCCAAAAAATCAAAGGCCCGTGCAATAAGCAAAAGACTGGTCACCATTGGGTGGGTTTCACAAAACCTCACAGCCCAGAATCGCTCACACGAGCAAAATCTTCATGGCAACCTCAATCCCAATCGATTTAGATATTAGTTACCATAGAAATCGGCTCAACTGCGAGATCACTGTCAGGCACAGAAAGTCCCGTAAAATCCACTCCTGGAATTCTATGGTGGTATAGTGCAACGCTTAGAGTGAATTAGGAATTATGAACGCGCATCCGGGATTCTAAACCCGGGACGTGATCTACCTGCCAAAGTAAGTTGAGATCGAATTGGTCTAATCGTTCTGGCGATCAAGAGTAATTTCTCGTGAATGTTCAGGAGCTGGCTCGACGTATGTTGGACGATATAATTAACACTCGACGCAGGTCGATATACATTATTAGCGCCGGAAAACAACTTTTACAGCTTACAACTGATACAGTTTTAAACCAAGTACTTCCAAATCGCGCTTATGATCTATACACCTGTGCAAAAGTTAAGCACCAGCAAAAACAATAGAACGTAGAAACATGATGGTACAACTAGGCTGCCATACGTTTTGTCCCCGCGTTAGCTGACATAATTCCAAGTACGAAATGCACATGCATGCATGACTTCACGCCGCTTGATGTCCGTGCGTGGCGGGAAACAGCAACGTGTTCAGTTATGTAAAAGTCCAGTTTGAGGTGTAGAACATTACACACAGATTTAGGCGACAAGATTAGGAATTTTGTGTTCATGACCGTGGTTTATTCGTACAGAGAGAATTAGCTCTTGATTGTGAACCGCTATGGCAAGACGAAGGTTAAGTGATCGTGTGAAATGGCAAATCATAGGCATGCATACCACTGGTATGTCATGCAGAGAGATTGGCAGACAGCTGAACATTAACCATACTGTAATCAGTCGTTTGATTGCAAAACATGGGCAAACTAACGAGGTGAAGGACAGGCCTAGATCTGGAAGACCGAAGAAGACTGCTGCCCGTGATGATCGAGCCCTAGTACGCCTTGTTAGGAGATCTCCATTCACCAACAGCAGAGTGCTCAGCCAGCAATGGGAAACGCGCAATAGAGTGTCAATGTCTACCGTCAAAAGGAGACTGTATGCTGCTGGCATGAAAGCTATGAGACCTGTCAGACGTCCTCTCCTCACTGCACACCACAAAGAGGAGCGTCTGAGGTGATGCAACGAAAGAAGACACTGGAACATGAGATCCTGGAGACGGGTACACTGCTCCGATGAAAGTCGGTTCCTGCTTCATGCCACAGATGGTCGAACTCGTGTATGGAAGTCCAGACGCACGGCTTACGACCAACGTAACATCATGGAAGAAGTTCCATTTGGTGGAGGTTCCGTTATGATATGGGGGTGCATCTCATTTGATTGTAAGCTGGATCTGTTGACTGTACCTGGAACACTAAATGGACAAAGATATCAAGATTCCATACTGGATAGAGTTGTGGTCCCTCATTTTGTAAATCATGCACCTGGAACCCACCCTATATTCATGGATGACAACGCCCGACCACATCGTGCTAGAGCTGTGCATGAATACCTCCGCCAGCATGCCATCGAAACCCTACCATGGCCAGCAAGGAGCCCTGACATGAACCCTATTGAGCATATCTGGGACATTCTGGGAAACATGGTGAGAAGGAGGGATCCTCCTGTGCAGAACCTACAGGAATTAACAGACGCACTCCATCTTGAATGGCAACGAATACCACAATGGCGTATCAGTCGGTTGGTGACCAGCATGAGACGTCGTGTCCAGGCCGTCATCCAGGCACAAGGTGGATATACCCGGTATTAATAATGACAGTCCCAAACTCGTGCACAGATGTTAAACTTCGTTTTCAGACACCATTAATGACAATCTAGCCACGTGTGTCAACTGTAGGGCAATAGTTGTCAGTTGTGTCAACGTAACCATATTCAGGCCTCGTTTTCAAGTTCAAACAAAAACATACAGTGTTTCCCCACCATCATAATCAGCATTCCTCTAGTTGCATTATTACCTCTTGCACTAAGATGGATGGGTACATAAATGTTTATGCTATTGCTTTCTTCATAGCACATGAATATACCCTCGCATGTGCGTAAAAATAGGGTGGTGCTTAACTTTTGCACAGGTGTATATATTAAAATACGTATAAATGGAAACTGTATGCTAGTAAATAGTATAATACGGCCGATTTTGATTACACGTATCCAATTAAATCAATAAATTTGATTTACTACGCAATTTATCTCTCTACGTGTTATCCTAAAGGGGGATATACGAATTGCTAATTGTCTAGGAATCTAATATATGACAGATTGTGCAAGAACTCGAAATGACATATCGCGATGAATTTAAAAGCGCAAAATCTAATGTTTTAAAGCAATTTAAGTAATGATTTCACTATAGCGTCTAAAATTGCATCGGATACTATACATGTAGCTACAGATATAGGTCTACCACTAAAAACGTTCTATTTTCGTGAATATATTGCGAATTATTTTATTTTCACGAAAACTGAAAATATGTTCTTACCAAAACCGCACAGCCCTACTTGGAAAATGAAGGACATGAAAATGCAAGCTTGAAAATGTGCGGACAAGTTTGCATATTTACATAAAAGCTACTAGTTTCGTAATACAGTCTCCGAGCAAGCGCACCTCAGAAACTGACATCAAGAGAAACACACGAGTGACTTTGAATGGATGCTAATCTCATCTCAGATGTTGTATTGTACCGATAGATTATTGTATTCCCTTATCTGTATCACAATTATCCGCTTTGTAATATCGCGCAAATGTTGAACGGTGCATGCCACCATTTTATTTCTTGGATCGATAGTGTGTGATGTCATGTAAGTGCCAATGCATTACATTCTGTATTATTTAATATTTATCCCGTTTAATATTGTGAAACTAATTTGACAGGAAGTTGTTGCTGCCTATGGCATCAACAACTTACAGTCAAATTAATTTCAAAATATGCGTATGCTTAACTGTACCGTTGCTTTTATAAGACATCGCCAAACTATAGCAGACGCCTCTGTGAGTGGGCTTTTATACCGAGGCAGACACGCTAGGATTTTTCTGATTGGTTGAAAAGAAAATCATGACAGCCATCATAGGCTGTAGAAATGTATCAACATTTAGCTGCTAAAGCCAGAACATCTTTCGTCGTCGGCATGATTTAAACGAATTTATCAACGCCACCATCTGCTATGCGCGCTCGCTCAGACGAATGCTCCTGAGGCACGTATATCATCATTAAATACGGGACATACATCCATTGCTTTGTACAGCAGCTTTCTTGATAGGCGAGCAAGATAATACAGCTGTCCAGTTTATCCACCAATCATATGAGCTCATAATCAACTACCTGACGTGTAGGATATTGTCATAATGAATGGCGTAGATAAGTTCTTCGCGAACTCTTAATTGATGACGGAGCAGGTTAATCCTTCATGTTTCTTTACACGAAATTTCGTGCCAAACACGAATTACATGAAATTTCGTGACAAACAAGGAATTTCGTTAAGCCCAAATTCATTATGTTAGACGGAGCAGATTCAGATTTAGCGGCGCTTCAGAAAGCCACCGCCACAGACGACAATCACAGCCCTTTCGTATGTTAAAATTTGAGCAGAAATAGGGACAGAGGATTCCGAGATCCAGAATTTGATAGGATCCAGATCCGAGTTCTTTTATTCGGATCACAGCCAACGTCTGGATATCCTCTTGCACGGCGAGTTCCTTCATTGTGTTAAAATTTGAGCCAAATCGTATCCGTAGTTTTTTTTATAGACGGACGGGCATACGGACGGCAAGACAGATGGATGGACGGAGTGATGGGGGGGGGCGGATGTACAGGCGAAAGGATGACAAGACGAAATGGCGGGCTGGTGGGTGGGTTGGTGAAAGGGCGAAAGGACAGCCAATTTGACGGACGGGCGGGTGGACGGACAGAGACTCGATCACAATACTTTCTTCCCCTTACGAGACGAGGATAATAATGAATGCGGTTTAGGTTATATGAGATGCAGCATCGTGCTAAGAATCGGTATCGATTCATTATCATTCATGGGCGTGGCACTGTGTTCGATGCCTGTGCAACGCTTTTTCTTGTTTCCTGCCGCCGTTCACCACGCGCATCCCCACATCGATTATTCATTCATTATTAGGCCCGAGAGAGAAGAACAGATATCGCATCGCATTTTATATACTACATGCCTATGTGGTTCTAAATATAGGCATATACACAAATATTTATTAACTGAATTTCTGCAGACGACATTTTCCGTGGGGTGTAACTCCGTATATGCTGACCATTCTGAAAACAATTTGACTGAAAGTTGTTGGTGGCTAAGCCACCAACAACTTTCAGTCTAATTGTTTTCAAAATGTCCATTGCATCGAGATTTAAACCTCATAGAAAATGTCGTCTGCAAGAATTCAGCATTGAGACAGTTAAATGATGCAGCGTTATAAGTAACAACACAGATATATGCTAAGCCGATATACTGCCTGGTGTAGCGTCGTCTGCATATACGAAGCGGGAAATGACAAGGATGCGACAAAACAGGTGAAACCTCAAAGACGCCGCTTGTCAGGTACGTGAACTAATATAGGCCCTACAGTTAACCATTCCATGACAAATCCAGCAAAAATCGGCCTCTGCAGTGGTCTTGAAGAATGGAAGAATATTTTTAGAAAATTTACCATTGGAATGACTGGCTCGGTATCAGAGCCAGTCATTCGAGTGGAAATTTTCAAAAAATAATCTTCTCTTGGCCTGCAAATTGGCATTCCATAAACAAATATTTAGATTTTCCTAACCAGATTTAGCCATTGACGTGTTAAACCTCTCATATTTGTTATCAATACCTGGGTTTTTTCACTGTAGATCCGTGTTTAAAAGAGTATATGCTGTTGGCTATTTCCGGGAAATGTTGACAAAATAAAAAGATCTTTCTTTCAATAGCTTTGGCACGTTTACTGCTGATTTATCCCATCGGTTAAAGGTGCATATTCACAGCCGAATGCTTGAAAATAAAATTGTTAAAATTGAAAATTTTTGAAGGGATAATTATGTGCCTAGATCTAATGAAACGCAATAAATGTTAACTTATGATGATTTCATTACGTATAACTTAATATAGCATTTTAAGTTGGTAATTTAATTAGACACAAGTCCCTAAGTCAAATTCACAATGAAAAAATTATAATAATTTATAGGGCATGAAATCATCATATATCAAAATTTAATTCGCTTAATTAGTTAATTTTCCCATTAACTTCTTTTGAAATATGCGAAGTAAAATATACAATAAAATAGTTCATGAAATAAACAGTAACAATATGATTCAGATCACATGAGTTTTAGATATACAATAACCTACAAATATGTTGGAAAATTTAATAGTAGGCTTGTTTTCTAGTCATTTCCCGCCTATTTAGAACCAAGCTCCGCACATCCTTTACTCGCGTGGATTCGATATAAAACCTTGAAACCTTAAATTCCCATCAGAACCTGAATTTCGGAGTAACTAGAGGCAATCTGTTCAATATCTTGACACTAACATGACTGGGGCCGTTGCTTCAACAGCCCAAATTCGCACCAGAACGCCAAGCAAAATATGCCTTTTCTAATTGTATATAAGGACAAACAATTCACACACTTTACGGGCATATCGATGTTCAAGACTGAGCTAAGTGGCGTCCTATTGATTGTGACATCAGCCTGCATGTGACGTAATGGATTTGGGCATCTGATACTTGAGTAACTTATCGGATCCCTCCATTACTAACAAAATTATATTTACACAAGTCGTATCACTAGATACTGATTACTTAACGCACGTAGCCACAGACTGAGTTACCCATACATCAATTATGCTTTTTTTTCATTTTGTTCTTCCTAATTTCATCAATAAATATAGTATCAGTACTGTCACAATGGTATATAATTAGAGGCTTAAATCGCGTGCACCGATGCACTGACACAAAATATACACCCGCACACCATGATCCCACTACGTAGAATTCAATATAATTCCTCTAGTTGTGAAATGGAATTAGTCCCTACTTCAACCTCAAAACAACAAAAAATAGAAATAAAAATAAATTAAAAAAACCATACTAATTTACACGGAGTGAAGTCATATGCCAAGATTCACTTCGCTTAATGATTAGATTGAGGTAGACGAATTAAGCCTCTGAAGGTAGACAATTTTAACTATTTTATTTTCAAGCATTTTGGTGTGAATTTGCACAAGTTGTAGACTAGGGATTTGTATCAGACGTCATGAACCTGATGCGCCTGTCTTCTCCATCACCCATGTCCTAACCACCATCTTGGTGCGGTTAAAAAGGAAGAAACGTGTTTGAGACAGCATCTTGTACATATATCAATATGTTCAACCTTTTCATGACGAAGCCGGCCAAAACCGGCCCCAACAGTGGACTTGAGGAATGTCCATTTGCAGGCCAAGAGAAGACAATTTGTGAAACTGTACCACTGGAATGACTGGCTCGATAAACGAGCCAGTCATTCAGGGTGGTAAATTTTCAAAAATAGTCTTCTCTTGGCCTGCAAATGGACATTCAATAAGGAAATATTGTGATATTTTTAAACAAATTTAGATGTTTAAGAGATCATTGTATGTTCTTATATAACGTCCATTGATTACAGTGCTCCTGCAGCAAACACTTGGAGATAACTTAAGAGCGACACCTCCTGGCAATCTTCTGAAGCCGCATATCATGCCAAGCAACGCCATAAATATCGTATTTTATTATACACCTGCGTGTGTTTATCCATTGAAACGCTTCCAATTGTACCACGTGACCATCAAATAATTTTTCCATATTGGACGATGCAAAACCCGTATTGGACGGTAAAATCCGTATTGGACGCAACTTAAAAGCCGTATTGGACGTTAAAGAACGATAACTCTTTCTGCATTGATTTCTTCATATGGCGTTGTCCCAGAAGGTAACTTATATTGCATTGATAAAGTTCGTCCGCTACAAGTACACGCTTTCGTTAGTAATAGTTACAAGATGCCTTTTGAAGGAGATACCGATAATGTTGTTGATGAGCAAGTGCCAAAAAAATTTTAAAATAAAACAGAAAATGATGTTCGTTTGTTCAGACGCTGGTTGTCAGCCTCTTTATCTCAAGGAGAATGTATATATAGTCTAGGTTTTCTCATGAAAATGTTTCTCATGATAATGAAATTAAAGAAAATTTCTTTTGGTTTTTGGTGTTTATTTGCTGATAATTGTAATGAGTGCATAATAAATAGTTAATTTTACATTATTGAGTCCAATATGGATTGTTATTGTACTCGCCCACGTTGTGTGGGAAAATCCGGAATGGACTCGACCCCTGCGGCGTCTCGTCCAATAGCGATTTCATCACAACGTGAGTTTTACATTAAAAATCCATATTGGACTCCATAATGTAAAATAACCTAACAAAAGTGTGAGGCAAGTGAGCGCTATACCGACTTGTAGCATTATCATCTTGGTGGAATTGATTACTACTGTAGCCTCCGGGGTGGGTGGGGGGGGGGGCTACGCGGCGGGCAGTCCGAATATTCTGCTCCGCTGCACCGCATGTACACGATGCGCGAACGAGCTGGTTACGGTCGGTTCTCGGGGTCACGGATCGCGTCTCACGACTTTCCGGAATGTACAAAGACTGACTTCTAGAGCCGGTGGAACGATAACTTTCCAGTGGGGCCGTACGACCATTGACGCTAATGTTGAACCACACCATCTCATCCCAGCTGTGCATATCACCGGTATGACGGTCCATTACTCAATTTGGGAGTTAGACATAATTAATAAAAAACGATATAACTAAAACAAACAATACTACTCGTTTGCTAGTACGAGAGAGAAAATATAGCACATGGAAACAAGTTGGTGTCTTGTATAACGTGGGATTGTCAGAGGTAAGGGAGAGTCCTAGCGTGGTCACCTAGGTGGTTTCATATAAACCATTATACCCCTAACAAAATATTATTGTTGCCAGAGGAAAGTGCCTCCCGTGGGCCTCCGTCACAGGAAAATGCCTTCAACGCCGAAGCGGAGGAAGAGAGCTGGCAAAAAGTGCCACTCTCTTGTTCAAACATATGCTAAGTGTGTAGTGCGGTGTACCTAGTGAAACTGTATGCTACTGTGATGCACCCTCAATTACGTGAAGATGGGGTGGGTGATTTCCGGAAAATTCAAACACCCTCATCTTATGTAGATTAAAGATACTGTATTGGTAGATGCCGCTTTATTTATGCGGTCCTTCTGCTAATACCCTAAACTAACTTTTAGTTGTTAGGGCCATGTTCCAAGCTTTACCCGTTAAATGGCAAGTAGTTCTACCTATCTTTTTAATACATGCGTGACTTGCGGAAATGCTCGGTTCCCATATGGTCACCTTATGGAGCATCGCCTCAGAAAAACAGTGTCAGACATGTCACGGTGTGGCAGCTTCCGAATCATATAACGATCCTGTTACTGACAGCACCGTGACCATATACAACATCACTAGGATAAGACATATTTACAAAAGCATTTGATAAGCGCATATACTTTTACTATGGGGATAAGGAGATGGATATCCAACTATAGTGACCTTCCCGTGAGGGTGTGGTGGGTTCCTAGACAGCACCCAGTCACTGTGAAGAGGTAGAGGGAGATCCGCATCCCATCCATCACCTGGCGTGTTGAGGACAGATCATGTAGAACCTGCTCTTGGGGACTAACATTTGACCTGTCATTAGGACTATGTTACAAATATGCCCAGAGATGCACTGCTGGAAGGTTAAAATAATATAATATTTTTGCAGTGCTTCCTACTTTGACATGGATATCCGAAGATACTTGGGGAGCATGTGCGGAATCAACACTTTAGTCTTCACAACTCGGTAACCCCAATTGTTTCCAGAGTCAGATTGCACCAACGTGTCAGAGGGAGGTCCAGACAATTATAAGCCTTACGGCTGGAGGAACATAGGAAGAAGCAATCACTCATATAATAATGAGGCCCTAAGGTATTTGGCCAATTTATACTACCTAGCCGGTGTGCGGTCTTACATATCCACTACATCCGGAAAAGAGGCTTGCACAAATGACTCCTAGCGAGCGGCAATTCCTAACTACTTCTATACCTATCCTATCGAGCTAGAATAGCCAGGTTTAGTCGGTCTCATGTCAGGTTCACCTAATGAGAACCTGAGCAATGACCTCAGTGAACAAGTGATGCTGGTGGAAAAATGTGATGCAGTGTTATTGTTGAAAACACAATAATATGAAAACACAAAAAATGAGTACCTATTAGTCATTGGTACGGAAAAGGTTCATAGATCACAGTAGATGATATGTTCCAGATGAGGAACGCCAGCTGGCTCAATTCTGTAGCTGCTGGGCAGATATCCGAAGGCGAACTGTTGATGCGGCTCACTCTCAAGGATGGTGAAGAAGAACGATTGCGGTTGCAGATGTCCACTAGATAGTCATATTAACGTAAACAGTATGGCAAAAAGGTTCCTTACTGTAATGGAAGTTGAAAATTGCCATATAGTAATGAAGGGCTACTTGTGAATGTTAAATAATGATGCATGTGCATCTACCATACTACGAGTTCGTTACATCGGGGCCACAAGGCCCATCCGCAGGAAGGCTCCTCTGATGTTGTTGTAAGTGAGGGCTTCTTCTTTTCGTTTAGTTTATATGCCCCCTGGAATTGTCCTCCCAAGAGCATTCACAAGATAAGATGTGGATGGCGCAGAGATATCAAGATGTCTAAGCCTGCCAGCCCCACTGTGGTTACGATGAAACTAGATACAGCAGGCAGGTATCGGCATCCTGTAACTCTCCGGCCACACAACCTTCCATGTTCTCACACAACGAAGTGTGCGTCTCGATTCTCAGTTCTTCGCTCCTTTTATACTCCTCATGACGTCGTAGCTGAAATGCTCAGACAATCAATGCGCGATCTGTAGCCAATCAGCGTGCGAGCTGGAAGGGCAAGGACAGTATCACGTGATAAACATCCTCCCCATTCAATAAGTACATAGACGCGCTTATGACGTTTTGAATATTTTGAGCATAATTTATGCAGAAAAATAAGGATAACTCGGCTATTTTAAAATGGTTTACAGTTTTGAATTCCTCGTTTCGTTCCGGTCCTGATGACTACCAGCGAACTGATGAAACAACGAGGATGGCATAATTTAAGGGGATTACATGACCAACTCAGTACATATTAGTATGCATTCTCTCCCACCGCTGACACATGTTGTCAGCGAAGCTCAGATGCATACGCATTCATGCTAGGCGATCTTACGGACTTAGTCATTTTTTATAAACCTCTCTCATGTGGCTTTATATATGCATACTATCCTACTAAAGGGGGGGGGGGCATACTCAGAACGCTCCTGGAACAGCCGTCCCGTACCAAGCCGAGCTGGTTATGGTCCGTACCTGTCTGGCCGATCCGCGCTACACCACACCCTCCTAGTTTGACACTCGTGACAAACGATACAGCCACACGGATGAATTATAGGCTTCTCGAGTAGGCATGTAGCCGAGAGGAGTAGTGACGCGAGAGATGCATAGTTTAATAGAGAAGAGCACATAGAGGTATGAACGATTTTTGAGAGAGAGGCATACTTTTGATTTTGATTTTTGGCCTGGTATATACTCCCAGGCCTTTTCTTCTTTTTTTATGTCACGGTGTGTGCTCCTTTTATTTTATTTTAGTATCTGATCTCTAAAACAATAGCTCACATGGGCGTTCTCCTGGCGGCGGATAATTAAATTTCCGTCGAGAACGCCCAAGCTCCAACGTATCTGAATTATGTTATACATATCACATTGAATGAACACAGTAATTACATATGCATGCCAATATATGAGGGCATGCATAGAGTGTGGCCCGTTACGGCGGGTCCGCACGGATAGCTCTCACCATCCACAAGTCCCTCTCACTATATTAAAATGAGAAGAAAATTTATAATAAGAAAAATAGTAGGATAATAATGTTTAAAAAGGTTATCAGGCGGCCCCATGATAATTAAAGACATACTCGCTGCGGTATGCTGCATACTTACACTGCATAAGATGTATTTACAGCATAGGAATCTACAGCGATTCATTTGTGTGAGACACAGCTATGCAGCAATTTGCGTAGCGGTGTAGGATGGCCATGGTCAGCCTAGGGACTGGGTTTCAATTTTAAGAAAAGTATAATGATAAGAAAAAGATTTCAAAAATAAAGAAACACAATAGTTCAATCTTCCACACACCTAATCATACATTCTGCTACATCCACAACAATTGTGGCCACAGGTGTTTGCCGAAATGTTACCCCAGCATGTTTGGGTGCCACGATCTGAGGAAGCTGGTCGTGAGGCATGATCCACTGGTACTGGTATACTGTTACTTATAATAATGTTCCCTGCACTAGTGTCTGAAGAAGTTGCGGATAAATTTAACACATGCGGTGCGGTGGTGATGATGCTGGACACTCTGACGATTTTGGTAGCGGTGGTGGCGGTCATCACTGTGGTGGTCGCGGTGGTGGTTATGGTGTGGGCTGGTGGTCGGTTGTGGAATTCTGTGATGATGCGATTGGATGTAGTTTCTGTTGCTGCAGAAAGTTTTCAGATTGTTTAGCCCTGGATCAATCTACTTGCGGATGTACGAAGTACCGCTTGGATGTCTTGCTGATGTGCGAGGCGATGCTTCCCCGAGTACGGTCTGTCAAGCGTGGTAGCTTTCCTGATGGCGGGATCTAAAGATATGGTAGTGCTGCATAGACTATATTTTCCCGGTGGGCAGACTGCCAAGCATCCTCCTCTATGGTTAGGACAAGTCTCACCACACCTAGACCAAACTTAATTACTACAGTACAACTCGGAATATGCGTGCCTCAGTTGTACAGTTTTACAATACCATCGTATGGAGACTGTGAAGCAGTCATCCTGAGTGTCTGTGTCTCTGTCGTGTTGGTGAAGTTGATTGATACACGTGGCTGTTTATCTGTGGATGAATCTTGCGCTGTCATGAAGTGTCAAAAGGTTTTATTGCAATTACGGGGAGGGAAGGGGTACTGCAGTGATTGCGGTGACATCTTTATCAGGCATTGAATGTATTCTCTCTGTAATGACCGAGCCTTTTAACAGGCGGGACAGATGTACTTAGAGTGAGGATGACCAATACGAGAGCTGCCTTAGCTTGAATCAGACCATTGTCGAATTTCACGTTCTGGGCCTATCTCGTACTAGCTACCAATGACAGACTGCGGTCATCCAACCCTCTCAATAAAGAAATCTGTTATTACGTGTGAATGAGATATTTTTATTTAGCCATTTGGTATGTCGCATCCACGAGGTGAGGATGTCCTGGTGGCATGTGCTGTTGATGGCTGCGATGTTTCCCTCCTCACCATATGATCAGTTTTCCGTATACCGTGGTGGGGAGAGGGTGCTTGTGGAAAATGTTGACTTGTTCTGATGAGGGTAATGTTCTGTTATAGGAAAGTCGGGGGTGCTGTGTGATGCTTGCGTAGTGTGCGGTGGGCACATCCAGGTTTCCAAGCTGGGGAATGCTGAGTCTGTTTCTTTGTGGAAATGTAGGGTTGTGGTGGGTGGTGAACTCACCGCATTCGTGTGGTAGGGAATGTTGCGGAATATGTGTCTCTAACATTTCTGTTACAAATGTTAGGTGCATGCTGCTATATTGTTGGTAACGTATATAGTTGGTGATGCCTATGCTGCTCGCTGTAATGTGGTGTAGAATGTCTCTGTTATATCTCTTATAACCGGACGTTTATGTAGTATTCACGCATCGAACAATTGACGTACCCAGCCATGAGGGAAGGTGGGTTTCTGTTGCTCCTGACTTTCTGTGTCTTGGTGTGATGTTCTGACTGCTCACGGGGGCCTTGGTAGGGAAGTTGTGGTCGGGGTTGCCCTTTGGATGGAGATGGACGTCCCCTGTTACACGGCAGTTGGTACTCTGTTATAGTTTTTAAGTACCGGGAATATTCCAGCCGAGAGCCTAGTGAACAGGCTGCTTCCCGGCCCACCACCAGCCGAAAGAGAAGTGGCTGAAACAGCAGACTCTCTCATATCTAAAGATTGCCAGTCAGCAGACGACGAGTGGAGTGTGAAAAGGATGGGACTTGTGATGTTCGAACTCGGTGTGGAGATGAGGGACACCAGTTGGAGTGGTGGTGGTGGTGTTGCTAATGCTAATCAACTTGGAGTGGGGGTGGTCTCACGATTTTGGGACTTGGAGGAAAGTGCACCAAGTTGTGCAGTTTTCCTTTTGTTGAGAACAGCGCGAGGTCTCACCTAACCTCTTCACTTCCATGCTATTTATTATATGTTCCACCCAACAAGAGGCATGACCCAGAACAGCGTCAGCCTCCACCTCTATAATTGGGTTAATAGCATGAAGTGGATGGGAATGGGAAGCGGTCGGAGGAACAACTTTTCCATCCTTCCCCTTTGATAGCAAAAATGGAAAGGTCTTCAGATACGACTTCCCAGATCGTGTAGACCCGTGCTGAGGAAGGAGAGGGCAAGTACATAGCTCGTTATCGTCCTCAGCGTTAGTTACATATTCACCAGACTCATGGCTTGGTAGGAGAAGGGTCGAACTGGAACCGCGGTGCTCAGGACTAACGTCAGGAATACATGTTTCCGTAGAAACATCCGTCTGGGTACCGGTGCTATGTGGAATGCCCAGTCCGAACTCTGGTACTGGGTCGTCACTAACACAAGTTTTAAGTCGATCGAAGTGGATGACTGAGGTTAGGCCAACTGAGGTGCGGATAAGGTAGGTCACGTCCGACTTCTTAGCTATTACCACATAGGGGCCTTTCCACTGGTAACTCAGTTTACTCGGCACATTTGCAGAACGTCGCATATCGTGAACTCAGACCATTTTCCCGCCTCATACGGGTCTCCATGCACTCGCCGGTCATGCCACGTTTTCTGACGCCGGTGTACAGTGCATAGAGATTCTCTTACTAACTCATGGGATTGTTCTATCCTCTGCCACATGAGCTCTATGAAAGAGAGGGTGAATTTTTCTCCCATGAAATTCTGGGCATGTCCAGTTCCAAGTGTTAGGTTAATTCACGGCCCAACATTAACCGAGCAGGGGTATAACCCATGCTTGAATGTATCGATGTGCGGTATGCCATGATCACGTATGGGAGTCGTAGATCCCAATCGGGATGATCAAGGTGTGTTTCCTTAGTCAACATCACTGTGCGAGTTCTATTGAATCTCTCTACAATCCCGTCACTGCGCGGATGATATGGAGTTGTACGTGTTTTGACTATATGAAACAATTTGCAAAGCTCGTAGATCAGCCGGCTCTCAAAATTACTTCCTTGGTCAGAGTGCAATGCATAGGGCATACTGAAGCGGCAGAACACATTGTTAGACAGGACCTCCGCTACTGTGAATGCATCTTTGTCCAGTAAAGCTAATGCTTCCACCCACTCCATAAAATAGTCTTGCAATACGAGGATGTATTTGTTTCCTTCATCCGTCGTATTCACGGTTCCGAGCACATCAAAAGCCACTCACTCCCACGGTGGACCAGCAATTGTAATCTGAAGCGGTGCGTTGTGGTGCTGGCCAACAGTGCGTCTTTGACACGGGACACATTTGGTGACCCATGCCTTCACAATATCGCATATCCCGATCCCGTGGAATCTTTTTGTGGTACATTCCGCGGTTCTTTTGATGGCTAAATGTCCAGTGTGGTCATGCAATTGTTCTAAAATCATGACCCTATAGCGCTCAGGAATTATTATCTGCTTGTTAATGTAAAGGATGCCGTTATGGATATGGCACTCCTCAAACCTCTGATAATAATAGTTAGCCATTGCGGACGATGGGCTAATAGATTACCTAGGAGGACATACCCCCTCCTGGATCCACACGTATATTTGTCGTGTTTGCGCATCAGGTGCCTGTTCATGAGTGACTTTCTCCATATCCCACTCTGCGCAGTTTAGCCTGTGGAATACCAGAGATAGCTGTGTTGCATGTGTCATGGTGGTGGCCACTTCGTGTTCATCCTTGAGCCCAATTCTGCCCAAGGCTTCGGTATTTCCATGCAGCTTGCTGGGTCTATGAACAACATTGAAGTTGAAGGCCAGCAGGGATTCCTGCCACTGTGCTACCTGGCCCTCCAGATTTTTTAGGTTTCTAAGACAGTGTAATGAGGCGTGATCTGTACGGAGTGTAAATGGGCAGCCGTACAGACAGTGTTTGTAGTATTTGACAAAATACACAGCAGCCAGTAATTCCTTAGATGCTTAGATTGTGTGACTAGATGTAAAAATTTAAGACGTGATATTGAATTAGAGACACGTGCCCCTCTTTCAACTTCACAAGTAAAAAAATTAATTTATACAGAATGAAATCATCATTTGTTAAGATTCACCTTGTTTCATTACATTGATGTATACAATTTAAGCTTCTAAATGTATACAATTTAAATAATTTTATCTTAGATCATTTTGGTCAGGACCTTTAAATAAACATTTTGTTGACTATTTTGAAGCTAATCCGACTGTGCGCCTATAGGCAGCAACAGCCTTCAGTCAAATTCGTTTCAGAATAGTTTGTTTGTATAGTTACCTTGATATTGGGATTCTGTGAACTCAGGGTTCGATCAATCCCAACACGGTGCAAAGCATTGGTAGAAATTAGGTAGAAATGGACGGGTCATAGCTAAATGTGGATTTATCTGTTAGTCAACTCTCTGTCGCTAAGGTCGTTACCGCGTTGTTATCTCGGCCTTTATCGTGTCTGATTAGAAATTGTGTCAAGTAGCTTAAAGCGAGAACAGAAATTGGCCATTTCAGGATATTGTAAAGCGAGACGGGGGTGTGGGTTGCGGGCAGCCTCCACCCTACACCACCACTCTACCCCCAACAACCCACACCCACCCGTCCCACTCCGCAGATTATCTCACTGCGGTAGTGATGTTGTGGACGGCGATTAACCCGTTAACACTCAGATCAGCCAAAAACGGCCCTTGCAGCGGTCTTGAAAAATGTCCATTTGCAGACAAATAGAAGACAATTTTTGAAAATTTATCAATGGAATGACTGGCTCGATAACCGAGCCAGTCATTGCAGTGATAAATTTTCAAAAATAATCTTCTATTGGTCTGCAAATGGACATTTTCTATGAAAATTAAAATTTTCCTGGAAAAATTTAAGTGTTAAAGGGTTAAATCCGTTGGCTCTGCTGCGTATTTGTAAATTTCAAAACGTCATCACTTACGTCATCACTTTTCAGTTACCCTGATGCCTTACTGGGCCAATGATGGGCCAATACCGGGCCGATACTGAAAGTATCTGCACGGTATCGGCCCAGTAATATGTTCTGTTAGGGTAAATGAGTAGTGCCCGTACTGTTTCTTGTGTTGCTTTAAACGACACCCGTAGGTAGACCTTGTTATCATCGTAGCGAATCAAATATGCATCTCTATGAGCAACGCGTGAATGAAATGAGTATATTATCTCCGTGAGCAAGCAGATTACATTCTCGCGAATCAAGGTGGGGTGGGGCGAGGGGGTGCGATGGGGGAGGGGGGGGGGTGGGCTTGCTATTCTGGATATGGATAAAAAGATGTGTATGCCACTCACATTACGTGGATGCGGAGTTAGTATGTGACAGCCAAGCGAGGGTCCATATTTTCACCTCCAGAAAATGTGGGGGTTGGGGAGGACCCACGGACTCCCCTCCCCCAACCCCATCGCTTTTGGAAGGGACATATCCATCCCAGCGCACCGACATGTTTCTGCCTCCCCCCCACACCCCCCCTACCCCCACTCCACCCCTATCCTGCTGACGCCCATGGCAAGAATTAGTCGGCCCTACATTTTAATCAAAGCATTTATAAATCGCGAGCTTAAGATTAGGAATTATGTCTGTCATCCGGTGTTCAATTCAATAATCTTCAAAACGTCAGTCCGCTGTCATTGGTAAAGTCATAATTATAATTAGTCCAGTCAATCTAGGCCAAAAATATTTTAACCCGGAACAAATTGCAACAGAATTGTTTTACCTCGCCCAGTGTATAGGGGGCCATCATGTACAACATATCAAAAGTCCTCCAAAATTCCAATAGGGGAAAGGGTAAAATTTGCATAATTATTACCAGATTTGAGCCATTTCACCTGAAAAATCCATTTTTCATTATTTCTTTAAAACCGGTATGTAATATATGTGTGACTGGGTATTTTTGGACTTTTTAGTAATAAATGAATACGATTGACATATTCTCCACAAATTAAATGTATTGTGTTATGCCACTTGCATGAGTTTTCCTAATACCATCATTGATATTGATACAATACATATTATATTTTATTATGTCACGGTATTGTGTGTTTCTAAGCTAAGCTAAGATGAAATAGTATGGCATAGTTACCTGGTTTCTACTAATTTCATCTTGCATCAATTATCCAAGTCATCATCCTCAATGAGCGTTATTGAATTCGAGCAACTGAGACCCTTACAGTCTTCGCAGGCGGATGTGCAGCTGAGCCCATGTTTTCTACAGGTGCATCTCTTTGATTCACAGCCAGTTTTGCAGCTGCATCTAAATGAATACAGTAAATCGTCAGGTGCTGCCAGCATGTCAGTCTTAACAGGCAGCATTTGGTGGTTGAGAACTTTCCAGCCCCATTCTGTTGGATCCATATCTCCAGCATCTCCTCTCCAAACTTGAATTTGGTAGTACACGCGAAGACTGTGAAACTTTGCGGATGCGGGTGTTGGTGGTAAATCTCGTGCTTCAACATACTTGGATCTTTTTGCAACCTTCTCCCTGAATCGCTTGTACCGCAAAGCAACTAGACTATCCATTGAAGTGCCATTGTATAGAATAAGCATTGCCTTCTCACCTGCTTTTATCACGTCATCTTTATTCGCATTACTCATTGTAAACACTTCAGCAATTTGAGAGAGTTCTTTGCAGCACTGGATTTTGCTAAGGGATGCAGATTTTCCAATTCCATAAAGCCTAGATGTTGAGTCACAGCCAAGGATAGCATGGATAAATAACAGCTGTGAGCACAAACAGAACCCGAGTTTTTCCTTTGCCATTTTGATATTCCACAGTCGGGGTTTCTTTGCATTTTGCTTTGGCTCTGGTCTGAAAAATAGTTGACAGCCATTCATATCAGTATGGTATAGAAGCAACACCAGTAGGTCGGTATCGTCTCCAACAAGAGCAGTATTTGTTGACTTTGAAGCCAAGATAGCCGTTTGCGTAATTAAGACATCAGCATCACCGCTTGCCTTAATCGTTAAGCATCCAGCCTGTTCGAGAGATGAACTTAAGATTGATATGAACCGATGTTTGTTCTGCTTGTTACTAAGAAAATCAGGCTTACTCAGAGTTACAACTGTTTGCGGAGTCAGTACAACAGTTGCGCCTGATCCACGAGTTCGCCTCTTATGTGTTACATCTTTTATGTCTGGGCCTTGGTCATAACCATCAAAAACTACTGTAGCCTTTCCATATTTGCTTATGCAATATTTTACATATCTTTGACAAACATTTGCAAATGTCTCTCCACGCTGCCATGGAACACGGTGTAATAGAGTTCCTCCATCAAGCACATAGTGGACAGAATCTGGAAGGACTGCATCTTCATTTTGAATTAATTTCCACAATGCATCAGCAAGTGCCGGCTTTTTTGCTTCCCATGGAAGAGATGAATTATCAAAGAGTGCGGGCGGATGAGTGCACAACTCATACTCAAAATAAGATGATGGATTCCCATTTGATCCATTTGTAGCAATTAAACTGAGTCTTTGAAATAGGAGTTGTGGCTCAATTTGTACACATTCATCATCAATCTTGAGAGATGTTTTGGATGCTAAGGTAATAGCTTGTCTCTTTCTCTGGAACGAAATGCTTGATACACATTGGCCACACATCGAATTAATAATTGATTCTCCAATATCTTTAGCATCGTCAACATTGACTGATTCATGTGCAGACAATCCACTAACAAGTCCTCTAAGAGAAAGGTCTGGTCCAAATAGATTCAGTTCACTAAGGATTTTGAGAATTGTGTAAGTATCATCCATATCACGCTTTATTCGAGATTGTGTGGAATCTTTGTGTTGTTCACTTGAATCCCAGTTTACCCCAGAGAGCTCTTGCATTGCATAACACACATATGCACATGCGGGCATAGACAACAACCAAACAAGACGCTGAAGTTCTGTCATTCCACGACCTCGTGTTAGACCACCACTTGACTTTACACTTCTCATAAGGACCTGCTCAATAACTAGATCAGTAGATAACCCTGCCCAATACCTATCACTTCGATGAATGACATGATGACCATTGAGGAAGCTGGTGTGTATATCTGGATGACTTTCAGGTATTTCTAACATCTTTTGTAAATATACATATGCAGACTTGGCATACAGATTATGCCCAGCGGCTGCAAAATATGGAAGCATCTCACGAACGGTCTGAAGGTGCATGTTCCAATCACCAGTTCGTTCTGCCTTAATGAATTTGCGCAGAATGTCAACCAACTCCATATACAAAAGCCAGAGTCGTGCAGTCCTCTTATCTTTTATGACCACCTTCTCTGAGTCTAGTTTGTCCTTGACATCATGTAATGCATTTTCCGAGGACAATCTTGTAGCTACATACGGATTTTTGATAATGTCATCATAGAGCTCTCCAACTTTAACCAGACTTTTATTTAGGGAACTTTCAATCGTTTCATGTCCTGCAACATTATCATCATTGTCAAACAATTCTTTTGAATGCATTGCAGCGGAATATTCTACTGTGTCAACTTCAGCATCTGCAATTGTAGGTAGTGGTAGGTTGTATGTATTTGCAATCAAGATTGTACTGAGAGAAGCAAAAACCATGAGGTGTCCTCGAACTGCTCGAGCCTTTCCACTAAGAATGTGTTTGACAGCATTCTCAGCGTAGACTACCTCTAGAATAGGCGCAAGACCGCTTCCTGCCATTAAGTGACCAATGCAGCCAAGGAAGCTCATCTCCATATGAAGACCTCCGAGTCTTAGAATAATTTGCATTAATGGACTCCAGCTCGGCTCAATCTCTATGATAGTCATAGCTTTCCAAAATAAGGGCTGATCAAATGTAATCACGGGTGCAACATGGTATCGGTTTGCCTGTTCACAAACATAAGTCAAAGTGGAAAAGATGCAGGTCATGTTACTTGGCTCTAGATCTATCATAGGAAGGAAAATAACAGACGTTTTACCTGGATAAACTCCTTGGTGAACAGTTTGCATCATGCCAGACCATGACTGTCTCCTTGAACGCAGAAACAAAGAGAAATCCCAGAGGATGCCAATGTCAGCTGTTGGGTCTGTTTGTTCCATCGCAGTTAACTCCTTAAAGGTCAATGGGAAGTTCCTGGTATGCTGAGACTCAAAGTTCCTGATACAGATCTTGCCAACTTGCTTGATATCTTCAGATGTTACATTTATCCTTGGAATAAGTTTGCACGAAAGGTTTCCTGGTGTAACAGATGCAATGATTCCCATTCCATGAAATGTAGTATGCCCATCTATTGTGAAAATATTGTGATCCACATTGTCGGCAACAAACTGAATGAACTCGCCTGATAATGGCTGTGGTAGATCTCCACCATGAAGTGATGCACTGCGCTCAAACCTCTGTATCTCCGCGTATGAACATCCAAATCCGTGCTTGTCCAAGGTGTCAACAATAAATCTAGATCCAAATTTATGGTGCATCTCACATGACAGCCCGAACTGCAAAGGTGCCAAAATAACTCTAGGACGAGTTCCTTGCATAATAGCGTGTCCAACTGATGCCTGTTTCATTTCTGTGTCTTTTCCAGTAAACAAAATCCGCAATAATTCCCGCAGTGTCTCTGGTAAATAATTCAATGCCTTTACTGGGTCGCTCATTTGCTCCCTTGATGGATAGCTTTCAGATGATGTGCATGAATCAATTAACTTAATATCGTGTCTAAGCAGTTTGGCAGCTGTCTGGATGATTAGCATGCTCTCTGATTTGGAATCCTTTCTCTTCTGTTCCTTATAGAAGTCAGTCAAAATAGTAGATGCTTTAGAACGAAAGGTAACAACGTTTGGCTTACCATTCACAGTGCTAATAAATATTTCATCGCCATAATTATCTTTTATTTTATCCTGCATGTATTTTGTACTGTATGCTTTATTCTCTTTATCATCGAGATACTCTTGCATTTTATTAACGAGGTCGTGCAGGGTCAGCTGCTCATCATCATTATTTTCAAGAAATGCCATTGTCGCACTAAATGCTCTTACTCTGTCCAAGTCTTCTGGCCTTCCATGTTTTTGGGATGAGCAAGATGAGTGCAGCTGAGGGATATTTTTCATGGTTCTAAAATTTACGCTGCAGCTTTGATGGTATACTGCATTGACAACGCATAAATCCGGCGTGAAGGCAAGCCGCCCAGCTACAAGTTTGCCCCATTCGTCTTTTCTCTGCTCACAGGCCTCGGCGATACTACATTGAAAGTCATGAGTACTTACTGGATAAATATCATAGCCACGTTTCTTTCCATCTTGAATTTTTGCAGGGTATCCGCATAGCAAACAATGTTCACTAAAATTGAATGTTGGACTTTCTGAACGGAGTGTTCGCATGGGTGGCGGAGATTGTTCAATTTTCTCTGCGTCACGGGCAATCCGCTTGGGATCAATGAACTCCCGTCGACATTTTACATGAACCCTCTGTCCTACTTCAGCTATGACATCGCTTTCACGGGCTCTGCTAGCATTGTTAATACCGTCACAGCCTTTAACTCGAAGCTTAACAGTTTGTGAGCCATTTTCTAGGCTCTGGTTACAAATAACGCATGTATCTAAATCCATGTCCATATTCTGATTGAATTGTATAGAAATTTATTCAAATTGTGAGATAAAAGTGAAAATTAAAATGCAATTTATTTTAGGTAAAATTTTAAAAGCGAAAAACAAAATTAAACTTACTTTAAATATAATTTTTTTAAATTACCCCGGCCCTGTGCATACAACCATATTTAATCTGTGGTTTGGGGAATTTGTACAAGTGGTTCAAGGCAATATTGC
The DNA here is from genome assembly GCA_034401795.1 of Chaetoderma sp. LZ-2023a. NCBI lineage: Eukaryota > Metazoa > Mollusca > Caudofoveata > Chaetodermatida > Chaetodermatidae > Chaetoderma > Chaetoderma sp. LZ-2023a. The sequence goes on along the minus strand of CM067361.1, from coordinate 30,594,573 downwards.
CAATTGCCTACTGTCTTCCGTGACTATGAAATTCAGAGCTTAGACAACATTTCTACTTCGTTTATTTGCGGAATGAAGCAGGTAAGGGAAGTTTCATTATTCGGATAATGGCGGTAGCTAAATATGCGAATTTACCCACTTTCCCATCGAGGGATTTTGGAGGACTTTTGATATGTGACACCTGGCAGTCCCATGAATGCCGCAGAAAAGAAATAAATTCTGTTGCAATTTGTTCTAGGTTAATTTGTAGTTTTACTGGACTAAATTTGCTAGCAGTACTTTGATAAGTATTTGTATGTTTCTGAGGTCACACAGACTGTTATTATTAGTTTACTGTCCGCTATTTGCAGAAAACTAGTTCCAATTCCGTAGCCATGAGCTGTGAGTTCCACTTGACTAAATTCAGATTATAATCTACAAGCTGACATAAGCAGCAACAACTGACAGTCAAATTCGGTTAAAGATGCATTATATACACCAAAATGCTTGAAATTAAAATTGTTGAAATTAAATACCTCTAGAGGCTTAAATTGTGTACCTCAATGTAATGAAACAAAATAAATCTTAGCATATGATGACTTCATTCCACATAAATAAATTTCGTAGGTTTAGTTGTGAATTTGAATTAGGGACTCGTGCCTCTAATTCAATTTAACAACTTAAAAAATTGTATTAATTTATACGTAATGAAATCATCATATGCTAAGATTTATTTCGTTTCATTACATCTAATGATATAGGCACACAATTTAAGCGCTAAAAGTATATAATTTTAACAATCTTGTTTTTCAACCATTCTGCTGTGAATATGCACCTTTAAATATAGCTTACAACGGGAGCTGAAACCGTGTTCATATATTTTGAACGAAAAAATTGAATTTTTCTTGAACAGATTTAAGTGTTAAACTTTTAAATTCCCATAAAAGTCCAGATGCACCTATACGCTGGTGCACGTGATTCAATAATGCTATCAAACCTTTCCTACAGAAATGATGCAAATGATGAACGTACCTTGCTTCAGGGCGAGGTGAATTGAGGAATCCAGTTTATCGATCAATCGTATGACATCATAATCAACAATGTCACATGTAGTCTGACGTCCTAATCAATTACACCAGGAATGACGCGATATAGTCCGTCACAAACGCTTAATAGTCCGTCAAGTGGTACGTACGAGTTGTATGCCATAGGCAGCAACAGCCATCAGTCAAATTCGTTTCAAAATATTCAACAGGTTATCTGGAAGGCCTATAGTTTTTTGTAAATTGATATTCAGAGAGTACAGGGATCGATAAATTCCAATAATGGCCATGCATGGGTGGAGCTTAGCTAGAAAAGGGCCAGGAATAGCTAAAATGGAGTCCCCCGTTGGAGGAAGAGCAGGATCTATGCAGTTAAAACGACAATACAAGAACCATTGCTTTCCATTCCTTCTGGCAGCTGTATATTCACGGTTCTTAGCCGTTTAACACTCATATCAGCCAAAAACGGCTTCTACATTGGTCTTGAGAAATGTCCATTTGCAGACCAAAAGGCTATTTTGGAAAATTTACCCACTGGAATGACTGGCTCAATAACCGAGCCAGTCATTCAAGTGGTAAATTTTAAAAAACAGTCTTCTCTTGGTCTGCAAATGGACATTTTGAACGAAAGAATTGAATTTTTCTTGAATAGATTTAAGTGCTAAATGTTTAAATTCCCATAAAAGTCCAGATGCACCTATACGATGGTACATTGTGATTCAATGATGCTGTAAAACTGTGGCAGCTGGGCGGCTCCAAGCTTTTTAGGGTTGGCAGCGGTGATGCGCGATGGCTTGAATTTGCTTGCAATGACTAGTATGGATACCGAGTGAGATTATCTTTGGGGTGGGCAGCGATGATGCGCATCACCGCTGCCCACCCCAAGGATAATTTCTGGCATGGCCAAGCAGAGCTAAGATCAATGTACATGATAACAGACCATAGATTACAAATTTTACAGCAAAGTACCTGATGATCATTTTCAGAGCATAGCCCCGATGCGTTCGCATGACAGATGGATTTTGCTTGGACTCCTATCGCAAAGTGACTCTGTTGAACTGGTAAATCTACCCAGATAACGCATCTTACTGGGCCGATGCTGGGCCGATACCGTGCCGATACTTTCAGTATCGGCCTGGTGTCGGTCCATCATTGGCCCAGTAAGATGCGTTATTAGTGTAGTTTAGCAAGAGTACTGTACTGGAGTGAATATCATGCAGGTATCGCCAATGTTGCCATACATGATTTAGTCTGTCCCTGTCAGAGGTCAGCATAGTCTGTACACAATAAAGAGCACTTGACCTGTGGATAACATTCTAGACTGAACATATAGTATATTCCATTTGATCGTGGCATATGTGCCAATACAAGTGATTTAATGGCGTGCCTATGAGGTATATTCAGAGAAATTTAACTGCATGGGGAATTTAATTTTGCACTGAATCTCCCCATGCTCAGAAAGAAATTTGACAACCATGTTATTATAGAATGCGAAGTCTGCGCAACACCATCTCACCAAGGAAAATCCTATACATGTAGTGTGGGTGCATATATGGTGATTATGTACGCTGAGTTCTGTTTCCATCGGCATGCGTATCTACAGTCGCTGAATTCATTGGGTATTATATAGTCATGAGAAAGAGAGAGAACCCACTTAAATAGAAAATTGGTAAATAAGGAAATGCTCTGTATGAGAATAGCTAGAAAATACGTGACCGCCTAGGCAACCTTGAGAATACATATGTAGGAGCAGTTAGCAAACGAGGGTGATCAGTTCCGAGTTGAATTATAACATAGGCGAGAGCTATTTTCTTTCTTGGATGAAGGTTTTATCAATATCTGGCAATGGTCAATACGCTTCTACACTCTATCGACGACAACAGTACTTCAAATTGTCATCTCTACCTAGCGGCAACATGAGATTTGGCTCGACATTTCTATTCACCTTTCCAGTGTACCCACCCATCATATGACGTCATAATGAACTGCGTGATGTGTAGAATGACACCATAATGAATGACGTCATGAATGACGTCGATAAGTACGTCACGGATGCATATTTGAAGACGGTCTATGCGTTGTTGTACACATTGTTTGCTTTTACTATTTAATAAATATTATGGTGAATATTTTGAAACTAATTTGACTGGGCGGTGTTGCTGTCATAGGCAGCAACAGCAGCCAATCAAATTAGTTACAAAATATTCAACAACTTCCTTGTATAGTTTTCAGGAAATTGATAGCTAGGGCATTCGGGGATCGATCAATCCCAACACGGCCAGGTGTGGGTGGAACTTAGCTAGTGATGGGCGGGGTATAGCTAAAATGGAAAGGTCCATTCCCTGAATTTGCGAGTGGCTACTGACGTGTCTCACCGGTGCTATATGTATCAGCTGTCAGAAAAGATACCTCTAGTGTTCACATAGGATGTGTAAATAATATTCATGCATTGAGCCAATCAAATCATGTATTTTCTCATTTTATGACTGGCAATCTCACTCAGCATTTTTACTAGCTGTACAACGCGGTTTTACTGCGTGCGATGCGATCCAAAGGGCTAACGGGACTACATCCCCGGGCGCCCCAAAATAATTCCACCCCACCCCCTCCCACAATCAAAAATAATTATCGCATTTGACCCTGTTATCCAAGTATCTCACTTTTACAGTAATGATATATGTAATCTCTCTGAATATTTTGAAACCAGTTTGATTTAGGTAGCAGTAGTAGTAGTAGTAGTAGTAGTAGTAGTAGTAGTAGTAGTAGTAGTAGTAGTAGTAGTAGTAGTAGTAGTAGTAGTAGTAGTAGTAGTAGTAGTAGTAGTGTGACGACCGTAGCTATCATATGATCGTTAGATCATACATAGAAATCGGATTTCCATGCAAAAGCGTTAGCTTATGCTACCCCCAACATATTTGGACTCCAAATCCGCTACAATATAGGTAGACAGATTGTTATTCAGTCTTGCACGCTTTCTTGTCGATTTAATGAAATAAATTACTTCATGTCAATTATAAAAGCGTAGGGGATATTCGTAATCGAGATTTACATTTATACAAAATTATAGCAGTTAGAGTTAAGATAATTGTATTTGTTATTATGATTAGGTTATAATCAATGTAGATTTCATTATCCATAAAATGTATGGAATCTCTATGGATTATTTTAGCAGATATGTAGGCATTACAAATCAACATGTAGTAGTGTATCCGCGTGATCCAGATGGGTCACGATACATTGTGTGCGTGTGTTAAATTCGTCGCCTCGGCGAGCATTCGGTGGTTGGCCTTCGTGAGAGTGAGTCGCGCCTTAGCGAAGTTGTGATGTAGGCAGCCATCGTTTCACGTGTATGTATTTCTATGCCGGCCATATATACCGGCATGGCTGTGAGAATGAAGTCACGAATGTGAAGTTCATTTATCAAAATGAGCTTATCAGCAATGTAACCAGTCGTCATACAGATTCATAAATAGATATGGGCGCCATCTCAGTTTTTGGCCCCATCGACAGTTAGAAAACTAACTGAACATTTAGAATTCACGTGTCTCCAGACAATATAATGTTTGGTTTGTTGTCACAATATGAACTTTCATTTAAGAATCGCTCCACGACTTTGGGTCATCATAATCGTCGTCCGCACCGCTCCTGGTAATATCATCCGTAAACAGGTCTATAGCTCCTGGTAATAGCACCCGTAGCCAGGTCTCCAGCTACTGGTAATATCATCCGTAGCCAGGTCTCCAGATCCTGGTAATATCATCCCTAGCCAGGTTTCCAACTCCTGGTAATTTCATCCATAGCCAGGTCTCCAGCTCCTGATAATATCGCCCGTAGCCAGGTCTCCAGCTCCTGGTACTATCATCCATAGCCAGGTCTCCAGCTACTGGTAGTCATTACTCGTAGTCAGATCTCCAGCTCCTAGTCATCATTAACTGTCACCAGATAACCAACTCATTGTTAACATGGTTGTGTGCCAGATCACCAGCTTCTGGTCGTTCGCAGATCAATCACGTCCTTGGCTTCTGGCGGCTCATGGCCAGGCATCTTCAGCATTTCAGATCCGCCTACGTCGTAAGATAAATTCGGTCGTTTATATTTTTGTGTTGCGCGTTCGTTTGAGTGCACCCACCTCTCCGTCATCCTCAATACGATATCAGAATTCGTATTGTGATCATTCGTCAGCAGGACCCTTTCGTCTTCAAGCCACAAAGAAATGACTGTTTCCATTGAGTATTTACAACAGCTTTACTACATTCAGGTCGTATATTATTGATTTAGTATATGTAAATTCTATATTGATTGTTGTCATAATTAGTATCACATTAATTAGGTTGATATTTCCAAATTTAGATTCTGAACCAAGAACCATTAAGTCTTAAGTTTTAATCGACATAAAATCATACATGCTGCCATAAAGTCAAGTGATTATCCAGTGGTCAATATCCATCCCAGGTTCTAAATGATTCAGGAGTCGATAGTGGTCTACATGGATCAGATCGAATAACGATCATTTTCAACTTGGATAGTGGATGTACCCGGATCTCATCTTCCATTAATTTTTTGCATTTATGATTTCTGAAGTGAACTAAATCGTCTGTGGTATTCTTGGAGGATTGATATAAATGACATCGGATCTAAAAATCGATTTGATGTGATTGACATCAAAACTTAAAGAAAGAGCAGGGATTGGATCAACCAGGATCAATCCAATATAGATTGATAATGGTCATTTCGATCTAGATGTGACTTCAAGGCATAAGGTTCTTGTTTTAGTTCAAATTAGTTTACGAATGTTCAACATAAGATAACATACATTGAGGAATTCAGCAGTTATAGATTTTGAAATCCTGCTTCAACAGAATCATTTATATCCATATACTATATCAATTGTAACAATTATTTCAACTGTGCAGTATTGCTTTGACTATACAACACATATCAGAAAGCAAGCAAGAATGAATGAATAATCATTTTTTCAAATCTGTCTCTGTTTATTTCCTCTGAATTACAAGCATCTTTTGAATCAATAGGTTAAAGTTCAAATGCTAATGCAGATCACTCTTCTATATATCGAGCCAAGATAAGGAAGTGTTGGAATTCACCTCAAATCGGTCCCATAAGCTTTCCTTCGAATAAAAGAGTTAGCCATTCATAATGGAAATCATTTAGCTACCCCTAGACATCTATTCTATCATTTCCATTTTGGGTTAAGCGTTTTGGCAATAAAATATCCTGTAATCATTTGATTAATGACGTCATAATCAAAACGCATCGGTGTTTCACATCGTACAGTAATCTAATCCACGCCAACGTTAGTTAACTCCCTTACAGTATCCATTCCCTCCTTGACCTAACTGATAATCCCCACCCAACCCAACCCCACAACTAATTATCCATGGGTCCTAACTAGGCTTAATCTGGCTCTGATCCGAACAACGATGGCCAATGCTTGGAGTATGTGCTTCAATTGCATGAGTGTCTGGGTGACTTGTTAAATGTTTTGTGATCAGACCCAAAAACGTAATCCATGATAATAAAAACGGAATGAACGTCAAGCTGCTTGTAACGGATAAGACACGGTGAAGAGTGGGTGATGATAACGCAGCCTACTGGGCCGATACAGTGCCGGTACTTTCAGTATCGGCTCGGCGTTGACCCGCATCGGCCCAGTAAGCTGCGCTATCAGGCGATGAAGGAAACTGGTTGCAGTTGACCGAAGTTTCTACTCCTTTCAGTCACACAATGCAGTCACTCATTATCATCATCAGGCAGTCACTCGAAAAACATGTGGCTGTTTAATACAATACACTTGCAATGGCCATTATCTTTTTTAGCCAATAGTGGCTCTTTTTAACGAGTGGTCGATCGATCCAAACACGAGAGAGGTGTGGGTGGAGCTTAGCTAGAGATGGGCGGGGAATAGCTAAAACCGGAAATGTCCATTGTGTGACTGTGATGGATTTGCAATTTAATCTACATTCTGTTAGGTATTTTGAACCGTGAAATTGAGGCAATCATTCAAACAGAAATAGTGCGGCAAAGTGAGTCGACGGTGCTACCACAACAGGACAAATGCACAAGTCCACGCCTCCAAGGTAACTAAGGATGATGTACATGAATGTAGACATAAACTTTTATTACCACTCACTAATGTCACATGACCATATGCTGTTATTTGACTGGTTAAGATCAGCGATGTATGATCAGGTATTCATCATAAGCGTTGATGCATTCTGTAAATGACGTCATAACATGTTGAAAATTGGCAATATTTAAGATAGGATAATATAAAACTCTCTCTCTCTCTCTCTCTCTCTCTCCGTCCCTCTCGCTCGCTCCCTCCTACCTCCCTCCCTCCCTCTCTCCCTCCCTCCCCCATCTCTCTCTTTCTCCCTCCCTCCCTCCCCCTCCCCTCTCCCTCCCTCTTTCTCTCTCTATCTCTCCCTCTCTCCCTCCCTCTCTCCCTCTCTCTCCCTCCCTCTCACCCTCCCCATCTCTCCCCTCCGCCTCTCCCTCTCTCCCTCCCTCTCTCTCTCTCTCTCTCTCTCTCTTTCTCTCTCTCTCTCTCTGGCTCTCTCTCTCTCTCTCTCTCTCTCTCCCTCTCTCTCTCTCACTCTCTCTCTCTCTCTGGCCCCTAGTGACTACTTTCAACTTAGTAGGTTTAAAACTATCAAACATTAGAATTAATTTAACAACTCCATCAACTATTGTATATATGATGGATGGATGGGTCCACGCTAAGCTATTCCCCGCCCATCTCCAGCTAAGCTCCACCAACACTTCGCCAGTGTTGGACTCGATCGATCCCTTAACTCTAACTCTTAATTTCCAGTAAACTATACGTGTCAGCTGTTGATCATTTTGAAACTAATTTTACTGGGTGCTGTTGCTGCCTATGGCGTATTCTCAGAACCCTCGTAATTTAAGCGCTGATAACTAAGCCAATTGAGAATGTATTTCATATCCAACAAAAACTAAATTAGTGTTTATTGGCCGTAAAATGGTCAAACTTGTGAGAGAAAATGCAAAAAGATTCCAGCATTTGACTGTCCGCTTGCTGAATTACTGCAGACTACATATTCCTTGGTCACTGACTCTAGATATACTGAATATTTTGAAAACATTTTGACTGAAAGTTGTTGGTGCCTAAGCCAGCAACAACTTTCAGTCAAATTGTTTTCAAAATAGTCGGCGGGTCCAGAGTTATTGCCAATTGCAATTATTGTGTGGTGGCTTGCAATAGTTAGACAGTTAACGCTACGCATGACTTACGAATCTATATTAAACCATTCCATGATCCATGATAAGTTTCATTATCTAATCTATATATATATATATATAAGGCTTGTCCACACACCCACCCGCCCACTCCTGCCCCCACTACCCCACCCCAAGATAGATATTTCAACCGACTCGATAAAAAATAGCCTGTTATTCTTGAAGATAAAGCCAACAGGTGCGATGAAAGACAATACACAGGTAAGTGGACAAATGCAGTACGACTAGCTTAACCTTATCAATCAGAAAAGCAGAACTCGAAAATACCTTTGAAATTTAATAAATATTCTTTTGAATACCTTAATTCTCCTTCGATCAATACTCACCACTCTCCTTCGATCAATACTCACCATTCTATTACTTCTGATACGGCTAGCCTGGATAGCTGGGCCCTAGGACTATAGAGTTAGTAAGCTTTACCGCCTCCTGGAACCGGGTACTCGGTTCCCAACTACCGAGTACCCGTTTGCCCTGAAGCTCATTCTTGTTTGCATAGCAACAAGAGACACATGCTTTTTTGTGCAGTTGGAGTCTTGAGTTTATTTTAAGTCTTTTTCTGTGTATTTGTGATAGCTTTGTGCGCTCTCTAAGGATATATTGGATTACCATGGATGCAGCCGATGATAACCAGGTCGTATATTTCCATGTTATTCCATAGTTAAAAGACTTAGGTCTTCAAAATTTCGTCTGTGTCGCATGTTCCAATTCCTAACCGCAAAGAATCTGGGACGTGTGTTAACAACGAAATATGCCAGATTGATCGGCTTCCTTTAACCCCCAACAGGAGATCGGCAGATATGAAATAAGGTGTTGCCTTTACGGTGTTTTTAACACGAAAATCGGCTGACGTCCTTCTCTGTAAGATCCGAGCGGGTGACGTCACACCCGTGTTGCTCGGATGTTTATGTGAAGAAAATGTTTCATTAATTCGCGCATCTGATTCTGGGTGCTGCGTACTTTATTGGTACCAGAAAAACTTTGGAATTTTCAAGTTTTGCGTGTTATCACGATCTGTTTGCAATGATCAGTGGTTTCAAAATTCTTGATTTAGATATGTGGTCTGCGGTTTTACCGAGTTCTACAGCAGTTTGTTTACATTTTGTTGTTTCTTCACATATCGTTTTGGCCTTCGTTAGGAGTATAATTTATATTTATTAGTAAGTATACCCCGAATGCTATGCGATATGATTCCTGGTTCCGTTAAACATCCTTGAGGATCAGTGTATGGGTGTAGTATTGCCCGCTTCGTTCTTGTCATTATAATCAATGCGATCTTTGCGGTAACGTTGCGGGGTGGGGTGCGGGGGGGTTAACAGTTAATTTATGATCAAACTTTTTGAACATTTATTGTCTGCCTTCCATTCCTGTTTCGTTCCGCTTGCTTATTATAGGTTTGTGCTTATTTATAGGCCAAGCTAGTCCCGCCATCATGTGACCAGTGCCACAAATTCGTGAGGGTTCTATTCAAGGACCATGTCTGTTTCCGCTGTACTAAGTGTAATCTTGACAGTAAGTGTAACGTTTGTGCAGTGTTGTCTGTCGATATGATGCTTAAGTTCCTTGCCCAGAAGGACTTGGCAGGGTCTGACGTGGGGTCAGGCGGTCCGAAAGCAAATCGTGGAGCGTCCGTTTCGGCCCTTGGGGGCGTTCCACGTCTGCAACAGGAGGTGGCGGAGATGGCACCGCCGGCGTGGGTTGGTCCTGTTATGCAAGGTTTTTTGCATAGCATTCTGCCCACACTGGTGTCGTCCCTGCTGCCAAAAGTTGTAGGGCAGTCTCTTCCCGTGTTTGATTCGGAACCTGTCCTTGGACAGGGTTCTGGACTGGCCACCGAGAGAGCCATCTCGTATGGCCCCCTGGCAGTCCCGCCGGGCTCCGGCCTGATGTGCTCTGTCTCTCTGCGGCCACCTCCGGGTGGTCCAGTAGCGGTGGCCGGTCCGTCAGGCTTGGGAGCCATCCACCAGGACGGCTCCACGGTTTCCTCATCTAGTGACGACTCTTCGGGGTCTGAAGATGAGGAAGCCGAGGAGGAGAGATTGCTGCGGCCTGTGATGCCGCGGGTGGAGAGCATGGAGGTCGATTCCGTCTTGGATGGAACCGTCCTCCATCTGTCTGGCTTGGCGCAACCCAGGACAGCAGCTCCGCCCGTGGTTAAGGCCACTCCGGTACCGGGCACCGGTCCCATGATGGTTGGTTTGCCGCCAACCAAAACGGTGACAGGTGTGGCTGGCCAGGCGTGGTACTCACCTATCTCACCTGGTCCGGCAGTCAGACATGGGGTGGCATTGGCGCCCATGTTTGGCCACGGTTCTTCAACTGCTACGGGTGCACACGGTTTTACGTGCGGGCCTACTCCATGGACTGGTGTGTTCCATGGGGTGGTGGCGGAACCGTACGGTACCGGAGTGCCTGCCATATCAGCAATGGCTCCTAGCCGGAGACAGATTGGCGTGAGGCTCCAGCTTGGCTAGCCAGGGTAGACCCGTCTGTGATTTCAACCACAGCCGAGGAGGATGCACCCCGTCCATCGGTGGCATCGATTAGGATGGGGATGTTGCCCGCAGCCCGGATCCAGTCTATTGGACTGGAGCCAAGGTTTATGGAGTTGCTGGATGCTATTTATAGCAAACAACTCCTGACCAAGGGCCAGCTTCCTGCGGTCTCCAGGAAGGTGCGGGCGAGGTGTCGTATTTCACGGGGGTAATATAACATGTATGGTGTTGTCCCGACGGTCACCGAGGATGACCGCTGGGTACTGGGTGTCCAGAGTTCTGGAGTACGGGTGGCCCCACCCCGGCACTGGTGGACAAAGCTCAGGTACACCATGATGAAGTCCTGTCCCTATGTGATGATGGGGAGAGGGCAGCAATGAGTCCTCTCAACCACTCTTATCACCTTCTTCAGTCGGTGTGGGCTGAAGCGGGGGCAGGCCACCCTGTGCCACCTGTTGCACTTTCATGCGTTAATGACGGCCTGGTGCTGTCTATGGACGCATTGGCAAAGGTGCAGGTGCGTGTTACAAAGTCCACGAGGCAGATGGTCCTTGACCATATGCGTCTAGCTAGTGCCGTCAGGGAGCGTCTTCTTGGGATGCTCCTTACAGGCCCTCGCATCTTTGGTGGCCAAGCATGGGCCATCTTAGAGGACATGGCCAGCATTGCGCAGAATCGGTTGGTGGTTAATCTGCCGCTAGAGCCAGTGCGTCAAGCACATGCACTAGGGGCTGTAGCTAAGCCGCTAACCAGGCAACCATCTAAAAAGCAGAAAAAGCGCAAAAGCAAGGCGAAAGCTCAGCCTAGTGCTGCTTCTGCTTCTAATTGGTTTTCTCAGCTGCCTCCGGCGAAGAAGGCCAAGAAGGTTGTGGAGGTGCCTACCATCCCCAATATTGCTCCTGATAGCCCGAGAGGCGGGAAGGGGAAGGGGAAGGGTATGTCCTCAAATGGCGGAAAGAAGGGAGCGGATCGTACCTGAGAGTACGAGGGCTCCATTCGTATCTGCCTGGACCGCACCTGTGTGACAGGAACAGCGGTGCCAGTTAGACCAGCCAAGCCAAGACCAAAATGTTTCTCACTCTCTCTCGTCAAGAGAGGGGGGAGCAGATCGCTAGCCAGACACCCCCATTAGGCGTCGATGCGTCTATAGTGGGTAGAAGGCTCATGCGTTTCGTCGAGGCTTGGCGAGGTGTGACGTCAGAGAGTCTGGTCCTGGGATGGTTATCCCAGGGGTACATGCCGGAGTGGTGGGATTTTCCACCACAGAATCTGTCTTTGGCGTCTGTCTGGACACCCGTTCCAAGGCAACCAGACAAGTTAGAAGCCATTCAAAACGAAGTGTCAGGTTTGCTTCTGAAGGGAGCAATAAAGCCAGCAAACCTTAACACTCCAGGCTTCTATTCAAACCTGTTCCTTGTCCCCAAGAGCACAGGGGTATGCAGACCCGTACTCAATCTCAGGCCATTAAATTGGTTTATCCATACGCCTCGGTTTCAGATGGAAACTCCAAGGTCGGTAATGGCAGGATTGAGGAAGGGAATGTGGTGTGTATCGATCGATCTGAAAGATGCATATTTCCACATTCCAATGAACAGGAGTTGTCACAGGTTTCTGAGATTTGCGTCTCAGAATCAAGTATGGGAGTTTATAGTCCTCCAATTCGCCCTGTCGACAGTGCCACGGGTTTTCACCAGAGTGGTCTTTGCGGTGACAGCGTTTCTCAGAAAAGAGAACGTGGCGCTTCGCACCTACATAGACGATTGGCTGATCAAAGCAGACACATCAGCCAGGTTAGAGGTGGATACCGCTCCGACTCTGAAGTTACTTTCAGATCTAGGCTGGATAGTCAAAAAGGAGAAATCCGAGTTGACACACACTCAACATTTCATTTATTTAGGGAGGCGATTCGATCTTGAGGAGGGCAGGGTTTACCCGTCAGAACCCAGAGTGGTGTCTCTGTTAGCCATCCTCAAGAGTTTTCGATTGGGAAACCACATTCAGGTGAGGCGGTTTCTTCAGATGCTGGGCATGATGGTCTCCATGGAGCAGGTAATCCCGTACGCTGCTCTGCTGCGAAGACCTATCCAGTTGTATTTGATGTCTCTGTGGAAACAGAGAACAGAACCCCTGTCAAAACTGGTGCCAGTTTTGGAGCCGATAATGTCGCATCTTGTATGGTGGAAAAAGCGTCAGAATCTCCTAGTAGGAGTTTCGCTGCACATACCCCACCCCCAGCTGTTTGTGTACACGGATGCATCGCTGGAAGGGTGGGGGCCTGCCTGGGAGAACACCAGGTCTCGGGCACATGGACACTGTAAGAGAGCCAGCTGCATATCAATCTGTTGGAAATGATGGCAGTGGAACTGGCATTGGAAAAGATTCTTCCAAAAGTCAGTGGCAAGGCGATATTGATACAGTCGGACAACTCGACAGTAGCATCATACATAAATCGCGGGACCATGTCACCCACACTATGTATCAAAGTGTGGCACTTGATTCAATGGTGCAGGAATTACTCGGTTGTTTTGAAAGCAGATCACATTCCTGGGCGATTGAACATTCTGGCGGATGCTTTGTCTCGCAGACAGAGAATTCTGCCAACAGAATGGCCTCTCAACCCTCCAGTCCTTCACAGGATCTTCGAGCATCGGGGCAAATCCAACGTGGACTTGTTCGCCACAAGAGAAAATGCTCAAATCAGGACTATGTCTCACCGATTCCAAATACAAATGCCATCGATACAGACGCTCTGGCGATAAGCTAGATAGGGACGCACGCTTACGCGTACCCACCCACCATTCTTCCACTGAAGATATTGGTGAAGATCAGGGAGGAACCGTGCCTGGTCCTGCTAATAGCGCCATTTTGGCTCAGCAGGGCGTGGTTCACGGATCTTCTAGATCTGCTGGTGGAAAATCCAGTGCAGTTACCCAAGATTCCGAACATAATCTCCCAGGCCAAAGGACGCTTCCTACACGAGTGTCCCAAAATGTTCAAATTGACTGCTTGGATGTTATTAAACAATGTTCCACGTCGAAAGGCTTTGCTCGACATGCTGCAGATTTCATCGCAGCTGCGAGAAGGAGGTCAACCTTCAAGTCATATAACAACAAGGTTAACAGTTTTGCAGACTGGTGTGAAGAAAAGGGTATTGACATCTTTCAATCCACTATTCAGCAAATAGCAGACTTTCTCTGTGAGCTGTTCTTTTCAGGACTAGCTTCTGTCACAACTGCTGGATACAAGTCAGCTTCTGCACCAGTTATCCCTTGTCTAGCCAGCAGGGACAGTCCAGAGGTGGCCCAGTTGAATGTGATGGTGAAGGGAATGAGCAATCTCCGACCGAGACAACCGGTAGTCATTCCAGCCTGGAGTCTATCTTTAGTGCTTAATGTACTGGCCAAGCACCCCTTCGAACCATTGCAGTCGACTAGTCTAAAGCATTTGACTCTAAAGGCGGTCTTTCTATTGGCAGTTTCCTCAGCTAGAAGGCGCACTGAGATCCATGCACTTTCAGCAGAGAGGGACCGATTTATTGTCTCCAGAGAGGGTCTGCGTCTACTGCCAAGAGCAGAGCTTATGTCAAAGAACCAATCTTTGAGATATCCCGGCAAACCGATCATTATATCGAAACTAACAAGGTTTGATCGTGATGCCAGTGTCCGGTGCCCAGTTCATGCTTTGACTAAGTACAAAAAACGGACAGACTCGTTACGGTCGAATGATAGATATCTGTGGATCTGCCATAAGATGCCCTATGGCACCGCATCTATGGATTCTATCTCTCGTTGGGTAGTCGAAAGTTTTCAGACTACCCATGAGATTGCGACTGGGCACCAGGTGAAATGCACAAGGGCATACGATGTCAGAGGAATAACCGCGTCGACCGCCCTTTACAATGGTGTTCCGTTAGAGGACATCATGGCTGTTGCACAATGGCACTGTGAGTCCTCTTTCACGGATTGCTATATGAGGGATGTGTCAGACTCCACCAATCCACTCGCTTTAGCTGTTTTGAAACGATAGTTATACGACCACACTGCTCTTCTCCCTTTTTGACATTTGTAAGAAAGAATTAAGAAGCAGATATGGTCGAGCGAGAGGATGTCAACTAGATTGTGTCACCGATGACCGGACAAGTGAATGGTTGGAGACTCCACGTCTGAAATCCAAATATCATGCGGTAATTCAAGATTGAGAGTTTTTTGTATTATGTCTATATATCATGTTCATTCATCTTATATATTCATGCTCATTCCCAGGCTAATATATGCAAAGAGCAGTTGACCCTCTTGGCATATTTGTGTTTCAGGCGGAATGCATGTTCGTGAGTTCTCTCCCTTTTGTTAGGAGAAAGGGGGGGGGCAGTGATGGGAATGTGATTCGGTTCCATTAACTTGATGGTACTTTTAAGTCTCCATTAATCAAGTTTAAGTCTAGCTCTTTCTCCAAGGGGCAAAACTAGCAATTGATGGCTTGCCCTTTCACACCAGGTTACTGTCTAAATCTGGTGTATATCAGAACCTAGAATTAGTTTGGGCCGCAACTGCCCGATAACTACCTAGCTCTTAGACATGGTGGTCATGGAGAACAGATGTCCGAGGACATCCGTATGGCAGACAACGCTCGTACATGTTACATAGTGGGATCTCCGAACTGGGTGAGAATCCGGACATTCCACTCCGCAACCACATGAAACATTACAAGACATGGTTTACATTTCATGGAAGCATTATTAGGCCATATCCCCTATCGTTATGGTGGGGGTTGAGAGAGATGGATGCACACCATGAATGTCCTTCCCGTAAGGGCGTGGCAGATCTAACTATCTTGCCCAGACATTCGAACAGAATTCGGTGAGCATACGTATCTCGCCCGGCACCGGGTCCTATGGAACTAACCATTTAACCTGTCGCTAGGTTTATACACAAGTTACCAGTTTTGCACTGCGGTGCGGGAGGATTGTCAGTAAAATAGAATAATAATTAATACATGTGTTTTCGCAGTGCTTTCCTACACTGGCTTAAGATACTATCTACTAGGTATCCGAAGATACACGGGTGTGTGTGTGATACCGCACCCTAAACATCACCGCTCGGAAACCCCAATAGTTTCCCAGAGTCGGATCAGCCCATGGTGTGGATAGGGACATCCAAACAATTAAGAAGCCACAAGGCTAAGAGGAATATGAAGAGAGACAAAATCTTGGAGTTATGAGTCTTACTGGAGTGTGGGGCTAAATTATCGCACTACTGGAAGAGAAGAGTATATTACACAGTATGTAATGAAGAAAGTGTCTCTAATCATTCTGAACCTATCCTATCGAGCTGAATAGAAAAGGTTTTAGTCGGTAGCATGCCAGGCTAAACAGAGTTATAGCATGGACAGCGACCTCAGTGAAAAATTGTTGGTGGCGGGAGAAAATGCTGCATATATAAATGTTGCTGTATAGTGGTTTCTACGTGCACTGCAGTCCTATATTTTTATAACTAAACAAAACGATTTAACGGATGGCCACTAGCCATATACATACATAATCTAACCAGACAAACGATACCATGTCAAATGATTATGGTATATATTTTAGTACAGGTCTATGAACCTACTATAGTGTGGTTCGCAACACATTGAGGAAAATGATAATAACTATTTAACAAATACAGAAAATATAACTATCGGTCCTAAGACCGTTGCAGTTCCTTTTAGTCATCGGAACCTTTATTTCGGATATGAGATAATTTACAAAACCTATATAGAGAAATAATTAAACTCTGAGGTATAGTTACTTGAATACTTGGTAGCCATTCCCAAGTACGGCTATGGTGTTACTGAAATTGATACGTCACTCCATACACGACGTTAGGTGATGCGCTCTCCGGAAGCTGGAAAGTTCCCACAAGCTGGTTCCCATGAACTGTTGTCCACAAACAAGATTCTCGCAACAACGTCCATGGTGCGGGATCATCACTCAGCACTGTAAGCCTATTCAGAATGTCTAACAAGCAGTCAGCAAAAGATACGATAGTACTACGAGGTGAAGTAAGTTCACGTACAGCGATGGTATGGATGGAAAGTGTAAACAACCCGATCACTAGCGGGGGTTGTCAAATGCGGATGAAGATACGAAACAAAGCATCACAGTGCTGGGTACGTCAACCAGCTCTGAAGACGCACCGGGCAGAGTTCACTGGCTTCGGTCGAAAGTCGAAAGAACCTACACGATAGGTGCGGTGGCGATTGAAATACCACTTTTCAGGCGTGGCCGGCAGATCCGGCGAGTCATCCATCAAAGAACATCCTACCTCTACATCTGTAGATTCACATTATCAGGCTGCAAAGGCCTCACCGCAAGTTTGTGTTCCGAATGTAGATGTTGTATTCGTGAACGCTTTATCAAAAGTTTCTAAGCTACTCCCATAAAAGGGGAGTTACAAAATTGATTTAGTGCGGTGGGTTGGAAACTGTACTCTACGGGATAAAAACCCAACGCATAGCGAAGAAAGATGTGTATCGCGCTTGATAATAGTTGGTACAGCTCCAACCTGTTCGGCCCCTGGCCGAGGATGCTCTCGATCTCTGAATCGCTTCTCCTTTTATACTCTCCGTGACATCATAGGCGCAGGCTTCGTCCAATCATCGCTCGATCAACAGCCAATCAGAGCGTCGCTAATAATAGCGCCGTCGAACGTTCTAGAACATTCTAGAAGCTTTACGATCATGTGGTTATGACGTCGCGGCAATATTTTGAAGATAATCAAGAAAGGTTTTTCTTGGATAACGATTTTGAAATGGTTTACAGTTTTGGAAAGCCCGTCAAATTCTGCTCTTGATTAATGCCATGGGAATAGGCGATCAATAAGAATTACAGAGTACCAGCTCAGTACACTAAAAGCACCATTCCATCTAGGTCACAACTACGCGCACCATAGAAACAGCGTCACGCACATGCGCATAATGCGTTTTAACGAACTTAGTCGTTTTTCAACATGCTCTCTCCCCCATAGGCCTGTATACGCTTATAGCTCTACCCAGAGGGGCGTGTTCAGGAAACGAATCCCAGACTGTCGGCATGTACCCATCTTAGCTGGTACGGCTGGTACCCGACCGGTCGACCCGAACTACACCACCCCCTCATAGTTTGACATCCATGGCAAACGATCGTGCATGGCGGATCGATGCATGGATGTACGCTAGGCGGGAATTATAGACTTCCCAGGTAGGCACGTGGCCGGAGAGGAGTAGTGACGCATAGGCGCGTGTTCAAGAGACAGAGCACATAGGGGTGCCAAGAGAAGGGAGAGGCATACTTTTAGTTTTTATTTTGACCTGGAATTATTTTTCCAGGCCTTTTCTTTTTTGTGTTCTTTTTATTATTAATATAGCGGTGAGTGCTACAACTTTATTTAGTAGATGATCCTAAACAATAGCTTGCATGGGTGTTCCCGTTGAGTACAGATAATTATAATTTCCGCAAGGAACACCCACGCTCCAACGTACCACATTTTAAATATATAAAAGTATAATAATAAAAAGACAAAGTATAAAAATATTACCTATGATCCATACCCTTATGAGGTATGTTTTTATATTTATCAATCACACCGAATTACTTGCGTGCCCCTTTATTTACCCGCACTCACCGCTATATTAATAATAAAAAGATACACGTATCACCAAGTACTAGTATTATGTATTTATCTATTTGCGGCCCATTCTTGCGGGTCCGCAACGGGCAGCTCTCGCTGACCCCATATCCGTCCTGACATCTGAGACAGGAAGAAAAATAAGCCTCAGCATAGCTGGGGTGTGGCGTTATTGCACTGCAGGAAGTTGTATTCTTTACGTCGCACACGACGTCCGTACAACATTAGATTTTGCAGTGCTCATTTCATATGAGACACAACCGGGCACCTAAAGTGTGCAGTTGTATGGGATAACCGTAGTCATCCTCGGGATGGGAGTCAATTGATTTAACACATATAATAATAAGAAAAGTAAATAAAATAATAAGTAACACTTTTCCACGAATCGCCTATTAATATTTCTGCTGAATTTACACATGATTACATCTTAGCAGCGAAATTTCCCAATTGAGTTTGGGTCCCGCGACTGATGGTGGTAGGTCGCGGTGGATGCACCGTCATTGCTGAAATGCTCTCATCATTATTATCATTGGCACTGTTCGAAACATCCGAAGTGATGGTGGCAGAAATATGGGCGTCCATGATGTCTCTCACAGTTACCGCGGGTTCCAATATATCTGTCCGAGCAGCGGCGGCGGTACTAGTAATTGCCGGTGTTGCTGATGTGGTACTGACGGACGCTGACGTGATGGTGCTAGTCATAGTTTGCATGGTGGTCGCTGTAGTCGTCTTTGTGATGGTGGTGTGCAGTACCATCGGCTGAAGTTGTGGTACAGAAACAGATACGGTGGGAGACGACATCCGTGGGAACTTAGCGTACTTTAACAGACGACTAGCAGTAATGTTAGGTACCGGATAAATGTCCTGCGTATGGGCGATCCGTCTTTTTCCCATGTATGGATGCTCCAGCGTGGTTCCCTTCCTGACTGCTGGGTCAGAAAGGCTAGGAGGCAGATGCTGAATAACACGGGTCAGAGTTACACTGATTGTCACAGGTTGTGATGGTCCCGGTCCTTCGTCTATGGTAAGTTCTGGTGGGGATGGAGATTGCGGATAATTAGAAATGGCTATCTCCTCAGGTGTCGTAATTACCACTGAGATTGGCTGACTGGTTACTATGGTCGGTGATTCTACGGTGGCTGGCGTGGCAGCCGTAGCTGACTGGCTAGTAACTGAGGCGGGAGCTGCCGTACTGGATTTTGTGGGAGATTTCTGTTTCCTGCTGTGCTTCGGAACCAGTGTGGACGAAGTGATAGGTGTCGGCGTAACACTTCCAGATGCGACTGTGGGTAAAATTTCCCATCTGGCTGCCAGTACGTTACTTGCTGTAGCCGCAGGAAGACAATGTCCAATGGGATATCTACACGTGGTATGTTTTGTGTGGGGCATTTTCTCGGTCAGAAGAACCTTGACCGGAAGCCGAGATTCGAATCGAGTGGCTAGAATGGCATGATCCTCATTCTCTTCCCCCAGGAACTACCGTTACTTCCAACACATGATGATGATGTTGGAGCGTGTGAGTGATTCCGGGGCGAGTAGCGGTGTAGAGGTACTGGCAAGTTACACAGAAGGCTGACTAGAAGAGATGGGCCTTATTAATATGAAGGGTGCAGTCGGATTTCCGTGTGAAAGTTCTGGTACATGGTTCTCCGCTAGTCAACAATGAGCTACACAGGAACCACTTCGGAACTGGCACTGATTCTTCTTCGGAGGAATCCGACAACGCTAGATCTTTAATGAGTGACATCTCGTTCCCGCATGGTAGTTAGTTGCGGGAACTTCCGTTCAAAACCTAATGCCCTATCTATTCATGGTTATAACTTTCCAGGCCAAATATAATAATAAAACAATAACAAGAAAACAGCAGAATTTAGTTTGCGACACGAAAGAAGCCTACTGCTTATGTTCTTCCCTGGTGTCGAGTTTTGATGGGAAGACAAAGTTTCAGAGTGCGCTTCCTCCTTTTATACTATTTGATGACGTCACAGGCGGCGGATGGCCACACCTAAAAAGTTCTACAGGTGAGTCGGTCATTCTTATGTGAATATATCCTTGCTTTCCGTCCTGGATGTCACAGGATTAATTCCTCCCATATTATGGGAGCACTTGTAATTATAGGAAGAATGGCTCGTTAAACTTGTCTTTATTTCGTGCATTTAACAGCCACCGATCATCCTGAAGACGAGGTACCACTTTGTCCTTGCGGCGCCTCACCTTTTAATTAGCATGCGGCGGTTTTCCAGGTTGGATGCTTATAAACTTGCCTATTCGAATTTTAGGCTGGAGCGCCTGATGGGGTGCATGGGAGCCAGGTGACGTCAGTGGTAATCTCCCGAACTCACCCTCGCCACTCTTCCATCGCGCTGTGGTAGTTGCGTCTTTGGGCGGCTCTTTTCTTTAACGCTTTTGCTCCAACTCACTGGAAATAGCAGTAGAGGTCACGTGGTTAGTTTCTAAAAGCACGTGGTTGATCGGAATTGTTCAGACTGCTTTATGATGATGGTAAAAATGCTGTTGCTGAGGTGTAGTCTGTTGCAGAAGCGAGAGATAGAAATATATATGTTACCTCGAGATCTTTATAATGCCCCGTATTTGCGTGAGTTCTTTAACATGTGTCTTGGTAGGTGTCTGTAGTAGGTAGTTCTCAGCCCATGTTGATTATAGACTGGAACGCAACGGGAGAGAAATTCTCTCTGTGATTTTACTGCATGATTTTTGATGCCGCTTTATCGGCCCGTGCCCTAATGATTTGTAGCATGGTAGAGCAGCTGTGTTCTTAATCAAAAATTTAACAGTAAAGTCGCAAGTAATTTTTATGAGTGGTTTAAACAGACCTATTCATGCGGTAGATCAACGTTACTGATCCCGTCATGATAGCTGCGTTTCCCGAGCGGGAGGGCTGGCCAAGCATTCTCCTCAATGGGTAGAACTAGCTCCGTCCCAGCCTATACCAAACATATTTATATCATTTTTATAAAGACTAAATTACAGTACAACTCGTAAATATGTATGACACAATTTTACAATTTACAATGCCGTCGTTCGGAGATTGTAAATACAGTCAACCTGAGTGGCTGTATTTCTGTCCTGTTGGTGATTTGAAATCCGTAATGCGTGACTGGTTTTCTGCGAATGGTACTTGCGCTGTGGTGATGGTGTCACGTTTATGGCCGCTAAGTGCGGGAATGGTGGGGTAGCGGCGGGAATGTCAACTTTATCGAACCCTCAGGGTGTTTCACTCTGTAATGGCCGAGCCCGTGGGCGGGACAGAGTTATTTTAGAGCATGATGACCGGTCGGATGCTGTCATAACTTGGATCAATCCATTGTCGAATTCAACTTTTCGGTAGCAAAATCCTACTTGTGACTGACGACAATGCGGGCATCTGGCTCTCTTAATAATATTGACTGTTATTACGTGTAGTTGAAGTATGTAGACTTAGCTGTTTCCGTAAGATGTCAGGGAAAGGGGTGGGGGGATGCTGGACAAGTGTCTCCCCCGTGATGCATACTGTAGATGGCTGCGGTGCATTCCTGATATCCATATGATCAGTTCTCCCGTAACTGGATAAGAAGGTGTGTGCGGGAGATTTGTCGGTCGTTGTCTGTTGATGATAATGCTGTTGTCGGGATATCCGGGCTGATGTATGATGCTAATGTTATAAGCGAAGTGGGTGCATTCCAGTTTTCCATGCTGGTGAACGTCAAGTCTGTTGTTATTTGCGGGAGATATATTCTGCGGGAGGTATTACTTCTCCTGCAGTTCTGTGCGGGAAGAATTTGTTGCAGGAATTTTTATGTCTCTACTGGTTGTTAATTAAGACCCGTAGGTGCTGCTAAACGCTGTTGTTGCCGATGTTGAATGTCTCTGTTACGCTGAGTATAACAGAGCAAGTATGTGACGCATGTGCAATGATGAATTGACATATCCAGTCCTGAGGGCATGTGTGTTCTCTGTAGTGTTGACGTTCTGTTTGTTGTGCGATGTCCTGACTGCTCACGGGGTGGGGGGGGGGGGAGTATGGTAGGCCTATTGGATGGGGTGGCCTTTGGATCTGGGGATGTGGTCATATCCCATTACATGATGGTTGGTGTCCTGTCATAATTTTAGACAGCGGGAAAATTCGAGCCGAGAGTCTGCTGAATAGGCTGCTTCCCTGCCCACCATGGGGTGTGTGTGTGGGGGGGGGTGATGTTTGGCGGTGCGGTGCAGGATGCCACCTCCTCTGTCACAGCAGTCCTTTACCGCAAGCCTTTGCCGCAAGTGTTCGACATAGAGAGATGGTGAATTTTTCTCCCCTGGTATCCGTGGCATGGCCAGGTCCAGTGGTAAGGCTAATTCACGGCCTAACATTAACCGAGCAGGGGTGTAACCCGTGCTGGAATGTTCCGAAGTGCGGTAAGCCATGAGCACATATGGGAGCCATAGATCCCAATCTCTACAATCAAGGCGTGTTTCTTTAGTAAGCATCTCTGCGAGAGTTCTGTTGAATCTCTCTACCATCCCGTCGCTCCGGGGTTGGTACAGAGTTGTCCTTGTCTTGACGATATGGAATAATTTACAGAGCTCTGATATGAGCCGGCTCTCAAAATTGCTTCCTTGATCGGAGTGTAACTCATAGGGCATACCAAAGTGGCAGAACACATTGCTAGCCAAGACCTCCACTAATCAGTAACGTTCTATACATTAATGGCCGTTTAGTGGTTCCAGAAAGTTATCCACTACGGTGGATGCCTCTTTGTCTGGCAAAGCAAATGCTTCTACCCCCCTCGTAGAATAATCTTGCAATACGAGGATGTATTTATTTCCATTATCCGTCGTATTCATGGGTCGGAGCACGTCAATGACCACTCGCTCCCACAGTGCACCAACAATCTTAATTTGCGATGGTGCGATATGGTGTTGGCCAACCGCGCGCTTTTGGCACGGGATACATTTGGCAACCCATGCCTTGACACTATCGCGAATCCCGATCCAGTGGAATCTCAATTTGATATGGGCAAGAGTTCTCTCCACGGCCAGATGTCTGGCATCATCGTGTAGTTGTTGAAGCATTAGTTCTCGATAACTTTCCGGAACCACTAAACGGCCATTAATGTATAGAACGTTACTGATTAGTTGACACTGTTCGAACTGTTGGTAATAATATTTAGCCGTGGGAGATAAAGGTGTCACCAATTCCTTAGGAGGATGTACCCCCTCCTGAATCCACACATATATATTCCGTGTCTTCACATCTGTTGTTTGGTGGTGTGCGATTTTTCTCCGGATTCCACTCTGCGCACCTCAATTTGGGGAACTCCGGAGATGACTGTGTTGACTGTGTCACGGCGGTGGCCTCTTCGTGTTCAGCTTCCACGCCGATTCGGCTAAGCGCATCGGCATTACCATGCAATTTGCCGGGGCGGTGAACAACATTAAAGTTATAGGCCTGCAGGGATTCCTGCCATCTCGCCACCTGGCCCTCCAGATTTTTTAAGTTCCTGAGCCACCGTAGTGAGGCATGGTCTGTACGGAGGGTAAAAGGGCGCACGTACAGGAAGTGTTTATAATACTTGAGAAAATGGACTGCCGCTAATAATTCTTGCTTGGTGGTTGCGTATCTCTTCTCCATTTTATTTAGAGTATGCGAACCATAACCCAACACCTGCTCTGTTCCATCTTCGGTGACCTGAGATAGAACTGCGCCAATAGCAAAAGCTGACGCATCAGTGTCTAAGATGAAATTGAGGTTTGGATTAGGATGAGCAAGAATCGGGGCGGTCATCAAGAGTTCCTTCAGCGCCTTGAAGGAGCCTTCACACTCACTTGTCCACTCAAATGGTCAATCTTTCTTGGTGATCCGGTAGAGGGGTGGATATATCTGGCGATAGTATTGGCATAGGCCAAGGAAACTCTGTGTCTCCATAACTGAAGAGGGCCGTGACCACTCTGCTACTGCTTTTGTTTTTGATGACTGTGTAGCCACTCCATCACCAGATATGACGTGTCCCAAGAACTTGACGCTCTGTCTGTAGAGATGACATTTCTTAGGTTTGAGTTTCAAATTGGCTGTGCGGAAGCGGAAAAGCACGGTGTCCAAATTGATTAGGGTTTGCTCAAGTGTAGGTCCGAAGACTATTACGTCATCGATGTAACAGAGACAGATCTCCCATTGCAGTGTGGTTAATACCTGCTCAATGAGTCGTTCAAAAGTTCCGGGAGCATTGCACAAGCCATAGGGCATCCTGCGGAATTGGAAAAGACCGTCTCTGCAAACGAATGCCGTCTTTTCCATGTCAGCTTCATCCATGGCTACCTGTCAGTAACCGCTAGCTAAGTCAAGGGTACAAAACCACTTGGCTCCAGACAAAGAATCCACGGTCTGATCTATCCGTGGTAATGGATAGGCGTCTTTAACACTAAGATCATTAAGGCGGCAGTAGTCAATACAAAACCGCAAGGTTCCATCCTTTTTGCCTGCTAGCACTATAGGGCTACCCATGGAGAAGCAGAGGGTTCAATAATGCCCGTTCGCAACATGTCATTCACTTGTTGGTGTGCTTCCGCTTCCTTGTGAACGGGAAGACGTTGTACCGGTTGTCATACGGGGCGATTATTGCCGGTATCGATGGCGTGTCGTACGAGATTAGTTTCTCCAAGATCCATATCTCCAGATGAAAAACTATTGCGATATTTATGTAATAGTTTCCGAATTTCGCGTTTTTGTGATTGCAATAATCCAATAGTGGCACGTAGATATAAGTCGTGTAGATGTTCGGGTAAATCATCAGTCAGCAGTGGTGTTATATCAGAAAGTGCAGGTCTTTCCATTGAAATTATGTCCACCAAATGGCTGCAGCGTACTCCGGGTTCCAGAGTGATAGGATCTGCGGTACCATTGAACACTCGAAAGGGTATTTTCCCCTTATCCGTAGTGTCTCCTATTATGCGGGGACTTGCGCATTGTGAGGTGATCATGTAATCAGGGTCGGGTTCCAGCATGGCGATGTGTGTGTTGCTTCCTAACTGTGGTGCGGTGGCCCATATTATCCGTTCCTGTCCCGGGTCAACCGTGGCAGTACTTGCAAGTATTACTGCACACGTATCGTATAATGATGATGCCGGTCTGAGAGGTATTCGTCGGCCGTCTATGTCGAGTTCCTGTTGTCTGCAGTGTATGATGGCTTCGCAACCACTGAGAAAATCAGAGCCAAGTAGGGCGTCGTTATGGATGGAGGCGATGACAAATCTCTGAATGAATTGCATTTCCTCTATCTGAATAACTAAATTAACCACACTGGCCATGGGCACATCCACTCCCATAGCCGTCTGTAGGTAAATATTTGTTGGCTTAAGGGGAGGCTTTTTATGAGGTGGGATGCTCTCATATAAGCGCTGGTTAAATGCTGTAATAGAATCTCCGGTGTCGACGGTAGCGCTTGTAGAAATTCCAGACAGGCACATTTGTAGATTACTTTTCGATGAACCTGTGGAAGAGTTTCCAATGACGCCGTCTGTGATAATGGTGTTGGAGCAGCATCATTCTGTATATACTCCGTTTGTTTCCGAATTGCTTCTCTTAATGTTGTAGATGGCTGAGTGAGGAATGGACCAGTTCGTCTTCTCCACTGGGGTGTCAGCTGCGGTGAAGACGGAGCTGGGGGTAGCAATGGTGGTGGCATTGTGGCCGTTTCGGTGTGTGTTGTATTAGTGTAGATGGCAGTTCGTATGGGATGACTGATAAGTTTCACCTGTGCAAGCCATTTCTGGCAGTGCTTCATGGGATGTGTTGTTGAAGCACAGAAGAAACAGCGTGGTTTCCATGGACGTGCGTCTTGGTGGTGGGACGTTGCGCTTTCAAAAACGTTGTTTCAGCGGAGGTACTACAACCTACCACTGTTGTTTTACAAAGAAAAGAAGGTTTGCTGTGTACAGAATAAGAGGGGGATGTCCTTGCTGCGGATGGGGGAGGCAATGTAGGCACGGACATATTGGAAGCCGTGCTTTGTGATGTTGATGTATCCGTTATTTTCTGTTGATGATGTGTGGCCACTGAACGTTGTTGTGTGTAAGCCGCAGTTTAGCCAAGAGAGGAATGCGGGAACCGAAGTGGTTCTCTATATTTTGGTACCCTTAGGAGTTTGACAGATTCTCTGGTTGCGGTGTGGTGCGGTCGGTTGCAGGCGTTGTGGAGGGAGGTCAGTTAGGACACCGTTCCCTCCAATGTCCTGGCTGACCGCATCCGAAACAGGTGTTCGGTGGCTGTGCGGTGCTGGTAGTGTTTGCTGTCCTATACTGTGTGGTTGCTAAGTTAGTGCTGAGGCTGGTGACTAACGTAGTGAGTGCGGAGATCTGTTTGTTGATCCCTTCTATTCACTCTCTCATGTTGCCGTTATTGTTATTGTTTCACTGGTTTCCGCACCCTGGGGCTCCGCTGTACCCACCTCTGTGGGCACGGCCCCTTCCTCCAGGCGCTTGATTCGGGCTGGTCTTCTGCATATCCGATACTGGTGGTGGTGTCTGCGTGGTTGGTGTGGCTGATCTGGGGGGAACACTGGCAGGCGAGGCAACAGCTGCACCATCTAACTCATTGATAGGATGGAGTTGGCGTCAGTTATGTTTTTCCCGCTCCATGAAGTTCTCGATACGGAAAGTGGTTGCCGTTAATTGGGCCAAACTCCCGTGGTCGCCGAGAAATAATTTTTCCTTTAGAGTGGGTTCACCGCTTAATGCATCGATGAAGGTGTCAAGATGCAAGTGGAGTACGCCCTCCATATTGGTACTCGGGTATGCATGGGTAAATAGCATTCTGATTCAGCTAGCTAAGTTTCTCCCACGCGTCGTCGTAGATTCTTGAGTTGAAGATAACTTGTTTCCCCAAGAGCTGTGTCGCCAAATCGCTCCATAAGCGCTCGTTCCAACTGTGTGTAGGTAGGAGTATAATCCGTCCCCAGATCCGCAAGGACTTGCAGGGCTTTTCCTGAAAGTTTTGCTGCAAGATATTCACCCATCTGTCTGTCATCCCAATGGTTAGTCCGACTTATTATTTCGAACTGGATTTTATAATTGGTCCAGTCATTCTCGCTGCTAATTTCGGGGGGGAGTATGACTCGACCAAAACCGCGGGAAGAGTGTAGGGGTTGAAATCCGGGTGGTGCAGATATCTGAGAAGTGGCGGATTGTACTGACGTTGGTCTTGGTGCCGGTGGCGGTGTACCAGCTCAGTACACTAAAAGCGCCATTCCATCTAGGTCACAACTACACGCTCCATAGAAACAGCGTCGCGCACATGTGCATAATGCGTTTTAACGAACTTAGTCGTTTTTCGACACGCTCTCTCTCCCATAGGCCTGTATATGCTTATAGCTCTACCCAGAGGGGCGTGTTCAAGAAACGAATCCCAGACGGGTGGCGCGTACCCAGCTTAGCTAGTACGGCCGGTACCTGACCGGTCGATCCGAACTACACTATGCAAACAATATGAGCTTCATGGCAAACAGGTACTCGGCAGTTGGGAGCCGATTACCCGGTTCCAGGAGTCGGTAAAGCTTGCCAAGTCTATAGTCCTAGGGCCCAGCTATCCAGGCTAGCTCTATCAGAAGTAATAGAATGGTGAGTATTGTTAGATCTCGGAGAAAGGGAAATTGAAATTTCCTTCATTCTATTACTACTGATACAAGCTATCTTGGATAGCTGGCCCTAGGACTCTAGACTTAGTAAGCTTTACCGGCTCCTGGAACGGGTACCTGGCTCCCAGCAGCTGAGTACCCGTTTGCCAGGAAGCTCATTCTTGTTTGCATAGCAACAAAAGCCACATGCTTTTTTGTAGTTGGAAGTGCCTTGGCTTTTCTTAAAGTTTTTAAGTCATTTTTCTGTGATTGTGATAGCTTAGTGTTCGCTCTCTAAGGATTATTTGGATTACCATGGAAGGAGCCGATGATATCCAGGATGTATAATTCCCTGTTATTCCAATAGTTAAAAGACTTAGGTCTTCAAAATTTCGTCTGTGTCGCATGTTCCAATTTCTGATCCCAAATCTGGGACGTGTGTTAACAACGAAATATGCCAGATTGGTCGCCTTCCTTTAACCCCAACAGGCGATCAGCAGATATGAAATAAGATGTTGGCTATACGGTGTTTTAACACGAAAATCGGCTAATGTCGTTCTCCGTATGATCCTAGCGGATGACGTCACGCCCGAGTTGTCTCGGATTTTTATGTGAAGAAAATGTTTCATTAATTCGCGCATCTGATTCTGGGTGCTGCGTACTGTATTGGTACCAGAAAAACTTTTAAAGTTTTGCGTGATCGGTGGTTTCAAAATTCTTTATTAAGATGTGTGGTCTGAGGTTTTATCATGTTTTACAGCAGTTTGTTTACATTTTGTTGTTTCTTCACATATCTTGTTGGCCTTCGTTAGGAGTATAATTTTTAATGATTAGTAAATATACCCCAAATGCTATGCGATATGGTTCCTGGTTCCGTTTATACGTCCTTCAGGATCAGTATATGGGTGTATCTTGCCTGCTTCATTCTTGTCGTCATAATCAATGTGATCTTTGCTGTAACGTTGCGGGGTGGGGTGCTGGAGGGTTAACATTAATTTATGGTCAAATTATTTGAAAATAAATGTCTGCCTTCCATTCCTGTTTCGTTCCGCCCGTTTATTGTAGGCTTGTGCATATTTATAGGCCAAGCCAGTCCCGCCATCATGTGACGAGTGCCATAAGTTCGTGAGGGTTCTGTTCAAGGACCATGTCTGCTTTAGTTGTACAAATTGTAATTTTGATAGTAGGTGTAATATTTGTGCAGTGTGGTCGTCCGATGAGATGGTCAAGTTCCTTGCCCAGAAGGACTTGGCAGGGTATAACGTGGGGTCAGGCGGGCCGAAAGTAAATCGTGGAGCGTCCGTCTCGGCCCCTAGGGCGCTCCACGTATGCAACCAGAGGTTGGAGATGGCACCTCCGGCGTGGTTTGGACCTGCTATGCAAGGCTTCTTGCATAGCGTCCTTCTCACGCTGGTGTCGTCCCTGCTACAGAAAGTTGTACAGCAGTCTCTTCCCGTGCTTGATACGGACACTGTCTTTGGACAGGGTTCTGGACTGGCCACCGAGGGAGCCGTCTAGTATGGCTCCCTGGCAGTCCCGTCAGGCTCCGACCTGATGGGTTCTGTCTCTCTGCGACCACCTCCGGGTGGTCCAGTATCGGTGGCCAGTCCGTCAGGCATGGGAGCCGTCCGCCAGGATGGCTCCCTGCTTCCTCGTCTGGTGACGACTCTTCGGAGTCTGAAGACGAGGAGGCCGAGGAGGAGAGATTGCTGCGGCCTGAGATGCCATGGGTGGAGAGCGTGGAGGTCGATTCCATCCTGGATGGAACCAACCTCCATCTGTCTGGCTTGGCACAAGCCCGTGGTTGAGGCCACTCCGGTACCGGGCACCGGTCCCTTGATGATTGGTTTGCCACCAACCAACATGGTGACGGGTGTGGCTGGCCAGACGTGGTATACACCTATCTCGCCTGGTCCACCGGTCAGGCATGGGGTGCCATTGGCGCTAGTGCGTGGCCACGGCTGAAGAGGATGCACCCCGTCCATTGGTGGCATCGATTAGGATGGGGATCTTGCCCGCAGCCCAGATCCAGTCTATTGGACTGGATCCAAGGTGTATGGAGTCGTTGGATGCTATTTATGGCAAGCAGCGTTTGGCCAAGGGCCAGCTCCCTGCGGCCTCCAGAGAGGTGCGGGCGAGGTGTCGTATCCCACGGGTGGGGTGGGGGGGGGGGGGAATACGACAGATATGGTGTTGTATCAGCGGTCACTGAGGACGATCGCTGGGTGCTGGGAGTCCAGAGTGCTGGAGCAGGTGGCCCCACCCCAGCGTTGGTGGACAAGTCCCAGGTGCACCATGATGAAGTCCTGTCCCTATGCGATGAGGGGGTGAGGGCAGCAATGAGTGCTGTCAATCACTCTTATCACCTTCTTCAGTCGGTGTGGGCTGAAGCGGGGGAAGGCCACCATGTGCCACCTGTGGTACTATCGTGCGTGAATTACGGCCTGGTGCTGTCTATGGACGCATTGCCAAGGGTGCAGGCGCGCGTGACTAAGTCTAGGAGGCAGATGGTCCTTGGCCATATGCGTCTGGCTATGGCTGTTAGGAAGCATCTTCTTGGGACGCCCCTTACTGGCCCTAGCATCTTTGGTGGCCAAGTACGGGCCATCTTAGAAGACACTGGCAGCATTGCGCAGAATCGGGTAGCGGTGAATGTGCAGCTGGAACCAGTGCGACAGGCCCATATGGGTTGTAGGCAAGCTGCTAACCGGGCAACCTTCTAAGAAGCAGAAGAAGTGTAAAAGCAAGGCGAAAGCCAAGCCTAGGGCTGCTTCTGCTTCTGCTTCTACTGCGTTTTCTCAGCTGCCTCCAGCGAAGAAGGCCAAGAAGGTTGTGGAGGCTCCTACCCACCCCCAATGTTGCCACTGACCGCCTGAGAGGCGGGAAGGGCAAGGGGAAAGGTAAGTCCTCAAAGGGCGGTAAGAAGGGAGCGGATCATAGCTGTGGGTGCGAGGGCTCACTTTGTATCTGCCTGGACTGCACCTGTGCGACAGGAACGACGGTGCCAGACCGGTCAAGCCAAGACCAAAATTGTTCTTTCTCTCTCTCGTCAAGAAAGGGGGCATGCGGATCGTGAGCCTGACACCCACATTAGGCGTCAATCCCTCTATAGTGGGTGGAAGGCTCATGCGTTTCATCGAGGCTTGGCGAGATGTGACGTCAGACAGTCTGGTCCTAGGATGGTTAGCCCAGGGCTACATGCCGGAGTGGTGGGATTTTCCGCCACAAAATTTGTCTTTGGCTCCAGTCTGGACTCCCGTTCCAAGGGAGCCAGACAAGTTAGAAGCCATGCAAAAGGAAGTGCCAGGTTGCTTCTGAAGGGAGCAATAAAACCAGCAAACCAGAACATTTCCAAGAGCACAGGGGGGGGGGGGGGGTGGAGACCCGTTCTCAATCTCAATTAAATTGGTTTATCCATACGCCTCGGTTTCAGATGGAAACTCCGAGGTCGGTAATGGCAGGATTGAGGAAGGGAATGTGGTGTGTATCGATCGATCTGAAAGATGCATATTTCCATATTCCAATGAATGAGAGTTGTCACATGTTGCTGAGATTTGCATTTCAGAATCAGGTTTGGGAGTTTAGAGACCTCTCATTTGGCCTGTCGACAGCTCCACGGGTTTTCACCAGAGTGGTCCTTGCAGTGACAGCGTTTCTCAGAAGAGAGAATGTGGTGCTTCACACCTACATAGACGATTGGCTTATCAAGGCAGACACGGCAGCCAAGTTAGAGGTGGATACTGCTCTGACTCTGAAGTTACTTTCAGATCTAGGCTGGATAGTCAACAAGGAGAAATCCGAGTTGACACCCATTCAACAATTCGTTTATTTAGGGATGCAATTCGATCTCGAGGAGGGCAGGGTTTACCCATCAGAGCCCAGAGTGGTGTCTCTGTTAGCCATCCTCAAGAGTTTTCAATAGGGAAACCACATTCAAGTGAGGCGGTTTCTTCAGATGCTGGGCATGATGGTCTCCATGGAGTAGGTAATCCCGTATGCTGCTCTGACGCGAAGACCTATTCAGTTGTATCTGATGTCTCTGTGGAAACAGAACAGAACCCCTGTCAATGCTGGTGCCAGTTTGGAGCCATTAATGTCGCATCTTGTATGGTGGAAAAAGCCTCAGAATCTCCTAGTAGGAGTTTCACTGCACCTACTCCACCCCCAGCTGTCCGTGTACACGGATGCATCGCTGGAGGGATGGGGCCTGCCTGGGAGAACACCAGGTCTCGGGCACATGGACTCTCAAAGAGAGTCAGCTGCACATCAATCTGGTGGAAATGATGGCAGTGAAACTGTCCTTGGAAAGGTTTCTTCCAAAAGTCAGGGGAAAGGCGATATTGATACGATCGGACAACTCGACAGTAGTATCATACATAAATCGCCAAGGCGGGACCAAGTCACCCACACTATGTATGAAAGTGTGGCACTTGATTCAATGGTGCATGATTTACTCGGTTGTTTTGAAAGCAGCTCACATTCCTGAGCGATTGAACATTCTGGCGGATGCTTTGTCTCTCAGACAGAGGATTCTGCCAACATAATGGTCTCTCACCCCTCCAGTTCTTCACAGGATCTTCGAGCATGGGGCTAAACCCAACGTGGACTTGTTCGCCACAAAGGAAAATGCTCAAATCATGACTTATGTCTCACCGATTCCAGATCCAAATGCTGTCGATACAGACGCTCTGGCGATAAGCTTACGCATACCCAGCCACCATTCTTCTGCTGAAGATATTAGTGAAGATCAGAGAGGAACCGTGCCTGGTCCTGCTAATAGCGCCATTTTGGCCCAGCAGGTCGTGGTTCATGGATCTTCTAGATCTGCTGGGGGACAATCCAGTGCCGGTACCCGAGATTCCGAACATAATCTCCCAGGCCAAGGGTCGCTTCATACACGAGAGTCCCGAAACATTCAAATTGACTGCGTGGATGTTATCAAACAACGTTCCACGTCGGAGGTTTTTCTCGATAAGCTGCGAAATTCATCGCAGCAGCGAGAAGGTCAACCTTCAAGTCATATAACAACAAGGTTAACAAATTTGCAGATTGGTGTGATACCTTTCAATCCACTATTCAGCAAATAGCAGACGTTCTCTGTGAGCTGTTCTTTTCAGGACTAGCTCCTGTCACAATTTCTGGATACAAGTCAAATTTGGCATCAGTTATCCCGTGTCTAGCCAACAGGGATAGTCCAGAGGTGGCCCAGTTAAATGTGATGGTGAAGGGATTGAGCAATCTCCGACCGAGACCACGGGTAGTCATTCTAGCTTGGAGTCTATCTTTAGTGCTTAATGTACTGGCCAAGCACCCTTTCGAAATGTTGCATTCGGCTAGTCTAAAGCATTTGACTCTAAAGGCTATGCTCTTTTTTCTATTGGCAGCTTCCTCAGCTAGAAGGCGCAGTGAGATCCATACGCTTTCAGCAGAGAGGGACCGATTTATTGTCTCCAGCGCGGGTCTGCGTCTACTGCCAAGAGCAGAGTTTATGTCAAGGAATCAATCTTTGAAATATCCCGGCAAACCAATCATTACCCCGAAACTAACAAGGTTTGATCGTGATGCCAGTGTCTGGTGCCCAGTTCGTGCTTTGACTAAGTACAAAAGACGGACAGACTCGTTATGGTCGAATGATAGACATATGTGGATCTGCCATAAGAAGCCATATGGCGTCGCATCCATAGATTCTATCCCGCTGGGTAGTCGAATGTTTTCAAACTACCCATGAGATTGCGACTGGGCACCAGATGCAATACGCAAGGGCACACGATGTTAGAGGAATAGCCGCCTCGGCCACCCTTTACAATGGTGTTCCATTAGAGGGCATCATGGCTGTTGCACAACGGCACTGTGAGTCCTCTTTCATGGATTACTATATGAGGGGGGTGTCAAACTCCGCCAATCCACTCGCTTTAGCTGTTTTGAAACGATAGTTAAACGACCACACTGCTCTTCTCCATTTTTTGGCATTTGTAAGCAAGAATTAGGAAGCAGACATGGTCAAGCGAGAGGGTGTCAACCAGATTGTGTCACTTATGCCCGGACAAGTGATTGGTTGAAGGCTCCACGTCTGGAATCCAAATATCATGAGGTAATTCAAGATTGAGAGTTTTTTGTATTATATGTATATATCTTATATATTCATGCTCATTCCCAGGATGATAGATGCAAAGAGCAGTTAACCCTCTTAGCATATTTGTGTTTCAGGCGAGATGCATGTTCGTGAGTGCTCTCCCTTTTCTTAGGAGAAAGGGAGGGGGGGTGGTGGTGGTGGTGGGGACAGTGACGCGAATGTGATTCGGTCCCTTTAACTTGAGGGTCATTTTTAGGTCTCCATTTGTCAAGTTTAAGTCTAAGCTCTTTCTCCAAGGGGCAAAAGTAGAAATTGATGGCTTGCCCCTTCCCACCAGGTTACTGTCTAAATCTGGTGTATATCAGAAGTAATAGAATGGTGAGTATTGATCGAAGGAGAATGAAGGAAATTTCAATTTCCCTTTCTCCGAGATCTAAAAATACTCGCCATTCTATTACGGACCCTGACTCCCAGCCCCACGGAGGCAAGCCATGGGTATCTCTTGTTTGGTGGCTATGAAAACAATATGGGCTTCATGACAAACGGGTACTCGGCTGTTGGGAGCCGGATACCCGGTTCCAGGAGCCGGTAAAGCTTACTAAGTCTAGAGTCCTAGGGCCAGCTATCCAAGATAGCTTGTATCAGAAGTAATAGAATGG
This sequence comes from Chaetoderma sp. LZ-2023a, assembly GCA_034401795.1. Taxonomy (NCBI): domain Eukaryota; kingdom Metazoa; phylum Mollusca; class Caudofoveata; order Chaetodermatida; family Chaetodermatidae; genus Chaetoderma; species Chaetoderma sp. LZ-2023a. The sequence continues at coordinate 30,559,816 of CM067361.1, read as the reverse complement.
TGAGTATTGTCAGATCTCGGAGAAAGGGAAATTGAAATTTCCTTTAATCTAATTGATTGAGAGCCGCTGCTGATTATTGTAGTCAATGGGTTACTGTAAAATTAAATTCAAAATATAGAACAACTTTCCTGTATTGTTGTTAACTTGATATTGTGATTCAGGGAATTCCGGGATATAAGCCTAAGCAATAGATAGCGGGAATGTTAACAGTTGTATATATCAAATAGCAGTAATTAAAAATAATAACTAATACGAATGTGATGCATTATAAGACTAGCTTTACTGAGTTTAAAAACTTACTTTTATTGTGTGTAAGACTATCGTAGCTTTATGGTGTTTAACACCAGGTTTATTCAACCTAAGATTACCTTTATTAGATTTATCGAGTCTAACACTAGGCGCGTTGAGTCTAATATCAGCCCAATGGAAAGACCGAATCTGTCACTCAAGTATGTGACGTCATAATCATATGTAAGCTGTCACAATACATAGTGATCTATCTCCGTCATCAACATTGAAAAGTCTGTCATGTGTATGGACTGTAAGACAAGTTTATTGAGTTAGGGATTAGGTTTACTGAGCCTAAGGCTAGCCTTATTGTGCTTAAGCCTAGCTTTATTGAGTCTAAGACTGAGTTTATGTAGTATAAGACTACCTTTATTTAGTCTAACTCTAGCTTTTTTCATCTAAGACTAGGTTTATTGTGTCAACGACTGGGTTTACTGAGTCAAAGAGTGGGTTGACTGAGCATAAGACTGGCTTTATTCAGTCTAAGACTACGTTTATTGAGTCAAAGACTGGGTTTATTGAGTCAAAGACTCGGTATATTGAGTCAAAGACAGGGTTTATTGAGTCAAAGACTGGATTTATTCAGTCAAAGACTAGCTTTATTGAGTTGAAGACTAACGTTATTCAGTCAAAGACTAGCTTTATTGAGTTGAAGACTAACTTTATTCAGTCGAAGTCTGGGTTTATTGAGTCAAAGGTTAGCTTCATTGAGCTGAGGACTAGCTTTATTGAGTTGAAGACAAGGTTTGTTGTGCTTGCGATTAGTTTTATTGTGCTTAAGACAAGCTTTATTGAGTATAAGACTAGGATTTTTAATTTAAAACTAGCGTCATTGAATCTATGACTAGCTTTATTGAGTCTAAGTCTGCTTTTATTGAGTCGAAGCCCAACTTGTATTAAATCTAACACTAGCTTTATTGAGTCTAAAACTAGCTTTATTGAGTCTAAAACTAGCTTTATTGAGTCTAAAACTAGCTTTATTGAGTCTAAAACTAGCTTTATTGAATCTAAAACTTGGTTTGCTGAGTCTAAGATTAGATTTATTGTGCATTTTACTAAGTTTAAGACTAGCATTATTGAGTCTTATTCTAGCTTTATTGATTCTTAGGCCGTGTTCTCACTAGAGACTTAACCATCGTAACGCAATACTGAGGTATGGCATTATTCCCGATTAACTCTCCAGTGGGAACATGGGCTAAGATTAACTTTATTGTGCCTAAGCCAAACTTTATCGAGTCTATGACTAGGTTTAAGTATCCTATGACAAGCCTTATTGAGTTTTCTGAAGACTATTCCCATAATGGTCTTCATCATTGCTGGACTATGCTCATTTAGTGTGATATCATGTCAGAACTCAATATAGCTAGCCTTACGCTCAATAAAATAACGGGATACTAGGTAATGGATATTTGCAACAATTTAGAGAGACATATACAGTGCAGCTCAGAAATAAATACAAAACAAATTAAATGTGCTGTTGAATATTTTGAACATAGTTGTATTAGAAGAAGACATTAGCAATGTTTTCCAATCAAATATAATGTTCAAAATATTCAACAGAACATTTCTTGTTTTGTAAACATAGTATCGTATTTGTGAGTTGTATTATTATTATTATTATTATTATTATTATTATTATTATTATTACAGAAATTGATGTTCGGGATCGCACCAAAGAGACCCAAGGAAAACACACAATGCATCCATCACTGCTTCAAATGTGTTGGCTTGACGAAAATGAGGTTATGTTTCTCCTTGGTGGTTCTTGGGACAATTACTCTCATAATTATAAAGACACCTTTCCTCAATCTGCACACTGCAATGAAAATGTGCAATATAAATCCTGATTCCAAGGACACATTCTCACTCATTCAAGAAGAAAACTTAAACGATCCCATCGTACACTATATTGTTGACAAGACGAATTTCAAACTTAATGTTCACAATTTCATCTCAGTTCTTGGTGCAATCTGCTTTCTTAAACCAAAACAAATCATGTTCCATGCAGTCGTGTGGCCATGGGAGGAGTCATATTGGTATAGAGTTATCCACCAGGTGTCGCCATGGGTGGTTTTTAAAAAGATCACAAATGACGTCATACCTGCTAGGTTTCCTGGCATATCAAATGAAATGTATAATCAATATGAAACGAAACTAATGAAACTGTTAATCTTAAGAGAGCATGGTGATATTATACTTGACTTGGATACAGTTGTTCTTCGGCATATTAATATGCACAGTGATGAGTTATTTTGCTTCAGTGAAAATTCTTCACCTGAAATATTCTCTGATTCAATAATGTTCTCTAAGAGAAACTCCAAATGTGTTAGTGCATGGTACAACTCTATGATTAAATCGGCTTCTGTATCAACGCTCCTCCAGCACCTCCAAGAATACCCATTAGACCTAACTGAAGATTGCAAATCTGTTTCAATTCTAACCGATGCATAAGGAAGACTGATAGATAAACTCGGGCCAGTATCGTCGTTAGCAGCTGCCTCTTTGGCAGACACGTCACATGTGGGAGACACAGTTAGGTATGTCTTATACAACAAGACTAAGCATAGTCGCACGGCAGTTTTTGTGCCACGTGATGTGTACTTCTTCTGGGATCAGACAATAATAAGAGATTTGTCATTTTTGGAGTTTATGAGCATTAAGTCGTCACATATATTATATAAACCCATATATATCTACTTTTATATTACCACTCGCTCACAATCACCCAGAGGGATTTATTGGAATAGTACACTTGAGTTGGAAGAACTTCAAGTAGTTAAATTGAATAGAAATAAATATTCCGGATTGTCTATGGATGATTGGAAAGTGCATATATTAGAGGTCAAAGGAGGCATATTTTTGAATCTGTGAACGATATAGAATTCCTGCGAGGATTTGATGGAGTTGTTAGTTTTGATGGGAAACACTATGGTAGAGAGTTCATTATGATGTAACCCGGATATAAGTACAGCCGAATTGTTAACCAACTTCGCAGAAATTCTAGAACTACCGTACCACGTGACAGTGTGTTCACTACTTCAGATACTACATGCTGGGAAGACATCTGTCAAATCCAAAGTAAAGAGAAACCTATCACTGCGTATGACATTGACTCTTTATTTTATATTAGATGTAATGCTGCCATGGCCAACAGTTACAACACTAGTACAGTACAGATATTAAATTCAACATTTGGACAAGCAGTTCGATTATCACTAAATGGTTTCAGTGATGTTGTGACTCCAAACCTCTTTGTTGTTCCTAATATCATTCACTACGTCTGGTTTGGAAAGGAAAGAACTTTTACCGTAATCAATCTAATAAGTGTATATAGTGCATATATTATGCAGAGTCCTGACAGGATATACTTTCACCATGACGCTCTGCCTATAGGTCCGTGGTGGGATAAGCTGAAACAAGTTGTTCCCATTATACAGATGGTAAAGATAGTAGCTCCAGATTCTATAAACGGAAGTCCTATAAGGAAGTTTATTGAGCACAAGACAGATGTTGCTAGACTTGAGGCACTGAGAAAATATGGTGGAATATACCTAGATTCTGATGTGTTTATGTTGCGGTCTATAGATCCACTTCGAATGCACCCTTACACCGCGGGTAAGGAGATAGAGACTGATGGACTGGCCAGTTGTATCATTCTCGCTTCATCTAAATCGGAGTTTTTGAATTTGTTTTACGAATCTTATAAAAATGACTATCGAGATTGGGACTGGGCATATAATCCTATCACCGTACCATTCCAGATTTCTCTGAATACCAGACCTAATAAGATCGCCATCGGTCCTTCAAATCGAATGGTAGAACCGGGATATAAAGAATGTCATCTTATTTTCGCTAAAAACAGCTATGTGTATTGGAAAGACAATTATTTTCTCCATCTCTATCTAACTACTTCCACTGGAAAAGTAAAACTTAACATTTGGAATGTGCTTATGTATAGACAAGCATACGAAAATTCTTTGGTCGGGAGAATATCACAATTTTTCTTTGAAAAATTTCAACATGAGTTTTACATGTCGGTAAACTGAGAGGTTTATTCAGTGGCGTAGCCAGGGTTCCGATTTTGGGGCGGGGGCGTCCTCCCAGCGAAAATTTTGAAATCTAGAGGCTCTCAGAAGACATCTACCTGCATTTTGAATGTTGACTATGATCCCTTAGTGGGCTGTGAAATTAGCCTATTTTACCCAACTTCTGAAAAAGTCAAGTTCGGTCACTCAGGGCATATACATAGCATAAACAAAGCACCTCTCCGTCAGTGTCAGCGAACTTGTGACTGATTGAGGATGTCATACAAACATGTGCATCTACCCACCACGCCCCGCCCCCCTCAAATTTTATTGCATATTTATAGTTTTCACAAGAATGGTCCGGGTGACCATTAGGGTGGCGACTGCCCACCCCCCCCCCCCCCCCACCCCCAACCTCCCCCCCCAACCCCCGCCCCCCCCCCATCGCCACGCCCCCCCCCCTCCTTGGCTACGCCACTGGGTTTATTGTTAATAGTCAAATTTATTACATAGCCAAACTTGTATCTCATTGCATAGCAATTATTATATTATATTACTTTATATCTCACTTGTGTAATAAATAGCTCGTTTTCGAGACTGACTTGTTTCGTGGAAAACTGCATTTACGCAGATTGGCGAAGTTTTAAGATCGTAATTTAGTGGCAATGTTCTGAACCCACAAGCATTCCAAATTGCGTTAACTTTAGCAATTAATTTGATCTATTTCGATTTAGACTTTAATTTCAGTCTATGTAAATCGCAGACGACAACATCCACTAAAAATATTGACGAGATTCATCATTCAAATAAGTTGTAAAATTTATCTGGCGCCGGCATCTTGAAATTTAGGAACCAGTAACCATTGGTAACGACGACCCGAGATCAAAACTCGGTTCTTGTTTCGACGGACCGCCTCATTAAATATTCCACTTCCGGAATGTCAAAAACGCATTAACCACGGACTGCGTCAGTCAACCACGAACCAATGGACCTTTCCAGTTTTAGCTATGCCCCGCCCATCTATAGCTAACCTTCACCCATACCTCGATTGTGTTGGGATCGATCGATCCCCGAACGCGCTGGCTCAATTTCCAGAAAAATATACAGGTAAGCTGTTAAATACTTTGAGTCTTATTTGACTGGGCGTTGTATGGCAGCAACACCGCCCAGTTAAAAAAGTATCAAAATATTCAACAGAATACTTATTAAATGGTAAAGACACAATTCATGCAACGTGTCGGGATATTAGGGGCCTAAGCGTTAAAGACGGACTATATCGAATCACTCATGACGTCATGATTATGACGTCATCCTACACGTCATGTAGTTGATTATCACGTCATAAATATGGGTAAACTTGGAAAGCTCCATTCAGTGGCGAAAACGGGCCCAAAGTCACGAGCTAGTGGCGTGTGTCTCGAGTAATATAGCGCTGCGGCCGTTGCCGCATAGAGGCAATAACATAACTACAGGGCTCAAAACATTATTTTACTGCTGGAGTACTGATAAAATGATGTAGAATGAAACATTTTGAAATATTTTAAGAGAACCCTCTGAAAATTTAAAAGATCAATTAAAACTAATCTATGACTTGAGATATTGTCTATATTCGACTAGGACTTTTCCATAGAGTAAATTTACTCGCGCCGTGGCCAAAATGTGCTCTACGCAAACGTACCAGTAGAATGAAATTTTTTTTATCAGTATGGAAGGCGAAGAAACACGCTATCGCCAAAATTTTACAATCTTGAAATTAAAATCGACTTTTCAGCGCTGTTTTCAGTCATAGTGAATGGTGGATAATAGTAGAGTTCACCTCCTGTGTTTTCATATTTTCCATCACGTGACCTACTTCTCGAAGCATGCCGCACGTTTTGGCTCGCGCTTGTTTCATGCTCAATTTTTCCCGGGGAAATACCGGTCAAATAAAAAAATATTCTCTTTGGAGCCAATGTCCTCTATGTTTTCGCCCTGGCGAATACATCCATTGTCCTCTATTTTTTCTCCCAGGCGAATACGGCTAATAAGACGCTGGGTTGGCCACTATATCGTGTCACGTATTGGTCAAAACTGCCATTAGTATAATAGAGGATTCCATTTAATCCATCAATCATATGACGTCATAATCAACTATGTGGCGTGTAATCAATGACGTCATGAATGGCATAGATACGTTTGTCACGAACGATTAATTAATGACTGAGTAAGCGCCGTTGTACAAATTTTAATTGTAATTGTCTTTACTATTTAATAAACATGCTGTTGAATATTTTGAAAGTAATTTGATTGGGTGACAAAATTAGCTTCAAAATATTCAACAGCTTACCTGTATACGTTTCTGGAAATTTATAGTGAGGGAGTTCAGGGGTCGATCGATCACAAGACGGCCAAAGCGTGGGTGCAGCTTAGCTAACTATGGGCATGGCATAGCTAAAAGTGGATTCCCACATTGCACAGTGATAAACAAATACAACGCATAATGGAAATAAACTGATACGAATCGATGTACAAATTCGAAAGAATGGCTGATATGATAAATAAAACATCATTTCATAACAAATTTATCCCACTCGTTTAGTAAAATCTCATTTAGATAATTTTGAACCTGCACTCGCAACTCTTCCTCAGTGAATATAATAACACTTTGAACCCGAAAGGCCAAATCACCAAAATCCGTGAAGATTTTATAAATATTTTGTTGAGTATTTTGAAACTAATTTGACTGGGAGCTGTCGATTTTCCAAAATTTTTATTTATCCGAATCTTGACAAAATTCACTAAAGCTATCCATTCTCGGAATTCTAAACATTTTCACGAAATAACCACATTGTCTCTCCTCTAATTCTATTTATTACTGAGAAATTGATTTCCGGATAAATCGCCAAAATTTTTGGTAGAATTTCATAAAAATATTTTTAATTGAATCCTGACAAAATTCGCTAAAAGTATGCGTTCTCCGAATTGTATGTCCTTGACGTTTCTCTTAGGTCATCACTGGACACCGTTTCGGGATGTGACTTTAATTTTAGCATAAAAATGATGAGTGGCATAATGTCAATAATGCCTTTGATAAACATACTCATCATTTCAATTAACCATTTAACACTTATATCATCAAAAAAAGGCTTCTGAGTGGCAGTCTTGAGAACTGTCCATTTGCAGACCAAGAGAAGGTTATTTGTGAAGATTTACAACTGGAATGACTGGCTCGATAACCGAGCCAGTCATTCCAGTGGTAAATTTTCAAAACTAGTCTTCTCTTGGTCTGCAAAGGGACATTTTATATGAGAAAATTGAAATTTTTCTAGAACAAATTCGACGGGTGCCGGGTTAATGCATCCGTATAACTATAAGAACATTGTATATATGTATAATAGTATGTATCTATATGACTAGTTCAGAGAATAAATCATTTAACCCTTTCACGACGAAGCCGGCCCAAACCGGCATCTGTAGTGGTCTTTGGGAATGTCAATTTGCAGGCCACGGGAAAACTTTTTTTATATTTTACCACTGGAATGACTGGATCGATAAGTATATATTTTAATTTTTTTGGAACAAATTTAGTCATTAAAGGGTTAAATATCAGTATCCAAACAGTTTCAGGAAATAATCACATTGTCCTCTAATTCTTTTTAGCAATAAAAAATGTTATAAATAATATCTGACTGTTTCGAGGTATGGTTCATCTGATTCGGAAGAGGATTCGCTTCGCTTGTAGGCACCATTTATCCCAGTGACGGTTTAAGCTGGTGCCAGGCCCTAGGATGGCGATCCTAAGGGTTCGATTTTTAAATCTAAACGCTATGAGCTGCAATCTGAGGCCTATTTGACATAATTTTACAAAAATAGCATTCTCTCGTCCCGCAAATGGACATTCCTCAGCACCACTGTAGAATTCTTTTAACCGTCGAAGCGGTATTAAATGAACAATAAGATTTACTTCTTTGCATTGTCAATGCCCATTTGCAGGCCAAGAGAAGAATATTTTTGAAAATTTGACGCCGTTACAGAACCAGTCATTCCAGTCGTACATTTTCAAAAGCACTCTCCTGTTGGACTGCAAATGGGGATTAAGCAAGCCCACTGTATTACTGTAGTGTAGATGGTACCGCGTTTGTCTCTTCGTTGCACTGAGTAGCCTATAGAAAGAGCCCTTAAATATTTTTTGGTTTAAAGTGCAAGCACCGCCCCCTTAAGGACGAATTTGAATACCTCAAACTGTTCGAGAGATATTGGACCTTTCTATCTTTAGCTATGCCCCGCTGATCTCTATCTAAGCTCCACCCACACCTCACTCGTCGATCGTCAATCGATTTCTGAACTCCTGACTATCAATTTCCAGAAAGCTATATAGGTAAGCTGTTGAATTTTTTTAAACTAATTTGACTTGACCCAGTCAAATTAGTTTCAAAATATTTCAACAGCATGTTTATTAAATAGTAGTAATAATACAATTCGTACTATGTGGTCGACTATTAAGAGTTAAAGACGGGCCAAATAGGATCATTTATAACGTAATGATTATGACGTCACCCTACACGCCGCTCAGTTGATTATGACATCTTATGACGTCATATGAACGATGGATACTCTGAGAAAGTGAATTGGTCATATATCACAAATCAATAGACGTATCCGGTCTGTCACTAAGTATGTGGTGTCATGTTCATGTACGGCAAATGTAGAACGACGTCACAAACATAATGATAGATTATAAATCGAAAAACCAAAGCTCGAAGCTCGAAAGCTCGAAAGGTTCATCAACTATACGAAACTTAATGGATTTGCTATTTAGTAAACATCCCGTAGAATATTTTGAAACTAGTTTGACTGGTAGCCGTTGCTGCCATAAAAGCTTACCTGTGCTTAGTTCCCTTGAAATTGGGATTCTGGTATTTCTGGGTTCAAATAAATATAAATCAAATGTGGACGGGGCTTAGCTAGAAATGGGCGGGGATTAGCTAGAAATGGGCGGGTTTCCCATTATTATGCTTCTGTTGTAGCTCAAGCTTACGCGTGAGACTACAAATTGTATGGTCCATGACCTAATAGAACACAACTTAACCAATAAATGCACGGGAACTTACGCCGTGTTCTCACACAGATACTATTTCTGTAAAAACCGGGTCTATCGGCTAGCATTCTCATTGAACTGGCTCGTGTACCAGAATAAATACGTCACGAAATTTAATTCCACAAAATCGACGGTTTATCTTCCGATATATCGCTATTGCTTCCCTATGTGAGCGCAACCCATTCCCTCAAAATTTGCTCGGTTACGTTACCGTCAGTATTTTCTCTCAAGTTCAAGTTCACTTTATTACACTCAGGCCTTGTATAGGCATATGAGGTATTACAGTTGATACTATATTTTATGACGGTAGATTTTATATACATAATTATATTCAATATAGATTTATCGACAAAATGCGATTCGTACACTCGAAAGTAGTACAAGGAGAAAGGTCGAAATAATCGACAGCTATTAGATTGTGACTCAAATCGTACGCTTGAAAATGGCACAAAGGGGAGGTAACTTGAGAAATTTTTCAGCCAAATTAGTTTCAAAATATTCGGAAGTCATTAAATTGCTAATTTATAAACGAGGTACAATTTGTAAAAGAGACAAAGAGAAACTTAATTGAACATATTTACAAGTCAAATTGGTTTCAGAATACCAAACAGTTATTAAATTGATCTATCAATAATATACAGTTCATGCACAGGAAAGTGGTATAAGGAGCATTGAGCTTTTCACCAGTTAATGGTGAGAGGGTGGCAAGGGGCATCCATATATCGTGTGGTGAATTGTCACTGTCTGCCAGGTAGCGCTACGGTTATGATTTTATCTCGCTCTCCACCAGGTAGCACCACCGTCCAGTCGTTCACCTGTGTGAGCGCAAAAGATATATCAGCTATATATTAACCTTTACACAAAATAGTTAAACAGGATTAGGCAATGAGAAAGAGGCCTTAGGCTGTAGTCTTACTGGAGAGTTAATCAGGAATAACAACATACCTCAGTATGCTGTTATTACTATTTCGTGTACTATATAGGTTAATATATAGCCGATATATCGGTTTGCATTCACACTGCTGGAAGATAGTTCTGGACTGGACGGCGGTGCCACCTGGTGGAGAGCGAGATAAAATGCTGTTTGTAGCGCTACCTGGCAGACAGTGAGAGAAAATGCTGGTGGTAACTATAGAAGGTCATCGCCGCCAAAAATACAAACCTCAAATGGAACAGCCCAGGCAACGCCGTCAAATAGAACAGAATAATGCCAACCAGAACAGACTAATGTGTCAATCAGAACATGCTATTGTTAAACAGAAGCGACTATTGTTAAACAGAACAGGCTATTATCAAACAGAACAGAGTAATTCGTCAAACAGAACAGCCTAATAGTAAACAGAACAGACTATTGTCAAACAGAGTAGATTATTGTCAAACAGAACAGACAACTACGACCAACAGAATAAACAACTACGACAAACAGAACAGACAACTACGACAAACAGAACGGGCAACAATGGCAAACAGATCAGACATCAATGACATCAATCAGACAGCAATGGCAAACAGAACAGACATCTACGCCAAATGAAATAGGTTACAGTCGAACAAGTTTTTTAGTCAAACAAACAGAGGGCGTGACTCCGGTATCAAACAAACAGAGGGCGTGACTCCGGTATCAAACAAACAGAGGGCGTGACTCCGGTATCAAACAAACAGAGGGCGTGACTCCGGTATCAAACAAACAGAGGGCGTGACTCCGGTATCAAACAAACAGAGGGCGTGACTCCGGTATCAAACAAACAGAGGGCGTGACTCCGGTATCAAACAAACAGAGGGCGTGACTCCGGTATCAAACAAACAGAGGGCGTGACTCCGGTATCAAACAAACAGAGGGCGTGACTCCGGTATCAAGCAAACAGAGGGCGTGACTCCGGTATCAAACAAACAGAGGGCGTGACTCCGGTATCAAACAAACAGAGGGCGTGACTCCGGTATCAAACAAACAGAGGGCGTGACTCCGGTATCAAACAAAGAGAAGATAACTAGAGGACTATAAATACATTACAATTATGGCGACAAACCGAAACACGCAATAAATGGCCTGTACGCTTAGAAAATGACGCGGTATCACTCTTAAATCGATCAATGGCTAGCGAAGGCTTGGGAATTGGGGCTATTACATTTGTATTACCAGGACCCCGACTACACCGGCTGTAACAGAACCTGTGACAGTAACGGCAGCAGTCGATCCCGTTTCTGAACATCGACGGTTATTTAGGAGGGTAAATACCTATGCAGTACACGTGATGGGTAGGATTTTATTACTTGCATTAGTGTAAGTGATCTCGGTACGTTTTATGTCTCATCTGTGTCGCCTTCCCGCTCTAAATCACGACATCTCAATTTGACAGCAACGACACGGGACAATTTTCATAGGCGTCGGTTAGTAGGGGATGGGGAGGCTATGTTTCATCGGGTGTAAACCACCACCCTTAAAACGAAAATCAGATAAAATTCAGCGAGACCTCTTAAACCAGCTGTTTTAGCGGCCGGGGAGCAAAGAACGTAAGACAATGAATAAAAGATGAAAAATGATCACGACACATGGAATCTGGTCCGAGAGTGGTGGCCCTTCTGTCAGTCTGCGTGCAGTGGGTGTGAAGGGGAGGGGGTGGTGGATGGTGGTGGTGGTAGTCACTTCCCTTCAGATATAAAAAAAAAATTCCAGATGTTCTCAGAGGGCATCTCCTACTGAAATTATTATATTTTATCCATTTTCTGCTCTGCCATACAGATAAGCTGTTGAATATTTTGAAACTAATTTTAGTAGGCCCTTTGCTGCCGACAGCAACAGTTTCCAGTCAAATCAATTTCAATATATCAACAGAATTTTAAACCACCATCTTTTGTCCCCAAACGTTGTTTACAACAATAAATTAATTTTAGTAAATGACTGCCTAATAGCTTTTGGTCATTTTGAAGGCCTATATGGGCCTAGTGTGGTAGTTATAGGCGTATTTTCTCTAATTTGCTGTACATTAACCTAAGTTACACATGGGCATCCACGTGGTGGTGGCGGGGTGGGTTGGATGGTTATTGGAGAAGTGTCTGAAATACTAGCATACATATAGTTGTTTAGGCTACTTCAAAACTAATACTGACAATACAATGAACCAAGGCGAAACACTGTTGTCAAATGCGCCAGCAGTGGCAGGTAATCGTGATTTTTTCCAACAACCCAACAGTCCGACAGAGCAGCGAATTTACAAAACCCCGACAGCCCAGTAGTCCAACAATAGAAATGTAATCGTCGATAAAGTGGTTCAACTGAGCCGGACTATTACTGTGACAGGGTATGCAACTCAGACATATAGGAATGGCACGTGTATGTGGACGGGCATGCACACCCATACACACACGCGCACAAATGCATACGCACGCACGCATGTTAACCCCCTCCCCCACCACCCCCGAGTGGCACGAAACATGTAAGGATAATGTTATAGTACGTTATGTTATAGTAGATTGTGTTATAGTACGCTATGTTATATTAAAGGATGTGTGGATTGACTAAGGAAATAAGAGGTTTCTCAAATCCCATAATCAACATACGGAGATGAAATTTTGTTAATATGCTCAGAGCAGAAAATAGGTTATGCAAGATGGATACCATACGTCTTCCATACGCATAAACATATAATACGTTGAAAACTGAAATAATCATCGTCTATAACCCGTCCAAACCCTGAGTCAACTTAGACCGACATTTTTTCTCCAAATATTGCGTGGCCGCTCGAGGAACGTTAAAAATGTAATCGGTAGTTATTTCCATAACACGATTGAAAATTGATTCGCTGAACTTTGTACGACTCTGACGATCGTTACACGCGGTCGGAGTTGTTTTAAAGCTCGACTAGTTAATTTTAATCTGTCAGGGTAATAACTAACTGATTGTCTTTACGATATACATCGACCATTGTACATTATCACAGCTAAAAACGCTGAAGTTCAGAAGTTTAATAATGCTCAATCTGTTAGACTAATGGAGACGTCTTCCACAAATGTCCCTACTCTATAGCTTGACAATTTAGAATCTCCCATGATTGCATGAGTTCCCAGAATCAGTAAAAGACGTGCCCAGACATGTACCCTGTCAATCATCCTTACGCTATGCATTAACGCGTGTCACTCGTTATTACGCTAATTACCCTTAAGCGTGCCTCATTGGATACCTGGATACCCGTGATTTAGCGAGGGGCGGGGCTTCGTAATCGAACGGGTTCCCTCAAAAAGACGTGTCCAGACACGTAGCCTGGCCGTCCCTCATTACGCAATATATTAGCTCCAAGAGATCATCCTTAATTACCCACATTAACTCTGCTCAATCAGCATTGCGCTAATTACCCTTAAGTTTGCAGCACTGGATGCCTGTAGGCACGTGATGAGGGGGCGGTACTTCACGATCGAACGAGTTCACAGGAAAAGACGAGTCCAGACATGTAGCCTGTCAATCATCCTTAATTACTCTCATTAACCTTTGTCAATCATTACGTCAGTCACATTTAAGCTCACCTCAATGGATGACAGGAGGCACATGATTTAATGAGGGGGTGGGCTTTTGGTCACCCTCTACATCTAATATCCAATCACAATGGCGGGGATATAGCGGGGTGGGTGGGTTGACACCTTTTTCAATAGGCGTGAGATCAAAGGAAAAATATGATAATGAGGCAAATAAAGTTGGTTGCTCTGACACAGCAACTACTTGAAAGGTGTGAAAATAAACCGCTATATCGCCCCACCTCTACTAAAGGGATTGGTGTAAAGCCGTATGCCATAATCTTTCAATACTACATGTATATATCATTGAAGATTAGATGCTTATCTCTGTTTCACCATCTTTTCTATAGTCAAGTAACCGCTTTGTGGATTTCATTGTTTAATTATATATAGGGCATATAGTTCAAATCAGACTGTTATTTCAATGAACTACTACAAGGTAGGTTAGGCTGTCACTTAAGGCTAGTCTCCAAATAATAGAGATATTGGTTTGCGTACATGGCACACGCAGGCTATTGTTTTAACTTCGCATCTTACTACTACTACTACTACTACTACTACTACTACTACTACTACTACTACTACTACTACTACTACTACTACTACTACTACCACTACTACTACTACTACTACTACTACTACTACTACTACTACTACTACTACTACTACTACTACTAATAATAATAATAATAATAATAATAATACTCCCTGCTCCCTCCTTCCTCCTCCCTCCTTCTCGCCCACTGCCCTTCTCTGCCCTCTCCGCCACCACTGCCCTTATTTTATTTTTTTATATTATTATTATTATTATTATTATTATTATTGCAGAAATGGCTGTTGACAACGAGACCAAAGACACTGAACATAAATCTCGGAACCACACAGGATTTCTTCAAAAGGCTTTGAACTACAAAAAGTTATTCCTCTTCCTTATCCTTGTTAGCATCATTCTGACGCTGGCTGTTCATACAAATTTCTTCACTAAACCTGTGATGGGAATATGGCGTAGACGTCTGAACAGCAATATCATCACTTCTCAACAACCACCACCATCAGTTTCCATCGTGCATTATTCTGTGAACAATGGCACGACTTCACTCCCACAAGGTCACTTAAGAAATTGTATTGTGCATTATATTGTTGACGGAAATAATTTTAAATTTAATGTTCACAATTTCATCTCAGTTCTCAGCGCAATCCGCTTTCTTAAACCCAAACAGATCATGTTCCATGCAGTCGTGTGGCCGTGGGAGGAGTCATATTGGTGTAGAGTTATCCGCCAGGTGTCGCCACGAGTTGTGTTTCAAAATGCCACAGATAACATAACACCTTTTAAATTCGCGGGTACTAATTTGAATGGCAGTTTCACATCTCTAATAAAACTGTCGATTTTAAAGAATTATGGTGGTATAATCCTTACTCTAGACACCGTTCTTCTGGGATCTATATCCCAGCATGTCGAGGAGCTATTTGAACTATCAGGAAATGACACCAGTTATTATATATCGTCTGATTCATTGATGTTCTCAAATAAGAATTCCACATTTGTCAGCGAATGGTACAATGCCGTAATCGAAGCGCCTTCAGAATCAGCTCTTATCAAGAGTTTACAAGAATACCCAATAGAGTTGGCTAAAAACAAAACATCATTTTCCATTGAAGAAGTAGAGTTAAGATCCCTTATGCAAAATATCAGGCCATTCAACAGCTTAGAGTTTGCTTCTGCGAGAGGCACTAGTGTAGGAGACATGCTTAGATATATCCTATACAACCAAACTATGCATAGTCGGAATAATAGATTTGTGCCACGCTTAGTACACTTCTTCTGGGATAAAACAAGCACAAAGGATTTATCATTTCTAGAATTTATGAGCATTAAATCCGCATATAGATTTTATAAACCTAGAACGATCTTCTTTTATATTACTCCTGAAGCAAGGTCACCAGTGGGAGCCTATTGGAGTACGACAGTTCAGTTGGAACAATTTGAAGTTGTTAATTTGAGGAGCGGTGAACATACTAGACAGTCCATGGATGATTTGAAAGTGCATATATTAGAGGTCAAAGGAGGCATATTCTTGAATCTCTGCGTTATTGCTATGAACGATATAGAATTCCTGCGAGGATTTGATGGAGTTGTTAGTTTTGATGGGAAACAATATGGTAGAGAGTTCATTATGATGAAACCCGGATATAATTACAGACTAATCATTGAAAAACTGCTCAGATTTTCTGCAACTACTGAGCCACTCGAGAGTGTGTTCACTATGTCAGACACTGTATGCTGGCAAGAAGGATTCTGTCAAGTTAATAGTAAAGAATCTCTAACAGTGGAACCTAGCACTGCTTATGACATTGACTCTTTATTTTATATAAAATTTAATGCTGATATAGTCAACAGTTATAATACAAACACGATACAGAGGTTGAACTCCACATTTGGACAAGCAGTTCGATTATCACTAAATGGTTTCAGCGATGTTGTGACTCCAAACCTCTTTGTTGTGCCAAATATTATTCATTACGTCTGGTTTGGACAGAACCGAACGTTCTCCGTAGTCAATGTAATAAGTGTATACAGTGCATATATTATGCAGAGTCCTGACAGAATATACTTTCACCATGATGCTCTGCCTATAGGTCCGTGGTGGGACAAGGTACAGCGAGTTGTTCCTATTATAGAGATGGTAAAGACTGTAGCTCCAGATTCAATAAACGGAAAACCTATAAAGGAGTTTATAGAGCACAAGACAGATGTCGCTAGATTGGAAATATTGATGAAATACGGCGGAATGTATATAGACTCGGATGTGTTTGTCTTACGATCTATCAATCCCCTGCGAATGCATCCCTATACCCTGGCTAAAGAGAGTGCTCATAATGGACTGGCCAATTGTATTATTCTTGCTTCATCAGATTCTGAATTCTTACACATGTTTTACGAATCCTACAGGACTGACTATAAGGATAGTAGTTGGGCATATAACTCTATTATAGTGCCTTTCCGTCTTTCTATAACTGCCAGACCAGATAAGATTTCAATCGGTCCTTCAAATCGTATGGTAGAACCTGGGTGGGAGAACTGTCCGTTTCTCTTCGGTACAAACAGCTATGTGTATTGGAAAGATAATTACACTCTCCATCTCTTTCAGAAAAGATGTGCAGACAAAAGAAAGATGCGTTTTTGGGAGACAGCTATGTATGACCATCCATACAATAATTCGTTAGTGGGGAGGATATCGCAGTATTTCTATGAAAACTTTCAAAAGGACTTCGCCATATCACAAAGATGACGCTATAGGGCTTAGCGAAACTCCAATACGTTTCCAGTTCATATCAAAATTATCACACAGAGTTTTGTAAGCGAACCTTATCGAGACATCAGTCACATCACTCCTTTTCAATGGATGAATCAAGTTTTAGCCATGCCCAGCCCATCTCTAGCTAAGCTCCGCCAACGATTTACCCGTGTTGGGATCGGTCGAACCCTGAGCTCCCTGGATCGCAATTTCCAAAAAATTATACAGGTAAGCTGTTGAATATTTTGAAACTAATTTGACTGGGCACTGTTGCTGCCAATGCCCAGTCAAATTAGTTTCAAAATATTCAACTGAATGGTTATTAACTGTGTAGTAAAGACATACAATTCGCATACATGACCAGCTATTAAGAGTTCCTGACGGACGTAGATACTCCATTCATGACGTATTTTAATTGTGCCGTCAGCCTACCTGTGACGTACTTGGTTATGACGTCGTAGGGCATATACCTGACAGACAGATAGGATTCCACTATTCATTGCCCTGGTGTGTTTTAGTAGGGCGCCCCACCCTTAAATTTTGTAATCGCTACTCCTCCATTCTTCATTCTTGATGAAGGGATCTCGATAAAACATGGGAGGAATATTCTATGGGTAACTCTCGACAGCTTTCGGTTCCCTTCCCTGTTAGGTTTTAGAAACGGTGGTCTACACTTAAATTAAGACAAAATGGTGGCGATCACTGTTCAACGTTTACACCATATTACAAAGCAGATAATTGTGATACAGATCAGGAAATGTGACAGGATTTGAATGATATGTAATCTATAAACCATAATCTATCTGAGATAAGATTAGCATCCCCTTAAATTGTAAAAATCGTTACTCCTGACCTCTGTTATCTATATAAAATTTACCGTCATAAAATATAGTATCAACTGTAATACCTCATATGCCTATACAAAGCCTGAGTGTAATAAAGTGAACTTGAACTTGCTTGCACGCTTTTGATGTCTGAGCTAAGTTTGCGAAACTTCATAAATGAGGTCAGTCAACTACCGCATAAAAAATATTTCTCCGTTATTTTCATCCTACTAATATGCTGTCAATCACATAGATTGACACTCGTGTCTGGCAGGCTCTCCATCGAAGCTACGCCTCTATTTTTAGATTTATAGCGAGGTTGAAGTAGTCAGAAATCGGATTGGCTACCTGAAAACCAGCAGTCAACATAGCGAGAAATCACAGGTTTGCAAGTACGGCCTCGAACAGCCGATGTGAGTGGGCGTATGTTAGTACGATGCTGTTATTGTTGAACGGGGTCGTTGTCAAATTGAAAATGATATTCTATATCCTTCACTCTCGACATCAGTATGAAACCAATTCTCTGATTTATTGCCTTGCTGGCTTTTAGATGTGTGGGCCAAGATTAAATATATACGTCACTCGTTAGCTGACGTCACAATCAAAGTGGCACAAGTTCGTCACGAATGTGAACATAATCTGACACGAACGTGTCTGAATTGTGTGTCTTTGATTAAGTTACAATTTAACAAACATTCTGTTGAGGGTTTTTTTAAACTAATTTGACTGTGAGCTCTTACTGCCATGTAAATTAGTCCTACCAGTAAAGCATGTCTTAACATTTAAATTATGTTAATTCAGCTTTCAGAGTTTCAAATCGATTCCAACACGCATAAAAAGAGGGCTGGGCCTAGCTAAAAATGAGCGTGGCAAAGCTAGAAATAGATCGGTATGTCTTGTCACGTGGCGAGGTGTCGCTATGCTATTGTACTTTTCAGGTGTGTGTATGTTGTGCACGTGCGTTTGCGTGTGTGCGTGCGTGGGTGCATGCATATATGCGTGCCTGCATGCGTGTGTGCGTCTCTGGTCAGATAACCCCAGTTCTAGTGACGGGGTGTGGGGTGTGGGCCTGGTGGGGGGGGGGGTCTTGCATCAAACTTGGGTAGAAAGTTGCGACAGGTGTCGTGAAGGACGTTCTTTATCTGTGGTGTAGGCCAAAGGTCACACATGTCAAGATCATTGATTTGGACAGGTCGGTGAGTAGTGCGGTAGTTGAACCCAAAAAAATAGCTTAACCCGGGGAAAAATGCTATCAAGCTGGTTTTGGTCTCGTTGGAACTGGAATTTCATCCTCTATAACATATCCAAAATCCGCAAAAATCCGTTTTGGGGAATTCTTTCAATAGGCAAATTAGTTAATTAATATGCGTATAATGAGCTGTGTGTGGTATACAGCATTTAATCTGTCATACCATGAATGTATTTGTTATCTAACTTATTTTATATTATCTGATTCATATACCATATATGATAAAATAAAAATAAAACAATCAGTTAATTAACTTAAAATAAATTAAAATAACTAATATGTAAATTAGTTGATTAAATGTGCATATTCACACCAAATGCTTGAAAATAAAATTGCTAAATTTGTGTACTTTTAGAGGCTTAAATTGTGTATCTAAATGTAATGAAACGAAATGAATCTTAACATAAGATGATTTCATATCATATAAATTAATATAATCTTTATAGTTGTCAAGTTGAATTACGCACTCGTGTCTCTAATTCAATTTCACAACTTTAAAAATTATATTAATTAATATGGAATGAAATCATCGTATGCAAAGATTTTTTTGGTATCCTTACATCTAGGCACATAACTCAAATCTCCAAAAGTATACAATGTAACAATTTTATTTTCAAGAATTTTGGTGTGAATATGTACCTGTAAAACATACGAATCGAGAAACTAAATATGATACATTATTTGTGATCTAATTACTATATTCAGAATTCCATAATACTATAGACCTATGCCATATCCTATTGAATATCTAAAATCTAGTTTGAAGCAACAGCTGCATCGTTTGAGATGTATCCTTGAATATGTAAAAGGGGAGCTGTTGCTAATGGTGTGCTTGAGATAGATTTTAATGGTAGTGTAGATTTGATAATTAGGTGCATATTAAATTTAGATGAATTACTCAGGAATCATATACACATATCTTTATCCAATTATCAAAGTATCGTATTCACTTTCATTATCATCATCAGAAACAATAAGTTCTACCATGTTCATACATCCATCACCGTAACAATTACCACATGCCGAAACACACTTGAAGCCATTTTTACAACATGAGCATACCATTGTCCCACATGGATTTTTTAAAAGAAGAGTTGTACTTACACTGAACAACTTTGAGGATGTCTTGGGGTCCACGTTCCAAGTCAGTCGCCACATGTGTTAATTTCTGATTCTCAAGCTTCCATCTCCATTCTGTAGGATTAAGTGTGCTTAGCATTAGGCTTTTCCATTGTACTCTTAGACAATTGTAGGCAGCTGCTCGCTCTTTTGCTGCCATCCGCATGTACAAGACGTACCTCAGCCCATTCAATTTATCAGTCGGCTTCCCTCCATACAGCATTACCAATAGCTTCAGCCCAGCCTCTCCAACCTTCTCTTGTGTAGTGTCATATGTACCGAACTCATCACTCAATTTCCTAATCGCTTCTGAATAATTAACCATCTTTAGAATAGCAGTTTTACCTTGACCGAACAAAGCTGGAGATGCGTCGCAGCCACCCCATGCATGAATGAATAGCAGCCGATGAGCGATCTCATCGCCCAGATGTACACATACATCCCGGATACGGCAGAGCCTCTGGCTTTTCCTTTGACGTTTCTTTCCCGCTGATCTCAGAAATATGTCTGATGGGTCAGGTCTAAAATGGTATAAGAGGAGCAAAAGAATGTCAGTGTGACAGTGTCATCAGCTACTACTGTAACGCACTGGTTACTTACAGATGCAAACTCTACGGCTGATGATACTATCAATGTGTCTGCATCATCTACTGCCTGGCGTGCATTATGATTTTCAGCTGCAAGGTAACGTGCAAATAAGGATATGAATTGATTCTCATTTTCTTCATTTGCTAGAAAGACATTCTAGCTTGCATGCACCACAGCGGACACATTGATCTTCACGCATGCAGCTGACTTTCCTGATCTCTGTTGATGCTCATGGTCTTTAGTTGAAGGTCCATCACAATATCCATCAAAGACTAAAACAGATTGCTTGTCTCAAGATGAACTACATGTTGACCTACTGTGATGCTTTTTTGCAGACTAACTAGTGTCTTTATTGATCAGCTTATTTTAGCAAAACGTCAAAAACGTTGATGTTATAAACTTTGATGTCATTAAACTCCTTTTGTATCTTGGCTTTAACCTCTTCAACTAGATCGCAGTTGAGTCCATCATGATCACCGGCAGTTAAGCCATAGGCCAGGCATCGCAACTTTTCTTCATCTATGTCAAATGGTTCAAACCAGTCAATAACACTGAGAAGGTTTTGAAAGTCATGATTGACTCTTGATTCTCCCAGATCAGCATTTTGCGTACGTGTTATGTGTTGAAGTTTAGTCAGAGAAGTCATAGCATCATTAACACTGGCACACATGTGCATGCTGTTGACCCAGGTCACGCGAACATACTCTGTAATTCCTCGTCCTCATGTCAAACGTCCTCGACTTGTTGTGCTCCGCATCATTACTTGCTCAATAACAAGATCTGTCTGACTCAAGACTCCAGCCCAATAGATTAGATGTGTGTACTGTGTGATATCCACGAATCATGAACTTATCATATAACCATGGGTGGGTATTCGACAGTTCAGGCATATGTTGAAGATGCAGACGAGTGGACTTTGCATAACTGATATGGTCAGTCGCTGCAAACAATTTGATCAGCTTACTGACTGAAATAAGATGCAAATGCCAATCACATGTCCTTTCGGCTCTTATGAATAGTTTGAACGTGTCAATGTATGCCATGGACTGAAGCCACAACTTAGCAGTTCTTGAATTGGTTGCAAACATGTATTTGTACTTATCCATTGACTCTTGTAATTTCTGCAGTGCTTTAGATTCGGCCACATCCTCTATGGTGTCTTGTTTCTGCACAACACCCTCATATAGATAGCACAAATGTATGTATTCCTCGTCAACTAGACGCAATTCATCATTCAAAATATTATCAATATGGCACTTGCAACATCTACACTATCTAACAAATAAGCACGAGCTTCCCTTCTCACATTTTTAACATACACATTACCAACAGTTTCACATGCAAGATCTATCTCCAATATCACACCAGCACCATTTTATTTTGAAAATCTGTCTCAACGTGAACATTAACAACAGTTTAAAGTTTAGGATACATCTCAAATGGCACATTCCCGTCAGTTTCACTGTGACGATCTGTCACAACTAAAACCTTACTAACATCTTGACTTTGAGGATATCTATCAAATGACTCATTATTAAAATCTGACTCAAGCAAAGCACTGTGACAATCTGTCTGAAAAAAATGTTATTAACGGGATCACTTTGAGGATCAATCAATATGTACAATTCTGCAGCTGCTCCGGACTCCAGCTATTCACACTATTCAGTAAATGCTTTCAGCATCTCCTGGTTCTCAGGCCGAACAATTATTTTGTCTTGGCTATGTGTAGTAGAAAAGACCTTTGCCGACATGAAAGCTGACTGGCAAGTTCTGTGATAGACTGCGTCAGCAGCAAGGAAGTCGAAACACTGTTGCAGTTTTCCCTCAGCTTCACGACCTCATGCACAATTCCTTTGTTTACTCACGTCAAGAATCTGGTCACGAAATGACAAGTTACATGTTGATGACATCTGGACACCATGCTTCTCTCTCTCTCTCTCTCTCTCTCTCTCTCTCTCTCTCTCTCTCTCTCTCTCCCTCCCTCCCTCCCTCCCTCCCTCCCCCCTCTCTCTCTCCCTCTCTCTCTCTCTCTCTCTCTCTCTCTCTCTCTCACCCCTCTCCACCCGTTAAGAGATCACAAAATCGTATTTTACCCTCGGGGCTCCAGATACACTCACTACGCCACTGCATCCCACCACTCCACCCCTTCACCCCTCATCAGATGCTCTGCTAATAATATCAACGTACCGGTAGTAAATTAATGAATTAATCATTTATCACATGACGTGCCGCTGATTTGCATGTAACATCCCTCACCCCACCCCACCCACACAGCAGTCCACCACTGCTAAATCATTAAATCAGCGCAATTACCGTGGGATATTAGCATGTTTTGTTGACGAGTTAGGTTAAATGTTCGCAGAGTGAAGTATATTATGTCGGCATAATAGCTTGCAGCGATCATATCGCAAGGCCCATCAGCGTTACAAGTTACGCGTGATCCCGGAAACAGATTACACATGCGTATAGTTGGTATATGCGCAGTTTTGGAGAATGACTGGCTACACTAATTAATTTGTCACGGACTCAAATCAATTGCTAGTATGTAAATAATGGACAGTAAATAGCATACTCCATACATTTTCAGAAAACATATTGATCAAACTTCTTGCGCTGAGACCCCTCCGTGCGTATGGTACACCGCAAATATTTTGAAAATCTGGTGTGCACGCATATGTATTTTGTAAGATTTCCCCAAAAGTGATTTTTGCGGATTTTGGATATGATATAGAGCAACAAATTCCGCTTCGAACGACACCAAAACTAGCTTGACAGCAATTTTTTCCTGGTCAGACCCTAATTCGACTGCACTAGAGACAATGAACACTCCGAATGATTGTTTATTTTAAGATTCGCGGTGGATTAAATAATATTTGTTGAGATTAGTAAATGTTTTAAAATTTTTTAACCATTAATATTATCGTGGTGGTGATTTATAAACTCTGGACGATTGTCGGTTACAAGATGGCTTCTTATCCGTGATGAGAATATCGTGATGATAGTAGGCTATTATCAATACAATAGATGGGTCCGATCTGCCACTCAAATATCTTACGTCATAATCTGTGCTATAGTTAATGTTTTAGTTACCCAGTTCTATACTGATGGAAATACCTTTTAGTCAGTACCAGATCGCATGGATCAGTGCGGATTATGATACGCTAAAATCCAGCATCGCCAAAAAATAACCTTATAATTATGAAATCATGCTGAGAACGAATGTGAAGCAACCAGATAACGCAGCTTACTGGGTCGATGCTGGGCTTATACCGTGCCGATACTATCAGTATCGGCCCTGTATCGGCCAAGCATCGGCCCAGTAAGCTTCGTTATCAGGGCACTATGTATAAGGTAATACCATACGACTATGTATACGGTAATACCATACGTTTAGGATGTAGACGCTTATACTGCAAAATCACGCCTCAAAGATAGTTTAATGTAAATCAATTAAAAGTATTGTGTCAGTAATTTCGTACATTCATTTAGCAAAAATTGCTTCTTTAACACTAGAATTTGTTCAAAATAATTTCAATTTTCTCATAGAAAATGTCTATTTGCATACCATGCCTATTTTTGAAAATTTACCACTTGACTGACTGGCGCGGTTTATTGATCCAGTCATTCCAGTGGTAAATTTTCAAAAATAGGCTTCTCTTGGTCTGCAAATGGACCTTTCTCAAGACGATTGCAGAAGTCGTTTTTGGCTGATATGCGTGTTAAAGGGTTTAAAATAGACTGTTCGTGTTGCAGTATCTGTGTCAGTATCTGTGTCAGTATCTGTGTCAGTATCTGTGTCAGTATCTGTGTCAGTATCTGTGTCAGTATCTGTGTCAGTATCTGAGACTGGCCAGTTTTATAATTGACCAGTATCGCATCAAAATCAGTCAGTATCTTACTGATACTGGTGTCTTACTAGAGCACTGACTCATAATCACTTACGTCACATGTAGGTTGACGTCACAATAATTATGACGTATTATAATTCCGTCGTGAAACAGGAAGAGTCCGGAAAGTGTACGAATTGTATGTCTTTGATGGATTTGCAATTTAATAAACATTATGTTCAATATTTTTTAAACTTATTTGAATGGGAGTTCCTCCTGTCATAGGCACAATCAACAACCACTCAAACTAGCTTCAAAATATTCAAAAGATTACCTGTATTGTTACCGTGAAATTAGGATTATGAGTATTCACGGTTCAAATTATCAAAATCAAACCAAACTCTCGCAAAATGTGGGCGCAGTTTAGCTAGAAATGGGCGGGGCATAGCAAGAAATGGATCCGTCTATTGGGGCCTTACTAGTTTGACAGGTTAACAAATATTGTAATAATTATATATTTTCCTATTTTGTGAACAATTTAATTGTTTGTTGTGCATATTCCTCGTATCATTTTAAAGGGGATTCTAATCTTTATCTCAAATGTTCTATTGCGCTGAAAGATTATGGTAGATAGCTTCACTATAATTCACTTTCCCTGTTATTCCTATATCTGCACACCGCGATTATAATATTTTTAAACTGTCTAGCTTCTGAAATTATGCAGATTGAATTTTCCAAGGGGTTTAACCCTGGATATGCTGACTATTTTGAAGACAATTTGACTGAAAGTTGTCGGTGTCTAAGCCACCAACATCTTTCAGTCAAATTGTTTTCAAAATATTCAGCATGTCCAGAGTGGCTGTTGAAATTTACTGTGTGGTGTTTGGCAGTTAGACAGTTAAGATTGAGGTAATGTTGGACTGCGCATGATCGCCGCAATTTTGGCTCATCAAAAGATAGAGCGCAGTGTCGCGTAAGCGCATATATAGGCCTAATACATTCTTCATTAAGTAATAATTATCATGTTGAACATTTTGAAATTAATTTGATTGAAAGCTGTTGCTGTATAATGGCAGCAACTGGTCCCAATCAATATAGCTTCGAAGCGTTCAACGGCTTAACTGAGTAGTTATCCCAGGGCATATTAGTGATGGTAGCGTGAGGATTGTCATTCTCTCCTTATATGTAAGGTTGTATAGACCTGGAAGAAGTGTGGTGGCCCGGCAATGTACATTTTAAATAGCACTCCTATCCCGATTTAGAAAGGGGCTCGACTTGCATTCTCCAGTAGACCTTGCCTTAGTCTTGAACAGTATGGCAAACGTATCTTTGTCGAGGAAAAGAAAAAGCGCGTCTGATAAAGCCAACTTTCCTGTTTGCTTTGTCTACGGCTTGTTCGATTTGCGTGTTGAACTTTAAGTCTTTGTCAGTGATTACACCCAGATCTTTCTCATGAGGAACTTCCTCAAGTTGAATTTTATTTTGGCTTGAGTATTTCATTTCATATGTATATGGAGGGTGATTTGTACCTATTCTCATGACTTCATTTGTGTGTGTGTGGGGGTGGGGGGGGGGGGGAGACAGAGGCCGCATTTGAGACCAGCATTCGAGTGCTTCAACCTCCCTTTGAGTTTCGTCACAGTCTCCCTGCAAAACCACCAGCCCCCTCCCCTCCCCCCGCCCCACCCCAGTACCCACCACATCACCCCCACCCCCACAAGAGAGTTTTGTGTCGTCAGCGAATAGTGTAATTGTGCTATTGACCACATCTGGAAGGTCATTGATGAACAAGACAAACAAGATTGGTCCAAGCACACTCCCTTGCGAAACTTCGCTACTGAATAAGTTTGTGGAAGTTGCTATTATTGCTATCTCCCATAGGCTACTTCCTTGTGAAGCGGGGAACGGACTCCCTTTTTCACATGTCCGTAATTAGCGGATGAGATGCTTGGGGCCCAGGTTTGTCCCGCTTCAAACATTGAACGTTGTTTACCTTTTTCTAATATACATAAATGACCTGCCAGAATCACTAACCTGGCATTGTAAAAATTTTGCAGATGGCGCGAGAATATATAGCAACCCATCCATAAATGATATCCAAGACAACATAGACAAGGCATCCGCGTGGTCTCAGACATGGCATCTAGGCTTCAATTCAAGTAAAACCCATGATGATTATGGCTCCAGCAAAACCTGTAAATTATTTCCTTCCTCAACATGCAATCCAATAAGATGTATACATATATATACTTGTGATAGTCTATAGGTTCCACGAACTAGAAATCCTTGTAGAAACCGATCAACTAGCAATTCTATATATTAGGAAGTGATACCAACAATTATATTGACAACCATCAGAATTAGTGAACTAAAACTGAAAAATTGTGATTTGTTCATGAATGAAAATCCCCTAATCCCCTAAGATGGGTAGACATTTACACATTAACATCTCTTAATGCTCAGGCCAGCGATTCTCTAAATAAAACAGGCTTCAATGAACGATTTGGTGTAGTTGGATGATTGGTAGTAATGATAAGGTACTAATAGGCTCTATATACCATAGTCCAATCCCTAATGATGGAAACAACAGAAAGCTAACCACACTGCTCAACAACATAAACAGCGCAAATGCAGAAAAGGTCTTAGTAGCTGGTGATTTTAATCTGCCTATTTGACTGGACAACATGAACAGCACCTGACACAACAAGCGAAATCTTTATAAATACATTACATGATAACTTTCTGATGCAGGTATTTACCGACCCACCACATCACAGGGGGAAATCAGACAGCAATTTTTTGGACAAAAAATGACTGTGACTACAAGATTCAAGATTCAAAATTATTTATTTTCATATAACACATAGATTTTACATTTACACAACAGGCATCCCACCAAAGGCTGAGCCTATACAGCGGTGGACCCCTTACATTTAACATATAATAAACATATAATTCAGTAATAGTTGGATCATGGGTGAAGATAATATAATATTTACATGTATACATTTAAGACAATAGACAATTAACACGCACGCACGCACGCACGCACGCACGCACGCACGCACGCACGCACGCACGCACGCACTCACGCACGCACACACAAACACACACACACACACACATGGAAATGGGGAAAACACATGCATATCTTGTTTACAATATTATTATTATTATTATTATTATCATTATTATTATTATTATTATTATTATTATTATTATTATTATTATTATTATTGTCATATATAATAATACGGCCTAATTTATATCAACATTTCTTGGTGCAGCATTATTATTATTATTATTATTATTATTATTATTATTATTATTATTATTATTATTACAATGCGGCCTAATTTGTATCAACATTTCTTGGTGCATTATTATTATTATTATTATTATTATTATTATTATTATTATTATTGTCATATATAATAATGCGGCCTAATTTGTATCAACATTTCTTGGTGCATTATTATTATTATTATTATTATTATTATTATTATTATTATTATTATTATTATTATTATTATACACAACTGCATCATCCACATCAACAATTACGGATGCATTATTATTATTGCAGATGTGTATTTTACATTCTAGTTGTTATCCTGGCAACTGGGTACATACTTGTTTTTGTACTGCCATGGCGGTGACTTCTGCATTCATGTCATTGGTTTGGATTTTTAGTACCTTTCTAAGATTATTGTTGTTCCAGAGTTGTATTGCTTGGTGGGATGGTTTTTGTACAGCTGTCATTGTTCTGTAATAGGTTTGGTGTAAGTTATTCTTAGTTCGTGTGTTGTGCGAGTGTATATCGGAGTTGTTCCTAAAAAGGTTTGATAATGAGGATGGTAGATTGCCATTATGGTAGTCCCTTAAGATAGTGTAAAGGTGGACAGCTCCAATGTCTTCAAGTTTTAGCATTTTTTCAGTTTTAAAGACATCCTGGCCCTCTGCTGGCTGTGCGAATAATTTGATTGCCTGCTTTTGTAGTAACTTTAGATGTGCTAGTTTAGTTCTATGCGTGTTAGTCCATATTACATTGCAATATGTGATATGTGGAAGGATCAGTGTACAATATAGAGTTTTTAGAATATTAGGGGGAAGATATGGCTTAAGTCTGCGCATGATACCGATGTTCTTTGCTACCTTGGATCTCACTATTTCTATATGCTTCTCCCACGTTAAGCTTTTACCCAGATAGACGCCGAGAAATTTGACATATTGTGCTTCGTGAATTTCTTGATTATTTACATGCATTTTGGGGAGAGCTATTTGTTTTAAATTCTTAGATTTTGTGAAAAGTATATAGTTAGTTTTATCGACATTCAGAGACAATTTATTCACTTTAAACCAGTCTATGATTTTTTTCATTTCATTATTTACATACTTGTATACAGTGTCTATGTCCTTGTGACTACAAAAGGCATTGGTATCATCCGCAAACAATATTAGTGAGAGGTGATTACATGCTTTGAGTAGGTCATTCATGTATAGTAAAAACAACAGAGGTCCAAGATTGATCCTTGTGGAACGCCACAGACTAATTTCCTGTCTCCTGACATGGCCCCAGTGAATTTTACACATTGTGTTCTGTTAGTTAAATAGCTATATATCCAATTTAATGCAATGCCCCTAATTCCATAGTGGGCTAGTTTTCAAAGTAATATTTCATGATCAATAGTATCGAATGCTTTGGAGAGGTCCAAGAATACACCTAGAGTGTGTTCATTTCTCTCAAGGGATGTGGTTATTTTTTCAAGCATATCCACAATGGCAAGCATGGTAGAGTGTTTTTCTCTGAAGCCGTACTGGGATTCACAGATTATAGAGTTTTTATTAAGATATTTTATAGTTCTATTAAGTCACCATGTAAATAGTATGAGAAATAGATATACTGTTTGCATTGGAAGTCTCAGATGTTTTTTGCCAGCATGTCAGCAGACAGGAAATATAAGCAGGCAAGAAATACAGCTACAGCTAAGATTAGAGAAATCAGCTGTCACATTCCTTTACTGAATGTGTATGACAGGATTTAACCGTTGATACTTGTTTACTAGTATTAAAACATAAGATCCGATTAACGCATTTTGACACTCTATTTCTCATACTATTTACTTCCGGTAACCGGGTAACCCGAAAGGCGGATTTGCCGGATTCCGGATTAAGGCAGGACATGACACCAGCCACCAATTTGAAAAGAAAATAGCTACTGAAAATACCACAAACATGAAGGCTTTCTGGAACTATATAAAGAGCACGTCAACGTCAAAGGAAAACAATTGGAAATCTAAAACACCAAGAACGCAATGAGATTGCCACAACTGACATTGATAAGGTGCATATACTCAATGACCTTTCTCAAGTGTCTTTGCAAAAGAGGAGCTGGATACAATAGAAAGGAAGGAAAATTCTTGCCTGATATTGTGATTATGCCAATGTCAGTGGAAAAGAAGCTCTAATAATTGAAAGTGGGCAAAAGTAAAGGACCAGATGGCATACACCAAAGAATCTTGTCAGAGACGGCCAAAGAACTCAGTGACCCAGTGAGCATTATGTTTAATAAAATATCCCTAGGCGAAGGAGCAGTACCGGATATATGGAAAGCAGCTAACGTAGAATACATCTACAAGAAAGGTCCAAGAAGTTATCCTGGAAATTACAGACCTGTCAGTCTAACTTGCATTTTATGTAAGGTATTTGAATCATATGTGCGAGATAGCAGAATGCATCATTTAGAAGAGTGGGGAAGAGTGTGAACTAATAACCAACTGCCAGTACGGATTTAGATTTTTTTTAAGATCTTTTAAAACAGAACTGATAGGATATCTCAACTCCTAGACACACGTGAGCCAACAGACGCCATTTATTTATAGTTTAGAAAAGCTTGCTTTTTATACCATATCACATGTAAGATGACTAAAAAAGATAAGATCATATGGCATTAGTAAAAAACTATCAAATTTGATTGAAACTTCCTAAAAAAAGACAATAATCAGTACAAGTAAACACCTCAAAATCGGAATACAGGGACGTCAGAAGCGGAGTGCCACAAGGCAGTGTCTTCGGTCCTGCTCTATGTACACTGTTTATAAATGATCTAGCTGATAACATAGAATGTATATGCAAAATTTTTGCTGATGATACCAAACTAATCAGGAATATGGAAAAAACCCTGATATCCACAGAAATGTCGACATAGCATGCAAATTGTTACTGGATTTGCAGCTGAGATTTAATTCAGCCAAGATGCATATTCTGCACTTGGCAACAACAATTCCGACCTTCAGTACTTTATGACAGATACTGAAACTCGCACACCAATAACAAATACACACTGTGACAAAGATCTGGAGATCTATATTGATGACAAACTTACATTTGACACTCACATTTACACCGTCACAACAAAGGCTAACAGTATACTAGGAATAATGAAAAGAACTTTTATCCACATGAACAATACTACCTTTCTTCTCCTATATAAGACGCTAGTGAGGCCCATCGTAGAGTGTTGTTACTCAGTTTGGTCACAACACCTCTTGGGGCATTCAAGAACTACAGAAGGACTACAACGCCGAGCTATCCTATTAAACCCTACAAGGAAAGCGCTGCAGTATAAGGACAGACTAGGAGCACCGGTGTTATTTTCTCTTACATACCAAAGAACTCATGGTGACGTAATCGAAGTATACAAATTGAGAGATAACATGTACAACCTAGACCAATCCAACTTCTTTCGAGAGCCTACCTCTAAAATAACACAATTACATAATAAGGTTAGACCACTGTAATAATAATACAGGGAAATTCGTCTTCACCAAAAGAATCGCTCCACAGTGGAATGCTCGATCAGAATATGTAGTTGAAGGAAAAAACCATCCGAGACTTCCAATGTAAACAGTGGCATTGTGTACAACGTTGATTGAGATAAGAAAAATAGGCCTAGGTGCGGAATCTGCGCCAGCCCTGCCAAATGTATTAAAATATAATAATCAATTATGTTAAAAAGTATTGTCATCTAATAACACTAACTAATTTGTATCAACATGTTCGGTCTGTTGTTGGTCATTGGACTAGGCATTGCATCTGCGCCGTCCCAGGCACCAACTATTAACAACTGCTCTCAGGTACAGGATTAACCGTGTCTACATGGTGAGATAACCACGCTAAGTGTCCTTTAAATGGTTAATACATGCATGTATATATGTGTGTATGGGTGTACGGGTGTTGTATATGTACATATATGTATATGCAATGTAAGAAGCTGTAAGCTTGTGTAAGAATATAACACTTATACAGATGTACATAATATTATAATGTTGATTATTATGCTAATTACAAATATGTATCAAATGGAAAACGTGTATGGTAGTGAGCTAGTCATATAGATAACCATATGTTTCAGACTAGGTGTGGTAACCACGCCACCAAAATATTAATATATTAATATTATCTCCACCTATTGTACATTGTAGTTACATGTAAGATGTAAAATAAGATTCAGCCTGTGTGTGGAAGCTGCGCCAGTCGAACGTGTACATAATTATTATAGCTTACATAAACATATTGAAACACTACCATCTCACCTTCTCTCCTCTAGCATTTTGCAAGAAATTGTTAGCAAAAAATATTGTCGGGACAATAAAAAGCCATCTGGCTTATGTCCTGAGATGATGATGATGATGATGATGATGATGATGACGTTTCTGATTACATACCACGGATAAGGAAACGGCAGAGGTTCTGGCTAATTTCTTTATAAGTGCCTTCACCATTGAACCAGAATGAGATATACATAAGCCAGCGCCTAGGCTAATACGAGGAAAATGTTATGATGACCCTTGGACAGTGAAAGATGTACAAAAACTCCTTAGAAGTATAGTGAAAAACAAAGCCCCTGGACCGGACTAGAGGATATACTAGCTAAGCCACTAGCATTCGTTTTGAACAAGTCATTAGCAGAATGTAGAATACCAGATATGTGGAAAATGGCGAATGCCACAGCACTATTTAAGAAGGGAGAGATGTCAGATCCTGCGATGTATAGACCAGTAAGCGTAGCAAATGTAGTCTGAAAGCTTATGGAAAAACTGGTTAGGGTGAGATTACTAGAACACATGTACAGAAATGATCTGTTCAGTAGACAGCAATTTGGTTTCCTCTCTGGGAGATCTACAGGTTTACAATTGCTCAAAGTGATGGAGGAGTGGACTAGTATCTTCGATATAGGCGACTTGATTGACAGCATTTACATGGATTTCATGAAGGCATTCGATACGGTAAATCGGCTACTAGGTAAATCACACAGTTGTGGTATCAGTGACAAGGTAATCGCACGGAGAAGATGTTTTCTGACAGGTCGAATGCAACAAGTTGTGGTGAAAAGGATTGATTCAGAGAATCAATCTAAGCGGAGATGTTACTAGTGGAATCCCGCAGGGTAATGCGCTAGAGCCAGTACTATTTGTCATCTATTTAAATAACTTACCAGATATGGTGAATTCGACAGCTTATCTATTTGCTGATGACATAAAACCTTACAGAGAGAGAAAGAGCACAAATGATTAGGAAGAGCTGCAGAAGGACATTGACATGTTGCAGAAATAGTCAGATACTGGCTACTGCGACTCCACCCTAATAAGTGTAAACTCATGACAGCGTCAAGTTGGAAGCAAGGTGAGAATAGAGTCAGAAAATACCATCTATACAGCCAAACTAATGTGAAGGTGATACTGGAAGGATTAAATAGAGGAGAAGGATATAGGTGTAGTGGTGGACCAATGTCTTACATTCAGACCCCGCATACAAGTACAAGTCAACAGATATGTGTTTGATTCGAAGACATTTCACTTATCTAGATCAGGATATGTTTATGTACCTATTCACGGTGGTAGTGAGCTCCTGTCTCGAGTATGCTGTTAGTGTATGGAGCCCACAGTTAAAAAAGGTATGGCATTGTCAAAGATGCAAAGGAGAGCAAGCAGGACGGTACCATCTCTAAAGGAAATGGACTATCCCAACAGACTGAGAAAGCTGGGTTACCAACATTCAAGTATAGTCCAAGTGTATTACACTATTAGAAAAACATTTAAATGATTATATGAATGCATTTAAGTAGTGGTGTAAGGAAAACTGAATGATAGTGAATGCGGAAAAAACTAAATTTCACGTAATAGGCTCTTAAACAAAACCTAAAGACGTCAATGAAACTAGTATACAATACATGCAATGATACACTTTTGATGTCTAGCAGCTGCGAAAAATTGCTGGGAGTTTATATTTACAACAACTTAAATTTTGTTGAGCATGTTAATAATGTTGTAAAAAAGATTCCACACCGTACTGACATATTTAGAAAACACACAAAAAAGCATCCATATGACATCCGTAAAAAAATTCTTCAGCTCTTACATCTTACCTCAATTTGATTTCTTCCTTACCGCATGGGGAAACATTTACAAAGAGTGCAAACTAACAAGACTTTTAAAATTACAAAAACAAGCAGCTCATATTATTCTGGGTGCAAAATATGACACCCCATCCAAATCATTATTTGAAACCCTTAATTGGATGCCCATCCACGAATATATCAAATATAAGACTGCATGTATGGTCTATAATGCTGTTAACTGTCAAACTCTTGACTACTTATCAAGCCTATTTATAAAATCTGCAGATTCCCATAGCCAGAATGTAAGGCCCACTGGCAATCCTCAACTGAAAAGTCCTCTGGCAAAAAGTACATTATCTACTCCGATAGCTTTTCAGTTGAAGGAGACAAATTATGGAACTCACTGATAATATCACTGCGTACTGCTCCTTCATTAGCAACATTTAAGTCCTAGTATTCTAATAAAAGGTTATAGCTCAGGCCTTGACCGTAAGATTTCCCCCCACATGTCCTGTAGGGAAATTCAAATGTGACTATTCACAACACACCCGCCCACCCCACCCCACCCCCACCCCCACCCCCGCCCCACCCCCACACCCCCACCCACACCCCACACCCGCATAAATGTGCTTGGCTATATCTTAGTCCATGTATTTAGTTCCAAATGTTTACTTTCCTTCCAGAGTGATTGTCAATTCGCTCACCATCACATCTGAGGGTTTTTTGTCTCCAGAATTCATGTGTATAAAATATACCTGACAGACCTATTAATCCATGGCTATCTAATGCGTATTAAATCCATAAGAACCTGAATTTCCATGCAAATGTACAAATTAAGCTGCTGGATATTTTGAAGCTGGTTTGCCTAGAGGTTACTGCTCACCTGTATATAGTAACGGCTTCCAGTCGAATAGGTTCCAGAATCGCCAGCAGAGTATATGTCTCTGTTGAGTTCACAGGCCTAATTAAATTCTGCAATTCTGGCTCATGTTTAGTTAGCTATCAAATTGCCTGCTCACTTCGGTTAGACATTGCCTGTCTAATAAAGTCTAGTAGGTTGAGTCGAAAATTGACCAAAATCGTTCAAAGTGTGAAACAAGCATGAAGGTTGGCTTACTTATAGATTTTTGTGTGCTCTATCCAATAAGGTCAGGACACACATGATCAGACACATATTTTAGCCGCCATTTTGAATTTCATCATGGCTGCTTCCGAAACTTATTTATATAATACCCTACCCTTTAGGACACATATATAGATGAACAAGGTGTCTTTTTATATGTTCTATTATACAAAGAAGCTGATGTGATTATTTACGAATACATAGCTTATTTCCTTATATCAATATACTATATGGCACAAGCAAAAAGCAGAATTTACAACGAAATTGATATATTTTGAATTTCATTGGCGAGATCACATATTTCAATTGGTCTGTGCACTCATTGTGTATTAATACCACTCTATCTATAACATGAACCACCACAAGTGCAAAGTTCAGTGCATGAAAGGGACGAATTAATGCATTTACAAGGGGGCTTACAAGCTTTTTTGCCGCCACATTTGATTAATTCTTTACAAGTCCTTGCATCCTCAGGTAGGGCTGACCAGTAAGGTACCCAGTGTTCATTTGCATCCTTTGTCCATCCCAATCACATGGGTTTGGTAACTGCTGTTGAGCCGTGAGTGCCTGTCCCCAACAGTGTCCTCCTTGATATGCCGATCTTCTGATATGCTCAGTAAGCGCAGCCTTAGTTGGGGGTATATGATCGAGCTGGCTTCCCTTTGCAAATAGAAGTTTTCTTGCCTGGTTTACCTGGTTGCACTCACTAGTTTTGTCATAGGGTAGAATGACAAAACGTTGAAGCTTGTCAGTTATGGCATTAGAGATTGTAGCAGGTGAGGCTGACAGGTTGACAAATGCTTCCGTGATTTCAGGAAATGATGTCCATGTGTCACAAGCCATTTTCTTCTCAATGCTGCTGAAGGAGGATGAGATATCACAGCCACTGAAGGCATGGAAGAATGGCAATGCCATAGCCTTCTGCTCCCTAAGTGTGGTTGCAATGGTATGGGTTGGTATCAGTTTATAATTTTTCTTCACACCAAAAGTGATCAATAATTCATCAAGTTGTAGGGAATGAAATGTAGCAATAGCTAGGACAACCACATATGTGTCGACTGTTCTGATCAAAACGTTGCGGTAGCCATGTTGTGCACAATGTAGTACATGTAACAGTTTTCTTGTGTCCGCTTCCTCATGATTACATGGTGCAAGAATAAGTGCATTGTTACACTCATGAGAAGGCAAAACTGTTTTTTCGAATGTGCTATTCAGCTGTTTTCCTGGAGTAACCAGCTTTTGCTAAGAAACTGTGCAGCTCTTTCTTATTTTCATCAATACGAAGGAAACTTTGCCAGTTCTTCGGGATCAGTGTGGATGCATTAACAACAATTATATTTCCTGAACCTCTTTTCAGCCTGGTACATCCTTTCAAACTGTTGTCAATGTACTGATCCCATACCACGTCCAGACGCTGTGAAGATTCAAGATTCCTCATTAGATATGGAATGAATACTTTCTCGGCATAGTCACCAAAGTTAGAACAGGATTTTGGGAGCAGCATATTGATGACAACAAAACAATCAAAAATCCTTGCATCAACTTCAGGGTTACTACCACTGGTAGTAGGGATCACTCTTTCAAAGCATGCAACAAGGTCTGACTTGGTGCATGCTGTCAGTTGTCCCACATCTGATAAAGAAGGTGGAGCTGCTTGGTTCTCGTGCCTGAAAAAGGCATCCATATCTCCATTTCTGGATTGCCACGATATATACATTCTGGAGAACAATTCACAATTACTCTTTAGAGTGCTCATTTGATATGAATTCTTTGATTGACTTTTGGGAGGTGTCTTTTGGAAAAGAGGTATGTCATTTTTTGCGATGGTGTCAGAAATGGGGGTTAAACACTATCAAATCTTTGCTGTCCTTACTGAAGGGGTGACCATATTCTTCGAACTTAGCAACCACAGCCTTGTCATGTTCTACAAACTGAGACTGAATTGAGACACTCTGATCATGGTGTTGTATTACTATCTTAGTAGTGTAGCGCGGATCGGCCGGACGTGTATGGACCATCCCAGCTAAGCTGGGTACGGGACGACCGTTCTGGGTACGTTCCGAGCACGCCCCCTAGGTAGGACGTATGCGTCTATAAATCCATATGAGATAGGTTTCTACAAAATGGCTAAGTCTGTAAGAATGCGTAGCGCACATGCTCGCGCGTCAGACCTTCCCTGGCAACACGTGTCAGTATTCGAAGATAGTGTATACTTATCGTGTACAGAGTTGGTACCTGTGATTTCTTCAAATCACTCAATTCTTGTCGTTCTTGGTACTGTTCAGGACCAGAATGAAATGAGGATTTCAAGACGGTTTACCTTTTTAAAATCGGACCAGAAATGGGCGAGTTATCCTTAAATAGCTCACTAAAATTATTTTCAAAATATTACTTGGACATCGTAATCGTGTGTATGTATTAAATGAATGGGGGAATGCGCTGATCACGTGATCGCCACGTCACCCATTTAGGCTGCACGCTGATTGGCTACTGCTCGCCCGTTGATTGGCTGGGGCATCCTGCCTCTGACGTCACGAGAAGTATAAAAGGAGCAAGAAATCAAGAATCAAGAGCACTTCGGTGAGCCGACAGCAAGGTTGCTGGACCAGCGCAGTGTTAGACGTGGGCTAACCGCTTACTGACTGTGGTATCATACACTGCAGCAGTGCCTATCAGAATTCAGATCTCCTGCACCCGTCAGCAACCTTTTATCTGCAATCACAAGTTTTTTTAAGCCACCTGACGGCCATCTGAGGGCAATTAAAAAAATAAGAAGGACTCCCTATCCAGAACAACTTCCCTACGGAGAGGCCTTGTGGCCACAATGTAAATTCTAGAGGATGTAGGGCCCCGGTGATTCTTGGTGGATAACTCACCGGATCTTCTGGACCACGCTGAAAAGTGGTATCAAACTTCCATGCAGCATGCCATGTGTTTAATTAACTTTTAGGCGCAGTCTGGTTGGACTCTGCCTGGTACACCGCAAGAGCTATGCGATGTATCCCGCACAGTGTACCCAGTTATGTACATGCAATATTTAATTACCACTGTATCCCTCTTTGTTACGGGCAACTTTCAAACTACCGTCGCCGGATGGTCACTTTATAATTTACTGTGTAAATTCATGTATTAGTTACTCTGATTATCTAATGGACATCTCTCTACAGCCGTTCTTCTTCACCATCTTGAGAGTGAGGCACATCAACATCATCCAAGCAACTTCGGAATCGTTCCACCTCGTGCTACTCATCTGCAGTGCATCAACTACAGCGATTTATGAACTCTTACCATACCGATGACCAATAGGTACTCAAGTAACTATACTATTGTGTTATTTATTAATTCCGTAATAGGTACTAATGACTAATAGGTACCTTCACGGTCATGAGACTGCATTTTTATAATTTCTGTTTTATACTGTACATATTATCTTTATTTCTGTGTGCTTACAACTAACAAGCACTGCAAGGTCCTATGACCTGATATATTGTTACCACTGTACTAGTTAGTTATGTATATGGCAAGAAGCCATCCTACTTATTTTGTTTTGTTTATATAAAAACTCTAGGATGCAGTACGCCGGGCTATGCCATACAACAACATTATCTCCGCATCACTATTTCCCCCAGTATTAATTTTACACTGAGGTTACTGATCATGCACACATTGCTCGAGCCTGACATGTGACCAACTAAACCTGGCTATTCTAGCTCGATAGGATAGGATTAAAGTAGTTAAGGACAATCTCGCTGTAAGGTACACATTGTGTATGCCTCTTTTCCGGCTGTTGCAGAAATGTAACACCACACACCGGCTAGATGATATAAATTAGTCAATTACCTTAGGGCCTCTTAGTAATGATGAAGGATTGGCTCTTTCTATGCTCCTCCAGCCGCAAGGCTTCATAATAATCGTTTGGACTCCCAATTGACACGTTGGCAGGATCCGACTCTGGGAAACTATCGCGGTTTCCGAGCAGTGAAAACTAGTGTCGATTTCGCATACACTCCTCCTGTATCTTCGGATACCAGTTAGTTTAGATAGCCCTGTCATGGTAGGAAGCACTGCGAAAAGAAATTATATTATGTAACCCTGGTCTGCAGTGCATCTCTGGACATTCTGGAACATAACCCTAATGACAGTTAAAATGTTAGTTCCATAACACATGGGTGATGGACGAGACGCAGATCTCCATCCAACTCGGTATGGTGACTGGGTGCAGTCTTAGAGCCCACCACGCCCTCACGGGAAGGTCACTAGGGATAGATATCTGCCTCTTACTCCCTCCCATAAAATTACTATTGCGCTTTCTAAATTGCTTATTTGAACGGTAAATTGTCCTAGTGATGTTATATGTGGTTGCGGTACAATACATGACTGGATCATCATATGATTAGGGAGCTGTCGCTCCATAACATGTCCGCATGCTGTCTTTCTGAGGAAGATGCTATGCAGGGTGACCTTCGGGATGCCGGGCATCTTCACCAGCTGGACTTATGTGTCAAAAGATAGGTAGGAGTCCCTGCCACTTTCGGCCAAAGCTTGGAAACATATCTAACAACCAAACGGTAGGTTAGAATTTAGCAGAAGGACGGCATAAATAAAAGCAGCAACTACCAATGCAGTATCTTTGGACCTACATAAGACAGTGAACTACGAATTCTTCGAAAGTCATCTGACCCGTCTTCACGTAAACCAGCGTGCATTACATTAATTTTAATCTAACTAGGATTGACCCATTGCACATAAACTTTTGTTTGAACCAAAGAGTGGCCCTTTTTCCCAGCTCTTTTCCTCCGCTTCGGTGTTGAAGTTCTTGTGATGGAGGCCCATGCGAGGCACTTTCCTCTCACAACAATATTATTTTGTGTGTGTTAGGGGTATAATTGGTTTATATTAAACTATATAAGTAGCCTCGTTAGTATGCTCCCTTACTGGGATACCTCGCTGGATTTATGAATCCGTGAGGTACCTCCGGCGAGCTCACAGGGAGAAGACACTGGTTTGGTTCTATGTATAATTTTGCTCATCTACTAACAAACAAGTACCATTGTTTCTGTAGTTATTTTTAATTATTACTATGTCCAGACTTTTAAATTAGTTTATGGACCATCATACTGGTGACATCAACAGTTGGGATGAGACTGTGAGGTTCAATCTCGGCGGCAATGGTCGCACGGCCCCACTGGAACGTTATCGTTCTACCGGCTCTAGAAG
Organism: Chaetoderma sp. LZ-2023a; assembly: GCA_034401795.1. Lineage (NCBI taxonomy): Eukaryota > Metazoa > Mollusca > Caudofoveata > Chaetodermatida > Chaetodermatidae > Chaetoderma > Chaetoderma sp. LZ-2023a. The sequence goes on along the minus strand of CM067361.1, from coordinate 30,519,274 downwards.
CCGGTCTTTGTACCTTCCAGAGAGTTGCGATATGGGATCCACAACCCTGAGAACCACAGCTAACCAGCCCTTCCGCGCATGCTGTACATGCGGTGCAATGGAGTGGAGCAACATGCCGGACCAGCGCGTACCTCCGGCGAGCTCACAGGGAGAAGACACTGGTTTGGTTCTATGTATAATTTTGCTCATCTACTAACAAACAAGTACCATTGTTTCTGTAGTTATTTTTAATTATTACTATGTCCAGACTTTTAAATTAGTTTATGGACCATCATGCTGGTGACATCAACAGTTGGGATGAGACTGTGAGGTTCAATCTCGGCGGCAATGGTCGCACGGCCCCACTGGAACGTTATCGTTCTACCGGCTCTAGAAGCCGGTCTTTGTACCTTCCAGAGAGTTGCGATATGGGATCCACAACCCTGAGAACCACAGCTAACCAGCCCTTCCACGCATGCTGTACATGCGGTGCAATGGAGTGGAGCAACATGCCGGACCAGCGCGTACCCCCGCGAGATACAGTAGGCAGCTGAAATGAATTTTCAAACTCATGAACAATTCTAGCCACTTCTGGATCAGCTGTGATCCATCTTATCAAGGCAGATGGATTATTTGTTATTCCTATTATGTCACCACCACCTTTGATATTCTCATTCATCTGTTCATGGGCTTAGTCTAAAGATCTAGCAGAAAAGATATGTGCTGTTTTCTGTATGACAGGTTTTCAACAATACGTTTATAGCCATAGTCCTTATCACGCCCCTTATATATACATAATCCAGGATCTACTAATCTCTCATCTGTTTCCGTCTGGCAGAGAAGACAAAGCTGCCAATCTGTTACAGTTGATGAGTCCAGACGTTCTATACACTGAGAGGTACTTGCACTTGGATCTACGATCTTACAGGTTTTAGAGATTGTGTATGCCGACAAAGACTCACAAATTATCATACACTACAAAGCATAAGACTGTTAACTGTGGCTAGGGCAGGTGCTGACGATGTGCAGTGCAAGGGGCGAATTATTTGAAAATGGCAATGAGTTGATTGTCTTGTGGAGTATAATTAGTAGTTGTTGCGCTAAATCTGCAATATATCTTACAGATACATTTTTATTTAGACTTGTTTAAGGACTCTTGAATAAATTATCTGCGCATGATTGAAGCCGATAAATTTTCGTTCCCAATTTTCAAATTCAAATTTACTTTAAATGAGACTTTATAATATTACCCCGGGCACTTTATTACAAGATTGCAAGATGACGGCTCCCGATGGGCCCAATCGTGTATATCCTGCTTTTATATGAAAGAGTATACCTAAAACTTCTTACATACCAAATTTGGTAATTGTTTCACAATTTGAACGATTTTTACTTAATCTACTAGACTAATAGAAGAAGTAACCTGACCTGTGCTGGTGATCATGCAACATCCAGGCCTGTAAATAACAGGCTTGGGTCCAAGTGCAGGGTATTGCATTTAAATGCAAATGCAAATGTTTGTAAATGATTCAATGCAAATGCAAGGGCAAATGCAGCCCAGCGCCATTGCATTTAAATGCAACTGCAAATTTTTGCAACTTATTCAAAGGCAAGTGCAAATGAAATTGCAAATGCATTTGAATATTTGGACACACGTCTGGTGCTGAAATTCTGAGTATGCATCTGCCATCTATGTATATGCTGGTAGTGACTATTTTTTTTGTAACATTTTGCGGACCAGGAGAAGACTATTTTTGAAATTTTACCACTGGAATGACTGTCTCGATTATTGAATCAGTCATTCTAGTGTAAAATTGTCAAAAATCGTCTTCTCTTTATCTTCATATGGAGCTTTAATATGAAAAAAGTATACTTATTTCACCATTAACACTTTAACCCTCGAATTTGTTTTTAAAATTTTCAATTTTCTCAAAGAAAATGTCTATTTGCAGACCAAGAGAAGACCTTTTTGAAAATTTACCACTGGAATAACTGGCTCGGTTATCGAGCCAGTCATTCCAGTGGTAAATTTTCAAAAATATTCTCAAGTCTCAAGACCACTGCAGAAGCCGTTTTTGGCTGATTTGAGCGTTACAGGGTTAAAGGGTAACCATTAAAGCATTGAATTTTCAGATTCCTGAATATTATGTTGACTATTTTGAAGGGTAATTTCATTGATAGCCATTGCATCCTATACAAGCAACATGTGTCAATCAAATTACTTTCAAAATAATTTTCAAAAATTATGTTCAATATTTTGAAATGAAATTTATTGATATCTGCTACGGCGCCTATGGCAGCAACGTATTCCAGTCAAAATACATTCAAAATAGTTATCAGCGTATGCAATATCAGTATGAATTTAACAAATATTTTGTTGAATATTTTGAAGATAATTTGACTGGCAGCTGTGGGTCAAAGTTTCCAGTCAAATTTGTTTCAAAATGTTCATCAGCTTATTCAAGACCTGAATTACGATTCTGGCACCTCTAGATTAAAATGTTTAAATCTTAACTTTGTCTTGAGCTCATCTTAGTCACACATGGCTGAGTATGTGCTTATAGTGAGACTGAATGACAGCCGCTTCTAATTACAATGGTAAATTAACCCATGTCAACAGAATTATCAGCATCTATTATTTATTGACTATGTCTATTTTCATTCCAAGAAGATAATCTTTGAAATTTTACCACTGGAATGACTGACTCGATTACCAATCCAGTCATCTCAGTCATAAATTTTCAAAAATTGTATACTCTTATAATGCAAATGGACATTCAAAAAGCCAATCTTGACAACTGGATTAGGAGATTTCTGAATGAATGGCGTTAACAACACCTACCCTATTCAGAGATTGGGAAACCAGAGATATATTACTAAGCTCATGCTAATTACTTTGAAAGGATCTTGACAATGACTCTAGAGAGTACTGGTTTAGTAGATTGTACTATAGTCAAAAGGGGCTAAAAGATCACGGTTCTTTAACACACATGATCATATGAATATTATTAATCTTCCTGAAAACCAACGTATTGACAAAAGCAGCAACAACGTTTAGTTTAATTGTTTCGTTAACCTCTTGGTGCCCAACCCGGCCAAAACAAGCTTTTGTCTTGGTCATTACAAATGCCCATTTGCAGGCCAGCAGAAGACAATCACTGAGCCAATTATTTCAGTGGTCTTGTATGTATGTGTCAAAGGGTCAACGCATTGGATTCCTTACTTTTTATATGGTGATCATATTTATTATGCACTGGAGATATGTTGCTGTAGTTTATCTCAGAAGCAAATTAACCAAAATTTGTTGGGTTGCTAGCTGACTTAAGACAAATTAATTAAAAATATACATGATTTTGCATATGTAGGTATATTGATGGCTGAGAGCTACATTTTAAGAAATTCGTAGTGAAATGGGTTAATAAATCACAGAGAATTACATTTCTAATTTCTAGCAACAGAAATGGCATTTTTATGATTTAGCAAATAATTTGGTTGAATTTTTTGAAATTAATATGACTGGCTGTGGCTGTTATTTATAACAGCAGCTAGTTCCAGTTTTGAAAGAAATACAAAACGAGAAAGTAGTACTTTGAAAAAAATCAAATGCAAATGCAGTCCTTTTCATACAAATGCAAATGCAAATACATGAGATTCAAATGCAAGTGAAAATGCGTCAGAAATTTCATAATTGCATTTAAATGCAAATGCAGGTGCATTTGCACTTGTACCCAGCAGATAGCTATACATGTGTGTGTAAACATATATGTAAAATTTGTGGGTAGGAGTGTGTGTTCATGCCTGCATATGTATACGTGCATATGTGCGCTTGCGTACGTCTGTGTGTGTGCGTGTGTATGTGCATGTGCATGCGTGTCCACGCGTACGTATGCGCATGCGCATACGTGTGCGCGTGTGCGCGTGTATGCGTGCGTGCGTGCGTGCGTGCGTGTACATACCTTCATTGCATAAATTATGCATTATGTATATATACTGTGTATATTCTTTTGTATACTAGATTAGATTGAAGTCCCCAGGTAAGACCAGAGGTATTATATCACTGATTGGATTACCTTCATGAAATAACGATTATTATTATTATTATTATTATTATTATTATTATTATTATTATTATTATTATTATTATTATTATTATTATTATTATAGAAGATTGAGAGGTGGTGCCATTGAAGTGTTTAAGATATTGACATGGATATAAGACACTGATGTCATTGCGGACATGCTTGAGCTGACAACCTTTACACACAATGAGTCACAAGGTAAATCTAGAAAAGAAGAGATGCAGACTAATTCTAAGAAAATATATGCATTTGCAAACAGAGTGGAGGAAATGTGAAATGGTTTACCGGAAAAACTAATGAATGCTGAAACAGTACGTGTTTGCATTTGAGCTTGGGTTTTATACTTTTTGACAGAATCAAGAGGTGAAATATTATTTCACAGCAGACTACAATTCGCCAGAAAGTGCCCCATATAGGCTATTAAAATCTAGATTTAAATTCAGGGTTTACCCAGATGAGCCTCATAAGTGGAGGTGGATATATTGAAGCTAAGATTCAAGATTATTTATTTTCATATAACACATAGATTTTACATTTACACAACAGGCAGTCCACCAAAGGCTGAGCCTATACAGCGGTGGACCCCTTACATTTAACATATAATAAACATATAATTCAGTAATAGTTGGATCATGGGTGAAGATAATATAATATATACATGTATGCATTTAAGACAATAGACAATTAACACACATGCACGCGCGCACACACACACACACACACACACACACACACACACACACACACACACACACACACACACACACACACACACACACACACATGGGAATGGGAATGGGGAAAACACATGCATATTTTGTTTACAATATTATTATTATTATTATTATTATTATTATTATTATTATTATTATTATTATTATTATTATTATTATTATTATTATCATATATAACAATGCGGCCTAATTTGTATCAACATTTCTTGGTGCATTATTATTATTATTATTATTATTATTATTATTATTATTATTATTATTATTATTATTATTATTATTATTATTATTATTATACTACACAACTGCATCATCCACATCAACAATTACGGATGCATTATTATTATTATTGCAGATGTGTATTTTACATTCTAGTTGTTATCCTGGCAACTGGGTACATACTTGTTTTTGTACTGCCATGGTGGTGACTTCGGCATTCATGTCATTGGTTTGGATTTTCAGTATCTTTCTAAGATTATTTTTTTAATATGTTGTTTAAAAGAGCTTTGTGTTAGAATTTGTGTGCGTATATTTATATCTGTGTTGTTCCAGAGTTGTATTGCTTGGTCAGATGGTTTTTGTGTAGCTGTCATTGTTCTGTAATAGGTTTGGTGTAAGTTATTCTTAGTTCGTGTGTTGTGCGAGTGTATATCGGAGTTGTTCCTAAAAAGGTTTGATAATGAGGAGGGTAGATTGCCATTATGGTAGTCCCTTAAGATAGTGTATAGGTGGACAGCTCCAATGTCTTCAAGTTTTAGCATCTTTTTTGGTTTTAAAAACATCATGGCCCTCTGCTGGCTGTGCGAATAATTTGATTGCCTGCTCTTGTAGTGATTTTAGATGTGCTAGTTTAGTTTTATGCGTGTTAGTCCATTTTACATTGCAATATGTGATATGTGGAAGGATCAGTGTACAATATAGAGTTTTTAGAATATTAGGGGGAAGATATGGCTTAAGTCTGCGCATGATACCTATGTTCTTTGCTACCTTGGGCAAAGTAATAGTAATAGCCTGAGTCACAGTTCTGAGTCACAGTTCAATCCTAAGAAGTCCTATGAAGATAATTAAATCTTGCCCATATGGGTCTCATATAGGCCGTGTGTGCAAATGACATGGGACACATATGGGCCCATATGGGATGTAATGGCCCATATGGGGAATGTTATCAGGATAGGTCCACAATACTGGTCATTCTAACAAGTCCGAAGAAGATAACCACTGCGCCACACGTCCGCTAAGAGTTATTTCCCCTAAAAGTTAGTAGCAAAGTTGTTTACAAATGGCCGCCTCCATGTTGTAAATTTTAGACTGCTTTGCTTTTTATAATGTCATCATTCTAATGAGAAGAATAGATAGACTCTATGATTGACACAATTATGTCACTGTCATCTTCCAGAGAATCGTTTTGGAACGAACACCAAGAAGTGTAAGTTATGTGTTTTCGTGGTATTGGTTCAAATTTCAACATGTTCAAATTCAAACAACTGACCTTAATCTGCCATTGTTATCATAAACCACAATTCCTACCTTATCATAATCTGATCAATTACTGGTCATCCAAGCGATATATATATATATATATATATATATATATATATATATATATATATATATATATATATATATATATGGTCGAGTTGCTTAAATTCGTGAGTACTGAAATTCGTGAATTTGTTTTTATCGCTCTCGTTCTATGATGTAACGATTCATGAAACGCATCTATACAGTAGCCACGTTTTGATTGACAGTTCTAAAGCTTTTGACAAAGTTTTGAGCAAAATACGGTCAAAACAAGAAACTTTTCATACAATTACTGATGGTAGTGATAATCATTGCAAGCTTCCTTAATGCACTTTCTTAGATTACTTACTTGCGCTTATTTAGCACCTAAAATGAGCAATTTTTACAACCCAAAGTTACCACCTGCTTTGGTTACATTTTTTCGCCGCGTCGGATTAGCCTGATTGACGGGAGCGCGTCTAAAATGTATTGGAGGGGCTCTAGAGGAAGGGGTGGGTGCTTATTAATCATTTACCAAAGTGTCAAAATTAACATAAAGTGCACACATGTTTTTTTTAACGATAGAATTTTTTTTTATTCTTTCCTTATTGCCTGCTGAACATGTTTTAAAGACCCTAGCGTTAGCTCATTTCTTCAGCTCATTAATATTTGTGAATTTCATGTGACGTCACTACCTAGCGAAAGCGGCATCCATTTGGGGTTTTTTCTTCTCTTCAAATGTATCAACTGCTTTTATAGTTTATACATTCATTTGTAGGACACATTTTTCGGTTAAAACGGGCAAAATTAGCAGTTGAAACATTCAACAAACTAATACAGTGATATTTGAGGATTTACAAGCATGTACCAGACAGCTGAAGATGCATAATCACCAATTCACGAAATTCGGTACCGCTATTTCACACATAACCTGGCGAGGTGGGTCGGTTCAAATGCTTGGGATTTGTTTAAAAATTAAAATTTTGTACTGAAATCTTTTCCTTTGTATTCGGAAGTGTTATTTCACATTGTGTTAAATTCTTGCGCAGATATGTTTTAAGAGTTTTCTTTTACGAGTGCATTACTTGCTTAGATTCACGAACTTCGGTACCCATAGTATATATATATATGTATATCACGTCACTCTACCCCCCAACCCACTCACATTCAGGAAACCTAATATGAAAATAGGCATTGCATATAAGCGAATGCAGACATCATTTATTGCTTAAATAAATAGGATGAATTTGTATATGGTCGAAATGTCCTAAATACGTATATCCATGTTTAGTACATAATTTGAAGCTAATTTTTCATCACGTTTGGAGGGCATTCTGGAAAATCCAGTCCACGATAGTCACCACAATGCTTAGGTCTATTGTCAGTGATATCCGCCAGCATAGTTTCATCTTTTACATAAGCACTTATTTGCACCAGTACAATGACGCTATATACTGTGTAGCGAGGTATAGCGGTAAGTACTCCTCGCCTGTGGGTTTTTTACAAAACCACAAAGTTCATAGTAATAATGATGTCATAGAGAAATGTCAGCCACTAGAATTTTCAAATCACGTTTATAAATAAATAGGCTAACTGGACACAACAGACTAAACTAACACATGTACAGGCAGTTCCACCTTACGACATCGCCCGCTTGTCCTTCTGGAGAAGCAGAACAGACCACAGAGCACATACTTCAATGTTGCAGTATGTATCAGCTGCTGAGAGAAGAGATCTGGCCTTTGTCAACCTCTTTTCTTGAAAAGCTGTATGGGCCTGTGGAAGAACTGCAGAAGACCACAGATTTCATCTTGAGAATGGCTCTCCAAGTGTGATACCAGCGATCGAAAAGAAGAAGAAGAATAGGCTAAAAATAACATGAATTAATGCACCTCAGTGAGTAAATACATGAATGCACATTCCATCCGTGTGCGTATGGCATGGTATCTGGCCTTAATTTTCATGTTACAGCGCTAATTCCATACAATATTTACAACCACGACTTCCCACGGCCATGGGTTCCCAGGTGTCTGGGTGTGAAAAATAATACGGGACAGTGAACGATGCCGCACACTTGCAATTGCATAAATAGATTCAAGATTGCTTTATTTCATAGTTTTTCTATACATATTTAAATAGACTCTAAACAGGCAGTCCATCAAAGGAATGGCCTATGGAGCGATGGACTCCTTACACATATTACAAAACATTTGTACATTAACATATCTATGACACCGATCACAAGACAATGGCACAGTGACAGAATGTTAAAATGTTACCTTGATATGAATAATTATACAGGAACCTGACAACCATTCTGGAATTATTAGCCAGTAAATTAACCTATTTGGGGATTTTATTAGCCATACAGACGTATAAATCTCGCCACAGACTTATAATGCACAATAGATCATAATATGAAAATAGGCATTGCCTATAAGCGAACGCAGACACCATGTATTGAGATAAAATTCAACAAGCTATGGATTTATAAATATTCAAGGCACTGATATTTTTTCTAAGCACAAAAGATTGGCATGCTCATGAGGGCATCTGACCATTGAGATCTACATGCCCTCAGTGATTTTAAATTGCATTTGCATCAGGGCACTCACTAAGTTACAGCATTGACTTGTCCAAATGGGTTTAAACCTGTCCAAAATTGTCCAAAGCCGTCCAGAAGTATAAAAAAAAAATTAATGTAAACATATTTTGTATTAAGTGATATACAATGTACATGTATGCCTGTTTAATATGCCTACGCTATGCTATAATGTATGAGAATGCCATATAAAATACCAAACAACACCCATCACGCTGTGTGAGAAATTAATGTATCTTCAAAATTTTCAAGAGAGTTCATATATGGCTACATTGATTTGAAATTTATTGGGATGAGAAATGAGGCCAAACACAGATCACTATTTCTGACCAAAACCAGCTTCTATAGTGGTTCTGGGAAATGTCCATTTGCAGACTAGGAGACCATTTTTGAAAATTTACCACTGGGATGACTGGCTCGATAATGGAGCCAGTCATTCCAGTGGTAAATTTTCAAAAGTAGTCCTCTCTTGGCCTGCAAATGGACATTTTCTAAGAGACAATTAAAGCTTTCTTGACCAAATTTGACCATGATATGGTTATAAATTAGCCCCTCTATTGTATTTTATTGGATTATTTAATACACCGATTCACACATGCACGCACAAACACACACACACACACACACACACAAATACACACATGAGCGCATGCACACGCACACACGCACGCATGCACACTAGAGCTGGGCGGTCTGACGGTAGTACCGTGAGGACCGCGGTATACCGTGAACCGTGACCGTTGACATTTCCAAATACCGTGAATACCGGCCATAATGGTTGACCAATATTTGAGAAATATGTTCATAAAAGTCTGACTTGACCAAGGGCAAATAAGTGCTAATAGTGCCAAAAATACAGGCATCCCTAACAATTAGCCGAGTTGAGGTGAAAGGGTCGTTGTAAAAACAAACATCAAGACGTCAATTACAAAATAATGACAGGCAGAATTGTATGTCAAACGTACGTCTTGAGTCTCACTGTAAAATTGCTTTATTTAAAACATCTAAACTCATTCTCTGGCCGTCCGCCGGTAGTAATTACACTATAATCTATTCCCTATTCCTGTTTCTATTATTTGTAATTTATTACTCCAAGCATTTTGTCACCAAACAAAGACGCTAGAATAACAAAATAACATACAAACTGTGTGCTATTCCAACACAATAGCGATCTCGCAAAGACGTATCTGATTGGTTGTTCATGAACTAGACCGTGGGAAAATACATTACTATGCTGAATTTATCAATGAAAATTTACTAAAACTTAGTATTTGCTCTCGCCGTTTTGATCACATGCTAATTTATTAACAACGAGCAAGCGTTGAAGTTGTTATTTTTTATTTTTCTGGCTTGTTTTAAGAAATTTCTTTAAGGATTAAATCCAGTTTAAGTAACGACACCTAAAAATTATAGTGTTTTAGTTTTTGTAATTCATTTTTCAACTGGCTACACGTCGGAAGGTCACGGAAATAGCTTTTTACACGCATTGTTCACGTGAAGCATGGTGAGTAACGAGTCTGCACATCGGGTACTCAGTAATTATCAGAAGCTTTGGAATCGGCTATATTCAATGTCGTGTTATAGAGTAACAGAATATACGACTCCAACAGAAATAAAAGAGTACAACACTCGCCCCGTTTAAATACTCGCAGATTTTGTCTTGACTCGACTGCCGAACTAAAATTTACCATTTTCTGGTCGCACGCATTAATAGGCAAGAACAATCCAGATTGAAAATAGTGTACCCCAATGTCTCAAACAGCGGGTAATAGTTAGCGAGTCGACCACACCCTTTGACCAATATTCCCGTGAATGATATTACGTCAATAAAAATAGTGACCTAATAAAATCGTGAAACTAAATAGCCATGTTTTTCTTCTCTAAATCAGGAAGCCGATTTATTTATTTTACCTATATTTACCGTTGATTGGAGATGGCAGTGAAAAGGAAATGGAAAAAAATTTTCTAATTTCGTGGCATGCCTCAAGCTCAGATGACGGTATACCGTGGTACCGCGGTATTTTTTCATGGTACCGATACCGTCATGTAAATATCAATACCGTCCAGCTTTAATGCACACACACATGCTTATAAGGCAGCAACAATTTACAGTGAAATTATTTTCAAAATCCTTAACAGATGTCACACACTTAATGAAGAAAATAATGTCAACACATGTTTGATGCTGTTTGTGTTTTATACAGTACAGCTCAGAAATAACAATGTTTCAAAAACCTAATAAAACATACAGTTGAATATTTTGAATAAAATTGGATTGGAAGACATCGCTGGGCAGTCTTCCAATACAGTTATATTCAAAATTTTCAACAGACCGTTTCGTAACCCTTTAACCCTTGAATTCCTTTAAGAAAATTAAACTTTTCTTATTAAAAAATGTCCATTTGCAGACCAAGAGAAGACAATTTTTTTTAATTTACCACTGGAATAACAGGCTCGTTTATCGAGCCAGTCATTCCAGTGGTAAAGTTTCAAAAATAGTATTCTTTTGGTCTGCGAACGGACATTTCTCAAGACCACTGCAGAAGCCGTTTTTCGCTGATATGAGTGTTAAAGGGTTAATAACTAACATGTTTGTGTTTTTGTTTTTTAAAACGCGTAAACTTTTTTATGATCAGGAATGTAATCATGTTAAACCCCTCGATTACTGAAACTCCACACTCTTAAATTCCAGTGCCATGCATTGCATAGATTGTGTTAATTTTGAAAACAGTGTTGCTGTAAGTTGTTAACAGCAACATGTTTCAACACACATTTTTCAAAACTCATGTTTTCATGACGGTCGGTCGGTCTGGGCAAAAATTGATTATAATGCAACTCCTCAGAAATCACTGTACGTAGTTCAACCAAATTTGGTATGTAAGTTACACATGATTGCAGACTGCAAAAGGACATTTACATTTGTCTACACTCCAAGGAGGGTCAATAGGTCAATGCGGTGAACCGTGTCATCTACATATAGTTAACTTATTGGCATCAAAAATAAAATATCCAAAATAAGCACATTTGAGCAAGGGAATGTATATGCATATGTAAAATTTGGTGATATATGGTAATTGATGACGGACTAAGTGTTGTTGTACATATTGTATGTCTTTACTATTTAATAAACATGCTGTTGAATATTTTGAAACTATTGGATAAAACATATAAATTTGAAGAATTCAAAACATATTTGAGACTGAGATTTTAGGCTTTGGACCATTTTGACCATTTTAACCGCCTTACTGTTGCACACCATCAGACAATAATTTCAATAGGCAATAATGCTGGACCTACTGAATATTTAGAAAACATTTTGAGTGAAAGTTGTTGGTGGCTTAGCCACCAACAACTTTCACTCAAAATGTTTTCAAAATATTCATATCCCGAGTTAGTGACCATGAAAAATATTGTCTGCAGAAATTCAGCACGCAGAGAGCTAAGGTGTCCAAACTCTTGGATGACACACCCTTTATCGAAAGTCCAGCAGTGAGTTCAGGAGCACAAATGTTCGACAAACATTCGCCTATTTATGTTCGCTGTTCGTGGCGAACTATATTCACTTTCCTGAATGAGGTGTCATGCGTAGCTTCAACGAGCATTTTTTTACGTCGTCACATGATAGTTATGAGAGTTAACTTTTTGTCAGATCTGATGCATTATGATGTCATAATTATTACGTCATAATGAATATCAGGGTCTCAGAAACAATCCACAAGCATACACATATTGGGGAAAGACCAACATAATACTACGATCGCTAAGAACGCATTGGTATGCTTTATTTATTGTTAAATTGACAATCAATGTGTCTCAATTGACGATGCTGTACATTTTGCTGCTATCTTGGTTTTCAGGGAAAACCATGGCAAGTCACCAATAAAGTTGTTCGCCTCGCCATAAAATGTTCGCCGTGAACATTCGACGAACATCCCGTTCAGGAGGGCGAACATACCACGTAACCTAGCAATTGTTCGGAGAACGGAAAATATTCGCTCTCCTGACTGGTTCTCGGATGTTTCCTCGATTAGGTTTCGGCGACTATCTCATAAATATATATCTTTTTGTTGCTTGTATTCCAGTCTAAGAAGAATAAGAACGGACCTCGGTCGATCACAAGCTTTATCAAGAACGCCTTCAGCTGATCATCATCACCGCACGGCGAGGGAACCTGAGAGGAAAGCATCACAATCATACAGCAGGACACCTCCGCCTTATTTACCAAGGTATGAATTCCATAAGCCTCATGTGTGTCAGGGACAGACACAGAAGGACGTCATCTGTGGGGGGGGGGTTGGCCCTGCAGGGGGTGGGCTTGGGGGGGGGGGGGCGGTGTTGGGGCACCTCAGGTAATTTCTGGGAAATTAGACTCTGAGAAGCTGTATTACTGCATTTAACCTCCAATTTGTTCAAGAAAATTTCAATTGTCTCATAGAAATGTCGATTTGCAGACCAAGAGAAGACTATTTTTTTTAATTTACCACTAGAATGACTGGCTCGGTTATCGAGCCAGTCATTCCAGTGGTAGGTTTTCAAGAATACGTCTTCTCTTCGTCTGCAAATGGACCTTTGTCAAGACCACTGCAGAAGCCATTTTTGGCTGATGTGAGTGTTAGAGGGCTAATTAAAAAATATTCAACAGTTTTCCTGTACGGTTGCCTGGAAAATGAGATATATATGGAATTCATCGTAGCAAGGGTTAACGGCTGGGATGATTTCAACCCAACTTGGCTGGAATGACACTACATCTGGAGAGGTCCAAGCTTTTAAGGAAATTTGATTGATTTTCCAAAACCCCAAAAATCCTGTAAAATCATTTACATTTTAACAATCTAAAACTTATCCTGCTGAATATTTTGAAATTCATTTGACTGTCCAGAAACTGTTGCTGCCTTAGGCAAGAATGTTGACTCTTCCAGAATTTCAGAAATTGACTTAATTTCAAAATATTCAACAGCTCCTGTATGGTAGCGTTGATAATGAGATACGGGGAATTCAATTAGTAAAAGGGTTAAAACATATTTTGGTCCATAAAATGAATTTGAAATAATCACGTTTCCAGCCAAATGAGCTTATGCCATGGATACTGTCTGTCGTCCAACATCCATCCGTCAACTTTTGCTTTAAAAGACTTCTCAGTAACCACTGGAATGATTTCGACCAAACTTGGCAGGAAGGACCCTATGGTGCTAAAGTTCCAAATTTGTATACAGAAATTTGATTGATTGTCAAAAAATTGTGAAAAATCTTGTAAAATTACTACTCCTTCTTAATCAATTGCCTGACAAATCCCGGAAAAAGTATATTCTTTACGCTATATAAAAACTGTGTTTAATATTTTGAAATTAATTTGACTGGAGGTTGTTAAGATAGCAATTCATTTTAAAATATTCAACAATTTTCCTGTATATTTGCCTTGAGATATGTGTCATGCATCGGTGAAAGCGTTAACCAAAGGACCAATTTCAATGAAACTTGAAATGAATGATCCTATGGTGGTATGCTTCAACACTTCTAATGAGGTATTTGATTGGGTTATTTTTCCGGCAGCCATATTGGATTTTCTGAAAATGTCCAGTAAATCTGGAAAACGGCCACTCCGCATTAACCACTCTGACAATTTCAATCAAACTTGGCTGGAAAGACGCTATGGCTGATAGACTTCCAATGTTGTATACCAAAATTTGATTTATTAATTTTTCTGGTGGCTACATGTATCTTGGATATTTCAAAAATGTTTAGGAAATCATTTAGCGCGCCCGCTATTTAAGACTATATGCTCGGCCTCAACGTGGCGCAGGGGTGTAGCCCACTGGGTGTCAATCCAGACATTTGGAGGGGCTAACCAGAGCATTATGCACAACGCTAATGAACTGATACTTGGAGATCGAATCAACCGAAATGGTGCTCGCCCTGTGAGGATCGGCCAGGCAGGTGCAGCGCCGGGATCATCGCCTCGAAGGAGCCCACCCTCAGCTACTGGAGGTCCCATCAACTCGTCTTGTGGAGCCAGGGGACGAGGATGGAGAGCTACTGGCCAACCGAAAGAGAAGACCAAACCCAAAGAGAACCCCAGTATCAACATCATGCACTGGAACGCAGAAGGGGTTACCAACAAGAAATCAGAGCTCGAACAGTTCCTGTATGAAAACAACATTGATATCTGCTGCATCCAAGAGACACACCTGCAAGAAGGAAAACCATTTAAGATCAGAGGTTACCAGATTTTCCGGTGTGATCGAAGAGGAAGAAAGAAAGGCGGGGTGATCACCTTGGTCCGAAACAGCGTGAACGCCAGCCAGATCAAAGTCTTTATGGAAGAGGCAGAATATATCAAGATCAAGGTAACAACCAGCAACTCTGTGATTGACATTGTCAATTATTACTGCCCTAATGACAAGAATCTCTCACTTGAAACAATCCAGGTCCCGGACTGCCACTTCCTCATTGCGGGAGACTTTAATAGCCAGTCCCAGAGCTGGGGATACAAAACACTTGATAAACGAGGAGAAGACATTGAAGCATGGCAAGATGAAAAGCACCTTTTACGTATCAACGATCCCACAGATCAGCCTACCTTCTACTCGTGCCGGTGGCACTCGACAACAATGCCGGACTTGGCATTTTGTACAAAAGGCATTCACAGAAACCTCAGTAGAGTGGTCGGATCGCAGTTAGGAGGAAGCGACCACCGCCCAGTCCTCCTCTCTCTTTCTGGAAGTATTTCGACAAGTTCACCTCAACATCCAAGGTGGAACTACAAAATGACAAATTGGAGTCTGTTCGGCATTCATTTCAATGAGCTTACCCAAAATATAGCCCTAGAAGGGAGAAACATCAACAATGTGGTCAAAGAATTAAATTCAAGTATCCTCAAGGCTGCCAACGACGCGATTCCTCGAGGGTTCAGGAAAAACTACCGCCCCTACTGGACAACAGAACTGCAAGCAGCACATGATAAACTAGACAAGGCCAGAGAAGATGCAGAGGGTAATCCCTGTCATGAAAACCACTTCACGCTACAACAAACTAAAGCCAGGTATCTAATGACCAAGCTGGAGGCCAAAAGAAGAAGCTGGAGGGAAAAGACGGGAGGGTTTAATTTAGAGAGAGAGAGACACCACAAAGCTATGGAGACTGACTAAAGCACTGACTGATGAGGGTGTTGGGGGAGAGAAGATTACTCTTGAAGAAGATGGACAAACACTGTCATGAAAGATGGCTGCAAATGCCTTTGCGAAGGCATATGCAAAAGAAAGCAACATTTCTATGCCATGAATGCATCAAAAGCAGGGTAGAAAAGAGCAAAGGGAAAGAAAAGACACCAACACTCACGATGCAATGAAAGTTGACATTAGTTTAGCAGAACTAAAGAAGGCTATCCACCAATTGAAGAAGAAGAAATCTCCCGGGCGAGATGGCATTACATGTACGAATGAAATGATCCAACACCTTGGTAATGCATCTCTCCGCAAGTTGCTAGACATCTTTAATCTCAGTTGGACCAATGGAGAGGTTCCTCAGTGCTGGAAGGAAGCCAGAATGACTCATATTCTGAAAAAATGGAAGAACAAGACGAAAGTGCTCAGCTACCATTCTATCAGTCTTACAAGCTGCATATGCAAGACCATGGAGCGCATCATCAACCAGCGGTTGCAGTGGTACCTGCAGTCGGAGAACATTATAGTTTCAGAGCAGGCTGGCTTCAGAAGATACAGGTGCACAGAAGATCAAACAACACATCTTGCACAGGTCATAGAGGACGCTTTTCAAGCCAAGAAGGTATTGCTAGCTGCCTTTATCGATCTGCAGAAGGCATTTGACAAGGTGTGGAAGGATGGCCTCCTCGTGAAGCTCCGGCGCACAGGCATCGGTGGCAACATGTTCCGATGGACCAAGTCATACCTACACAATCGCAGAGCTAGGGTGCTGGTGGATGGACAATCTGGACAGAATGTATTGCTGAGACAAGGGGTGCCACAAGGCGGAGTATTATCACCAACTCATACTCATACACTCAATTCATATTCTTCATTAATGACATTGTAGCAGAGCTGCCCAATGGGATCCAAGCAGCCCTCTATGCAGATGACCTCGTACTCTGGTGCACCGAGGAGTACACAACGACTGCCACGTACAGATTGCAGCTCGCCTTGGACAGAATTACAGCCTGGGCCAATCGCTGGTGTATTACCATCAACAAAGAAAAATCATCAGCCATGCTATTCTCACTGTCCACCAAAACCAAGGTTGGCAATCTGACACTGGGCGGTACTCCACTCGAGTACTAGGACCAGCAGACATACCTGGGAGTCACCTATGACAGAAGATTAACATGGAAGGAGCACATCCAGAATGCAGAGGCAAAGGCCAAAAGAAAGCTAAACATCATGAGGAAGCTGGCAGGAACAAAGTGCGGTGCCAATGAAAGGATCCTCAAGACCATCTACCTAGGTGCCGTACGACCACACCTTGAGTATGGATCCAGCTCCTGGATGACAGCAGCTAAATCTCATCAACTGAACCTCGACAGAGTACAAAACCAGGCACTGCGCATCATCACTGGTGGAATGAGATCAACACCAATAGAAAAAATGGAGCAGACAGCAGGCATCCCCCCACTTAGCAAAGGAAGGGAATGCAAAGCACTGATCCAAGCTGCAAAGTTCAAATCATTCAACAACCACCCGATGAAGATCAGGCAAGCACAGCTGTCATCAGGAAGACTTAAAAGATCAAGTTTTGTGAAAGAGACAAAAGCACTTCAAAGGAAACACCAAGAAATGTTGCCAGCACAAATAGAAGACCCAAACCACACCCTTGATCCTCCACCCTGGGCAAACAAACTAGAGAGCATAGCTATTTGCACCACAGTACCTCATCTCACAACCAAAGATGAACACAGTGATGTGAGCAAGAAGGCCCTGACCCTAGTCATGCTGGAAGAAATGTACCCTCAGGAGACATGGATAAGGATCTACACAGATGGATCAGCCAAAGATGCAATTAGGAGCGGAGGTGCCGGACTGCACATACAGTATCCAAACGGACAATATGAGTCAGCTGCAATACCGACAGGCAAACACTGCACAAACTACAGATCTGAAGTCGAAGCACTGGTTCATGCAGCTAATACCATCAGCAGAACAGCAGACCCTATTGCACAGATTGTCTTTTTATCTGATGCCCGCTCCGTCCTTGAAGCTATCACCAAAGGTAAGCTGCCACAACTTGAAGAAGCACTACAAACCATCAAATGCTTTCGGATAGCATTGCAGTGGATCCCCTCACACTGTGGAGTCCAAGGAAATGAGGAAGCAGACAAGATGGCAAAGGTGGGTGCAGAAGAGAATCAGACAGAAAACATGGTTACCCATACAGAGATGAAGACTATCATCAAGTCACTCTGTAGAACACCTCAATCAGAAGATGCCTACCATCATCTCTCGAGGCCAGAGCAAGTGACCATTTTTCGTCTCAGAACTGGACATAACAGACTAAACCAAGACATGTACAGGCGGTTCCACCTTACGACATCGCCTGCTTGTCCTTGTGGAGAAGCAAAACAGACCACAGAGCACATACTTCAATGTTGCTGCTGAGAGAAGAGATCTGGCCTTTGTCAACCTCTTTTCTTGAAAAGCTGTATGGGCTTGTGGAAGAACTGCAGAAAACCACAGATTTCATCTTGAGAACGGCTCTCCAAGTGTGATACCAGCGATCGAAAAGACGAAGAAGATTTAACGCGCCACTCCTCAACCAATTGCATGATTTAAACAAATTTTATGTGAAAATCCCATGGCGGTATGCTAAAACACTTCCATCAGGAAATTTGATTGGGTTAGCTTTCTGGTGGCCATATTGGATTTTCTGAAAATGTCTGTGAAATTGGTAAAAATAGCACTCCTCATTAACCACTCTGCCGATTTCAAGCAAACTTGGTTGGAATATCCATATGATGGTTACGTAGCCTTCCAAACATGAAGCTTTCATTGTGACATTGGCTAACAAATTATTTCTTTTATTTTTAATAGGATATAAGATCCTTGAATGACAGGTCAGATCCCTCTATTACACGGATCTAGATCACACCATGAACATGCCTAGAATTGACACTGCATATGGTAAAATTTAATTCTTTTTGTGTTTTTGTGTATATCCCTACAGATTAGACACACCGCCAGAGCATGAGGAGAGAAGAGACAGTCGGAATCTTCGTCGACAGAAATACGGAGTTGTTCCCCCTGTCAGATCTCGAGCTGCCTTTCACAGGTATTCGGGTTTGTTGTGCAGTTTCAGTAGTCATGGGTGGGTGATGTAGTTTTTTTTGGGTCATAATTGTACAAAGATTCAATGAGTTTTATCTAAATTTAGTACATGTGTAGATCACGTGACAAGGGAGTCTTTGACGTTACAGTACAGCTCAGAAGTAACTTAGAATGTTTAAAATTAAAAATATGTCATACGCTTGAATATTTTGAACATAATTGGATTCGAAGACGTTGCTGCTTATGCAGCAATGTCTTCCAATCCGATTATGTTCAAAGTATTCAACAGAACATTTTTTTGCATCGTGTTAAAGATTGTACTAACAACCATGTATGTGTTTTTGTTTCGGAAACATGTTAACTTGTTTATGGGCTGTACTGTAGCATTCAGTCCATATTTTTATAATTTATTCATCAAGATTGGACTAAAAAATGAAAATATTTCCTTTTGCATGACAAGACAAGACTATTTTTGAAAATTTACCATTAAATGACTGGCTTATTATTTCAGTGATAAATGTCAAGCATAGTCTTCTCTTGGCCTGCAAATAGACATTTCGGAAGATGACTGCATAGGCTGATTTTTACTGAGTCTCCAGCGTTAAAGGGTTAATATAATGACCAAGATTGATTAAGAAAAATACAGCTCAGAATGAAGTTAACGAAAAATGTGACAGCAGCAAAACATTCGCGCGAAATGAAAAACACATTCGCGCAAAATGAAAAACACATTCGCGCAAAATGAAAAACACATGCGCGCAAAATGAAAAACACATGCGCGCAAAATGAAAAACACATGCGCGCAAAATGAAAAACACATATGCGCAAAATGAAAAACACATGCGCGCAAAATGAAAAACATGGTGCACAAAATGAAAAAAGTGCACGCAAAATGAAAAACACAAAGAGTATGAGGTTGAAATGCCAGGCGACTTTTTCCGTGTCGTACATGAATTAACTACGAACAGGATAAGCCTAAACCCTCCAAAACGCTTTCCGACAAGATTGTTTTTCTAGAACGTTGTCGTGTTTTTTCTGTCTTGCTGATAATAGTATTCTCGATATATAATGTAGACAAGGATTTAAATGAAAATAAGTGCTAAAATTGCCGGCAGTCCTAAGCGTATATTTGTCTATCACGAAAAATAATCTATGTCAAATCCTGCAAGTCGGCATGTTTCGCTGAGCTGGATGTTTTTAAAGAGTAAATGCGAAAGCAACCGCATGAGAACACTGGAAAGATTTGCGGAACTAATATCCCCAGTAAAATGTCAGACAAAACTATAAAATAGATATATCACGATCAACTGTTGACGTTTCTCGAGCTTCCGTTTGTCTTCATTGTAAGATTTTATGCACAATAATATGTTAGATAGAAAATATTGCTCGGAAATGCCACCTTTGAACGGTCATAAGCGGTCATAATAGCGCTACAGTCTATGGATTTAATAGTGGAGCTAGCATACTTCTCGTAGTTTCGTACCAATACAATGTACAATCACCAACAACGGGAATACATTTGTGAATAAGTACATGTACATTATGTAAGCCATTGCAAAATCTCGTCACAAACATTCATTTCAACAAATAAACTTCACAATTCTGTTTTATTCCAGATACGAAACTAATTTAATAGAACATCGTGAAAATATGTGTTGGCATTTCTCGCCGTTCATGTACAACATTCTGAAACCCCCCACAGACCCCCCTTGCGGGTTGGTCTGTTGTTTTATTAACCACTATAAAAACATACTTACCGTTCAATCACTACTTGCTAAATCAATTATTTGCATTTTGCTATCAGAATAAGATTTTTATGCCTGCATACACACCTCCCCATGCCTAATCCTATTCCTATGGACCCTCAACCAGGCTACTGGTTGAGTCCCACCTCCAGCCTACCATCAGGTATAGACTGGCACCAGTCTATACTCACCTCATAGTGACGCTTGTCGCTACGCGCGCTCACGCATGCGCATCAGAGCCCGAATAGGAAACAGATTCACTTTTCTAAATTTAAGTGCAAAATATTTAAAGTCTGATTCTCAAATCTTACCACGCGGGGTGGTTGAGGCCGGGTCGTAGTGATTGAACGGTAAGTATGTTTTTATAGTGGTTAATAAAACAACAGACCAACCCGCAAGGGGGGTCTGTGGGGGGTGGTTATTACACCACAAAAACATCCATTACCGTTCAATCACTACTTGCTAAACCCGTAGATTTGGTCAGTGCCCCCTGTCCACATAAGGTGTGAGGATATTTGAGAATCAATAAACCAGGATAAAAATCAAACCAATCTTATCCCTATGTTATTAACATAACATATTAGTGTATTTAGCTCAATCACAACGTGATTAGCAAATAAGAACAAGTTAAACTTAAAGAAATAACTAAAAGCCAAAAGAAGACTCACCATTTCTCACCGAAGCAGTCTTTTAACGAAAATGGTGGAAAGTGATTGGTAAATAGTCTTCGGCTTTTTTGGTTAACAAACAAGGATAAATTAAATCAATCTTATCCAAATGTTAACAACATAACCTAATATAGCATTTAGCTCAATCACAACGTGATTAGCAAATACGGACAACAAGTTGAATTTAAAGAAATAACTAAAAACCAAAAGAAGACTCTCCCCCTATCTCACAGACGCATAGTCCTAACGAAAATGGTGGGAAGTACTTGGTAAATAGTCATCGGCTTTTTTAGTTAACAAACAAGGATAAAATTAAATCAATCTTATCCAAATGCTAATAACGTAACCTAATAGTGCGCTTAGCTCAATCACACCATGATTAGCCTGCACTCTGGTCTTTGAGCTAAAAGGATGTAAGGTGTATTCACATTTCCCTCCTGCTACCTGCATGATCTCATCTAAAGACGATCCCTCAAAAAGAGCGAAAGAAGTAGCCATACCTCTAACTTCATCGGCTTTAATAAGGGAGAGATTAATTTGATCCGGTGAGGCTATCTCATAACAAGAACTAAGTATTCTCTCAAAATCCATCTGACAATCGAAGAATTTGAGACCGGCTTAGATAAATTTTCCTCGTATGAAAAACATAAATGAGATGGATCGATCGATTCTTATAACATCTGATCGCTGATTGAAGGTTCCTAATGCCCTAATAGGACACCAAAATTTTTCGGATGGCGACAGACGAAAAGATTTTAAAATGATCGGACTAGCAGGATAGCGGTTAGTGCGAGTTATAGATAAAAAATTCCTTCTGGGATATCAAAGCCGTCTCCTGAAACTATAAATCTCTCCTTTTCAGCAGAAAGAGCATGAATCTCTTGAACGCCTTCTAGCAGAGGCTGTAGCAACAAGAAAAAACAGCTTTGACAATTAAAAACAAAACCAAGCTTACTACTGGTAGAAGAAATAGGTTCAAAATGGCGACCTGCCAAAACTTGAAGAACCCAAAGCCCAACTCCAGGAAGGAAAAGACTTAGCAATCGAAGGACGAATATTACTTACACCTCTAATAAAGCTATTAAACGTCTTAGTATCCTTGACATCGGCATACAGAAGACAAGGAAGGGATGACACCAGAGAACATCTATACTCCCTGAACGTAATAACTGACAAATGAAAATACCCAAACAGATAAGATAAAAAATCTAATAATTTGGGTATCGAACCAGAATCGGGCACGAAACCTTGGTCTGAACATCATTCACCTAAAGTTTTAAAATCGACCCTTGTAAACTCAACGGGTCGAATCCCTTCTGGCAGAGTCAATCATTTCCTGATATCAGAAGAAACCTTATTCTCGAGGACTTCAGACTCGAGATTCTCCAGACACACAGACTAAAATTTATTGGATTTGGATGCACACAAAGACCTCTTACTTAAGATAGAAGATCCTGGAATACTGGAAGAAGAAGAGGGAAATCTACCAGAAAATCTAGAAGGTCTAAAAACCAAATCCTCTTTGGCCAACAGGGAGCTATCAGAAGAATTTCGCAAACCTGATCCTTGACCCTCTTCAGAACTAACTGAATCAAAATCGTTCGAGAGAAGGCATAGGCGGGCATTCCTGTCCACTACTGAGACAGAGCATCCACCACCAGGCCTTGACTGTCCGGAAAAGGAGACATGTAAGAGAAGATCTGAGCATTCAGAGAGGCAGCGAACAGCTCTACTAGAGGACAATCCATAAGACTAAACCTCATTCCTCCTTATAAAAATGAAAGAAAACTCCATGGCCATGACTGAACGAATTGAGATTTAGAAGCCTAACAGACAATCCGACCAATGCACAGAAGCCTGGATCTACTTTCCAATGAATAGCTTCTTCTATAGACTCCCTGACAATCATAGACAAACAACAACCCCTCTAAAGCTAATAGCTTCTAATAATAAGGAACAGAAAACCTTTTTGGAAGAGGAGACTACATAGAAGGATTCTAGATCCAGGAATATCTAGCCCCTTTTAATAAGGGCCCCCCCCCCCTTAAAGAAGAGTCAAACTTACTATACACCTGTGCAAAAGTTAAGCACCACCCTATTTTTACGCACATGCGAGGGTATATTCATGTGCTATGAAGAAAGCAATAGCATAAACATTTATGTACCCATCCATCTTAGTGCAAGAGGTAATAATGCAACTAGAGGAATGCTGATTATGATGGTGGGGAAACTCTGTTTGTTTTTGTTTGAACTTGAAAACGAGGCCTGAATATGGTTACGTTGACACAACTGACAACTATTGCCCTACAGTTGACACACGTGGCTAGATTGTCATTAATGGTGTCTGAAAACGAAGTTTAACATCTGTGCACGAGTTTGAGACTGTCATTATTAATACCGGGTATATCCACCTTGTGCCTGGATGACGGCCTGGACACGACGTCTCATGATGGTCACCAACCGACTGATACGCCATTGTGGTATTCGTTGCCATTCAAGATGGAGTGCGTCTGTTAATTCCTGTAGGTTCTGCACAGGAGGATCCCTCCTTCTCACCATATTTCCCAGAATGTCCCAGATATGCTCAATAGGGTTCATGTCAGGGCTTCTTGCTGGCCATGGTAGGGTTTCGATGGCATTCTGGCGGAGGTATTCATGCACAGCTCTAGCACGATGTGGTCGGGCGTTGTCATCCATGAATATAGGGTGGGTTCCAGGTGCATGATTTACAAAATGAGGGACCACAACTCTATCCAGTATGGAATCTTGATATCTTTGTCCATTTAGTGTTCCAGGTACAGTCAACAGATCCAGCTTACAATCAAATGAGATGCACCCCCATATCATAACGGAACCTCCACCAAATGGAACTTCTTCCATGATGTTACGTTGGTCGTACGCCGTGCGTCTGGACCTCCATACACGAGTTCGACCATCTGTGGCATGAAGCAGGAACCGACTTTCATCGGACCAGTGTACCCGTCTCCAGGATCTCATGTTCCAGTGTCTTCTTTCGTTGCACCACCTCAGACGCTCCTCTTTGTGGTGTGCAGTGAGGAGAGGACGTCTGACAGGTCTCCTAGCTTTCATGCCGGCAGCATACAGTCTCCTTTTGATGGTAGACATTGACACTCTATTGCACGTTTCCCATTGCTGGCTGAGCACTCTGCTGTTGGTGAATGGAGATCTCCTAACAAGGCGTACTAGGGCTCGATCATCACGGGCAGTAGTCTTCTTCGGTCTTCCAGATCTAGGCCTGTCCTTCACCTCGTTAGTTTGCCCATGTTTTGCAATCAAACGACTGATTACAGTATGGTTAATGTTCAGCTGTCTGCCAATCTCTCTGCATGACATACCAGTGGTATGCATGCCTATGATTTGCCATTTCACACGATCACTTAACCTTCGTCTTGCCATAGCGGTTCACAATCAAGAGCTAATTCTCTCTGTACAAATAAACCACAGTCATGAACACAAAATTCCTAATCTTGTCACCTAAATCTGTATGTAATGTTCTACACCTCAAACTGGACTTTTACATAACTGAACACGTGTGCTGTTTCCCGCCACGCACGGACATCAAGCGGCGTGAAGTCATGCATGCATGTGCATTTCGTACTTGGAATTATGTCAGCTAACGCGGGGACAAAAAGTATGGCAGCCTAGTTGTACCATCATGTTTCTACGTTCTATTGTTTTTGCTGGTGCTTAACTTTTGCACAGGTGTATATATGCTAAAGAGGAGTGCTCATAGAAAACACATAGATTACATATGCCAAAAATCCTGGCCTATATCATAACGCTTATACCTCACTAAATAGGTAACTCACGTTTATTATGGATATTTTAATAATACCGCTTACTCTGAATGGAGACCAAAAAGGGTCATATCAGACTAGCCTAACTTATTAATAATGCTAAAGACTCTGCAAAATTATAGATAATATTATTTACAGAGATTTAACCAGAGATTGTGGCAACCCAAAACCCCATAGTAAGTCTATGGGAGTGTTTAGAGTCAAGATATAGCCAAACCCTGTGACCGAGATCTACATGAACTACGGGAAAGTCACTAGTGATGACCGTCATCACAATTCTATGAATAGCATACATGACAAGTCACAAGGTCCTGATAAGAGAACTATGGCCCACATTAGACTATCTAATTTAAACATTGTATAACCATGGAGATTTAATAAAAAAAATGTATTGAATACATCAACGGTTGCCTAGCCGCTCGGGCTTGCTGATAAATTAGATATCCTAAACAATTCGATATTTATGCCACGAGGCAGAAACTTAAAAGATTTTAATAAATTTATTGATTCTTATATTCATAATCTTAGCATCAATAATTTCATCTTTGTACTAACAAATGCCATTGTGTTAGAAATCCCCAAGAAAGATTGAACACTGATACTAGCTATTAACTGATTGAATACTGAATTTTGCAGACGACATATCACGACTGTAATATCTCTGGACTTGCAAAGATTTAGAAAACATTTTGACCGAAATAGTTGGTAGATGCTTAAATCCAAAGATTCTCATCCGCTCTTCCCCCCTCCAGCGCAACCCCCACCCCACTCCAACCGGCCCGCCGCCAACCCCCAGACAACAACCTCAACGAGCAAAAACCCAAGACTCACCGAATAATCCGGGAATAATCCGACCGAAAATTGCCGGTGGCATCACCACCAACCTTCAGCCAAACTGCCCCCAAAGTACCCAGCAAATCCCGAGGCCCGCCCCCCGAACCCCCCGTCCGAAGGCCCGCAGCCACCCAGTCAAAATAGAGCAAAATTTACGCTATAAAAGGAAAACCAAACAAAAATCTGGAAAAAATGAAAACAAAACGAACTCACCGAAGCTATGTCCACGCAGAAGAATCCGACTCATATTCCTCCTGCCTGCCCCTTTATCCGATTGATTATCCTTTCTAAGCGAATAATGTACTTGTAGACATTAATCCTGTACTCATAATGATCCTATGAAACCTTTACTGAATCTAATTCTTTTCAGCGCCTGACGAAATTATATTACGATTTACTTAAGAATCAGGGTTATCCCCTCCACAAATAAACTCCCTTTGGTTAAATAAATATGTCAACCTGCCGACATAAGAGGTAAAAGGAGCGAGAAAAAACGCTGAATGGCCCTAAGACAACTGGCCATCTAAAGTTGGATGAAAGCAAAAATCGTATCTCGAAATAATGCGTAGAATACCACCTGACTTATCGGCTTATGAAATGCGCATAGAAAATAATCTGCAACAAAATCCCATACGGTAACCAGTCAGGACAGTCTTTAATTACGCTGAAATTGTCGCTGATAAACGAATAAATGTCTGAATAGACTATCATTCCAAGAGAGACTACAAGACTGGCAATGACTTGGAATGACTATTTTCAGCAATTTAACATTCCCAATATTAAACAAAACTGAAATAAGACTAATTCTAAGCAAGAAGATGACTAGATTCTAGGAATGCGGATATGGAAAAAGGGAAACGGAAATGCATAAACCCGGAAGTATACTACCGGAAACTGATCAAAATCCTACAACCCGGATGTACAGAATTACCGGAAGAGGAAGCTGAAAACCCGGAAATGGATGTAACATGTAATGCCGGGTAAAACCGGAAATGACCCTATCCCCGGCTGTACGAAATCCGGATGTGGAAAAAAAGAAAAAAGAAATGGATAAAACTGGAAGTAGACTACCGGAACTGATCAAGATCCTACAATCCGGATGTACAGACTAACCGGAAGAGGGAACTGAAAAAACGGAACCGGAAATTGCTGAACAATGCAAAGCATTCTTCCAGAAGCTCTCATGAAAACGGAAATCGGAATTACATCCAGGTCTGACCGACCCGGAAGTACACTTCTAATACCGGAAGCGGAAGTAAACTGACTAGTGTCCACCCCGGAACCGGAAACGCCTCTACCAGAATTCGGAAAATAAAAAGTCCTCAGACTCCGGATATCCGGAATGGCCGGAAGCGCTAAAAGACCCGGAAACGGAAGTAGACACTAGACCTCTAGGACCCGGATGTCCTACATAACCAGAAGACAGACCGGATCACCCCCCCACCCCCACCCCCCTCCCCACCCCCAAACCGGAAGTCCTTCCGGAAACGGAAGTTACCGAAGCCGGAACCGGATCTTGACGACCCGGATGTCTCGCTAAACCGGAAGTCCGGCCGGAAAAAGAATGAGAATCGTAAAACGGAAGTAGCCGGAATTAGCAAGACTAGGTAACAACCTCTCAACAACGGGCGCTTTCGAGACTACTTTAACCACCGGAACCACCGTTACATTGGCATTTTCATAAGTACTAGCCTTATGGACGCCAGCTTCAACCGACGCCACCACTGCTTGAAGGTTATGCCCGTCACCTTCTAGTCTAACATGGATTTTCTGTGGTGCACCCTCCGAGCACACCTTCAAGAGCTTAGATGCTCTTGTCTTCTGCTTTTTCGGCGATTCCATCACCTGTCTAGAGGACAGGGGGACCGGCTTCCCCCATTTGCGGGAACGCCTGCTAGCCTTCGGGCTATCCTCGGAGCTTGATGAGCTCTCCTTCCTTTTTGCCTCTTTTATTGCAGAAGAGATCCTTTCATCAAGTGATTTCGTCAAAACGGTGGCAAACGACTCCAACCTAGCAAAGAGCGCCATCACGGCGTCCGAATTTCCCGATGAATATCCCCCCCTCCGTAGCTACCGATAACGGAACAGACGTTGAAGCAAAGGACACCGCCCTTGTCTTGCTAGCAACGGAGGAAGGGGAAGGACGACCAGAGGCAGCGATTGTTAGACCGACAATCTTTAAAGAACGCTTTCGCTACCGAAAACCGGCCACCCTTTGCAAATACACACATAGCATTAGTAATACAGGACACCTCGCACAAACGTGCCCGGCGAATCGAGTGATGACGATCACATTTTGCCGACGAACATTTAGTCTTATCTGACCTTTTCGCTAACTCCTACAAACGAAAAAATGTAACAATGGAGCATACCGCTCAAACTCTCACACAAGACACACCCTCAACTCAGTTCTAACGGCGGGAAAATTCAAATTTCCTTACCAGAAACTTTCAAGGGATTTTAATATAATCCTTATAATGCACTCGAAATAACTTCGTTACAGGCTCTATATATAGACTGGACATTATCAATGATGATGATGATTTAGGATAGGCATAACAATCAAGATACCACGAAGCAAAAATGATCTTCGCGAAAACCGGTAATATATAAATTCGTCTATAAGATACCATATAAACACAATTATACTCCTAGACGTAAGTTAGGGAGGATTGACTTCATATTGGGCATATTGTTCCGAGATATAAAGTCAAAAGGTATCGCTGCCACAGCGCAAAACACAAAAACGTATATAAATATTTTTAGACAACTATTCTGCATGCAGAATAATTGAAAAGTGAATCTCTTTCCTATTCGGGCTCTGATGCGCATGCGTGAGCGCGCGTAGCTACAAGCGTCACTATGAGGTGAGTATAGACTGGTGCCAGTCTATACCTGATGGTAGGCTGGAGGTGGGACTCAACCAGTAGCCTGGTTGAGGGTCCATAGGAATAGGATTAGGCATGGGGAGGTGTGTATGCAGGCATAAAAATCTTATTCTGATAGCAAAATGCAAATAATTGATTTAGCAAGTAGTGATTGAACGGTAATGGATGTTTTTGTGGTGTAATAACAACTGTTGTAGACTGTCACAGCGAGAACAGTTTAGCATAAAACCAAATTAATCAATTGAATATTTTGCAACTAATTTACCAGGAAGTCATTGCTGCCTCAATCAGCAATGACTTCCTGTCAAATTAGTGGCAAAATATTCAGCAGATTAAGCCAGATTTCTCGTGGTGGTAGAATTCTTCTTACCACATAGCATTGCCATTTACACTTCCTTGGTGTGGCACTGTCACACTGCTACAAGTACAAGTACTATAATATTTATGCCTTGGAGAAGTTGGAGGGTGATTATTACTGATTAACTGATTTAAGCATTCACGAGCGACAAGATTTCCACTCCTCGTCTGATGGGGAGTGGAAATTTTGTTCGGGAACACTGTTCCAGTGCCGTTGTCGAATCATAGGATTCTTGTTAAATCTGTTCACGAACAGCAAGAACTGACAACTCGAATGCGTAACACTGGCTTCAAGAATATTATGGTTGCGTCTTCTAATGCGCCAAAGTCCACAGGCATTCCAATTTACTAAGCGTGTGTAAACAGGCCTATGTTTTTCGCAAATGCAGCAGGTATTTTGAAGACATGACGTGCTCTCTAGCCCTGTTAATATTTTGTTTCCAAACTATTTCTGATACTTTATAGCGCGGTAAAAAAAATTTCACTATTTGTTGTTTTCGTCCTGGTACGTTTTTGTTTTCTTTGTGTCGCATTTGTGTTTTCTTCGCCTACATTTTTGTTTTGCATCTGTCACATTTTTGTTTTCCTCTTGGCATGTTTTTGTTTTTGTGTGATGGATTTTAATTCTTAGCTGTACTGTATGTTTGAAAATTTATCACTAGAATGCCTAGCATTTAGACTGCCGAGTGAGTCAGTCATTCCATTGATAAGATTTAAAAAAATACTTCTCTTGGTCTGCAAATGATCATTCAATAGGCAAACATGTAAATTTGTTACTAATCTTGACATTAAGTATTAAGAGATTAAACAACTTTCAGATTAGGCCCATGTTAAAACAGATCAATGGATTTAGAATCTGTGTGGACAGATTCTTTTGATCGTCTACATGGCAGTAAACAATTTACTTTCAAATACCAGTTTCCATTTCAGTGTATTAATTTCAAATATTTTGTCTGCTTTCCGCAAAAACCCAGAAATTCATTACATTTAGATTACCACATTTTATTACCGCATTTCTTGTAGCCCTGATCGGCGTCCGGGATCTAGCTGGGCCTATCCATCAAACAACAGAGCTGTTGATAGCGAAGGTGAAAGCGACGATGAAGGAACGCCGTATAACAACTCCTCATACTACATGCCACAACCATATCCTTTCCAATACACCATGCCTGTTATGAGCTCGTATCAACAAAATGCTGGAGTTATCTACCCTGCTGTATTTTATCCACCCCCGCCACAAGGTGGCAGGCATTTACACCATATGAACCAGAGGGTGCCGAGAGGGTATAATCATGTGTCTGAGGATTATGATAATGAACAGTTCAGGAATTATAAAAATAAATCACATAGACCGCAGAGAGACGATTTATTTGATGAAGATCGGAATCCTATTCTTAAAAAATATAAGGTATTGTATCATTTGTGTCACTATCAAAGTAAATGTGTTAAAGGTGCATATTCACACCAGAATGATTGAAAATAAAATTGTTAAAATTGTATACTTTTATAAGCTTAAATTATGTGTAATGAAATGAAATAAATCTTAATATATGATGATTCCATTCCATATAAATTAATACAAATTTTTAAGTTGCGAAATTGAAATAGAGGCCCGTGCCTATATTTCAATTTCGCAGCTTAAAAAATTATATTAATTTATATGGAATGGAATCATCATATGTTAAGATTTATTTCATTTCATTACATATAGGCTCAGAGTTTAAGCCTCTAAAAGTGTATAATTTAAACAATTTTATTTTCAGAAATTTTACTGTGAATATGCACCTTTAAAGGTGCATATTCACACCAGAATGCTTGAAAATAAAATTGTTTAAATTATACACTTTTAGAGGCTTAAACTCTGAGCCTATATGTAATGAAACGAAATAAATCTTAACATATAATGATTAATATAATTTTCTCAAGTTGTGAAATTGAATTAGAGACACATGCCCCTATTTCAACATCATGATTAAACAATTATATTAACCTATGCGAAATGAAATTGTCATTTGTTAAGATTCGTTTCATGTCATTACATTGGGATATAAAATTTATGCTTCTAAATGTAAACAATTTAAATAATTTAATTTTAGAGCATTCTGGTGTGAATATGCACCGTTAAATAACATTATTGATCAAGACACCAAAAAAATCGATTCTACAGTGGCCTTGATAAATGTCAATGTGTAGAAAAACAAAAGTGTGTCTTTGAAAGCTTACCATTGGACCAGGTATGACTGGTTCTCGGCCAGTCATTCCAGTGGTAAATTTCGAAAAATGATCTGTTATCTGCAAATGGAAATATTATCTACGAGAAAAATTAATTGTTACGGTTGACCCTTTAACACTCTTATCAGCCAAAAATTGCTTCTTCAGTGGTCATGAGAAATGTTGATTTGCAGACCAAGAGAAGACTATTTTTTAAATTGTACTACTTAAATGACGGGCTCGATAACTGAGCCAGTCATTCCAGAGGTAAAATTTTCAAAAATAGACTTCTCTTGGTCTGCAAATGGACATTATCTGTGACAAAATTAAAATTTTCTTAAACAAATTTTAGGATTAAAGAGTTAATGGTGATGGTGGTCAAAAATTTACTGCAGTGGTCATGTGACCTGTTTTCCTGCCAGCTTTCATACAAGAGAGAAATGTGTTTACATTTTTCTCTGGATTAGAAATTTATATTTTTCTGCGATGGCATAACAGAGTTAAAAAATACTATGCATAGGGGTGCTTTCATCTGATCTGACGTGTCTGAATAACTATTATACAATTAGATGAGTATTAATATGGTGGTTATATGAATGGTCATATTTTGGTCAAGAAAATCTAAAAATTTGGTTATTGAATGTCAATGTGAAGGCCAAGAGAAGACTATGTTCGAAAGTTTATCACTGGAATGACTGGCTCGATTATCGAGCCAGTCATTCCAGTGGTAAAATTTCAAACATAATCTCTTAACCTGTAAAAGCGTATTCCTTTTGTCCACTGCAATGGTCAGTTTTGACCAGCTCGATCATTAAAGGGCTGATGTATAATCTTTGTGTGTCTTACAGGTTGTTCCTGGTCAGCAGTTTAAGACCGTAACATTCCAATCACCAGTTGAACTGCGAGCTTATTCTGAACTAAGCAACTACAGCCAGAGATCCACACCCAGACGCACGACTAACGGAATGGTATGAATTCAGGAATGAGACATTTTAGAAGACAATTAGGCTGATTTTAAACTATATAAGCATCCCAATTCTTCCTGGGATTCATGGAAATTTAACGGGAAAACTACGAGTGCATTTGTGTGGATTGTGATCGAAGTGGTGGAGGAGGTGGTGCAGTGTGATTGGGTGTGGGGGTGGAGGTGTGTGTGTGTGTGGGGGGGGGGGGGGGTCGTGGATGTTTGTGTGGAAGGTGATTAGCAGTTTTCCTGTGCTGTAATATATATATTCCTAAAATGGATCTGAGGGCTGACACGTGTTGTGAGAAAGCAGGAAAAGCATGCATGCACACACATGCATGCACAAACGCATGCACAGACACGGCAGGTTACAAGTTTAATCCCAACATAGACATTTTTTACAATTTTATACGTGACTGGTACAATTTTTGGAATGCGTCGGGCCAATTTTAAACTGTCTTGTAATTTCTGCCAAAATGTAACCCACCTAAAATTTGATTTGTCCGTTGGAATGACAGCTGGAATCTCTGGTTACACTTTAGTCATCACAGGTCTTTTCCACTGGCTCAATCTGTCTCATCCTGAAATGATATGTTACAGTACAACACAGAAATAAGTTAACATGGTTCCATAACAAAATCATGTTACATGTAACAGCGAGGTTACAGCAATGTCTTCCAATCCAATTCACCTTTCAAGAGTATCCATCCATCATCTGACCTCGTATGATGTCATAATCAGCTCAGCGTGTGTATGATGACGTCGCAATCATTACGTCACAAAGTGTTCCATATAGACCGTCATCAAATCTCAAATAGTCTGACACGTTGGATGAATTGTATGTCTTTGTAATTCTTTGCTATTTAATAAACATGCTGTTGAATATTTTGAAACTAATTTGACTGGGTAAAATTAGTTTCAAAATATTCAACAGCTTACACGTACCTGTGTATTTTTTTTTAAATTGATAGTCAGGGTGTTCAGAGATTGATCGATCCCAACACGAGCGTGGTGTGGGTGGAGCTTAGCTAGAGTTGGGCGGGGCATAGCTAAAACCGGAAAGATCAATTATGTTCAAAATATTCTACAGTAAGCTTTGCTTTTTTTATGGAGACATGTTAGGTTATTTTCGAGCTATACGGTACAAGAAGTTTCATTTCAAAATAAATATGAATATTCCATTAAAATATCAATGTAAACCGTCTAAAGATATTCCTATCATGCTAAATTACTGTCTGTTGCAGGCACCCGATCACCCATTGTTTGGTCCATCCTTCCAGCTGTGTAGTGAGTTTATAAACAACGAGTTGCATAGTCTATTACATGACGTGGTCAGAGAGAGTGTCAATGAACTAGCCGATCAGTAAGTATGTGTAATGGTCATACAGAGTCTAATGGAGGGATCTGATCTGTTACACAAGAATCTGGCATCATAATCAAAATATGTCACTTGTTATCTGACACCACAACGGAGGAATCCAGTTTTAGCTATGCCACGCCCATCTCTAGCTAAGCTCCACCCACTCTTACTATGATCACTATGTTTGAATCACTCGATCCCTGAACTCGCTAACTATCAATTTCCAGCAAACTATGTAGTTAAGCTGTTGAATATTTGGAAACCAATTGGATTTGGTGCTGTTGTTACCATGGCCAGTCAAATTAATTTCAAAATATTCAACAGCATGTTTATTAAATAGTAGACATACAATTCGGACAACAACGCTTAGTCCGTCAAAGTAAGCGTACATGGCGAAGTTATCTACGTCATTCATTATGTCATTGATTATGACGTCATCCTACACATCACATAGTTGATTACATGTATAACGTCAAATGATTGATGGATAAACTGGAAATGTCCATTAAATGATGGAGGTCTGACATGGAATGAGCAAAGGTCTGAATTGTCTTCTTTGGTGAATTTATTATATAACTAGAATGTGTAGTCGATGGAATGCCATCGCAAATCCCGCATGCTTTCGTCAACTTTGCCATTCTGCGAGGCCAGAGCCTAATGTAAACATAGCCTCACACTATCTGCAATTGTATGGGTAATGCAAATATATTACATGGATTTATAAGATATTTTCCAAATATGTTACCTTTATTTCTGTGCTCAAAAATTAATTAATCCCTGAAAAAGTCAATGCTTTACGCTATGAAACTTACTCTGTTGATTATTTTGAAATTAATTAGACTGGAATCCGTTGATGCCAAAGGCAGCAACAGCTTCCAGTCAAAATAATTTCAAAATAATCAACTGTTTTCTTGTGTGTTTGCATTGAAAATGAGGTATGGGGAATTCAACGTTGAAAGGGTTAATAAACACATGTCAATACATGCGTGAATATGGATATTTTATGCGCTGAAATCTAATCTTCAAGAAACCTTTCTCTTGTCAGTCATTTAGGTCTAAAAGCAGCTGAGCATGACCCACTCGACACCTTTCTCAATAGCCTACTCGATGAAGCAGTGCGTGAAGCGACGGCGTTCGTCGTTATCGACACTACTCAGGAACTAGCAGAGGAGATAGTCCAGACATCAATAGAGTACGATGCTTTGATGGAAATATTGGATGAGATAGTTCGTGAGGATACTGATGGGCTGGTGAGTGTTAGCTCTATACAATTTTACATAAACGCTAATGGTCCAGGATTGTCACGGAAGATGAAATACTGGCTTAGGGAGTGCCCATTTACAGGGTAAAGACAATTTTTGAAAATTTACCATTGGAATGACTGGCTTTGTTAAATATTTTGAAACTAATTTGTCAAAATGGTCAAGAAAAAAGGTTTCTGCTGTGGAGTTGAGAAATGTCCATTTGCAGACCAAGAGAAGAAAAAACTTCACAAATTTACAACTGGAACGATAAACGAGATACTCATTTCAGTGGTAAATTTTCAAAAGCAGGCTTTACTTGAAATGCAAATGGACATTGCCTAATCAAATACTTTGACCTACATGTACTTGACCATTAATGTATGTAAATGATGCATTCCAAACATGTGACATTTTATTTATGCGCACATGCATTGATGAACTTCATTGGGACCAGAATCCCAACCTCCCACCCAGTAAACTGCAGTAGGATGTGCACACACACACACACACACAAGCAAAATTACACTTCATATAACATATGTAGACACATACTTATCTATTAGACTGAGGAAATTATACTGACATTTTTCTGGCTAATATTTCAATAACTTGAACTGGAAATAATTCTATGAAATATGTATCTTCCTTCACAGCTAGCTGATGCTGTTGTTGACCTTTCTTTAGAAGATTACATAGATTTTGACATTATACTGCCTGATGTAGAGGATGAAGCCATTGCTGTTGCCAAGGAAACCCTGCTTTACTATGACAATAGGATACGCCGAAAGCAGCTGAAAGAGGTATGATTTGAAGTATTTATCAATATTGTCTGTCGTTAGAGTATACTTAACATGCAGTGAAAGATTTATTTCTCGTGTCTATGACCATGACCCTATTGTTTGACCTTTGGCCTTTATGTTTTGACTATCTAGTGGCCAAGCCGACCCCTGGTGTGGTCTTGAAGAATGTCCAGTTACCGGCTGAGAGGTGATTCTTGAAAATTTACTACAAGAATTACGGGCTCGTTAACGAACGATCGAGCCAGTCATTCAAGTGGTAAAATTGTAAAAATAGTCTTCTCTTGGCCTTAGACCAATGCAAAGGCTGGTTTGCATCAGTAAATGACCATAATAGGGTTACAGAAAATGAAACAAGGTCTCAGTAGCTGCGGGTTCAAGATTTTTTGGATATTCATGATTTTTTTGAATCACACAAATTTGTGGAATCCTACTGTATGTTCACACCCTTTCCTGTGTTAAGATCTAGACCAAATTGTACCCATAGTTTCTGAGATATGCACATAATCAGAATTTGATCCAATCTGGATCAGTCTTTTATCTGGATCAGAGCGAAGGTCTGGAAATCGTCTTGCATAGCAAGTTCCTTCGTTGTGATAAAATTTTATCCAAATCAGATCAGTAGTTTTTTAGATACAGCCTGGAAGAAGCTTGTGTGACTGACTAACTGACTGATTAGCTGGCTGGCTGACTGACTGGCACAGTGACTGACTGGCTGGCTGTCTGACTGACTGACTGACTAGCATACTCACTGACTGGCTGGCTGGCTGACATGACAATTTATTAAGCTACTACCTGCAATGCAGCTAAAATGAATCTCCTGAAATGATTGCTCTAAATTTGACTGACTGCCATCGAACTGGCAAACAATATCCAGCACTAATTATACATACATATAGTTCATGGCCATAACTGCAGTTGTTTTACTCGAATACACATCTTGTAATATACTAAGAGTTCCATCATAATTTCAGTAAAAATGTGGCAAATTTGCAGAATTTGACACGTGTGGCTCTTCGATACCTAATTTGAGGTACATCAGTCTGTTTAGAAATAATCTACTAGTATGAGCAGATACATCCATACATAATTAATCTGTCCATCCGTCCATCTGCCAGCACAACCACCCGCCTACTGTCCACCTGCTGTCAGTCAATCAGTCACAACAGCTTATTCGGGGATGTCATTTCAAAAGTTTTTCATACACAGTACTTAGTCAATTTTGGTGAATGCATGCATCGTAGGATTATTGTATGTTGCGTACCAAAAGTATCTCAATGTGACCTCACTCTGACCTACTTGTCATTCTTCATCCACTGCTACCAAGATTCTATCAACTTAGCATGTTACTATTGATTGACAACTGAATGTATCATGACAGTGATGTCATTATCTGACTGTCAAGCATTGCCAGAATTAAAGAATGTAGCAGATTGTTCATTTTGTGCATTTTCAAAATTGTATTTAAATCGTCAGCGTATGCAAACAGTATTTATAGGCAGGATGTCTATTATCTTGCGAGTAATATATAGCCTAAATGACTATTGAAACCTAATTAACCCATTAATGTCCAAGCTGAGAATACTATTTTTGAAAAAATTAACACTAGAATGACTGGCTCGTTAACCGAGCCAGTCATTCTTGTGGTAAATTTTCAACATTAGACTTCTCTTGGACCGCAACTGGACATTCAATAAGCAAAAATTAGGAGTCTCTTGACCAATTTTGACCATTATATGTTTAACCCATTCACCGATAAATTCCCTGTATCTTGCTCTCAGGGCAAACAAACAGGAAAGCTGTTGAATATTTTGAAATTAATATGACTGGAAGCCATTGCTGCCAAAGGCAGCAATGGCTTCCAGTCATATTAACTTCTAAATATTCAACAGAGTATACTATACATGTTAAAGAATTAATGTTCTTTCTCATGGATTTGGTGTTGAAATGGTTAAATTCAATGGCTGATATTGAATGTTTTAATTGTCAGATAACGAGCTATGCCAGTGATAAACTGTTAGATTCATTATTGCTGGACTCACTTCTCTCAATGACCGCCCGACAGGGAAAGCTCACCACAGAGACAGAACATGCTAATAAAGTCTTAGATGGTAAGAATACTGTTAGGGTGTCCTTTTGCACACTGACCAAGTAATTACCGTTAGCCCATTGAATCGTTTAAGTCTCAAATGTATTCAAGAAAACTTTAATTTCCTCATAGAAAATATCTATTTGCAGACCAAGAGATTATATTTGAAAATTTATCATTGGAATAACTGGCTCTGTTTTCGAGCCAATCATTCCAGTCGTATATTTTCACAAATATTTTTGTCCTTGTCTGCATATGGACATTTCTCAAGACCACTGTGGAAGCCATTTTGGACTGGCTTGTATGTTAAAGGCTTAAGAGGAAGATGGTCTGTCTGTCTGTTGAGAATGAAGTGTTTCTAAGAGACTAATTAGCAGATCTTTACTCAACAAAGACTGTTACACTCAACGCAAATTCCAGGCTGGGACCGGATCCCACTCTGGATCTATTGATATTGCATAAATTCCTGGTCCGATTTGACTCAAATCTCTGATTACTTATCATCAACATGCGGTCAAAATAAGATTTCTGTCATTTTGAAATGTTATGAACCTCTGACCATAAATTGAGTTTAAGGCCTGGTACCAGGTTCATATGACCGAGGCTGTAAATCGTTCATGAACAAGTCGCTAAAACATATCAACCATAAAGCAAGTTATAGTTTATTCATGACTTGATCAATAAAATATGATTATCATTCTAATTTAAATTTTTTTAATAATTGTCTTATCTTAGCCTACAAATGGATGTTCTGCAGAGCTTTCTACAGAGACTGCTTTAGTGTGTTGCATTGTTCTTATCTGTTCTTTCCACAGGACTGATGCTGGATGTTATTTTCAAGCAATATTTTGACATTGAAAAATGTCGCTCAACGACATATGATAATGTGGCACTGAGAAAACTACATAAAAAGACTGTCACTGATGTGGTAAGTTTGGTAACAATTTAATCCTAAAATTTGTTTTAAAAATTTTAAATTTTCTCATAGAAAATGTACATGTTCAGCGCAAGAGTGTTTTTGAAAATTTGCCACTGGAATGACTGGCTCGATAACAGAGCCATTCATTCCAGTGGTAAATTTTCAAAAAATACTCCTCTCTTGCTCTGTAAATAGATATTTCTCTAAGACCACTGCAGAAGCTGTTTTTGGCCTGGCTTGAATGTTAAAATTATTATGTACACGTTTTAATCCTTACAAAGCAGAAGCGGCAAATTCTTTATTTTGAAAGGCATTAATATTCTGTTGAAAATTTTGAAAACTAATTTGACTGGCAGCAACAGCTTCCACTCAAATTAATTTTTAAATAGTTCCCAATTTTCTTGTATACCTATGCGTGTCTTGAAATTGAGACACTGGCTTTTCAGTTGTTAAAGGCCTAATTATAATCTCATACCTGTCTATATACACCACTATCTTCTGGGCCCGCAAAAGGTACTCTTATGCAACTACCCCCCTGTCTTTAGTGACCATCTGTCTTTGGTGACCATCTGTCTTTAGTGACCACCTGTCTTTGGTGACCATCTGTCTTTACCAAACATCTGCCATTTTTTTCACTAGCATTTTACTACTGTAAGCTATGATCAACAAACTTGTTTTATTTTTGTTTCAGGTTTTTTTCCCCCGAAGTTGTATTTATTTTGAGATGTTCTATAAGAGCGATTAATGCTAAATATGCTACACCCATTTCTAGCTAAGTTCCGTCCACTAAACTATGTGTGTTGGAATCGAGTTATATACTTTGAACACTGATTTACCAGAACCATAATTTCAATGTACAACTATACAGGTCAGTTGTTTAATATGTTGAAACTAATTTGACTTGGGGCTGAACAGCTTCCAAGTCAAATTAATTTCAAAATATTCATTAAATTTCAAATCCATCAAAGACATACAATTTGTACACTTCAATTTTCATGACAGAGTTATAATACATCATTATTATTGTCATGTCAGCTACCTAGTGACGTAATTGATTGAGTGACAAGTGGGATCACTCCATTTCCTCATGTTGTTTTTCACAGGCATTGGATGTGATGCTGGGTCACCTGACCACACGCCATTATTATTGTCATGTCAGCTACCTAGTGACGTAATTGATTACGACGTCAGATACTTGAGTGACGAATGGAATCACTCCATTTCCTCATGTTGTTTTTCACAGGCATTGGATGTGATGCTGGGTCACCTGACCACAAGCCTCGATGAAGACATGGCCGATGTGGATGAATATGAACGATTACTTACTCACACAACAGACACGCCTGGATGACCCAGTCTCATAAATAACAACATCCATTATTACTTAACCACCATGTCATGAACATTATCAGTGTGCGTGCGTGTGCGTGCGTGCATGTATGTGTGTGTGTGTGTGTTAGTGTGTGCGTACGTGTATGTATAATAGTCATGATTGGGTACTTCTGATGTACCGGTGTAATATTTGGTATTTTGAGTGCTATATTTATACTTTCCTCATTTACAAATAAAATCATAAAACATCTAGAATCTCCCACTAATTACCATTTCATGTCAAATTTATTACAAAAGTCTAGTCTTTAGCTAGTTTCAGATCATCATACTAACATACACCCACCAGCAAAGCTACGCCATTTGTAGTCGTACTTGCAGTCCTTTGATCTCTTGCTATGTGAAGTAATGTTACAGCTGTAGGTTTCTGTCCGCCAATCAGGTTTCAGCTTCGCTCGATATGCGAGACTTCATCCGGTAACCTAATTTACAATCACAGCAACAACAACGATGGCGATGCTGTTGGAAGAGATATTTGTAAAAGTTTGCAATCGTTTTGCTCTAAACGAATTATCTAAGGAACAGAAAACGTATAGACTGGTTTTGACGTATTGGAACTAAGTTTGGATACATGGTTACCTATGCCATTGTGAATCACAACAATGACATTGAGGTTACAAGGTTAAAGGTCAAGGGCTCTGTGATCTTCGTACAAAATTCTGGTTTTTCAATGTTAAGTATTTGTGTTTATGCAGGTCAGAGTCAAATATCTATGTCCCGAGTTTCTAAGTGTATAACAGAAGACACTTTTGGGCATAACTCTGGAAAACAAGAACAAAGAATCGTCAGATTTGGTGCACACTTTCATTCATATTGCAACTGCTTAGGATTGCTTTGAGTTGAGGTCAGAGGGTGACATATCTAGCTTATGGTGTCACTAACGTGACTAAGGCCATGTTCTCACTAGAGAGTTAATCAGGAATAAAGCCATACTAACGTATGGCGTTATTCCCGATTAACTCTCTAGTGAGAACACGGCCTAAGTGTATTAGACGTAAAAACAGCCTCACCCCAGATTGCAATCTCTATCTCTTCTCTTTTAGGAATGGTCAGTGTTTAGGGTATTACCAAGCATGGACACCTTGTGGTCAGGGAGTGATGGTCAATGTCAAACGTCCTATTGAACTTGATACAAGAATGGAGGGATCTGAGCTGTCACTCAAGTCTATGACATCATAACCAATTACATCACATGTAGGCTTATGTCACGATCATGATGTCATTATAACCCTGTCATGAAGCGCAAAAAGTCTGCCAAGTGTATGAATTGAATTTGTATGTCTTTAATGAATTTACAATATAATAAATATTCTGTTGACTATTTTGAAACTAATTTGACTGGGAACTATGGAAGCAACAGGTTATCTGAATGTACAGTTACATTGGAATTGGGATTCTGGGAATTCAGGGTTCAAAGTATTTCAGTTGATCGCAACATGCGCAAAATGTGGGCGGAGCTTAGCTAGAAATGGATCCCTCTGAGTTTCTGATCGATAACTCATTCTGTGTGCAATCCAATCTGTCAGTCAAATATATGATGTCATAATGAATATATCCATCCATCATATGATGTCATAATCAAGTGTGTGACGTGTCGGATGACGTCAATCAATTACAGCATGAATAACTCCATTTTGTCCCATATAAACCCTTAATAGTCCGACACACGAATTGTATGTCTTTACTATTTAATAAACATTGTCAAATACTTTAAAACTAATTTGACTGGGTGCTGTCCCAGTCAAATTAGTTTCAAAATATTCAACGGCTTACCCGACTAGTTTTTCGGAAATTGATAGTCAGGGCATTCAGGGATCGATGGATCCCACCACGAACTTAGCTAGAGATGGGTGGGTCATAGCTAAAACTTGAAAGGTCCATTCTCTCCCATGTAGGTTGATGTCACAATCAATTACATCATGAATGACGTATCTAAGTGTCATAAACGTTTAATAGTCTGTCAATTTGTATGAACTGTATGTTTTTACTATTTAATGTTCTCATTTATTCATAAAAGATATATATCCTAGGCTTGCGCGATTTTTGATTTGAAACATCGCGATCGATTTTATGGAAAAAATCGCGATTTTCGATTAAATCGTAGGTCCAAATTCCCAAAAGTGTAAACCGGGTTAACGTGACTTGTTTCTAGAAAGTTTAAGTAAATGATACAAAAATAGCACGAAATTAGAACACATGTTCATGCGACGAATTCTTACCATCCTACGTCTATGCTTAATGTATATCTTATATCCATCATCGCGGGCGTGAAATTATTAATTGGGACCGCCTAAATATTGCGTATAGTTTAATAAACATTATTTAATTCATCAAAATTTGAGATAAAATGTCGCTGAGAAAAAAATATAAATTATGTGATGCTTCCGCTTATAGACTCCTTTTGTAGGACGAGTTTAGGTCATTACCGGAGTAACGCGAAAACGCTAATATTAGTACCGCGGGAGATACTGCGCAATTCACATAAATAGGACGGTAGCTTTGAGTAGGTACTAGTGTAACGGCGTAAACTCGTCCTATAGTGCGGGTTATAGTTGCTTTCAGAATGTATGATTTACAACTAAGAGTAATCAACAGAACGCACAGTTCAAAATACAACAATCTGGAATGCTGTTGCTTTATTTTCTTTAATTTGACATGACAACCGAATCAAGAAGGAAAAATTATTAGACCGTCTGTAATTGCTAACTCTAGAATTAAACAGAATTATGTTCACCGATTGCCTAACACTCTGAAACTGTATATACTTGACATTTCACAACAGACTCAGGGTCTGCAGCGAAAGAAAGAAAATTATATGGCGATACTACGGAGTAACTAGCTGGTTTTCTCAGTGACAAAGGTGTTACCTCGCTATTGTTAGCTTGTTTATTGTAGCGCTTTGTGTTGTGATTCGTGATTATTCGACACGTGCATGGCACGGCGGAATATACACACAATGAACACGGGCATGAATCGATTATAATTGTACTCATGTACTGATATAATGCGACGGAAAATTACACACTTCAGATTTTTAGAAAAACATGATATTTTTGACGATTTTCCGATCTTTCCTCAATTACATCGCAAAAATCGCGATTTTAAAAATAAATCGAACTTCACGATTAAATCGAAAAATTGCGCAAGCCTAATATATCCTAGCTAAATTTAGGTCTATTTGTTACTTTATGGACACTAACTTGGACTGTAGCCGACATTTTAGATAGATATTTGCGGCCGCCATTATTTCAGACTCTATTGTCTTCGCCGCCAAACATGCTATATTTCGATTGGCCCACGGCGACCATGTTTTTCGACGGATCAACTTCTCTTGAGCAAACTTTACTGGCCCTTAGTCCCTAATCATATCTGCCAAATTTCGGCCTGATCCCTTCAGCGGTTCTGGAGTCATTTTCGCTAAAACTAGGTCAAGCAAGATGGCCGCCAAATTATTTGACCAATTAAGTTCCCTTGAACAAATTTGGTTGAGCTCTTGCCCATGATCATTTTTCATGTTTCCTTCAATCCCTCAAGCAGTTTCGGAGATTTTTAGACGTTTCTAAAAATCGGCCAAAATCCAAGATGGCCACCGGCCTAATTGGCCGATCGGCTTCATTTGAACAAACTTGGATCCCTATGCCCTAAGGATGCTTTCTGCCAAATATAATTGAAATTGGCCTAGCGGTTCTTGAGAAGTCATTTAAATGAAACGTTGACAGACGGATGACAGACGGTTGCCACGACATAAGCTCACTTGGCCTTTCAGGCCAGGTGAGCTAATAATGGCGGCAACCAATGTCTATCTAGAATGGCGGCTAGCACTTTTGTTAGTTAGTGTCAATAAAGTAACAAATATATATATAAATTTGGCTAGGATATGTTTCTTTTGTCAATAGATGAGAACGTTAACAAGAGGCCCAAGGGGCCTATGTCGCTCACCTGGAGCACCATCAATTTTTGTCAAAATTGTTGGTGGGTGGTTTAGTAGTCATTTAAATGAGTTTGTGGACATTTTTGCAAGTGCAATATGGCCGCCAAACACGCTACATTTTGATTGGCCCACGGCGCCAAGGTTTTTTTTGACGGATCAACTTCCCTTGAACAAACTTTAATGGCCCTTATTCCTTAATCATACCACCCAAATTTTGGCCTGATCCCTTCAGCAGTTCTGGAGGAGTCGTTTTCGGGAAAACTAGGTCATCAAAGATGGTCGCCGAACCATTTGGCCAATCAAGTCCCCTTGAACAAACTTGGCTTACCTCTTGGGCTAGATGAAGATTACCCAAGCGGTTTCGGAGATTTTTAGACATTTCCTAAAAATCGGACGAAATAAAAAA
Source organism: Chaetoderma sp. LZ-2023a (assembly GCA_034401795.1). NCBI lineage: Eukaryota > Metazoa > Mollusca > Caudofoveata > Chaetodermatida > Chaetodermatidae > Chaetoderma > Chaetoderma sp. LZ-2023a. The sequence goes on along the minus strand of CM067361.1, from coordinate 30,474,495 downwards.
TGACTGCCGGGCAAATTGGCCGATCGGGTTCATTTGAACAAACTTGGATCCCTATGCCCTAAGGATGCTTCCTGCCAAATATAATTGAAATCGGCCCAGTGGTTCTTGAGAAATCGTTTAAAGGAAAAGTTGACGGACGGATGGACAGATGACGGATGGACACACAACGGACGGTCGCCACAGCATAAGCTCAGGCCAGGTGAGCTAATAACCAGTCTGTTGAATCTTTTGAAACTACTTTGACTGGGCTATGGCAGCAACAGTGCCTAGTCAAGTTAGTTTCAAAATATTAATCAGTTTACTTGACTATAGTTTTCTGGAAATTGAGATCCAGGTATTTCAGGGTTCGATCGATCACAACACGGGGCAATATATATTTTATCGATTAAATTTGACCCTTGCTCTAACCTGTGATGTTTTATCGACAATGAAGAGGGCAGGCAAGACGTTTAACCCTTTAACACATAAATTTGATCAAGAAAAATGTCAATTTTCTCATAGAAAATGTCCATTTGTAGACCAAGAGACTATTTTTGAAATTTTAGCATTGGAATGACTGGCTCGGTTATCGATTTCTCAAGACCACTACAGAAGCCGTTTATAGCTGATATGAATGTTAGTGTTAATTCCATGGAATTTTGTTACGTATGTTGTAAATTTTAAGAAATATAAATTAATGATTTTAAAGATATCTAACTTATTAAAGTATATAACTGCAGACATTGTGTGTTATCTCTTGTCTGTCTTGCTAGCATCGTCATGCAGCGGAGGTTACTGGCCATTCATCATAAATACATGTACATGTAGTTATAACCAGTACTGCAAAAACCCACTTTATCATTACTTGGTAATCAAGCCACTCATTCAACCATGTCGATAGTCACTTACAGGACTGGCGGTATGATGAGTGAACGAAAAGAATAATAATTCAGGGGGTAAATTTTCAACCAGAAATGTGGTTGCAATGTAACCATGAAGCTCCACTTTACAATTTTACAATGAACTATGAAGCTTGACTTCAAACATAAAATAAATATAGATGGCTTTAAATGTACACTGATTGTACATATCATAAATGGGACTGGAAATTCCTAAACGAAGTTTGGAAAAAGTCAGAAAAAGTGAGATTACTATTCTTGAAAGCGTTATGAAATCTGAAAGAATATTCAAGTATATGTGCACCCCACCTACCATCTACCTGGATTTGTTGTATACCTTGATAGTGCACAATGAGAACGCCATAACATTTTATTGTATACCTACTTGTCATATCCTAGCGTATGACATATGACAGGTCGCTGCATCTCTGCTGACATTCAATTGATACCAATAATGTAAATTATATGTCCATGTACTTAGTCTAAGCAGCTCTAGCGTGATTTCAATCCCTTATTATTTGGTCTAAAATACCGGCTGCCTCTTCAGTAACATCTACAGCGCTGATATGGCAATTAAAGTTCTCATTTATTCTTAAAAGATACATATCCTAGCTAAATTTAGGACTATTTGTTACTTTATGGACACTAACTAATTTGGACTGTAGCCGCCAGTTTAGATGGCTTTTTGCGGGCGCCATTATTTCAGACTCTATTGTCTTTGCCGGTGAGCAATTGTTTGTATAAAACCATTCTCGTAGCGCTAATGCTAGTCATTCTTTTGCGGGCTTTCAAGGTGAGCGCATAGTAAGCATATCACAGTACAATACTAGTTATATATTTCCTATGGTGCAAATAAAAACAAATATATCTATAACAAGTTACTGAATGCTGTTGCTCCCTATAGCAGCAGCAGCTTTCCGTCAAATTGTCAAAATAATCAGCTGATAATACAATTGTCACTAGGCAGTTTTGATAATAATTTGGCTGGAAATCATTGATGAAACAACTTTCAATCAAATTGTTTTCAAAACAATCAGCCGGGCAGTCAGTGTTGCAAGACCTGCTGAAGATATTTCAAGCAACTTTATTTCTTACTCAGGCAGCAACAGCATTGTCAAATTTTTCTGAGAATAATCAGCGGGCTTTCTTTTTTGTTAGCTAACAAATGCCTACACAATAAGTTAGGCCTATATGGTATACGGAATCAAGACTCAGTTTCAGATATGCTCGAAAATGTGGTTAATTTCATTGTCAATCAGGAGGTAAGAGTATTATTCTATTCACGGTAGGCATGTCAGAGGCTATAGTGCATGTGCTGGTGGACTGCTTGATCTGTGTGAACCTATTTCACTCTAAAATATGCATACGATATAGGCCTAACTAATTGTGTATGCACTTGTTCGCAAACAAAACAGGAAGGCCACTGATTATTCTGAGAAAAATTTGACAACACTGTTGCTGCCCGAGTAAGAAATGATTGTCAATAAAGTTGCGCGAAATATCTTCAGCAAGTCGTGCAACGTTGACTATTGTGAGAACAATTTGATTGAAAGTTGTTGCATCAACGATTTTCAGCCAAATTGTTATCAAATCTTTATCTAGTGACAATTGTATTATCAGCTGATTATATTGACAACAATTTGACGGAAAGTTGTTGCTGCTATAGGCAGCAGCAGCCAGCAATTTTCAGTAAACTTGTTATAAATATATTTGTTGTCACTTGCACGATAGGAAACATACACAACTGGTATTGAACCATGCTAGGCACCACTATGCGCTCACCTTGAAAGACAGCAAAAGAATGACTAGCATTAGCGCTACAAGACTGGTTTTATATGAACAATTGCTCACCGGCGAAGACAATATAGTCTGAAATAATGGCGCCAGCAACTATCTATCTAAAATGGCGGCTACAGTTCTACTCAGTTAGTGTTCATAAATTAACAAATAGTCATAAATTTAGCTAGGATATGTATCTTTTAAGAATAGATGAGAACTTTAAGACTGATAATAATATCCCTGATGATAGATACTGGATAAGAATTAGTGATACATATTATTCATCTAATGACAGCTTTAAAGAGAATTTAGAAGAGGACAGCGATGTGGTCAGTGTGACAAACTATATGGGTAGAATATTTCCAGTCAGACAGTTTCTTGTTTAATCATGTCTATTGCAATCATTTTCATCTTGTCTGATTAACAAGTGGTTCGGTTTGCTATATGTCCACACGTGTGATAGATGCCATCCTGATTGTGAAAAAAGTACATGTTTGTCATGGCATAATTTGTTATCAGCAGATTCCTACATTTGTAATGACGATGATTAGTGCATTGTCAAAACTGAGTGCAACTTTGGCATGAGTCAGCATCTCCATTGAGTGCATTTTGGTTTTATTTTACATAACATTGAACCACAATCAAAAGGCACTAATGACAGATGGTCTCTTACAATTGGTAAATTGCCATTAATGCTATTTTGGGTCAGAAGATGGCGATTCATCAAAACAAGCAGGTGTTAGATGTAGATGTCTTGAGGAAACAACAAATTCTAATGCAAAAGACAGATGTGGTCTTTATAGTTAGCTTTGACTGAAATTGATGTTAGACATATTATTGTTGTGATAGATGATAATACTAAACCACTGAAAAGTTGATACTTTATCTGACTGATGTACCTTTATTTACAGTTAAAGTATATAAACATTAATGAAAATTGACAATAAGTTTTAGTCACCGAAGACGGATTGACTCACTCCAGTTACAGTGGAACGATGTAATGATCTTTTCATTCACAAGATTAGATTTCTCGGTCGATGAGGCATCATCGCAAATTTCCACATTCACCGCTTTGTCCTTTTGGCCATGCATGCACGCACACACACGCACGCACGCACGCACGCACACACACACACACACATGGATATCGTGCTGCATAAGCCGTTTTTGCGTGTTAAAGGGTTTCCTATTTCAATTCCAAAATCACCTTTTGGCTCCAAAATTACTAGTGACACCCAATGACAACCCCACACAAGTCTGATGAGAAGACTTCCAGTTTATCCATCAATCATATGACATCATAATCAACTATGTGACATGTATATGTAGTAGGATGACGTCATAATCAATGACATCACGAGTGACGTAGATAAGTACGTCACGAATGCATAACTGAAGAAAGACTAAGTTTTGCTGTACGAATTCTTTGTCTACTATTTAATAAACATGCTGTTGAATATTTTGAAAACTAATTTGATTGGGCGATGTTGTTATTCAACAGCTTACCAGCTTAACTGAGATTCAGAGTGCAGGGATCGAGTAATCCCAACACCCATAATGCGTGGGTGGAGCTTAGCTAGAGATGGGCAGGGCTTACCTAAAACTGGATGCCTCAATTGTAGGCTTGTGCGATTATTGTGTTGAGTGATTGTTTATTAAAAAATAATCGTGATTACTCGATTAATCAGCTTGGATACATAACATAACAACAAAAGAATATCAATGACGAAAATTGCAATGGTGTTTAGAAAAGTCCATTTGCATGGCAAGAGGAGACTAGAGATTCTCGAGACAGGCATTACAGTAATACATTTTCAAAAAATAGTCTTCTCTTGCCCTGCAAATGGACATACGTCACAGCTACCAAGAGTTGTCACAAACTGATTTTGAAGATGGCTTCATATTAGCCATTTGGACCGATTTTTATAGATAGCTCACATATTAGATCCATTTTACATACAGATTCCCAGTTTTACAATCATTGTGGCAGAAACTGCTATACAACCTGATTGCCTAGTAGGTTATAACATGTAGCTATTTTACATTGTAAATCTAAGCTAATTACTCACGCCACCAACTGCCAGTGTGAGTATTGCTGGTGGAGCTGCCTGTTTGTTTGTCTATTTTTCCAAGGCATATCTGCAGAAACTTTGATATAGAATAACCAAATTTGGCACATGAATTCATATTGTAAGTGGCTAGAAACAATTTTAGTTTGAGGTCAAACAGTCAGGTCACGGGCATCAGTTAGTGCATACTGGAAGACAAATTTTCCGCGATCATGTCAATAACGGCAATGCAAGAAGGTAGAATCGGCATATCTGTAACAAACATTCATATTGTGGTTGGATAGAAGCAAAATTTAGTTTTAGGTCAAAAGTTCAGATGTCAAGGCACATGGTTATTTAGTGTAAATCGGAAAACACATTTTCGCCGATAATTCTGCAATGCAAGAAGATATAATCACCAAATCCATAACATATTGTGGTTGGTTAGAAGCAAAATTTAGTCTGAGGTTAAAGGTTCAAATATTGAGGTCATAGGGTCAATTAGTGCATTGTCAAAACTGAGTGCAACTTTGGCATGAGTCAGCATCTCCATTGAGTGCATTTTGGTTTTATTTTACATAACATTGAACCACAATCAAAAGGCACTTATGACAGATGGTCTCTTACAATTGGTAAATTGCCATTAATGCTATTTTGGGTCAGAAGATGGTGATTCATCAAAACAAGCAGGTGTTAGATGTAGATGTCTTGAGGAAACAACAAATTCTAATGCAAAGGACAGATGTGGTCTTTATATTGCTGATGCAAAAGACAGATGTGATCTTTATAGTTAGCTTTGACTGAAATTGATGTTAGACATATTATTGTTGTGATCGATGATAATACTAAACCACTGAAAAGTTGATACTTTATCCGGCTGATGTACCTTTATTTACAGTTAAAGTATATAAATGTTAATGAAAATTGACAATAAGATTTAGTCACCGAAGACAGATTGACTCTTACTCCAGTTACAGTGGAACGATGTAATGATCTTTTCATTCACAAGATTAGATTTCTCGGTCGATGAGGCAACATCGCAAATTTCCACGTTCACCGCTTTGTCCTTTTGACCACGCACGCATGCATGCACGCACGCGCACACACACACACACACATACACACACACATGGATATCGTGCTGCAGAAGCCGTTTTTGCGTGTTAAAGGGTTTCCTATTTCAATTCCAAAATCACCTTTTGGAGTAGGATGACGTCATAATCAATGACATCACGAGTGACGTAGATAAGTACGTCACGAATGCATAACTGAAGAAAGACTAAGTTTTGCTGTACGAATTCTATGTCTACTATTTAATAAACATGCTGTTGAATATTTTTAAACTAATTTGATTGGGCGATGTTGTTATTCAACAGCTTACCAGCTTAACTGAGATTCGGAGTGCAGGGATCGAGTAATCCGAACACCGATAATGCGTGGGTGGAGCTTAGCTAGAGATGGGCGGGGCTTATCTAAAACTGGATGCCTCCATTGTAGGCTTGTGCGATTATTGTGTTGAGTGATTGTTTATTAAAAGATAATCGTGATTACTCGATTAATCAGCTTGGATACATAACATAACAACAACAGAATATCAATGACGAAAATTGCAATGGTGTTTAGAAAAGTCCATTTGCATGGCAAGAGGAGACTATTATCGATTCTCAAGCCAGGCATACCTGTAATACATTTTCAAAAATAGTCTTCTCTTGCCCTGCAAATGGACATACAATTCACTAAGCAAAATGTCATTTTTCATGAACGATCGCATTAACAAGTAATTGAAAGTTAGGTTTTGAAATATTTTATGCAATAGAAAGCATTCACGATTATTTGATTATTTAATTTCTAATCATATAAATTCACGATTTAAAACATAATCACGATTTTCGATTTAATCACGTAAGCCTACTCCATTGGTTCACCATGCCCTTGACCTTTGATACCAAAATCAATAAGACACTGGACCCACATTTGCAACCTACATTTACCCTAGTTTAGTGAAGATCACCTCAGTAGATTTTGAGTTAGCATTCAGAGACGCAATAAAATTGCGTTAATTTGGTCACCATGACCATAGCTTTTTTTTACTCAAAATCAATAGGGTTCTTCGAAAAGCTAATACCAACCTATCAACAGTTTTGTCAAAACCTCTTCAGTAGAACAAGTTATGATTGGCAAATGCAACAAAATGACCTTGAAAGGGTCGCTGTGGCCTTGACCTCTTTAACCCCAAAATCAGTGTGTATCTTAAGATCCCTCCACTAGAAATGCTGATTGCAGCCTAAACAGACAAACAAACATTCAAAAAGCAAATAATATATACATGTATATGTAGGGGTCGAAATGTTTCAAAACATAACTGTCGCCGGTGGGGGGACAGGTAGGATTTTTCTTTACCTGTCATCATGGTCAGGATATTACCGGGACAACTTCAGTCAAGAATACTGATTTAGAATGCAATGATAAATACATTATTGCAGAAATTAAAATTTGACATGCTTAACCCATTATTGGTTTCAAACGCCAAGGAGGATAACTCCTATGATTTATAAATAGCCAATTATTTGCACAGAGAAATGTATTTTCGAAACCTCTTCACGAGCCAGTCAGAAAGAGCCAGTCGTATCGGTGATGTTTTCAAACATATTTCTTTATGGAAATAATTGGCTATGTATAAATCAGGAATTATGTAACCAAACAGTTGTCTCCCTTGGTGTGTAGGCCCAGTAAAAGATTAATCACTCAACTCAGTGCCTGTTGCATGGGTAGATATATATTTTTTTTTATGGCCTGTCACCAGCAAAATCTGCCTGTCAGTGACAGGAAAAGATTTCGACCCTTGATACGAGGTGTGTGGGATGCTTGCATGTACGTGCGTGCATGGCACAAATATGTTGTACTAGCTAATGTGTAGAGCCATTTTATGTTAGTAATGGTCCACAATGCTTAACCCCAAAATAAAACGAAATACGCTTCTTTCACTTGTTAAAGGGAAGTGTACATGTACATTGTATAAACAACCAATTATTGGCAAAACGAGTTTGCTAGGACTTACATGTACTTTACGCTGACAAAACAAAGTTAGTTAGTACAGGTAACAGTGACATTTCACCACAAGATAAGATACTATTATACTGACCATACTGACAACTATTTAATACGCTACTACTCATACAGTATAGCTCATAAATAACCTAACATAAAACAAAAACATGTTAGTACAATTTTGAACACGATATAAGGTTTCTGTTGATTATTTTGAACACTCATAGGATCTGGAACGCGGTCTCATTTAATATCACTATTATAAACTGAGTCAAAATTTATCACATTGCATGATGCTTTAGCAAGTAATTTAATAATTTTTGATGAGGTTGATAATAGTGATATGAAATGGGGCCCAAGTTTGAGATTCTATCACAAACTCATTTTTTGACACATTTTCCTATAATGTTGGTCCCTGAAATACGTTTGAATGCACTAATTTTCTCTGCGGGGTTTCGTCGTTGTGACACATGATTTGCGAAGAGCTCTGAGCAATGCGCCGCAAAAAATAATAATTTTCAACTCGGTCCATAATAGTGATATGAAAAGTGACCTCGTTCCAGATTCTCTATATATTACAAACTTTAAATCAACAACATAATATATCCCATCATGTTTACATTTTAACCATCATCGTTACTAGGAAACATGAGGGAATGTCCTGGGGCATTTGGGATTATTACGCATTATATAACCAATAGAAATATTTCTTGCGTCTTACAGTTTGTATCTAACCAAAGAAAATCTTTCGTTGGATATTGCACGTGTGTTCATAACAAGAAATATTAAACTGGCTGAAAGGCGCGTTTATATGGTAAATGTATTTGTCTTCCAGTCCAATTCACCATAGGCAGCAACAGCACCCAGTCAAATTGGTTACAAAATATTCAACAGCTTTCCTACAGATTTCAGGAAATTGATAATTAGGGCATTCGGGGATCATCAATCCCAACGCGGCGAACTGAGGGTGGAGCTTAGCTCGAGATGGGCGGGGCATAGCTAAAAATGGAAAGCTCCATTATGTTCAAAATATTTTGTTTAATTATTTCTAAGCAGTACTGTACATTACCATATATAGATAATAGACACGTCACATCATAACCCTTTAGCGGACAAGCCACCAACTGCAGTGATCTTGGTGAATGCCCATTTACCAGCTCAGAGAAAACTATTTTTGAAAATTTAACACTAGAATGACTGGCTCGATAATCAAGCCAGTCATTCTAGGGGTAAATTTTCAAAAATAGCCTTCATTCACCATGTTCACTGTAAAAGCAAAAAACTGAATTTTCTTGACCAATCTTGAACGGGTTAATGCATGGTCAAGTGCTTACTCTATACCCAGGCTAAGAATAGTATTTTTTGAAAATTTACAACTGGAATGACTGGTTCCCTTATGGTTTTTTCTTAGTCGTACGTACTTTGCAAACTGACATTCCTCATAATCACCTCTAGATAGGCTAGATGTCTTTTTTGGTTGTCTTGACTATTAAAGGGCTAATGAGTATAAATTAACCTTTTAATGGTCAAGTCTGGTAAAGTTTGACAACTAACCATAGTTACGCTATAGCTAACTAGATTCCCAGTCGAACTTCAAATAGATAACTAGCTAGTCAACTATAGTCAACCGAGCTCGGTTCCAAGTGGTTAGTACGAAATTTCCCTAAAATTCAAAATGGCAGAGGGTTCGCTTGCCACGGTAAAATACACATAAACATGTTAATATTTCCCTTATCTACATGTATGTAACTTTGATGAAATTATGATGCCCTATTGTAAATCAATGTTCCCAAGGTCCATTTCCTTCCCGCTTTATGGTATGTTCCCAAGGTCCATTTCCTTCCCGCTTTATGGTATGTTCCCAAGGTCCATTTCCTTCCCGCTTTATGGTATGTTCCCAAGGTCCATTTCCTTCCCGCTTTATGGTATGTTCCCAAGGTCCATTTCCTTCCCGCTTTATGGTATGTTCCCAAGGTCCATTTCCTTCCCGCTTTATGGTATGTTTCCAAGGTCCATTTCCTTCCCGCTTTATGGTATGTTTCCAAGGTCCATTTCCTTCCCGCTTTATGGTATTTGGACGCATTTTGACATCATAGTCGACAAAAGTAACATGTTTAAAAAAAAATTTTGTGGACAATTTTTGTAAATCAATCGCTGGCATAACTCTCCGTCAATCATTGCAGCGGTAAATTTTCAAAACGTCTTGTGCCATAAATAGACATTTACTTAGCAAAAATTTCAATTCACTTGGCCACTCAAGCGTTAAATAATCACCAACTTAATTACTTGTAACCGCTATTGTGTCAAATTAATGCCTTAAAGCTTTTGAAAGTTTAGCACTTGAATGACTGACTCGGTTATCGAGCCAGTCATTCCAGTTGTAAATTTTCAAAAATAGCCTTCTCTTGGTCTGCAAATTGACATTTCTCAAGACCACTGCAGAAGCTGTTTTTAGGTGATATGATGTAAGCGTTAAAGGGGTAATCGTCAAGTCACCCAATAAAATCTAGCATGTCTAGTTGGGCTGGAGCAAATGTGCATTTAAAATGCCAGACACAGTTAAGTTACCAGTTATAACAGTATTAAATTTTCAAAAATAGTCTCTTGGCATGACTGGTTAGCAAATGGACACTTATTAAGCGATAAATTCTTCTTTACAGATCCAGACGGCCAAGAAACGGCCTAAGCAACATGTATATTAAAGTTGTAAATTCCAGTGGTTAATCTACAAAAAAATAGTCTTCTCTTGATCTACAAAAGGTTACTTCCAGAAAGTTTCAATTAAGATCTTGTACATTAAAGGGTTAATTGTTAAAAGTAGTATTTTAAGTGGTGAGGTGCAATTCACCGTTCCAGAGTCTCCATCCATCATCAGACCTCATATGACGTCATAATGAACTCTGCACGTGCATGATGACGTCACAATCATTACGTCACAAAGGGTTCCATATAGAACGTCAGAAAATCTCAAATGGTCTCACACGTTGTATGAATTGTATGTCTGTAATTCTTTGCTATTCAATAAACATACTGTTGAATATTTTGAAACTAATTTGACTGGGCGGTGTTGCTGCCATCGGCAGCAACAGCATCCAGTCAAATTAGTTTCAAAATGTTCAACTACTTAATTGTGTATTTTTTTGGAAATTGATAATTCAGAGATCTATCGATCCCAACACGAGCGAGGTGTGGGTTGAGCTTAGCTAGAGATGGGCGGGGCAAAGCTAAAATCGGAAAGGTCCATCGACACAAGATGGGTTAAAGTTTTAAACAGATTATAGACAAGCAATCAGAGGTTGATTAGACAGCAATCCAGGCTTCTAATCAAACTAAATCCATAATTATATTCAACAGTCATGACAGTACATGTATGTTTTACAATGTATGTTTTGGAAGCAAGTAAAGTTATTTCTTAACTGTACAGTAGGTTTTCGACAAATTTGGCTCAGAAACAGGTTTTAACTCTACCGGTCGAGATTATTCAAAAATTTATTTTTTGTTTAGTGGATGTCCATTTGCAGGCGAAGAGAATACTATTTTTTTTAATTCATCACTAGAATGACTGGCTTGATATTTGAGCCAGTAATTCCACTGATGAGGTTTCAAAAATACTCTTCTCTTGGCCGGTAAATGTTCATTTCTCAAGACCATTGCAGAGGCCGGTTTTGGCCGGATTGGCTGTTATTTAATTTACATGGTACATTCTTATTTACATGGCCTTTAAGTTCATGTACAACTCTGTCTGGCTCGGACAAATTTTTCACATTGCTGACAAAGATCTCTAAAGCATAACTATTGGACATATTAGCTTGTTATTTCTTTGCTGTAAATGCCTAACTCATACAACTGCACCTACACATGTACCCATTGATCCTAATGTCTAGTGTCTCATTCTGGTTAACACCTGCCTCTTAGTTCAGGTCTTGAGAAATTACCAATTGAACGTCAAGAGAATGGACCGTTTCGGTAATCGAGGCAGTCGTACTACAAGTACCAGCGTGACTAGTGGTATATTTGCAAGTGTCCTCTGTTGATCTGCCTGACATGTAAAAGGACATTTCTCAGTACCTCTGTAGATGTTGTCTTTGTCTAACTTGACAAGTATCTGTCTGTCTCTCATAGATTTGCAATTTAATAAACATTCTGGTGTATAGTTTGAAACAAATTTGTCTGGGATTTATTCAACAGCTTTCCTGTACAGTTACATTATACATGTACCTTGGAAGTGGAAATAATTCACCTTTCCAGAGTACCCACCCAACATATGACATCATAATGAACAGTGTGATGGGTACAATGACATCATAATGAATGACATCATGAATGATGTCGATAGGTACGTCACGAACGCATATTTGAAGACAGTCTAAGCGGTGTAGTACAAATTTTTTGCTTTTATTATTTAATAAATATTCTGTTGAATATTTTGGAAACTACTTTGACTTGGCGCTGTTGCTGCCATAGGCAGCAACAGCACCCAGTCAAATTAGTTACAAAATATTCAACAGCTGCCCTGTATAGTTTTCAGGAAATTGATAGTTAGGGCATTTGGGAATCGATCAATCCCAACACGGCGCGGTGTGGGTGGAGCTTAGCTAGTGATGGGCGGGGCATAGCTAAAAATGGAAAGGTCCATTCAGGGTTCTAAATTCATAAATTGATTCCAACACACACACAAAGCGGGCGGAGCTTAGCTAACAATGGATTCCATTATTTCACACCCTGCTTATACATTTTAATCCTTCTATTGCAAGACATCCCGGAACGGTTTCTTCTCGCACTTATCCGTAATTCCCTGCAGCTCTTTCAGGCCCTCTAAAACCAGCTTAATATGCGCCTTAATCTTGGTAGCATTCCGCGTAAGCATCTCAGACTGCTCCGTTAACTGCTTAGTTTTCTTTTCGATGAAATTCAACGCTTCATCGTGCGTCATTTCAACAAAGAAACCAAATCCGACAGACACATAGATCATACTCGGATCATCCACTTTGGCTTGAACGTAAAAATTGCAGCCAAGATCAACTTTCATTTTTAACCTTTCACCTGTTGGAATCTTTTGTACCTGTTCTATCATCGTCTTCAATTGTAAATACTCAGAAATCTCCTTATAAATCACATCACGCTGACCGAGAACCTGCTTAAGATCCCCGCGAAGTGTTTCATTCAGGAAGCGCTCGTACTCCGTCACTTTTTCCGCGACAATTTTCGCCATTTTACTATCTAATAAAAGTGGAATGTTTACAGATTATCCAACGGATATTAACAATTAGAAGTATGATTATGTGCAAACAAGTCTATCAATATTAACAGTAGAACTATTCCACACCCTAACTATGCCACCGTGACACAAGATTTTCCACTATTAACACATCAAGATATATTAAGGATCAAGATAGATGTACGGGTAGGACACAAAACAAATGACTACTAACATGAAACTGTCACTAAAACACAATGATTAACACTTGGGTATTTTAACACTTAAGCTTGAATCTGTTTAACAATAACACTGTGTTATTGATCAAATTATAATAATTATAATAATTACCAATGATGACTAGAAAGTCTGGTTTGTTATGAAGCTGTCACCATAGCTACTGTCAGTTAATTTAAAGGTAAACCATAGCACAGTAAATCTATAATGGTAACTGATGCACAGCTACAAGTACAAAGACATTAATGAAACGTTAATTTCATTACATTACATGGCATAACAGCAGCATAGCCTTAATGACACAGTCTATAGTGGTTAAGCAATCGTTTGAACAGATCTCCTGAGGCAACAGCGAGTAGAATCCACAGAGGAATACCGACAAAATAATATCCGAAAATGTTCCTGTGCTGTAATTTCATACAAAGTAAAATCTCAAAAGTCGTCATTAAAGAAATAGCGATGAGGTACCACACTGTTCTAAACTTGCCGATTTCATTTATTCTATTACTCGACATGCCACCATTTTTACAGTGGTGAATGAGAAGCACTAAGAGGTATAGAGAGTTTGCAACATTGAATGTCCATACCGGCATGAACACATAGAACCAGTTCCAACGAACCTTGCCATCTAATTGAAGCACAACAAAAATAAGAAATATCAATGTCATAAGCCATGTGAATAATGTACGATGAATGAGGGCCATTCTTTAACAAGAACAACTCGCACCAATTACATGTTAAATGACAATAATCTTTGCATTTAAACAATAACGCTTTTCATGCTATTTTATCAAAAGCCGTTAAAATATGTTCATAATTCACTTTTGTTTTCACAAAGATTAACCTCAAGTTAGGTCTGTAGCAGATGTTAACAATTACATGTAGCACAATAACGTTGCCATGGGCATCCGTTAATTTCCACCACGCCCTGTTATCAATCGACGCTATTCAAACAGTTATTCGTACTATTCAATAAAACCAGAGATATGCTTAATAAATTTTGTTCAATATTAACCTTTTCATTGACCAAGCAAGTTATCAATGGCGATTGTTTGTACCATAAATACGCAAGTGGAATTGTATATTACCATTAACCATCTAATACAAGTCACAAATCAAATTCGCTTGAGAATTTTAAAGGTACATATATCCTATCCTTATTATTAATTAGAATTGAATCGCAGCACGTTCACTGGCCAACTGGACCTGTACCAGTAGCTGGTAATGGCTCATGAAGACTCCCTAATCCTAAATCAGTCCATTTCTGTTCCATTTCATGTAAGGTTTCATGAGATGGCCCGTTCTCGGGTTCAAGGTCGGGTAAGTCCATATGTGGCACAGCGATGTCTTCATTAGGTAAGGTATCTTGTTGCCAGTCAGTGTCAACCAAATCCATTACTCGTCCATCGCGCAGAACCTCGCTATCCATTCTTGTTCTGTTTCACTTTCTCCCAAGGCATGTACATGTAGGCTATGATCTGAAAATAAAACAACACATTGCGGGTTACACATATTGACCTCTGTTTAATTCACCTTTCTGGTTTTAGCCATGCCCCGCCCATCTCTAGCTAAGCTACACCCACATCTCGCTCGTGTTGGGATCGATCGATCTCTGAACACCCTGACTATCAATTAAAAAATACACCGGTAAGCTGGTGAATATTTTGAAACAAATTTGACTGGGTGCTGTTGCTGCCTAAGGCAGCAACAGCGCCCAGTCAAATTTGTTTCAAAATATTCAACAGCATGTTTATTAAATAGCAAAGAATTACAAAGACATACAATTCATACGTGAGATATCTATTTGAGATTTGATGATGGTCGATATGGAACCCTTTGTGACGTAACGATTCAGCTGATGGATGGAAAGGTGAAATGTCTGGCTGCCTAATTTCTGCTGATTACATTTTCAATGATGTTTAACTCTGGATATGGCGAATATTTTGAAAACAATTTGACTGAAAGTTGTAGGTGATTATTTAATGTTCAAGATTGGTCAAGAATATTACAATCTGGGCTTGTCCAAACTAAACTGTATTTGATGAACGATTTCGGGTCTACATTTGAATTGTTAATTTCGATGATAAAGACCCAATTAATTTTCCTGTTCTTATCATTTCCAAGTTGAAGGTATCTCAGAGATAATTACAGATAAAAAAAGTTAATTGAGTGCAGAATAAAATTATTTTCATTCAACTAACAGCCACAAATATGAGTGAAATTAGAGCGGGTAAGTGTGACATGAGAATGAGCCAATTTTCAGAGTGCTAAAGAAGCATTTTAAATGAGTTATTTTGGATTTCAGCCTAAACATTTTAAAGAAAAAGACATTGCTTTCTATGAATATGCTCATTTTTGTCATGATTTACAGGAGAAAAACTTTTTACTTCACTTCAAAGTTGTGCGTTACGGTTGTTATGCATTCCGTCAAAAATTAGTATAAATCTCACTTTAGCTTAGTTGCTATTCCGTACCTGTATGGCTGTGCTTTTCTATCCAAATACTATCTCTTATATCTTTTGTTCATTCACTGTCACTTGGATAGATTTGATTATTGCTAGATTATGTTTAAATTATGATAAAAAAATTAAGTGGTCAACTTTCTGTCAATAAATCACAACCGTAACAGCGGACAAGAAATCCATAAATTTATAGCACGGCTCCAGGAAAGAAGAAGCAAGCATCACGTGATGGTGTAAAACCGGTCATGTGACACGACGAGCCTTTTGTTTTTACGGTGATGAGAAAACAATGGCGCCAAAGCTAAGGTAAGAAATGTTCTGTCAACTTTCTGTCGATAAATCACAACCGTAACAGCGGACAAGAAATCCATAAATTTATAGCACGGCTCCAGGAAATAAGAAGCAAGCATAATGTGATGGTGTAAAAATGGTCATGTGACACGCCAAGCCTTTTGTTTTTACGGTGATGAGAAAACAATGGCGCCAAAGCTAAGGTAAATGTTCTGTCAACTTTCTGTCAATAAATCACAACCGTAACAGCGGACAAGAAATCCATAAATTTATAGCACGCCTCCAGGAAATAAGAAGCAAGCATCACGTGATGGTGTAAAACCGGTCATGTGACACGCCAAGCCTTTTGTTTTTACGGTGATGAGAAAACAATGGCGCCAAAGCTAAGGTAAGAAATGTTCTGTCAACATTTTTTACTCCATGTGACGACCAAAACAATCGTCACGACCACGCAAACTATGCTTCCTTTAATCGATAGTTCCTATATATTTTTTAAATCCACAGTAAAAATCGATAACCTCACGATTTTATGTCCATATTTTAACTCTTGAGCATAGGTCACCGAGTTCGAGACATCAACTACCGTCGCAAATGTAACCTTGACCTTGGTGGTCGTGACGCTTGACGCGCAGTTTTCTCAATCAAAAATCATGACCACAACTCAGAATTGTGTCATGAATAACGGCCATACCGTCGGACGATATATTTCTTTATTTCTCAGAATTTATTGTGTTTATCGCCCTCAAAGCTATATGAAACGAGGATACTAGTTAAAGTTTGCATTATTCAAATCTGCACAGGTTTTATAAGGTTGTTATAGTTTCATCCATAATGTTATTGGGCCCATGCAGTCTGTTTTGGACTCATCTGCACGTTAACAGACCACCTGAACTTGGACCAACAGGAACGGTTGTTAACAGTTCAAGATATGGTTTGAAAGTTCATTGTACATCTAATCGGTTTAAAAAAATAGAAAATGTCCTCTTCTTTATATCGTAAAAAACTTAGGCAGCAAGCTATTTCTAAAATCAAAGAGCTGTATTTAGAATGACAAACAAAATGTGTTGCTTCATTCAGCTTAACCCCTTCAGTGATGAATTTCCTTTACCATCATCTTTACATGAAAGGTGCTATTAGGAATATAATTTGACTGGAAGCTATTGCTGTACATATACAACTTCATGCATGATATATTGTGACAGTCAATGGCGATATTGTGCAACCCTAGTGGAAGGGATGCTTCCTTGGAAAACCATTCTGCCAATTGTTTCAGCTTGTAGAATAAATTACTCTTTGTATGAATTCCAAACAACATAATCATGTATAATATGTTAGTACAAAACAGCAATGTTAAAAACAACTGCAAATTTGAACAAAAGGCATTAAAGAACAGTATTAAAATTCAAGCAAAGCAAGCTGATAACATACTGAAGTCGCAACGGGAACATTCTTCCATACTGTTTTCTATAATTTTGATCATGTTGCTTGCCATTTATTTATATTAGCATGGCTTCTGTTGTTAGTTCTTTCAAAAGAATGATTTACTGATTGATAGATGCGCCAACTTTACTCTATATTCTTATCCTGTTAACGAAATCGTTCTGTCAGTGTCAAACATCGCAACCGTAACGACCTTCTTTCGTCAAATGTCAACATCGCAACCGTAACAAAAATTATCAATTCCTGTATTAATTCCTTCTTGTTGTGTTTGCAATCGATTCCCTGCATAATAAGAAGCTATTCAGTTTTCTCGAAGAGACTTTTCTTGTGTGCAAGATTAATAATTGAATAAAAGAATAGAAGTTTGTCAAAAATATGAACATCACAACCATAACCCCCCCCCCTCAATTTGTCCTGCAAAGCTTTGCAAAATCACTCAAAAGTTAAATTTAATGCCGTAATCTTATTCCATGGTATGTAACTTTTGTTTTGTAGCATAAAGGGTTACTTTGGTCGCTTTTCAAAAGATAGTCTCTCATTTTTCATTGTCAAAATCACAACCGTAACTTTCTGACAGCATCTGATATTCTGTTGATTTTTACGCTTAATCCACAAATTACTATCTTCTTTTGATTTTTTTCAGTAGATAAAGTCATTTTCCTTAACAGAAAACATGTTTAACTTTATTCATACCCATTTCTAAAATCTGACTTTCATGTCACACTTTTGGTCACTTTAGTGTGGACAAGCCCATCTACATATATCCTAAGGCAGTGCTCAATGGCTTCCAGTCATATTAATTTCAAAATATTCAACAGCTTTCCTGTTTGTTTGGCCCAAAGTTGAGATACACGGGAATTTATCCGTGAAATGGTTAATTCAACAGAAACAGTCTTCTCATACATCGTAACCTTAGATAACAGCTGCACACAACTCAGCTATTAACCCTATAACTCTCGAAGTTGTTTAAGAAAATTTTCAATTTTCGCATATAAAATGTCCATTTGCAAGAAGACTGTTTTAAAAAATTTACCACTCAAATGACTGGTTCGGTTATCAAGTCAGTCATTCCAGTGGTAAATTAAAAAAAGCTGCAAATGGAGATTTCTCAAGACCACTGCAAATGCTATGTTTGGTCGGTTTGACTACTAAAGAGTTAACCCTTTAATGGTCAAGCCGGCCAAAACCGGCCTCTGCTATGATCCTGTGGAATGTCCATTTACAGGCCAAGAGAATACAACTTTTGATGATATAAGTGTTAAAACGTTAAATGAGCCCATCATCACACCATGATACCAACCAATGTACACATAGCCCAAAAAGTGACAACATGGAAGCATTCTAAAAACACATCTTATCATTGCTGTTTGCAAGTGTAAGCGCTTGCACATGCACAGTGACACAGGTCAGTCACAGAACTACATAATGTATTTAGACTGGTGCCACTCTAGGTTTGATTGACAATATGGGAGTTAATTCATTCTAGAAGCCTAGAATTGAATTAAGGAGTTGAGGTTCTTAAGAGATTGGTTAAATTTTCTTCTGGGGCTAAATATTGGTGGATTGTATTTAGCAAGTAGTGATTTAAACCAACAAACTGAAATATTTACCAATCAAAATTTTCAAGAAATCCAAGATGGCTGCCAGAAAATCAAAATTCTGTATACATGTACACCTAGGCGAAACAACAACGATGGTATACCATATATGAGATGGAAAACCATGAAATAACATGGTCAGTTCTCAAATACCTGGAAGTACTATGGTGTATCGCCATGGTAGTCCATGGTATCGCAGTGATAACAATGAATTACCACAGTTTTATGGACTACCATAGTCATAGCCATGGTAGACCGCGGTTACCATGAACCACCATGGTCTTTGCCAAGGTAGACCATGGATGCTATCAACTACCATGGCAGACCATGGTTAGATGTAACTTTACTCTCCTGATAGAACATGTAATGCTATGGTTCCAACCATCCGCCCGCAAAAAGTTGACCACGGCTTCATAGTCAAACACGGATGACCATGGTCAACCTTGAAATATGGTGTGTGTGTGTGAATATGGTAAATATTGACCATTATCAAATTTTCTATTTTGACCATGGAAAAAAATCTTTGACCATGGTCAACCATGTTCTACCATGGTTAACAGATTATAATAACGGAGGTAACACTTTAATTGTAAATTTGTATCTTTTTGTAATTAAAGATAGAAATGTAGTTTTCATTATACTATTACACGTAAATTACGTCATCTGACATCATTAAATTACATTTGAACAATAAATGCCATATCCATAGAAACATAAGACTAAAAACTGAATTCTTGTATAAATTTTATCTCTGTTCGAGAAATTCCAATGTAGGCCAACCATGCCACCATTTCCATAGTCTTTTGTATAAGAAAGATTGATCAACATTTTTATCTTCATCCCTATTACCATAGCTCATAGCCATTCTTATAGACATATGGTACAGGTCTTCACTTTTGTTTATAAAGGTGGACCTGAATTGCTGACTAACAGTTTGTGGAAGCATGTAGGCATACAACATGCTCTGGCCACTAAATATATATGTAAGTATTAAATGTACCTTGGTTGGCCATGGTCTACCATGGTTTTAACCACCAGGGTAAACCATGTTCTACCATAGTAGACCATGGTAAAATATGTTGGTGCCATTTAACATTTACCGTGAAATTGTATGTTCTACCATGACAGACCATGCAAAATTTAATGTTCCTTAGTCATTAATATTATATCTCCCAAATTTCGGTCCAATCCGTTCAGTGGCTCTGTAGATGAAGTTGCTTTCATGAAAACCAGGCCATCCAAGATGACCTTGGATGGCCGGTCAACCATTTGGCAAATCAATTTCCCTTGAACAAACTTGGCTCGTGCCCTAAATGATATTTTATGAGTTTTGAATCAATCGCTCAGTTTCGGTGAAGATTTTTAGCCATTTCTAAATTGGCTGACCGGCTTTGTTTGAACAAACGTAAATCTCCATGCCCTAAGTATGTTTCCTGCCAAATATAATTGAAATCGGCTCAGCAGTTCTCGAGAAGACATTTTTAATTTCCCATTGCTTTAGTATGGGAGCTTTTGGGAGGGAAAACGATCTAAGATGGCCGCCAAATCATTTATCCGACACGTTTGAAAATTGCAAATTTGAGATCAGAATACCCCAAAACACATAAACCAATTTTGGCCTCAAGATCCATCACATAAAAAGATCCAATATGGCTGATCCCTTCAGCGGTTCTGGAGAAGTCTTTTTCACGAAAGGTAGGTCATCATCCAAGATGGCTGCCGAACTATTTGGCTAATCATGGTCCAAATCATGATTGCATAAGCTAACCCAAGTGAGATAAAAATCTAGTGAAATAGTAAACCTGTTCAAAATTATATCAATCTTGTAGAATATTAATACCACTTCTGTTGCTGCTACTACTGTGACTACTACTGCCACCGACTGCTACTACTACTACTACTACTACATCTAGTAATAAGAAGAGGCCCAAGGGACGCTCACCTGGACCATTAGCATTTGACGCATTGGCATTTAAAGAGACAGGATGGATAGTTTTTGAAAGATTCAAGATGGTCACCAAGGAAATTGACCAATCAAAATTCTCATTTAGTATGTTGAACACTACCACCACAGGATCATTCACCTCATGTTTCATTGAAATCAGGGTATTAATTAAGAAGTACATGTAGTTTTTAAATAGTCCTGGAAAATTTAAAAAGAAATCCAAAATGGCTGCCAAAAAAAATTGCCCAAACTGAATTCTGAATACAAGTTCTAGAGTCTACCACGATAGAATCCTTAAAGCCAAATTAAGTTGAAATCAAACAAGCGGTTAATGAGAAGCATTTTGACAATTACTATTAAATATTTCATAAAATCTAAGACTTTCACCCAAAAAAGCGGCTAATGATGAGTAATGTTCTGACAATTTTTGGGTAAATTTTTCTTAAAATCTAAGATTTTGACCCAAAAAAATTGACCACTAAAATTTCTTTATATAAGATCTCAAGCCTACAGCCATAGGGTCATTCCAGTCAAATTAGGCTCAAATATGCCAAGCGGTTAATGAGAAGTACATTTGTACATAGCGTTTTGACAATTTCCAGTAAATTTTTCAGAAAATCTAAGATTTTCACGCAAAAAATTTACCAATCAAAATTCTGTACACAAGTTCTAGACCGTACCTCCATAGAATCCTTGAAGCCAAATTTGGTTGAAATCTGTTAAGAAGCTAAGGAGGTGATATGTTTTGACACTTTCGCCCAAAAAATGAATCAATCAAAATTCTGAATAGAAGTTCTAGAAGAGCGTACCATCACAGAATCCTTCCTGGCAAATCTAGTTGAAATCTGTCAAGTAGGTGAGGAGGAGCATTCTGAAATTTGCCAGTAAATTTATAAAAACAAGAGGCCTAAGGGGCCTGTATCGCTTTCCTGGACCATAGGCATGACAACTAGAATGGTCATTAACAATAAGAACTCTAATGAGTTGAGCAGACTTGTAACAAGAAACCAGAGGCCATATTTCTTTATGTATCAACTTCTCTTGAACAAACTTTAATGGCCCTTAGTCATCAATATCATATCTACCAAATTTCAGCCGAATCCGTTCAGCGGCTTTCAGGAATACCAGGCCATCCAGGAGGGCCGTCCAACCATTTGGCCAATCAAGTTCACAAGTGAACAAATTTGGTTCAGCGCTTGCCCTAGATGATATTTCATGAGTTCTGAATCGATCCCTCAAACGATTTCGGAGAAGAGGATTTTTAGACATTTCATAAAATCGGCCGAAATCCAAGATGGCCACCGACCCAATTGGCCGATCAGCTTTGTTTGAGCAAACTTGAATCCAGGGCTTCCACTAATTTCTAAACACACGAAGTCCTGGACTTCCTGGGTAATGCTATTGGGAGTCCAACCAAGAAATATGGAAGTCTAAAATGGTTCACATACTGTACATGTAATTTGGTTAAAATCATTGTTTTTTTAGAGATGTCGGGGGGGGGGGGGGGGGGGGACAAAAATGAGGAAGTCAACTTCCGTGGTATGTTTTTGGGGAGTCCAAACATGAAGTTTGGGAGCATAGGACTCCCGGACTTCCACTAGTGGAAACCCTACTTGAATCTCTATACCCTAAATTTAATTGAAATGGGCCCAGTAGTTCTCGAGATGTTTTAAATTTCCCATTGCTTTAGTATGGGAGCTTTTGGCAGGGAAATGATCCAAGATGGCCACCAAACCGTTTATCCGACAGTTTCAAAAATTGCAAATTTGAGATCAGGATACAGAAAAACATACATAAAACCAATTTCAGCCTCAAAATCAATCAATAAAAAAATCCAATATGGCCGCCAAACACTATATTTTGATTGTCCAACGGCGGGCATGTTTTTTGATGAATCAACTTCCCGTGAACAAATTTTAATGGCCCTTATAGTCCCTAATCATATCTGCCAAATTTCGGCCTGATCCCTTCAGCGATTCTGGAGAAGTCGTTTTCGCTAAATCTAGGTCAAACAAGATGGCCACCGAACCATAGGACCAATCAATTTAGAACAAAATGGGTTCAACTCTTGCCCTAGATCATATTTCATGGGGTTTGTTTCAATCCACCAAGTGGTTTCGGAGAAGATTTTTAGACATTTCTAAAAATCGTCCAAAATCCAAGCTGGCCAACCAAATTGGCCGATCGGCTTCGTTTGAACAACCGTGAATCTCTACACCCTAAGGAAGCTTCCTGCCCAATATAATTGAAATCGGCCTAGTAGTTCTCGAGAAGACATTTTAAATTTCCCATTGCTTTAGTATGGGAGCTTTTGGCGGGAAAATGATCCAAGATGGCCACCAAACCGGGCATCCGACAGTTTCGAAAATTGCAAATTTGAGATCAGAATACCCAAAAACATATATAAAACCAATTTCAGCCTCAAAATCTGTCAAATAAAAAAATCCAATATGGCTGCCAAACACGCTATATTTTCATTGGCCCTACTGCGGCCAAGTTTTTTGATGGATCAACTTCCCTTGAACAAATGTTAACGGCCCTTAGTCCCTAATCATATCTGCCAAATTACGGCCTGATCCCTTCAGCGATTATGGAGACGCCTATACCTACAGTCATGGGGCCAACTTTGTCCCAAAAGGGTCTAAATTTAGAAATCAATTTTAGGGCGAGTTTTATTTGTTTAAGTGAGGGATATCGCGGGCAATTCCATCTCATATCTATACGAGATTGGCTTGCCCGCCATATTTTTTACTTTCCCGGGCAAGCGTTAAGTTCATCATCATCATCATATTCTCGGGACATAAGCTCCTAGAATATTGCCGTATTACACATTATCGTATGCACAATATCATGCTCTATCTATATGTTAGTAGGTTACCATGAGTTGCCAAAGGTTACCATGGGTTACCTAAAATTTATTGTTGCGTAACCTACCATGAGAGGTTGCCATATGTGTATTTGCGAGACCTACTGTAGGTTACCATAAAAAATCTAACCTTACACCCCTGCGTAGTACATCTAGGATCTTTTAGCATTTAATTGTGTCCAAGGCTCGTGACATGTCAATGCCCAGTTTGTGGAGGTCCCAGTGTTTGGACATGACTACCGACATAAGCATGCGTTGAACCCATACAATGTCTGCGCAGCTGCGTCCACGTTTGAAGCCACTTTGATATGATCCGGCAAAGTAATCGATCTTGTCTCGGATGCCGCATGGAGTAACATTGGATAGGATTTTCCATATGCTGTTGAGGAGCACAACGGGCCGCAGATTGGCTGGGGGCCCAGGTGGCTTCATGGGCTTGGGTAGTGCAATAAGGGTGCCTTGGCCTACAGCGTCGATGGGAAGGTGGTGCATAATAGCTGTCAGATGTGACTACAGACGATGAGGCCACAAAAGTTACATTTCACCCATCTAATGCCAAACCGGTTAGACCAAGAGGTGTAGCTGAAGTCAGGAAAAGACACATCAGGAAGAAGAACCTATATTCACGCGAAGCATTTAACTGGAGCACTGACAGCGACTTCACAGCTTAGAGGATATCAATGTTATGACATGTATCTGATGACGCATATTTATTTTTGTATTAACCTATAATAATTTCAAATTTAACGTCTGTGCGTGTTGTATTTAAAATAAAAACATTTCACTATTTAACATTTTAAATATATAATATGTTCAATAAATTTAATTTCATCATATGAAATGTCAGATTGCTGACCCAGTCAATGATTTAGGCAAACTTAAATTATTCTGGATTAAGACAATTCGACACTAAAGTGCAGCTTTTTTCGTATGGCATATCTTTATAGTTATAATGTGTGATTCATACAGCGTAGAAACACGAGCAATATAAAGATTGCGAATTAAGTAGAGTCAATCTTATTATGATCGTTAATTTTCAAAGACAATAATAATAAAATGAGAAATAAATTATAAAATGCAGCTTTTTTCAGTATGGCGTGTACCTATACTAACATATGTACGCCATACGAAAAAAGCAGCATTTTATTGTTTGAAAATAATAATAATAATATGATTTAACAATAAAATGCAGCTTTTTCTGTATGGCGTACCTATATTAGTATAGGTACGCTTTTACTAAAAAGATGCATTTTAATGTTGTAAAATTATATAATGTCTAAAGGTTTGAAAAATTACATTTATTATGTTATATTCCGAGTTTCATAGTTAACCAGAAGATTGTTCCGTTACATCCGTAGGCCTTTTATATATTTGTGCATGTAAAACTACGGGGGAGAAACACGATTAGTATATAGATTGAAGCATAAAACATACGGATAATGATCCTCATTATTACCTACAGATGACTTATAAAGTCGGCAATAAAGTCATTATTAATAGAGGTATGAACGTATTTCAACAAAAACAGCATTAAAAATATACTAAAGTCAAGTGTATTTGTAATGTAAAACATATGTTAAAAAATACATTTTCATTATTCATACAGCGTGCGTAATCTTCCCCGTACAGGGGAGAAACACGATAATGATGATGACGCGGATTGATGACTATTGACATACACCCCTAGGAACGGCTGACATACAGCCGAAATTGATATGATAAGATATGATGATGATGATCTGAAAGTTTGTAATCCCGGTAATACAATACATTTATAACACGAAAATACATTAATAATTGGTACGAGTACACCGAGGCGGGATAAGAAAAATTAAACATGTATTATTGAAATTACATTATATTGCACAGGGTCGCATCGTGTACTTCTGTCATTTGTCGCAGCTTGCTAATCTGTAAATAAACAATAATTTGAGACGACTTATGATAATGTTGTTTAACGATTTCTTTCATTCTCGTGTAAGATGAGATTTTGCGAGAAGATGCGAGAACTGGACGACTTTGCCGAGGAGGTAGGTCAAATTATAATCCGTAAAAATTACGTTTATTTCTTTCACTTTTTGCGTTAAAATCATAATTATCTCATTTTATTTAATGAGGTCAGGAATAAGGCTGTCATAAATATCAATATGACTGCAATAATTAATTGTGGAGACTAAATATGCAATGAGTCTGTGATACAATGTTAAATGCATTGATTCGCCTCGTCTAGCCATTCTCCCCGCCATATTGACTAAAATTGGTATATTCCCCGCCTAGTATATTTTGAGATGAATGACAAAAATGGGCTGGTCCGGGCACCTTGCATTTTCAACACAGGGGAGTGAAATCATTTGTATTACTATACAGATATATTGACAGCGTAATAATACCGAAATGAAATTAATGAATTGACAAATTTATATTTTATGTTGGCCCATATGGCCCAAATTTATTTTCTAGATATAAGATCGTTTTACCTTTTGAAAACTGTCACAGAATTATCTGTGTATCTGCCATAAATTCATAATGTATTTCTTACGAGGACAACATTAAAGCTCTATACGTGTATATGTATGCCACCAGCACAATCATTGTTTGACCCATTTGGTTAAAACTGCCTAGATTAAATTCTTTAATCACACGTTAATATAGGCCAATGTTACTGAACAACTTGAAGACTTCAACTTCAACAATTTTCTTGGCACTCCCTCATAAACTCGAGGATTATGGGGTGGGGGAGGATTTTAGTAAAAGAACCAAAAAGTGCATAATAAATGAAAAAGGTTCAGTGAGAGAAAGAAAAGTTAAAAGATTAAAAACAGCTTGTATGGTTGCATTGCCTTGTACAACCTCGTTCTGAATGAGTCAACTGAGGGTGCAACGACAGGATAGAGCACAGGCCTTTGAATTTTCGTCCATCCATCCCTCTACCATGCACATATTCCCCGTACTATATATAATAATAGTGTAAATTATATATAGTAGGAGGGGTATGTGGTAGAGGGATGGATGGACGAAAATTCAAAGGCCTGTTGATAGAGGAGGTAACCAGGCAGGGCCTTCCAATCTCTGATTGTCTGGTGGAACAATGAGAATTTGAGACAGTCCTTGTTGGCATGTGGAACGATAAATTGGAGAAGGTGATTGTTTATGAGGTGTTGGTTGTTTGGTACTAGTGATGGCGTTAAGTTTATGTTCACCATGCCAAACTGAATTTTATAAAACATCACTATGCGGCACATTTTGCGGCTCAGTTGGAGGGGTTGCCAGCCGAGGGTGTTCTTCATTTCGGTGACGCTGCTGGTGTTATGCCATCTAGTGGCAAATCTAGCTGCACTATTTTGAACTTTTTCAATGGCTTCTGTCCAAACTTTGTGATGTGGATCCCACATGCCCGGACGATGCTCCAATTTTGGACGGACTAATGTCTTGTATGCCTGGGATTTGGTGTGTGTGTTTGCAATATGTAGTGTTCGACAGAGTACATTTAGGGTGTTGTTGGCTTCGCCAACCATGTTGTTTATGTGTTTTTTCCGTGTCAGGTTGTTGGATATTGTTACGCTTAAATATTTGCTTTCTTGTACTACTTCCAGGACTTTATCATGTAATGTCTAGTCATATGTGAGAGAGCTTTTCTCATTGTGAAGCACTTCTTGCTGTTAAACTCCATCAGCCACTTAACTTCCCAGTTCTCTACTGCTGTTAGGTCTTGTTGGAGTGTATCTTGATCCATTGAGGATGTTATCTCATGGTACAGGGCACAATCATCAGCAAATAAACGAACTTGACTGTTCCGGACAACTTCTAGCAGATCGTTGATATAATCCACGAAGAGGATAGGTCCTAGTACTGTCCCCTGAGGAACACCACTAGTTACTGGTCTTTCAGAAGAGGTCACGCCTTCTAGTAAAACTCTTTGCATTCGATTTGTCAGGAATTCTTGGATCCAATGTAGGGTTTGACCACTGACTCCATACCACTTCAACTTATGGGTTAGTTTTTTGTGTGGGACTTTATCGAAGGCCTTGCTGAAATCCATTATTAGCAAATCGATTGGCTTTCTGTTGTTGAGGGATTCTGCAAGTTCGTTTGTTAGTTCGATGGGCTGGGTTTCACAAGACAGCTTCTTTCTAAATCCGTGTTGGTTACTGTGTAAGATTGTATGAATATCAAAATGGGACATTATATTGCTTGTGAGGATATGTTCGAATAGTTTGCATGCAATACAAGTCAGGGACACTGGTCTATAGTTGGCTGGATCATATTTTGAACCTTTTTTAAAGACTGGTATCACATTTGCCTGCTTCCAATCTGATGGGAGGTTACCATGTTCTAAAGAATGTTGGAATATGATAGTTAAAATAGGAGCTAATTCAGGGTCCAGTCCTCTCATGACTGTAGATGTAATGTTGTCAGGGCCTGCTGCCTTATCTGGTTTGATTTTGAGCAGTAGTTTTTCAATGCCTAGAACAGTGATGATTGGATCTGCCATGAGTGGGTATGGACTAAGTTGTTGCTACATGTATGTTTTTCAAAATAATATTTCACAAGTTTCATACCAACATGACCAAAGTAAATTTGTGATTGTTTCCTGCTTATTCTTATATGTCTCTTCCAAACTTTAGCAGCGTTAAAAATTTAGCGTTTAACACTCAAATCTGTTAAGAAACAGAGACATTTAATAATCCGTTTTAGCACTCAAATCAGTTAAGAAATTTCTCATAAATGTTTATTTGCAGACTAAGAGAAGACTATTTTTGAAAACTTACCAATGAAATGACTGGCACGATCCAGGCATTCCAGTAACTAAATAAATTTTCAAAAATAGTCTGGTCTGCAAATGGACATTTCCTAAGACCATTACAGTTAGCAGTTATGGCCGACTTGAGTGGTAACAGGTCTTAAAATTAAATACTCATAATTTGGCTTAATTAAAATTATTTTCCTTCAAGAGTCCTCGATCACTCAAATTATAATTTAGTCGACTCCTCAGTGTATGCTGCAATGTTCATTTGCAGACGAACAAGAGACCGGGCCAAAAAATAGGAAGTTCAAAGACTTCCTTGCTATGTTTTTTGGGAGTCCAAACATGAACATTGGGAGCATAGGACTCCCGAACTTCCACTAGTGGAAGCCCTGCTTCGTTGTGTTTGGGTGTGTGGTATTGAGAATGAGCATGCTTTACGCTAAGAACCGAATGTGTATAATACTGTTCATCATTGGTGAGGATGTATGGTTTATTCTACCTTCCAGTGATCCAGACTCATGACGTTTCGTGTCATCATGATGCCACTTGCATCCAATACAGAATCGTCGAGGTTCTTTGATACAATCCAGAAAGCTTTGATGCAACAAATCCACGCAAGGATGGTGAATCTTATTAGATCCACCAACTACACTCAGTGGATCCCATCGGCATCAATCATGCATATTGGTAAATCCAAACATCAATTCTGGTGGTTCAGAATATGAAGTTATACAAATGTCTCTCTGGACCAGCTAAATATTTTGAAAACAGTTTGACTGAAAGTTGTTGGTGGCCAAAATATTTGGCAAGTCATAAGTTCTTGCTCATTGAAATTATTGTCTGGTGGCTTTCAAGGAGACAGTTACTGATGATCCATGGGTATGGCTCAGTATATCAGAAACGTCTGAGTTTTCTAGCTTAAAGTCATTGATACACAGAAATAAGATCTGGACGTTATTTCGGTAAAAGACTTATGAGGTTACTCTGTGAGCAGCAGCAATGAATGCTCATACATGTGTACTATGTGTAAATGTCCAGTCACTGAAAAGGGTTATAAAGTCAAGAGCCAGTCCATCGTACTAACGTATGCCAATACACTGTCATCCACCTATCGGGTTGCATTGATTTCTTATCCAGCAATTTCATTGGCTGTGACCCCCAGCTCATTTATATTTAAGAAGTTTCGTTAACTTAGCGCAGGTATCAACTGCCCACGAGCATGGTACTTAATGCGGGAGGGAGAGACCCATGAAATAGGGCGATGGAGCCAGTCATGCTTTTCCTATAAATCAAGATGTCCTTTTAACCCTTTCACTGACAAATCCCTGAAAAAATTAATTCTTTACGACATAAATATTATTCTGTTGAATACATTAATTTGACTGGCAGCTTCTAGTCAAATTAATTTTAAAATAGTTAACAATTTTCCTGTATGTTTGCCATGAAAAGGAGGTATGGGGAATTCGTGGGTGAAAGGGTTAACAAGCATTTGGTTAGCACCACTGCAAAGGACAGTTTTGCTTGATTTGACCGTTAACCCTTTCACTGATAAATACCCTGAATCTCAATCTCAGGGCAAACAAACAGGACAGCTGTTGAATATTTTGAAATTAATAATACTGGAAGCCGCTTCCAGGCAAATTAATTTCAAAATATTCAACAGATTATATGCTATTGAAAGAATTAACTTTTTCATGGATTTATCTGCGAAAGGTTAAAGTGTTAACCAATTAACCCTTACCACTCTGATGTCAAAATTTTCAAATTAAACTGAAAGATGAACTGGTGTTTATTTCTCAGCAAATTTGGTGGAAGATGGTGCTGTCGTAGACAACAATAAGACGACAACATCTTCCACCAAAATTGTTGAAAAAGTACACTAGTTTCTTTGCTATTGACACTGTAAAATATAGAATATTGACATCGGAGTGCTAAGGGTTAACACTTAAGCCGGTCAAATATGTCTTCTTCCGTGGTCTTGAGAAATGTCCATTTACAGATGAAGAGAAGACTATTTTTTAGAATTCACCACTGAGATGACTGGCTCGATAATCAAGCCAGTCATTCCAGTGGTAAATTTTCAAAAATAGTTTTCTTGGTCGCAAATGCACATGAGAAAATTGAAATTTTAATCACGTAATGAAACAAAATAAATATTAATATATGAATAATATAATATGATGACTTCATTCCTTATAACTTAATACCATTTTTAGATGTGAGGTTGAATTAGGAACTTGTGTCTCATTTTCAGTCTCACAACTTAAGAAAATTATATTAATTTATACGTAATGAAATTATCAAATTTTCAGATTTATTTCCTTCCATTACGTCTAAGCGCACAATTTGAGCCTCTAAAAGTACATACAATTTTAACAATTTCAATTTTAACAATTTTATTTTCAATCATTTTGGTCTGAATATGCACCGTTAATTCTTATTTCTTCATAAATAACCTTTTGCTCGTATTGTGATTAAGGGAAAAAACTGAATGTGCATATATGTACGTTGAAGACAAAATCAAGGGAAGTAAGTCATTAGTTTCAGGGTGACTTGTCACAACATATCTTAGTTATCTCCCCTACTCTGAAACAATCAAGAAAAGTGCAATAAGGGAGATAATAATAAACTTCTATTATGTGCAGCGAATAGGAATTGTCTCCCTTGAGCTTACATTTCAGAAATACATATATTTTAAATTTAAATTAAAGGATGAACTGGTGTTTATTTTTCAACAAAGATGGTGCTGTTGTAGACAGCAACATCGTCCACCAGAATTGTTGAAAAATGTACACCAGTCTCTGCTATTGGCGCACTAAAAGATAGAATATTGACATCAGAGTGGTAAGGGTTAACATCTCGAAGCGTGAAGCTTCTGCCTCGTGACCTCGCCTTTAACCATTTAACCCTTGAATTTGTTTTTAAAATTCCAATTTACTCATAGAAAAGGTCCATTTGCAGACCAAGAGATTATTTTTGAAAATTTACCACTGGAATGACTGGCTCGATTATCGAGCCAGTCATTCCAGTGATAAATTGTCACAGATATTCTTCTCTTGGTCTGCAAATGGACATTTCTCAAGACCACTGCAGAGACTGTTTTTGGCTGATATGAGGTCTAAAGGGTCCAGACAATAATGCCGCTAAGGTTAGTTATTTTGATGCTGAACTGCACCAACAGTAGCCTTACCGGTAACCATCTTCATGATCCAACTGTCCTCTGTAATGGTCTTGGGAATGTCAAGAAAAATTTATTGTCAGCGTGACTGGTTCCATAAATGAAAATTTGAAAGTTTTTCAACATTTGACAAAAACAGGTGGACGGGTTTCTGCAATCTCTGATGGCTCCTATTACCCTCGCCCCTCAACCCATCAGCGGAAGAGGTTATTGTGATCAGGTCTGTCTCTCTGTCAGCAGCTGTATCTAAAAATACTACTGATGTGATTAAGCTCAACCCATAACACAAAAACTGAACTCGCCGTGCAAGAAGATTTCAAGACCATTTCCAGATAAAAGAGCCGATATCCGGTCGACTCAAAGCTTGGATTTACATGTATGGATATAAATCTCGGAAAATAGTCAACCAATTTGGCTAAAATTTTAACATATGTAGTAGATGGTGTGGGCATATACCGTACACTAGGATTCCACAATTCAGATCATGATCCGATCCCAAAAAATCATAAAAATAAAAAAGTCTTGAAAATCTTGATAATCTGAACCCCCCACCCCAAAGTGAGAAAAATGGGAGGGTGAGGTATGCAATCATTATTATTATTATTATTATTATTATTATTATTACTAGCAAAGGAGAAATTATTATTATAATCCCCCGCTTTAGCGAAAAGTGGGTGGATTATGTTTTCGCGTCCGCTCGTCTGTATGTCCGTCCGTCCGTGCATGCGTCCATCACACACACACGTTTTCTTTCGATAACTACTTTCGCTGGGAATATTGTGACAACACTTTATGGGAAGGTTGGCTAAGGTAGTAAGCAAATGCACCTTAGTTTGAGGGTCAGTCAGCCCATCCCTCCATCCCTTTATCTCTGAATTTGTGTCCATCCGTCCGTCCGTGCAAATTTTGGGTTTTCGTTCAATAACTTTATCTTTACTTGGAGTATTGTGACGAAACTTCATGGGAACATTGGCTATGGTACTAGGGAAATGTACATTATGTTGTGAGTCAGTCAGCCCATCCCTACATCCATCCATCCCTTTGTCTCTGAATTTGTGTCCATCTGTCCATGCAAATTTTGGGCTTTCATTCAATAACTTTATTTTTTCTTGGAGTATTGTGATGAAACTTCATGGGAACATTGGCTATGGTACTAGGGAAATGTACACTATTTTGTGGGTCAGTCAGCTCATGCCTCCGTCCATCCATACATTTGTCTCTGAATTTTTGTCTGTCGATCCGCGCAAACTTTGGGTTTTCATTCAGTAACTTTATTTTTGCTTGGAGTATTGTGACGAAACTTCATGGGAACATTGGCTATGGTACTAGGGAAATGTACATTATTTTGGGGGCAGTCAGCCCATCCCTACATCCATCCATCCCTTTGTCTCTGAATTTGTGTCCATCTGTCCGTGCAAATTTTGGGCTTTCATTCAATAACTTTATTTTTGCTTGGAGTAATGTGACGAAACTTCATGGGAGTATTGGCGATGGTACTAGGGAAATGTACATTATTTTGTGGGTCAGTCAGCTCATCCCTCCGTCCGTCTATACCTTTGTCTCTGAATTTGTGTCTGTCCGTCCGTGCAAATTTTGGGTTTTCATTCAGTAACTTTATTTTTGCTTGGAGTATTGTGACGAAACTTCATGGGAATGTTGGCTATGGTACTAGGGAAATGTACATTATTTTGGGGGCAGTCAAGCCTGTCCATCTATACATTTGTCTCTGAATTTCTGTCCATCCGTGTAAGTTTTGGATTTTTTTGTTCAATAACTTTATTTTTCCTTGGAGTATCATGACAGAACGTCTTATAAATTTTGGATTTTCGTTCAATAACTTTACCTCCTCGATTATTTCGGACACAGTTACATCCCACGAACATGGATGCCGTTGTGGGGAAATTATTTGATTTATATCATCTAGTTATTATTATTATTATTATTATTATTATTATTATTATTATTATTATTATTATTATTGTTATTATTATTATTATTATTATTATTGTTATTATTACTAGCAATGGAGAACATTGATGGCTCCAGTGTGAGTAGTCAGCCTTCGTGGCACATCGTCCATCCTGACAACCGAACAGACGCTATCTATGTCACGCAATCGCCCGCACCACCAATGTATCATATCGCGGACACTGACCCGGAAACAAGCGGTATGCATGGGAATATTAATAACAGCAATAATTTTCACGATCAAGATTTTTTTTTACTAATCTCGACCATTACCTGTCTACAAGCTACACGCCACCAGACAAGAATTTCAGTAAGCAGTACCTCTCGATCTGCTGAATATTTTAAAAACAAATTGACTGAAAATTGTTGGTGGCCTAGCCACCAACAAG
Source organism: Chaetoderma sp. LZ-2023a (assembly GCA_034401795.1). Classification (NCBI taxonomy): domain Eukaryota; kingdom Metazoa; phylum Mollusca; class Caudofoveata; order Chaetodermatida; family Chaetodermatidae; genus Chaetoderma; species Chaetoderma sp. LZ-2023a. The sequence goes on along the minus strand of CM067361.1, from coordinate 30,440,424 downwards.
TTTCAGTCAAATTGTTTTCAAAATATACAGCGGATCCAGAGTTAAACCCCATGGAAAATGTAGTCTGATAGTTAAAGTTACATATTCACACCAAAAGGCCCGAAATTAAAATTGTTAAAATTGTGTTCTTTTAGAGTTTTTAATTATATGTCTTGATGTCACGAAACGAAATAGATTCTTAGCATATGATGATTTCATTCCATATAAATTAGGGATAATGCTTTAAGTTGTGAAATTGAATTAGAGACACGAGTCCCTAATTCAAAATCACAACTAAAACAAATTATACTAATTTATATGGAATTAAATCATCATATCTTAAGATTTATTTCATTTCATTATGTCTAGGCACACCATTTAAAAGTATTCAATTGTAACAATCTTATTTCCAGGCATTCTGGTGTAAATATGCACATTGTCATTTAAAAGTGCACATTCACACCAGAATGTGTGAAAATAAAATTGTCAAAAGTGTATACTTTTAGAGGTGTACATTCTGGACCTGGATGTAATGAAACGAAATAAATCTTAACACATGGTGATTCAAATTCCATGCAAATTATTATTATTTTTTTAATTGTGAAGTTGAATTAGTAGGGACTCGTGTCTCTAATTTAATTTCGCAAATAAAAAATAATTATATAAATTTATACGTCATGAAATCATTATATGATAAGTTTTATTTCGTTTCATTACATTTACGCCCACAATTTATGCCTCTAAACGTGTACACCTTTAACAATTCTTTATTTTCACTCATTCTGGTGTGAATGTCATGAATGTGCACCTTTAAAAGCAAATTCTCTTTCGCCAAATGCACACTCACAGGGACCGATCCACCCCTTCACTAACTAGCCAAATAAAAGTAAAATTGATGTCACACGAAGGAGAGAAAGCAAGATACAAATGTAGAATAAATTTTTGGCTAATGATGAAAATCGTATTATTTTAAGTTAATTTTCTCAAATAAACACTAGAAGACTGGATACTTAAGAACATTTTAACAGAATTGTAAATATAAAGCTCTGGTAAGTGCATGTATATTAATACGCTTTATTCTGACCACATTCCATGTATCTCTGAAATCCTAATACATGTATCTCAATTTTAAAAGCAAGATGGTGAATATTTTGAAAATAATTTGCCTGGAAGCTGTTGCTGCATATATTCCACATAATCGGGTGCATGGTGTTCCTTTGAAAAGTTTAACCATGGATGACAGATTCCAAACATTGGAAAACATTGGCTCTAATATTTAACCCTTAGCACACTGATGTCAATATTCTATCTTTTACTGTGTCAGTATCAAAGAAACTGGTGTACATTTTTCAACAATTTTGTGACAGCACCATCTCCCACCAAATTTGTTGAAAAATGAACACCAGTTCATCTCAAATATTGTGATTTTCTTGCTTATTGAAGGGTTTAGTGTTAACCCTATAACCAAAAATGGCTTCTGCAGTGGTCTTGAGAAATGTCCATTTGCAGAGCAAGCGAAGACTATGTTTGAAGATTTATCACTGGAATGACTGGATCGATAACCGAGCTAGCTAGTCATTCCGGTGGTAAATCTGTAAAAATAGGCTTCGCTTGCTCTGCAAATGGACATTTTCTATGAGAAAGTTTAAATTTTCTTGAACAAATTCGTGGGTTAAACAAATTTTTGTATGTGGAATTCATGCCCATTTGCAGGCTGAAAAAAGTATTTTTGAAAATTGATCACTGGAATGACTGGGTCAGTCATCGAGCCAGGCATTCCAGACATACAGTTTCAAAGATAGTGTTATAAAATCTTGGCCTTAAATTGACATTTGATCACTTACTGCAGAACTCACAATTTTCTTGAGCAATTTTGAACATTGAATGGTTAATTATTCTACGGTATCTGAGACGGTCCTTGTCTATGTTTTCAGGTAGTACACTTCCGACCTACAGCATCTCTCATTCACAGTTTCGAGAACTACAAAATGTACCCAGAGTTCACTTCTCTCAGCCATTCCAAGTCGGACAACAGGTCAGTACATCTTTCCAAAATTTCCTCGCCATTTAGTGGTCAAGGATATAAGACAATCAGGCCATTCTTATAAGCTAGTCATTCCAGTGATACATTGCAAGCTACTGTAGGGTTGCGCGATTGTGTGATGAAATAAAAAATCACGATTATTTTTTTAATCGTGAATTTGTAAGATTAAGAATTAAATAATCGAATAATCATGAATAATTTCTACAGCTTAAAATGTTTCAAAACCTACCTTTTAATTACTCTTTAATACAATCGGTTAAGAAAATTAACAATTTTCTCGGCGAATGTATGTCCATTTGCAGGCCAAGTGAAGGCTATTTCTACTTCGAATAATACTTACCAGATGTACTATTATGATAATATCTATTATCTAGTTTAGCTCAAAATAAACAATTGAAAACTCCGCATGCTCCATGGTCCTGCCCATGCTGTGTCCGAGAATTACCATAGCCCCAGGTACCGAGTCAATTCCCAATCACAGTCAGATTCATCTATTTTGCTCGACTTTTCAGTCACGTTTTTTTTAGCTCTAAAATTTTGCAATTTTCGATGAAGTTAAGCGTTGTTTGCGTAAATCATTGCTGGTTCCATGGAAGGCAAAGGAAAATCATCACAGGGGCAGGTTGTATCAATCTAGAATTTATACATTCATGCTGTAATGACTGTTTGAAATTTCCTTAAATTGGCACATTGTTTTAAAATGGTAGCCATTGTTGGAGTCGTTCCATTACCCGTTAACTGTTTAATCTTATCTGGGTACTTGGTTAATTTCTCTTGTGACTCGGTTCCTTCCAAGATGGATGCGCCCATAGCCAAGATGGCGGCGCCCATGATAAACGTTTTGTTTTGGCTTGGTGTGTCTATGCACTGTGTTTTAGTCCGTTCTTGAGCTCTCGTTTCATTGCCGAGGGTGTATGTAGTGATCGGTCTTTATTTCTTGGATTTTTTAACTTAAGTTAATTACCAAGTCCTTCACTCAAAAAATGTTCAAATATTTCATACCTAATTCTTGATGATCATTAATTTAAGAGAAAGTTAATGTTTGTAACCATTTTGAATTACAATCAAGTAAATTGTGCGCATTGCTCGTCATCATCTTATCATGTGCATCGTTTTAATTCTTATTCTGTGTTTGCAGAAGATGAACGGGCAAGGAAAAGCCCCTCCTGATATGTTATGCTCTCGCTGCAACCGCTTCATGAAGCGGAAGTTCACTGGCATTCACTATGTTGCTTGCACGAGATGCAAGGTTGGGAGTCCTTGCAAAGTATGTGCGAAGTGATCATCGGGGTTGGTGGTGGAATTCGATCGTGATCGGCATGCGCATTTGGAGAGGATCGCAAGGGACAAGGCAGCCAAAGTGGATCAGGCATCGGTCAAGGGTTTAGAAGAGCATCTGAATGAGCGGATGGACTCAGCCTTGGGTGTTTGGGCGGCCCAATTCAAGGCGATGTTCGAGTCATTCCAGTCCATGATACCGACAATGCAGGCTGGTGCAGGATTACCTATCGGGGGTCCAGGAAGTTCTGCGGAGGGACAAGCACATGTCCTTCCTCTTGCTTTGACTCAAGAGCTGATGGCAGAGGAGGAAGATAGCCTCCTGATGGAAGACTCTGGCATGCCGGAGCTTTCACAGATGGCAGATGCCGGTACTGCCAGCGAGTCACCCACAGGTTTTGTACGGGTTTGCCAGCCGGGTGGAGATGTCGACGTTCCATCAGACATCTCTCACCCGGATTTCGCTCAGTCCGGATTGCCGCTAGAGCCGTGTTTTATCGCTCCCCTCAGCATCACGGAGGCAGTTATGACAGCTCCTCTCGGAGTTCCATCTCCTGCCGTAGTAGCGTCCGAAGTCCAGGCTCCCGGGCTGGAGCCGATGGATTGTGGTGAATCCTTATCTGGCGATTCGCTAGATACTGGGGGCCGCAAGTAGTCAAGCCATGGATCCGCTTCGTAGTGGAAGTTTTTTCCGTAGGTCTCGGCATCGATCGTCGGTGGCCTGCTCATCCAAGGGTGAGAAGGAGGATGAGAATGGTAGTCCATTGATGGACGAATCATCATTTTGCACTGAAGCTGAATGGGTGCAGGTCCTTGGCTGGATATCCGACCATCTCGGGTTGGCATCGGTTCAAGGATCTCAGCGCGATCCGGCGATGGAGCGGATGTCAGAGTGAGCGACTAGCTCTCTGTCGAGGGGCTCGTCGGCCATGCCGACTTCCCTTGGACACCCAGACTTCTGACATGTTGGAAGTTGCGGCATACCGTCTGGTTCAGCCGGCTTATTCATTGCCCAAGGCGCCTAAGGGGATAAGGAGTAGGTCCGCTTTCCAGAGTAGGCGTATCATCAGTATGCTCGTGTTCCTCGGCTTTCAGTCGGGGAATGAGAAGCACTGAATAGGCCATTAGCTGGGAAATCCAGGGTCGTTCTCGACCCTTGGGTTCCCAAGCTAACAAAGATCCTTTCAATGAGTTGACTCTCATTGAAGATGCGGCGAGAGTGGCTATGGCTGCTCTCTCGCACGGATGCACCATCCTGCAGGGTATACTGACCTACATGGCGAAAGGTGGGGAATTGCCAGAGGCTGCTCCCGGAGTTATCCGGGACACTATGCGCTTATCCCAGGATTGGCTGGCTAGGGTGATCACTAGATCATTGGCGGAGCGGAAGAGAGTAGTCCTCACTTGCGTAGAACCAGGACCAGAGATGAGGGCTGCGTTATCTTCTGCGCCCTTGATTTGTCCGGGCTTGTTTGGCGGCTCGGCATGACAAGCTCTTTCTAAGGTTGCGTCAATGGTCACAGAGCAGGAAGTAGTCGGCAAGTCGTGGAAGTCAATGAAGAGGACTCCACTGCAGCGGTTCTACAAGCAGCATGAGCAACAGAGGCAGCGCCAGAGATCGCCCTTCCGTCCTTCCGGCTGTGATGCTCATCGGGTATCCGGTTCACAGGGACTTGGTCGTTCATCCTCATACAAGTCTTCTAATAAGAGGCCATATGAAGATGATAGGAAGGGTGCGGCTCGGGTCGCGGTGGCTACCGTAAGGATAGGTCTCAGAGAACGGATCTGTTGTCTCTGAGGATTCCAGTAAAAGAACCATTGATATTCCATCTTCAGTGGTGGTTATCAGAACAGAATCTCCTGCGAGGTGTTCCTCTACAACCTCCTCAACCGCAGATGTCCAGCTTTACAGATTCATTGACGACGGGTTGGGGGAGCAGTACTGGATGACCTGTCAATGTCATGGGAATGGGATCGGATCAATGCGCAGAAACACATCAATGTTCTCGAATTATTAGCGGTGGCATTAGCACTTCGAAAATTCGAGAACTTAATCCGAGACAAGATTGTCCTAGTAAGGACAGACAACTCAACAGTGGTGTCTTATTTGAACCGCCAAGGCTGGATGAGATCACCAGAGTTGTGCATGATGATATGGAACCTTCTGCTGTGGTACCAAGAGAGGAATATTATTCTTCGGGCAGCACACATTCCAGGAAGATTGAACATCCTAGCAGATGCTCTCAGTCGAAGGGCGGTTTGCCGTCCAACGGAATGCTAGCTCAACCAATTGGTTGTGGAGGTTCTTTTCAAACATTGGGGCAAGCCAAATGTGGATCTATTTGCGATGAAAGGAAACACAAAGATGGTCACATAGGTGTCACCGATTCCGGACCCGCTAGCTCTAGTTGGAAGGGAATGTACGCGTATGCATATCCTCTAATGATTCTCATCCCAAAAGTTCTGACATAGATAAGAGTGGGTATATGCCAAGTATTACTGATCACTCCTCATTGGCCAGGCCGATCATGGTTTACGGATCTGCTGGACCTTCTGGTCTGCAATCCAATCCCTCTTCCTGACAGAAGGGATCTGATCTCGCAAAACAAAGGTCTTTATCGCCATGACAGACCAGAGATGTTCCATTTGACTGCATGGATGTTATCAAACAGTGCAATTAAGGGTGGCTTTTCTGAGCAAGCTGCGAAGTTTGTCGCTTCAGCCAGAAGACATATAATTATAGAATCAACAAATTTGCAGAGTGGTGTAAGGGAAGAGATATTAATCCCTTTTCTGCATCTGTTCAACACGTAGCAGATTTTATCTGTTATTTATACGAAGTTGACAAACTTGTACCTTCAACCCTAGCAGCATATAAGTCTGCATTAGCTTCAGTTGTTCCCAGTCTGGCCATTGTAGTAGTGGAGAACGACACTTTAAATAAAGTTATTAAAGGAATAAGCAATTTGTGACCTTGACAGCCAATTCCTATCCCAGCATGGAACCTATCTCTTGTTCTACAGGTTTTAGGGCATGCTCCCTTTGAACCAATTAGATCTATAGATATTAAACTGTTAACTATTAAGTCAGTCATGACCCAAACTCTTCTACTTGGTGTCCTGTCAGATGTCTGAAAATCTATAAGAAACGTACTGAGGACTGGAGAGATGACCTGAAATCTCTGTGATTATGTCTCAAAGCTCCACATCTTCGCACCTCGAAAGACACCATTTCACGTTGGATAGTCGATGTTATTCAGATGTCGCATAAAATCGCAACAGGAAAGCAGATTGATCGTGCGAATGCCCATCAATTCCGAGCACTAGCAGTATCATCGGCCCTTTATAAGGGTGGCTCTTTAGAGGAGGTGATGTTGCCGAGTCGTCAGTTACTGATTTCTACCTTCGCGATATCTTCAGCGCACTTAATCCGGTAGCCGTCGCCAATTTGTCGAATCATAGCTAAAGCCACATCCGACCACTATTTACGCATACATCACAAGGTTCTTCCACATGCACTGAGCAATGGTGATGCACATGATCAGTGAACGACCGTGGATTGGGCGGAGCTCCTGTGATGATCAAGAAAAACCAAGCACTCAGAAAATGGTGGGTGTTTTCTTAATTTAAGTGACTAATATTAATTTACTTACTGTCGAATTCCCAGACTGATTAAGTAAAACTCTGGTTCAAGAGTATCTTATTTATTGCAACAGACATTAGACTCATTCAAATTTGAAAATCTAAACAATATACTGATATTTTTTTCAAAATTAGAAGTTGTAGTAGCTTCTTTTGCACTCTCTTGGACTGCCCCAGCTGAGACTTGGGACTGACACGGGTCTGGTGGGTGTTGCCTCCCCTTTTAACAGCCCTCTGAAATTTCTGTGGACAAATGAGGTGAGGGATGGCGATCTAGACCATGGAAGTTTAGCCCTCTATGAGTCAGATGGCAGAACCCAAGCATATGCCAGGGTTCTAGTCTCTTCACAACCTTCTCTGTCGGATGGTAGATGAGAGCTGGTTCGAGTCTCACCTCCTCCCACCGGAGTTTCTTGGCTATCAAAATCCAGAGTTTATCATAATAGTACATCTGGTAAGTATTATTCGAAGTAGAATAAAAAAAGCATCCGCTTTTGTTTCTACGAGAATTGTTAATACTTGCCATATGTACTATGGCCCGCTTCAGCCACCCCGCTGAAGTGAGGCTGAGCTGCTTTTGCTGTTTGTCAAGACGAATCTGACTGTGATTGGGAATTGACTCAGTACCTGGGGCTATGGTAATTCCTGGACACAGTATGGGCAGGACCATGGAGAGTGCAGAGTTTTTAATTGTTTATTTTGAGCTAGACTAGATAATAGACATTATCATAATAGTACATCTGGTAAGTATTAACAATTCTCGTAGAAACAAAAGCGGAGGCTTTTTTAATTCTGAAAATGTATCACTGGAATGACTGGCTCGAGTATCGAGCCAGACATTCCATTGATACATTTTCAAAAATGATCTTCTCTTGGTCTACAAATGTACATTTCTATACACCATTGGAGCCTTCATAATTGATGTGCCTTTATTGTTGTCTGGTTAATTTGTGCCAGGCTGATTAGTCGAATAATCATGATTGTTGAAGATTCTTAGGTTATCGATCATGATCACTCAAAGCAGTAATCGCCTATTGCAAGACATTACTGCATTCAAAAAAAATTTAATCCGACTTTTTCAACATTACAGTGTTTTTTTAAACATGTTAATTAAAGTTATATCTGATCTGCTCTGTAAGGTATTTGTATGTATGTCTGATTGTGAAACGTCGATTTGCAGACCAAGATAACTGCGCCAGTCATTCTAGGGAGAAATTTTCAAAAATAACCATGGTCTGTAAATGTAAATTTTCTATGAGGAAATTTGAATTTTCTTGAACAGATTTGAGGGTTAAATAGGTTATTGATTGGAAAAAGCATGGAATCTCATTCTGCAGAATGTGTAGTGATATTGTGTTATACTTTTGTTTTATCATTTCATTCTAGGACTTGTATCAGTCTGCGCATTCGTCATATGAGCGCATCTCACCCGTTGAGGAGTTCGGCCGTGAAGTTGTTCCTGACAGCGATGCGCTGCAGTCATACGCGACGATGCAGAATGTGGAGGCGAGTGGAATCCTCACCAGTAGTACTACAACTACAGTCGATGCGGCAACGTTACAAAATGTTTGTTCTAATTTACCTAACCCTGACATGCATGTATAGTGTATACACACACATGTTTGCACACGCACATGCACGTGCATGCAGGGGGTCAAAATGTTCACTCTTCCACTCATTTTTAAGTCCTCAAATTGCTATGGACAACCTGAATTTTAGGTGAGGTCATTCATGGAAGAATTAAAATCCTGAAAATTTGCATTGCTCAGTATGAAAGGATGACCTCAGTTCAGTTTTGATGACCTCATTAAATGTGAGATCGTTGCCATGGATGACTTCAAATTTTCAAACATTTTGACCCCTGTGTGCATGCATGCACACTACACACGCACATACATGTACATGCATGCACACACGCTGTGCAAACACATACACGCACGCACACACACGCGCGCATGCACGCACGCACGCACACACACAGTAAGAAAATTTATGAAATATTTTTTCTGGGTGGCACTACAAACTGCAACTACGTGTACATGTACCTGACACACTTGATAATATATTCACCCAACTGACAAACAGATGACGTGCAGCAATCTCTCTATGTTGACATATTTGTGCAAGCACCAGTTATCAACAAGCAGTAACTAAAACCTGCTGCCCAGATGGTTGGAACATGTAGGATGGTTGCTATGTGTAAGATGGTTGCTATGTGTAAGACGGTTGCTATGTGTAGGATCTCAGGCCGATTAATTTGATAGCCATTTAACCCTTTAAAAGTCTAGCTGGCTAAAAATATCTTCTCCAGTGGTCTTGAGAAATGTCCATTTGAAGATCATAAGAAGACTATTTTTGAAAATTTACCACTAGAATGACTGGCTCGTTAACCGAGCCAGCCATTCTTGTGATAAATTTTTGAAAATAAAACTCTCGGTCTACAAATGGACGTTTTCTAAGAGAAGACTTGAATTTTATTGAACAAATCTGAGGGTTAAAGGGTTTGAAATCTAGGAATAGAACTACATGTAGCTGTGGCAAATTTGTACAAGCTTCAGACTTGCGGGCTAAGCTTAATTACATCCTTTGATTTCAAACTAATTTCAAAATTGTTATCATGTGCTACCTTATTTCGCTTAGTTGTAGCCTAGGCTTCTATTAGGACAAGAGGTGTTCAATTTCCAACCAAACATCTCTGAGAAAGGGGGTGGGCTTATATTACAGTTTTCCCAAAAAATGTATTTGATTTGAGTGCCTAAATATTGCGCATCCTTTAATAAAGCTCGTTTATTACATCAAAATGAATCCACAGTTTGATATAAAATGGCGTCCCGAAAAAATACAAATCACGTGATTCGCCTCCAATTGAAGAGTTTATTTTAGAGCGAGTACTCGGATATAAATATTCTGGAATCGGGAACTCAGGAATTTCTATATATTATCATTGCGCGATAGGAACTGAGTATTATCCTGATCTTAAAAAAACGGGGACCCATTTGATAAACTCCAGTTAGCGTATAATATCTCGCGAGAACATGATGCCTCCCATCTCAAGAACCGCTGGCTCGCCAACTTAAGAAACTGGCTATATTGTCGTTCGTAATAATTCAATTTGTATCATTTAATGTTGATCAGGGTTACAAAATTGATGCACATTTTCTCCCGTACTTGTTTGGTACGTAAATTTGGTTTTAAAATATATTTATAAGGAAGGTATTTAATCACGCGGCGCCAAGACTGTTTTAATCGCATTCTGACTACAAAAGCGTGGAATAAACTTTATTATATCTTGAACATACGTGGCCTACTATTAATATTAATCTAATAGGCGGTCGAGATTTACAAATCCGAGGCCTGTATTGACTTCTAGAGGGGCCGGGAATGTATCAGGGCAGAGATCGGTCTGAAGTACACACACCCTGACCCTGTGACACGATTGTTATTATTATTATACACGCTATTCTTACAAATGCGCTCTTAAGAAAAATTTTCCTATACAGTCTGCTGAGTTCGGGGGTGGGATTCTAATACAGAGTTTTGCCGTACTGCTAAGAAATTATTGGAGCTCATATGTCAAAGTTAGGGGGTGGGCTTCTATTAGAGCATAGGCTACTATTAAGCGAAATACGGTATGTATAGAGAGATGTTTAAAATTTTTTATTTCACATTTCCCAGTTATATCCAATACAACAGATGATCCTTGATCAACATAATCGGTTGGTGCCACTGCAGAGAGTTATCTCCCCTGATGACCGGACCATGGTGCAGCCTGGCACATTGTCACTTAGGAGGGATAGCAACGATCCGAACCAACCACCTTCATTTATTGTGGTAAGTAAAGGCCCATTTTCGCACCAGAATGTGTGGTAACGTCTCTTTAATTAACGTAACAACTAAAAAATTATATTAAAGGTGCATATTCACAGCAGAATGTTTCAAAATAATATTGTTAATATTATATACTTTTAGAGGCTTAAATTGTGTGCCTAGATGTAATGAAATGAAATAAATCTTAGCATATGATAATTTCATTATGTATAAATTAATTTTTTTTTTAAGTTGTAAAATTGAATAAGAGCACGAGTCCCTAATTCAAATTCACAACTAAACCTACGAAATTTATTTATGTGGAATGAAATCATCATATGTTAAGATTTATTTCGTTTCATTACATTGAGGTACACAATTTAAGCTACTAAGAGTATATAATTTCAACAATTTTAATTTCAAGCATTTTGGTGTGAATTGATATGCAATGAAACCATCATATGTTTATTTATTTCATTTCATTATAATGAGGTACACAGTTTAAGCCCCTAATAAATACAATTTTAACAAATTTATTTTCAAGCATCCTGCTGTGAATTGTGTACCTTTAACCCTTTCAGGGTCAAATTTGGTTAAGAAAATTTCAATTTTCTCTTGGAAAATGTCTTTTTGCAGGCTAAGCGAAGACGATTTTTGAAAATTTATTGCTGAAATGACTGGCTCAATTATCGAACCAGCCATTGCAGTGGTAAATTTTTTTTTAATGCTCTTCTGGGCCTGCAAATGGACGGCTTGACCAGTAAAGGGTTAATAATAGTCTTTTTGGAGTTCAGAAGAACAGATGTTCTCAATATTTTTACCACCAAGTACTTACGTGTACATGTACATCTGTACACAAGCATTGCCTGTTAAAAACACTCTGAATGCAGAAGAAACCAAACCATATTAAAGGGGAACACTAGACGGGTCGCCATCGTTTGCATAAAACACGCAGTTCCATCATAGAGCCCATATTTAAGGTACTGTGTAAAAAATTTCCTGGGACATTTCTATATAAATCTGATTAAAATGGTGTTAAAAATGCTATGTTACTATCATTTTCTGTGACTTAATTAAACCTATAACTTCGTAGGTTGACTTCCATCCGACAAGAACCATGATAATGGCACTCTGAAGAAAGGAGTGCATGCATTTGCATGGTGATATCTCTTTCTACTTCGAATAATACTTACCAGATGTACATGTACATGTACTATTATGATAATGTCTATTATCTAGTCTAGCTCAAAATAAACACTTAAAAACTCCGCACTCTCCATGATCCTACCCATACTGTGTCCGGGAATTACCATATCCCCAGGTACAGTCAGATTCATCTGTTTTGCTCGACTTTGCAGTCGCGTTTTTTGTCAGCTCAATTTAAGTCTAAATTTTGCGTTTCAAGTGTGTATTTAGAATTCCTATCGCTATCTTCATGAAAGGAAAAGGGAAATCATCACAGGGGCAGGTTGTATCAATCTAGAATTAATACATTCGTGCCGTAATGACTGTTTAAAATTTCTTTAAATTGGCACATTGTTTTAAAGTGGTAGGCATTGTTGGAGTCACTCCGTTACCTGTTAACGTTTTAATCTTATCAGGGTACTCGGTTAATTTCTCTTGCGACTCGGTTCCTTCCAAGATGGATGCGCCCGTAGCCAAGATGGCGGCGCCCATGATTAACGTTTGTTTTTGGCTTGGCGTGTCTATGCACTCTGTTTTAAGCCGATCTTTAGCTCTCGCTTCATTGTCGAGGGTGTTTGTAGCAATCGGTCATAATTTCTTGGCTATTTTAACGTTAGTTAATTACCAAGTCGTGTTTATAAAATTTTCACTGTAAAAGTTTTCAAATATTTCCTGCCTGGAACTTGATTATCATTAATCTAAGAGAAAGTTAATGTTTTTAAGTAATTTTAAAATTACAGTCAAGTACTGTAAATTGTGCGTGTTGCTCGTCATCATCTTATCATGTGCAGTGTTTTAATTCTTATTCTGTGTTCGCAGAAGGTGAAGGGGCAAGGCAATGCCCCGCCAGATACATTGTGTTCGTGCTGTAACCAGTTCATGAAGCGGAAGTTCACGGGCCATCACTGTGTAGCCTGCACGAAGTGCAAAGTTGGAAGCCCTTGCGATGTATGTGCGAAGTAGTCATCGGAGTTGGTGGAGAAATTTGATCGTGATCGGCGTGCGCGTTTGGAGAGAATCGTGAGGGACACGGCAGCTACGGTGGATCAGGCATCCATTAAAGGTTTGGAGGAGCGCCGGAATGAGTGGATGGACTCAGCCTTGGGTGTTTGGGCGACCCAATTCAAGGCGATGTTTGAGTCCTTGCAGTCCATGGTCCCATCGATGCAGGCTGGTGCAGGATTACCTATCGGGGGTCCAGCCAGTTCTGCGGAGGGACATGTACCTGTCCTTCCTCTCATTTTGGCCCAAGAGCTGACGGCCGAGGAAGATATCCTCCTGATGGAAGACTGGCATGCCAGAGCTTTCACAGGTGACAGATTCCAGTTCTTCCGGTGGGTCATCCACAGTTTTTGTACGGGTTTGTCAACCGGGTGGAGATGTTGACGTTCCGTCGGGCATTTTTCAACCAGATTTCGCTCAGTCCGGAGCGCCGTCAGAGCTGTGTTTTACGTCTCCCGTCGGATGCAGTTATGACGGCTCTCAGAGTCCCATCTCCTGCCATGTTAGCGGCCGTAGTCCCGGCTCCCGTGTTGGAGCCGATGGATTGCAGTGATGCCGTATCTAGTGATTCACTAGATACTGGAGCTGTGAGTAGCCGAGCCACGGACCCGCTTCGAATTGGAAGTCTGGTCCCGGGCTCTCAGCATGGATCATCGGTGGCCTTTTCATCCAAGGGTGAGAAGGAAGATGAAAATGGTTGGCCTTTGATGGACGAAACATCTTTCTGCACCGAAGCTGAATGGGTGCAAGTTCTTGGGTGGATGTCTGACTGTCTTGGGTTGACATCGGACCAGGGGTCTCAGAGCGATCCGGCGATGGAGTGGGTGTCAGAGAGTGTGGCTAGCGCTCTGGCAAGTGGCTCTTCGGCCATGCCAACTCTTCCCTTGGACACTCAGACTTCTGACATGTTTGAAGTCGTGGCGTACCGTTTGGTTCAGCCAGAGTATACTTTACCCAAGGCTCCTAAGTGGATAAGGAGTAGAGTCCGCTTTCCAGAGCAGCCCTACCATCAGTATGCTCGTGTTCCTCAGCTTTCAGTCGGAGAACGAGAAGCACTGAATGGGCCGTTAGCTAACAAGGATCCCTTCAATGAGTTAACTCTTATTGCAGATGCGACAAGAGCGGCTATGGCTGCTCTCTCACACGGATGCACCATCCTGCAGGGTATGCTGACCTGCATGGCGGAAGGTGGGGAAGTGCCGGAGGCTGCTCCTGTAGTTGTCCGAGACTCCATGCACTTATGTCAAGATTGCCTAGCCAAGGTGATCACTAGATCATTGGTGGTGCGGAGGAGAATGGTTCCCGATTGTGTAAAACCAGGACCAGAGATGAGGGCTGCATTATCTTCCGCGCCATTCATTGGTCCAGGCTTGTTTGGCGGCTCGGCAAGACACGCTATCTCCAAGGTTGCATCCATGGTTGCAGAGCAGGAGGTTGTCAGCAAGTCGTGGAAGTCGACGAAAAGGACTCAGCCGCAACAGTCCTACAAGCATCATCGACAAAGGCAGCGTCAAATATTGCCCTTCTGTCCTTCTGGTCATGATGCTCATCGGGCATGCGGTTCTCATGGACCTGACCGTTCGTCTTCATACAAGCCTTCTAATAAGAGGCTGTATGAAGATGATAGGAAAGGTGGTGGCTCGGGTCGTGGCGGCTACCATAAGGATAGCCGTGGCGGCGGTCCTGGGTCATCATATTCCAAGAAGCCACGTGGGGGACGGTCCTGACGGGTTTCCGGCGAGACCCGTTCCGGTGGTGCCAGGAACGCAGGGAGTCGAGAATCTTCACCCAAGCGAATTAACGTCTTATCGTGCAATATCAACCACGAGCTGTGTGCAGATTGCTACCGTCGGAGGCAGACTTCAGCCGTTATCAAACCAATGGGAACAGGTCGTGCAAGATTGTTGAGTCTGTCATTGGCTAAGAAACGGCTACGAACTGGACTGGCTCATTCGTCAATCATTAGTTCCGTTAACATCGGCTCCTGTATGGACTCTCGTTCCAAAGGAATCCGATCATCTAGATGCCATTTGCTCAGAAATCATAGATCTTCAACAGAAGAATGCGATTCATTTAGTCCGCAATCAGTCCTCCCTGGGCTTCTATTCGATAATTTTCCTTGTTCCAAAATGCACCGGAGGTTGGAGACCGATTCTCAACCTCAAACCGCTGAACAAATTCATTCTTTCACCAAAATTTGAGATGGAGACTGTAGCCGCGGTGATGACAGGGCTGAGAAAAGGCATGTGGGCAGTATCGATAGATCTGAAGGATGCATATTTTCATATTCCAATGTCAATTCCTATTCAGAAATACCTTCCCTTTGCATTCCAAGACAATATCTGGGAGTTCAATGCACTACCTTTCGGTCTGACCACAGCCCCGAGGGTCTTCACCAAAGTGGTTCTCGCCATGACTGCTTATCTTCGCAGCATAGCTGTTCATACTTATATAGATGACTGGCTGCTGAAGGCGGGAATCCAGTCACTCTGCGCAACAATCTCCGGGTAGTCCTGGCCTTATTAAAGGACCTAGGATGGATTGTGAATCTAGAGAAATCAGAATTGACTCCATCCCAGGAATTTGTGTATCTGGGAATTCTTTTCAATCTCGGGGACGGTGTAGCTTTTCCGGCGGAGAGCAGAGTCAAGAGTTTGATTGCAGTACTGGAGTCTATCTGATGGCACGTCCATTTCTCAGAATACTGGGTTTACTACTCTGGAGAGGGTGGTTCCTTATGCGGCACTCAGGCGCAGGCCGATTCAGATGTACTTAATGTCATTCTGGTCTCAGAGAACGGATTCGCTATCTCTGAGGATTCCAGTAAAAGAACCATTGATATTCCATCTTCAGTGCTGGTTATCAGAACAGAATCTCCTACGAGGTGTTCCTCTACAACCTCCCCAACATTCATCTCCCAGACAGAAGGGATCTGATTTTTCAGAACAAAGGTCTGTATCTCAACGACAGACCGGAGATGTTCCAATTGACTTCATGGATGTTATCAAGTAGCGAGCATTAGCTTCAGTTGTTCCCTGTCTAGTCACTGTAGGAGTGGAGAACGAAACTTTAAATGAAGTTCTTAAAGGAATGAGCAACTTGCAACCTAGACAGCCAAGTCCTATCCCCGCATGGAATCTATCAAGACTGTTTTGTCGTTACGGGTGTAGGTTTAAGACTATTGCCACTGTGCCACATCTTTGTTTCCTGGCAATGAATCAGTCACTTAAATATCCAGGACAGCCGATCAATTTGCCAAGTTTAGTTAGGCATGACCCAAACTCTTCTGCTTGGTATCCTGTCAGATGTCTGAAAATGTATAAGAAACATACTGAGGAGTGGAGAGATGACTCGAAATCTCTGTGGTTATGTCTCAAAGCTCCTCATCTTCACGCCTCGAAAGACACCATTTCTCGCTGGATAGTCGATGCTATTCAGATGTTGCCTAAAATCGCAACAGGAAAGCGGATTTATCATGTGAACACTCATCAAGTCCAAGCACTAGCATCATCATCAGCCCATTATAAAGGTGTTTCTTTAGAGGAGGTGATGTCTGTAGCACAACGGCATGCCGAATCGTCATTCACTGATTTCTACCTACGCGATATCTCAAGCGCACTTAATCCGGTAGCCGTCGCCAATTTGTCGAATCTTAACTAAGCTACGTCCGACCACTATTTATGCATACATTGTAGGATTCTTCCACATGCAAATTCGAAGATTATCCAATGCTAGGGATGTTAGAATCGGCCTAGTGGTTCAAAAGATACACTCTGCGGGAAAAACTAAACCAACAAAATTTCAAACAAAAATTTCAGGATGCGCTCTATCATCCCATATCAGAATGAGCATTACAGCTACAATGACAGAATTTGCTGTACCGAAGCTTTACAATGTTATCACATAACAGGAAATATTCCATCAAAATATCTTAATTATTGAAATTACTACAGCTTGCCTGGCAATATTGATCGGTGATGAAAATTCCCAGATTTAATGTCAAATGAGCGAGATTTCACGAGATCCTGTCGTCATCCCCGCACCAATGCTATCTTTGCCGAGCACGAAGGCTGTACAGTAAATATGTATATGCATGGAGGCCTAACATGTGCTAATTTGTAATCGTTAGGACATTGTCCAGTTAAGCTAGTAAGTTTTTCAAGTAATTCTAGTATCCGAAATCGGTGGGGAATCATTAACCCCTAGACCTCTGAAGCATTGATTCCATTTTCTCTATCCTATCAGAATGTGTTCATTTTGGTAACAATGCTGCTGTAAGTCATTGCTGTGCACGACAGCAACATGTTTCAGCAACATTTTTTTTTCAAAATGTACCCCAGCACTATTTCTGTAAGTAGGCTATTACGCATTCTACACCATGCGATAAGGGTTAAATGAAGTGGCACACGTGACACGTACGTATTGTCAAATTACTCAGCCGACTCACGTTATAGCGTGTGTCGCAGGCAGTGTAAATAGATATTCCAAGAAAACATATGATATGGTAATATTTCCGGAACCACAGAACCGAATGTAATAATTCTGATCCCTGCTTGTAGCTGCAAATTCGAAGATACACTCTGTGGGAAAAACTAAGCCAACAAAATTTCAAACAAAAATTTCAGGATGCGCTCTATCTATCATCCCATATCAGAATGAGCAGTACAGCTACAATGACAGAATTTGCTGTGCCGAAGCTTTACAATGTTATCACATAACAGGAAATATTCCATCAAAATATCTTAATTATTGAAATTACTACAGCTTGCCTGGCAATATTGATCGGTGATGAAAATTCCCAGATTTTTTGTCAAAATGTTAATTCATTTGGTGATATGTCTGGCAATATTCACGTGAGCAAAATCCTAATTGGTCAGGCAAATGGCCATTTCTTTCAGCTTTAAGCACACTATAATTTAATGAGAATGCGCAAAGATAGTCTGCGAGACAAAAACCATCTCATGCTGAATTTTACCAAAAATAGGATAACATATTCTCAGATCGTATCTTCGATGAATAATTTTTGTTATTTTCTTCTTCTTTTCGCTGATCATACCGCCAGTCCTGTAAGTGACTATCGACATGATCATAAGCGATTTTTGTTATATTTTCCAGTCTTTTGAACCTCTTGTCCGATATTAACATACTTTATATCATATTAATCCCGAGGTAGGCACCTATTTATTGATCCTAGAATCATTCGAATCATTTCAGCGGTTCATTTGCTATTATCATTTACGTATACTTCCTTCAAATATATACCTGCATCTATTGGCCTCGCTCCTACAGTCATAGCAATAGCGGTGGTGCAGGGCTGACGTCGCAAGACGCGATGAAATGGCAGCGCCCAGATGTGCGAAAAATTGTCAATTTTACCGACTATCTAGCGATAGTTGGTTACGCTATTTCTATCTGGTTATTATTCTGGCACAATTTCATTAAACATGTAATAATCTTTCAAATAAAGCACACTTTATCATCCCGGAATTGTCCTTTAACTAATGTGTCACATATTTAAATAACGAAGATATATATTTCTAATTTCAGCACAGAGCTTACAATTATATTTTTGAAAACGTTACGGTCTGTAGATTCAATTTATAGAAAGTAGTATAGAGGGTCTGGCGTTTCCCTTTAAAAGGCACAATGGTCAGAGCAATACTTCACAACTATAACAACACCGATGAGCGGCATCGTAACCCAATCCGCCCCTACATGTACTTAATCAACCAACTGCAACATCTGCAAGCCACCACACAATAATCTCAATAAGTAAAGATTCTTGACTTACTGAATATTATGAAAACAATTTGACTGAAATTTGTTGGTAGCTTAGCCAACTATTTTCAGTCAAATTGTTTTCAAAATATTTCACCGGTCTGAAGATATAACTCCTGTAATACAATGTATGTTATCTGTAAAAACTCAGTGATCAGATAGTTTAGAGTAGACTCATGGCAGTGTACGACATGGCAAAAATTTTGAGAAACTGTCAAACAAACAACATAATCGTATTGCCTCACAACACAGTTTGCAAAAAAAAATCCCAGTATGTATTAAAAACCCTCAGACTGCTGAAAATCTGCATCCAGCGATTCTCATAAGGGTCCTTTTGAGGGTATATACATGTACTCGTACATGCTACCATCACGTCATGCCTGGACTACTGTAACTCTCTGTTAATAGGCATACCATCTAGCCAATTAGATCGTTTACAGAGAGCGCAGAATACAGCAGCTAGACTGATTACACACAGCAAAAGATTCGATCATATCACACCTGTCCTATTGGAGCTGCACTGGTTGCCTATAAGACAACGTATATGGTACAAGGTGGCTTTGTTGGTGTTCAAGTTCCTAAATGATCTGGCCCCACCGTACTTAAAATCCTTAATCCAGCAAAGAGCAGCACCAAGGTCTCTTAGGTCTAGCACACAATTACTATGTACCATACCAAAATCAAACTTAACTACTGGTGATCGTGCATTTTCTCGAGCCGGTCCGCTTCCACCTGAAATTAGAAACTGCTCTAAAATTGACTCATTTAAATCTCTACTAAAAACATATCTTTTCCAAAGAGCATTCTAAATTTTGTAAAGCGCTTTTGAGCAATTCAGTTTGGAATTGGCGCTATATAAATCCGACATACATACATACATACATACATACATACATGTACCCCCAAAACTCAACTTGGGACCCCCAAAAGTAGTGACAGTGGGTCCCATTGGATCACTGAAAATTGTGTATAATTATTAAATAATTATTTAGTTTTATAGCTTTCTGCACAAAAATAACCACAATTGTGGAACGCCAATAATCCATAGCTCTGAGTCCATGTTACTTTCTAATTTTAGCATGGATGAGGACAACTGCGTTGTAACAACATATTTTCAGTTTGATACCCCTAGACATCAACTGGCAGGCCCCCAGATTTCAGCGTGTGGGGTCCATGGGACCTCCAAAATTTAGATGAGATGGGATGCACTCTGCATCCAAGGACATCTCTGCTCTATGCCACAGAAGGATCCACCAGCTCCACACAATGGAGCCAATCAAAATCAACCCAGATGGATAGGAGCCGATCCCCTCTGGATGCTCCTTTCTTCATGAGTTATCCACACCTCGTTACTACCAGTATATACATGCATGCTTGTGTGTGCATGCGTTCGTGTGTGTGCGTTCGTGCGTGTGCGCGCGCACGCGTGTGTGTGTGAGTGTGCATTCGTGTGTGTGTGTGCGTGTGTGTGTGTGTGTGTGCATGCATACAATGCCAGTGTGCGTGTGTGTGCACACGCATGCGTGTGTGTCTATGTACATGCATGTTTGAGGTGTACATTTTTGCACATGCACATGCATTATATTATAATGATGGTGTACCCTACATTGTTGCACAATAATTCCAAATATCAAGACAATCTATGAGGACATCTTTATATTTTCTTTCACAGTTGCCCACAAACCAAGGGTTCGCATCTCTGGCCATGCCCACATCTCTGTCGGCCATGTCAAAGCCTGTAACATCACTCAATATGCTTGTGGGCCCCTCTCCTGTCTTCCAGACCAAAATAAGCACATCTGCCATTGGATTAGACCATACCACTCTCGGCATAAGGGATGGACGGCATCTAGCGGTCCTTTCTAAGGTGAGAGTGTGTAAACATTCTGGAAGCATAATGGAGGTATCCAGTTTTAGCTATGCCCCGTCCATCTCTAGCTAAGCTCCACCCACGCTTTGCCTGTATTGGAATCAATCAATACCTGTACTTTCTGAATCTCAATTTCCAGAAGACTATACAGGCATGACAGGAAAGCTGTTGAACATTTTGAAACTAATTTGCCTTAGAACCAAATTAGTTTCCAAATATTCAAAAGAATGTTTATTTAATGTAAAGACATATGATTCATACAACTTGATGGAGTATTACATGTAATCGTTTATGATGGATTTAATTGCATCATTCATAGCGCAATTGATTCTGATGTCAGCCTATAATGTGATGTTGATTATGACGTCATGTTATTGGTCAATAAACTGGATTCATCAATTCTCTGGAATGATTATTTGATATTGTAGTGATGAACCTCAAGATACAGTCGTGTAGTGAAAGTAGATCAGTGTGACCTAGTTTTCATATCTCAGATAGCGTTAGGATGTATATCTTACTTATATAAATCATGCAACCATATTTATTACATGCACTGATAGATGCGATGTGTGCCTGCTGAATTTCTGCAGACTACATTTTCTATAAGGTTTAATTCTGGATATGCTGAATATTTTGAAAACAATTTGACTGAACATAGTTGGTGGCTAAGCCACCAACAACTTTTAGTCAAATTGTTTTCAAAATATTCAACAAGTCCAGAGTTATTGCTCATTTAAATTATTCGGGTAGCTTGCAGCTGTCAGACAGTTGAGGTTAATTGTGACAGAATTAATAGAAGAAAGACTGATAGGTGTAGTTATTTTTGAAACAATGTTACTGATATCTGTTGCTGTCATAGACAGTAACCGCTTACAGAAACGGGGTTTTTTCAAAATAGACACTATTTCATAAAAAATTTAATTTAAGAATAAAAAATTTCAATGTTAACCCTTTAATGGCTAAATTTGGTCCAGAAAGTAAATATTTTCTTATGGAATGTCAATTTTCAGGCCAAGAAAAGACTCTTTTTGAATATTTACCACTGAAATGACTTGCTCGGTTACCGAGCATGCAAATGTACAATCCACATGAACACTACGCAGGCTGGTCTCATCATGAAATGGGTAAAGATACATGTAATTCATTGAAACCTTTATTTTAATACAGTGTCTTCATCCTGACAATATGGCAGATGCGACACAAAGCGAGAGCGACGAAATGGACATGCAGACACAAGGTACACATACAACAAATGTAGTGGTCATCATGTATTTGCTTTAGGCTGAGGTTATTGCGTTGAGTGATCGCGATCGATTAGTTAAAAAAAATCATGATTACTCGATTAATCAGCTTGGATACAAATTACCAAGACATAGCAACAAAAGACTAAAATTGCAATGGTGTTTAGAAAGGTCCATTTGCAGGGCAAGAGAAGAATATTTTTGAAAATGTGTCACTGGAATGCCTGGCTCGATTCTCGAGCCAGGCATTCCAGTAACACATTTTCAAAAATAGTCTTCTCTTGCCCTGCAAATGGGCATACATTCACTAAGCAAAATGTCATTTTTTCATGACCGATCGCATTAAAAAGTAATTGAAAGTTACATGTAGGTTTTGAAATATTTTATGCAATAGAATATATTCACGATTATTCGATTATTTAATTTTTAATCATATAAATTCATGATTTAAAACATAATTGCGATTCTCGATTTAATCACGTAATCGCACCAGTCTAATCTGCTTACCATACAGGGGTGCGTTCAAGAGCAGGAATACTATCAGTTCACCGAACATTTTGTTCAGTCACGTGGTAGGTTCACTCATAGATATCTTTTCTTTAGCAGCTGAAAATATTCAATGCTCCTGAACCCCTGGATTAGGCTTGCACGATTGCGCAGTATTTTAATCGCGATTATTTTAGATAAATAATTGCATTATTCAATTAATCGGAGCTGTATTGGTGATGGTGGGTTGGAGAGGCATAAAGCTATCAAAACCGCTAGTATTGGAAATATCTGAAAAAAGCTACAAACCTTACTTCAAATGGGAAAAAGCTAACTTTAACACAATGGTAGAAAAAACGAAAATTAAGATCACTAAAAGGAATCCAGTCTACTTGCCAGATAGTAATAGGTGTTCAGAAATCACAATTAATATGCTATTATAAACATTATAGTACAATTTATGAACACAATATCATTACAATCTGGCAAGACCAAAGCAGCCCAAGAAAAATTCAGCTAGGCGGTTTAAAAGTGTGGCGCAGTGGTTTTACTGTGGCGCAGTGGTTTTTACAAGTTTTCTAAGGCTACAAAGTGTTTAGTTTGAAAAATATTGATATTCTGGCCAAATTATTCTCCCCCCCCCCCCTCCCCTGGGCGAAATGGCATAGGGTCGGAAGTCACAAAATAAGTAATATACAAGTTATGCAGTATTTACACCCATTTTTCACATTCACCTGGGTTTATATCACCGGAAAATATAAGCCAACTTTACATATGAAAAACAACTATCTTGGAGATTGAAAATCTTCGATTATTCGGTTTTGTGATCATCCACGAGCATATTTTAAAAAATTAATTGCGAATAATCGTCATGGAAGGAGATTATGAAATAGGCACTCTGTATGCATCTAGGCAGCCATACATTTGAGGTAATGATTTCTGCTTCAAAAACAATATGCATTCCATTTCGGAATACATGTACGCAAATTCTGTTTCTTCATCTGTTTGTCAGCATTTTCGTAAAGTTTTACAAAGCTACACATTTTAATTTTACTAAAATTCAACAAAAACAGATGCATTGATTGGCATGATTGTACGCTATTTAGTTATTGTTTCACATACAGGAGTAATCTGAACCCATTTAGGCCTTAGTATTTTTGAAAATGTACCACTTGAATGACTGGCTCAGTTATTGAGCCAGTCATTCCAGTTGTAAGTTTTCAAAAATTGTCTTCACTTGGTCTGCCTGAAAATGGACATTTTCAAGCCCACTGCAGAACCCATTTTTAGCCGATATACATGTATGTGTTAGATAGAGGGTTAAACACCAACCTGTGTTTATGTAGCAGAAATGTTTGTAGAAATTTCGGCTCATTTTGATAGCCTTGGAAAACCTCCTCAAACCTTAATCAAGAGTTGTATTCGAGTTGGGAGGTGGGGTTGGAGGTGGCGGGGTTGGCGTGACCAGGTCAGGGCGAGTGTCAGAATATGAACTTCAGACATGTGTGGCAGGTATAACTGAGCTAGGGGACTGGAGGAATAACCCTCATAAGCAACTTCTCCACCCACCATTCTGTGCACCTGAAATGCATCTACTTTTTATATCCAGGGCTTTTGTTTAAATATTTTTTCAGACGGCAATAACAGCGCTCATCTACTACACTCAGTGATGGTTAACACGGCAACGGGTCCCATAATGTCACAAGGCATTATCGATGCTTCAATGGAAGGCCTAGCAGATGAGTCATTGACATCGACACTGCAGACAACGGTCGACGGAAACGGTAACTAATACTGAAGCGCTTAACCTATTAATTGTCACGGCAACCAAACATGGCTTTTTGTAACATTTCAAACATACTACGCCAGTTAATGGAGGATTCCAGTTTCACAGTCAATCATATGATGTCATAATCCACTACATGATGTGTAGAATGACATCATAATCAATTACGTCATGAATGACATAGCTAAGTTCGTCACGAATGCTTAATTGAAGACAGATTTAGCATTGTTGTATGAATTGTATGTCTTAACTATTTAATAAACATGCTATTGAATATTTTGAAACTAATCTGACTGAGCACTGGTGCAGCAACAGCAACCTGTCAAATTAGTTTTCAAATATTCAACAGCTTCCTGTATATGTTTCTGGAAATTGAGATTCAGGGATCGATCAATTCCAACACGGGCGAAGCATGGTGGAACTTAGCTAGGGATGAACGGGGCATAGCTAAAACTCGATCCCGCCATTCGACTATAGGCTATCCTCATGTATAGGACTCGGGCGGAAATTTGATGAAAATGTGTCCTAAAAACTCCTGCACTCGAGTATAAGATGCTGTGGATTTTAGAAAACGTTATTTAAAACAATTCTAAAATTGGTATTAAAAATTGCCATCATGGAGCTAGCAGCTCAGCTAGATGCTTGCATATGTTTGCTTATGTTCATACATGCAGCTAATTCCACACTTTTTGGTGTAAAATATGTGCAAACACATTTACATAATTTTGATTTTGACGGCAACTAACTAGTGACATAATGGACCTTTCCATTTAGCTATGCCCCGCCCATCTGTAGCTAAGCTCCACCCACACCGCGCATGCTGGGATCAATCGATCCCTGAACATCCTTGACTATCAATTTCCAGAAAAATATACAGGTAAGCTGTTGAATATTTTGAAACTAATTTGACTGGGTACTGTTGCTGCCTATTGGCAGCAACAGCACCCAGTCAAATTAGCTTCAAAATATTCAACAGAATGTTTATTAAATGGTAAAGACATACAACTCCCACAATGTGTCGGACTATTAAGCGCCTAAGACTGACTAAATCGAATCATTCATGACGTAATAATTATGACATTATCCTACACATCACATAGTTGATTATGACGTCATATGATGGATGGATAAATTGGAAAGGTCTATTGACTATGACATCAGATACGTGAGTGACAGATTTTATCCCTCCATAGGATCGATTCCTGCACATTATTCACTGACATGATTAGTTTGTGTTCCATAGCGCCGGATCATGTTTCCATGGCAGCCCTGATGTCATCGCATATAGGCGTGTCACCGGGTAGTACTGGCACAGTTTTACATACAGACCGGGACAATAAGGAGAATATTCTACCAGAGAGACGCGATCAGAGGGTAGGGAGAGAGACTGTAACATTTACTTTCAAGCAGTTAGCATTTGGCCTCCCCCCCCCCAATCTCCCCTACTTTGAGTCATAGATGGCTCATCAACCCTTTAACACTCATATCATCAAAAAATGTATTCTGCAGTGGTCTTAAAAATGTCCATTTGCAGGCCAAGTGAAGACAATTTTTGAAAATTTACAACTGGAATGACTGGCTCGATAACCGAGCCAGTCATTCCAGTTGTAAATTTTCACAAATAGTCTTCTCCTAGTCTGCAAATTGAAATTTTCTTTGAGAAGATTGAAATTTTCTTAAATAAATTTACGGCTTAACGGGTTAGTACGCTACAAGAATAAAGGGCAATAACTTTGATCAAATTTAGTTTGAAATAGTAAGCAATTGTCTCCCTTAAAACCGTATATGACATTGAAATCATGAACAATTCCCAACACATAATTTTCTAAACAAATGAAACTGGTAATAATATTAAATGAATAACGGTCACATGGAACAAATGGGGCCAGGAAACTTAGTAAATAGGGAGATTTCATGAAACTGCCTGATAGTCTAAGTTAATACAGTAACAGTTTGTCACTAACAAGGCTGGAGTAAATATAGGATTTCAATTTCGGTCCCATTTAACTCTTTAACCATCAAATTTATTCAAGAAAATTTCAGTTTGCTCATAGAAAATGTCCATTTGCAGACCATGAGAAAACTATTTTTGAAGATTTACCACTGGAATGACTGGCTCTATTATCATGTAAACTAAAATGTGTACATACTTTCCAATAACGGTGATTCCTGAAATGCCAGTTTAGATCTTCCATTAGCATATGATCGCCAAGTGCTGCTAATCACACCCTGACTACTAACACATTGGCTGTATTACGCCGAAAAATATAGTACTTGTAATTTGAACTATAAGAAACACTTGCTCTAATCAAAGTTAATTTATTTACATAGCTAACAATATAATACATTAACAAAACATCTTATACTATTGGACGTCACAAGCAGTATTATTACATCATCTCTGCTCCTCATGACATGTGTAACTAGCGCTCAACGTCGACGTAATGATATCTAATGCCGCTAGAATGTCCGTATTCTGATTGGTCAATATAAAATTACTTTCCAATGCTAACAGCCAATGAAAATACTGTATTGCTAACGTGGTTAATATTGGTTAGATTACATCTGCTGAAAACCTTTGTTTATGTTAGAAAGAAAATTACGCAACAAATTATTTATTTTAAGATTGCATAATCATTCTTCTTCTTCTTCTTTTTGTTTGCTGATCATACCGCCAGTCCTATAAGTGACTGTCGACATGATCATAAGCGTTAAGTGCGTGGATCCATGGTTTATTAGAGTGCGCCGTGCGGCCTGGAACCTCCGTCTTCAGCACTCGAGGTTTCTGTCAGGGTAACCTCACCCTTACTTCCTTTAGTCGCCTCTTACGACACGCGGAGGATACGGAAGGTGTATTCTAAGCCCCACCTACAGAGCAAATTGCATAATCATGTGTTCCATCACTCAGAAAATGTAAATTTGCACACCAAGATGTCTATTTTTTTAAATTTACAACTGGAATGACTGGCTCGGATATCGAGCCAGTCATTCCAGTGGTAAATTTTCAAAAAATAGACATCTTGGTCTGCAAATGGACATTATTGAAGACCACCTTTGCTAGCTTGAGTGTCAAAAGGTTAAGATTGTACTTAATTTAGACAGTTTCTATAAATTCCTAACTGATGAGGTGGTTTTGCATAAATTTATTGTTTTTCACGAAGATTTAATCTAAAAATGAACCTCTTTTGATATTTATTAACCCTTTAACACTCATATCAGCCAAAAACGACCTCTGCAATGGTCTTGAGAAAGGTCATTTGCAGACCAAGAGAAGACTATTTTTGAAAATTTACAACTGGAATGACTGGCTCGATAACCGAGCCAGTCATTCCAGTGGTAAATCTTAATAATATAACCATCTCTTGGTCTGCAAATTGAGATTTTCTTTGACAAAATTGAAATTTTCTTGAAATAATTTAATGGCTTAAAGGGTTAGACTTATGAATCCGTCTGTCATGCTCAATGATGAGAATTAGTGACAAATGGATGGATGGATGGGTGAATGAATTCTTTTCCCTACTGTAGGTGCGGAAATCCAATCGCATTGCCATTATGGAGGCTGATATGTTTAGTGCCCAGCCACGCCCAAGATACAGATCCAAGCTATACAATGTGACTGAGCTGTGTACGTATCATACGTGTCATAGACCTACACTCAATGACATTATTTACACTGTTTTGCACCAGCATATGTTAGCAACAGAATGACTTCATTTATACCATGTACCAATCCAATACTATTAGCTTATTTTAAATTGTTGAGTCCAATATGGATTGTTATTGTACGAGTCCACATTATGTTGAAATAGGTATTGGATGAGGTGCCGCGTCCAATATAGATTTTTCAACACAACGTGGACGAGTACAATAACAATCCATATTGAACTCAACAATGTAAAATAACCTATTTATTATACACCTTAAAAAATTATCAAGAAATAAACAACAAAAATTCACCAGGAATTTACTTTACTCTCAGAAATAGAATGAATTTTTTCATTAGAAAACGGAGGCTAGATATTATGATTGGCTATTGTTTCCAGTATTTACAATGATAGGGAGGTCATAGTGAAATTTGAAGTAGTTAATATGACATTATATTATATTGTTTCTAATAGAAGGGAGCTTAACAAATTGATTACTAAAAACCATTCGAAAATCGACCTATTCATTGCAATGCTATGCTTGTGTGAAGTTTGCCAAATTAGGGGATTCATATATATTACGGTCATTGGATTAACACTAGCCCTATTGTCTTAAAATGCTACCATATAAGCATAATAATCCTGTTTTTATAACATATATGCCCATAATTCCTAAACTAATGCAGTTATTACCATGAAATTTGGAACACAATTGTATCTTAATAAGGCAGAGCCAGTGATGTGGATTTTAATAAAGTGATTTAAAAATTATTAGTTAATCTGCATAAATTTGCATATTTAATTAGTACATTAAACCAGGTACCTTTTGGACACGATACACCAGATTGTTTGTCCAAAAATCACTGGTTCCTCAATGCCTATCCTCACAACTGATGCATCATTTTGTAGGGGATACTCTGTACTATTAGAAACTGTTATTGGAATGTAGACTCTTAATAACGTTTTCATGGGAATGCATTCTTTGTAGATTTACAAGCTATATTTGTACTTATATGGCTGTTTTCTGAAGAATATGCACCTCCGTCTTTCAATAATCGATTGTATGGATGACAAAATCATTGATAGTCGACATTTCAATTACAGTTTCTAAAAGTACAGAGAATACCTTACAAAATGATATATCATTTGTGATTGTAGCCATTGAGGAACCGGTGCATTTTTGTCATAGAATACTGGATATCTTGTAAAGAGAATGGTACCATGGCTGTTACTGACTCAGAAAATAGGCAAACACTGCTGGATAAATTGTATTTATTTCATTGGGAATATTTCATTTGGGGCAAATTTTATTTTGAAAAAATGAAAATAACACATCAATATCAACAGATAAATAAGATTTATTTCAATTCTCTAGCAGAAATTAATCCAGTTCTATTTAAAAATGATTAAAATTGCCAATTTTACAATTTTCCCACAGTAGAAACCGGCATTTTGCTGATCACTGAACTCCCTAACAGTGATATTGAACTGGTAATATTTCCAGAATGGAATAACGGGTTTGATATCGATGATAATGAATTTCTTTCTTTTTCTTGCTACACCCGTGTGTTTGTATGTCTCAAGTGACTATTACCTCATCAATGTCAAACTTTATCAACACTATATAAGTTACCTCCCTTGACAAAGCAATATGAAGAAATTAATGTGGAAAGAGTTATCGTTCTTTATCGTCCAATACAGGTTTAAACGGTGTCCATTACAGATTTTACTGTCCAATACATGTTTTATATCGTCCAATATGGAAAAATTATTGGATGGTCACGTGGTACAATTGGAAGTGTTTCATTGGATGAACACACACAGGTGTATAATAATTGTTATATTAGATCATACTAGCTAAACATGTATTGGAAGACAAATTCCATTTTAGACCCTGACTAAAACATGTATTGTATGGTTTGGAACATTAGTGTATCCTGAAAGTATTACATCATTGTGCTTATTCATATCATGATGTAGTCACCCAAAACCAGTCTCTGCAATGGTCGTGAAGAATGTCCATTAATCTTAGATACAGTGTTGGCTGTAATATTAGGAATCAGCACAATGACATTGAGGTCACAAGGTCATCAGTCATTGTGACCATGATACAAAACTGTTTTTGCAACGTTAAGTTTTTGCATTTGGCATGTTTATCAAAACCTCTGGCATTATATTTCATAATTGTTTATCACCATTCAGACTAAATTTGGATATTTGGTAGCCTATTCTGTTAGGAAGCAGCATGTTGATATTTAGTCACAAGGTCAATGGTCACGGTCATTGTGACCTTGGTACCAAACTCTGCATTTTTTCAACATTAGGTTTTTACATTTAGCAAAACATCAGCGTATACAATGTTTACCGACAAAGATAGGATAGATAGGATATATAAATCTGTAGAATTCTTGCATTTATACCTGTCCATGCCGTATAGAAAAATCTGTATTGAATGAAAAGAAAGATTGTTAGTACCTCATGGGTCGGGTCAGTTCAGAAATAGTGCTAGCCATATTGACAAATTTTTACTAGCCTATTGTGGTACTCCCTTAAATGGGCAAGCCAAAAAAATGCATCAGTGCTGCTGAGAAACTTTTATTTACAGACCAATAGAATATTTTTGAAATTTTAAGACAGGTGGCTGCTTAGTGATTGATATAGCATAGGATTTTGACACCCTTCATCGAGCGAGCGGACAGCAATGAAAAAAATATACGCCTGAGGTTTAGAGGCTGCTAAAACCCACAAAAGCTGTAGGGTACCCAATTACTAAATGTCATTTTAGGTTTTCTTAGTATTTGTGGTGAGGTTTGACATTTATTTATTTAAGTTTGACATAATGCATGTCATTATTATTCGGGACAGATCTGGCTTTTGCAATGTTCAATAACCCAATAGATTAGCCAAATACCATATTTTTTTAGCAAATAGTAAATATTTTAGCCACATCTTTACTTCAATGTCACTTATAGACATCATCAGGTAATACTATCAATTTTACAGTCCAGATATAACAGGGTCTTAATATATAGGAAATGTGTTGAATATTTTGAAAGTAATATGACTGAAAGATGTTGGGCAGCAACAACTTTCTACTTCGAATAATACTTACCAGATGTACTATTATGATAATGTCTATTATCTAGTCTAGCTCAAAATAAACAATTAAAAGCTCCGCACTCTCCTGGTCCTGCCCATACTGTGTCCGGGAATTACCATAGCCGCAGGTACCGAGTCAATTCCCAATCACAGTCTGATTCATCTATTTTGCGACTTTGTCAAGTCACGTTTTTCTAGAGCTCTTAATTTTCAATTTTACTGCGTATCTAGAGTTGTTTGGAGTGCGTCGTCTGTGGCATCATGGAGGACAAAGGGAAATCATCACAGGGGGTGGTTGTATCAATCTAGAATTTAAACATTCGTGCCATAATGACTGTTTGAAATTTCCTTAAATTGGCACATTATTCTAAAATGGTAGCCATTGTTGGAGTCGCCCGGTACCCGTTAGCTTATTAGTTTTAATCCGGGTACTCGGTTCTTTCTCTCTGCGACTCGGTTCTTTGTCGAGGGTGTTTGTAGCGATCGGTAGTTATTTCCTGGTTGTTTTAACGTTAGTTAACGTCTAGGTTGTGTTTTTAAAAAATTTCACTCAAAAACGTTTCAAATATTTCCTGCCTGAGGCTTGATTATCATTAATTGAGAGAAAGTTAATGTTTTCCTAGTAATTCAATTTTACTATCAGGTCTATTGTGCGTATTGCTCGTCATCTGTCATGTGCAGCGTTTTAATTCTTCTTTGTGTTCGCAGAAAGCCAAGAACCAGGACACTATGTCAGAAGTGCAACAGGTTCATGAAGCGCAAATACTCTGGTCATCACTGTGTAGCTTGTGCGAAGTGTAAAGTGGGAAGCCCATGTGATGTGTGCGCCAAGTGGTCATCGGAGATGATGGCAGAATTTGATCGGGATCGACGTGCGCGCTTGGAGAGGGTCGCGAGGGACAAGGCGGCCAAGCTGGATCAGGCATCGTTGAGAGAACTGGAAGGTCGTCTGAATACACGTATGGATTCAGCACTGGGCGTATGGGCGGCCCAGTTCAAAGCAATGTTCGACTCATTGCAGTCCACGGTCCCGTCGATGCAGGTTGGTGCAGGGCAACCTTTAGGTGGTCTGGCTAGTTCTGCGGAGGGACACGCACCTGCCCCTTCTCTGTCCTTGGCTCAAGAGCCGATGGTGGAGGAGGAAGATCTTCTCATGGAAGATTCCGGCATGCCAGATATTTCGATGACGACAATGCCCAGTACTTCCCAGGGGTCTCCCTCAGGATTTGTACGGGTTTGCCAGGCGGATGGTGATGTCGACGTTCCATCGGGCATTTTCCATCCAGGGTTTGTGCAACCCGTGGTGTCGGTGGAGCCGTGTTTTGCGGTTCCTACCGGCATCCCGGCGGCGTTAGGCGCGGCTCCTATCGGATTGCCGTCGTCTGCCGTAGGCAAAGCGGTCGTGGTCCCGACTCCCGTGTTGGAGCCGATGGACTGCGGGAAATCCGTGTCTGGCGATTCATTGAACACCGGTGCCGCTGATGGTCGGGTTATGGATGCGCCCTATGTTAGTAGAGGTGCATCCCATAGCTCACAGCATGGATCGTCGGTGGCCTTCTCATCCAAGGGAGAGAGGGAAGATGAGAACGGTAGTTCTTTAATGGACGAATCCGTTTTCTGCACTGAAGCTGAATGGGTGCATGTCCTTGGCTGGATGTCCGACCGTCTCGGGTTGGCATCTGAGCGTGGATCTCAGCGCGATCCGGCGATGGAATGGATGTCAGAGCGAGCGGCTAGCGCTCTGTCAAGTGGCTCTTCTGTCATGCCGACACTCCCGTTGGACACGCAGACTTACGACATGCTGGAAGTTGCGGCATACTGTTTGGTTCAGCCGGAGTATGCACTGCCCAAAGCCCCCAAGGGGGTGAGGAGTAGGGTCCGTTTTCTGGAGCAGGCCTACCATCAGTATGCCCGGGTTCCACGGCTTTCCGTCGGGGAGCGAGAGGCGCTGAACAGGCCATTGGCTGGGAAGTCTAAGGGGCGTTCTCGTCCTTTGGTTTCCCAGACCAATAAAGATCCGTTTAATGAGCTTACGCTCATTGAAGATGCGGTGAGGGCAGCCATGGCTGCGCTCTCGCATGGATGTACCCTCCTGCAGGGAATGCTGTCCTGCACGGAGGAGGGTGGGCAAGTGCCAGAGGCTGTTCCCGGAGCTATTCGGGACACCATGCGCCTGTCTCAAGATTGCCTGGCCAGGGTGATCACCAGGACATTGGCAGAGCGACGGAGAATGGTTCTCGATTGCGTAGAACTAGGACCAGAGATGAGGGCTGCGTTGTCGTCTGAGCCTTTCATCGGTCCAGGCTTGTTTGGCGGCTCGGCACAACAAGCTCTCTCCAAGGTCGCGTCAATGGTTGCAGAGCAAGAGGTAGTCGGCAAGTCGTGGAAGTCGACTAAGAGGACACAGCCGCAGCAGTCCTACAGGCAACATCGCCAGGAGCAGCAGAGACAGCGTCCAAGATCGCCCTTCCGTCCTTCAGGTCGTGATGCCCATCGGCCATCCGGCTCTCAAGGACCTGGCCGTTCATCTTCATATAAATCCTCTAGTAAGAGGCCGTATGAAGATGACAGGAAGGGTGGCGGTTGGTGCCGCGGCGGTTACCATAGGGATAACGGACCGTCATATTCCAAGAAGCCGCGGGGCGGCCGTGGGGGTCGGTCCTGACGGGTTACCGGCGGGACCAGTTCCGGTTACGTCAGGAACGAAGGGAGTCGAGAATCTTCACCCAAGCGATTTAGCGTCTTCACATGCAATCTTGACCGCCAGCTGTGTGCAGATTCCTTCCATCGGAGGCAGACTTCAACTGTTCTTAAGCCAATGGGAACAGGTCGTGCGGGATTGTTTAGTCTGTCAATGGATAAGAAACCGCTACGAACCGGACTGGCTCATCCAGCAATCGTTAGTTCCGTTAACATCGACTCCTATATGGACTCCTGTTCCAAGGGAATCGGATCGTCTAGATGCCATTTGCTCAGAAATAGAATAACTTCATCAGAAGAATGCGATTCATCTAGTCCGCAATCGGTCATCTCTAGGCCTCTATTCGATGATGTTCCTCGTTCCGAAACGTACCGGAGGTTGGAGACCAATTCTCAACCTCAAACCGTTGAACAAATTTATTCTTTCTCCCAAGTTTCAGATGGAGACTGTGGCAGCAGTAATGACAGGGCTGAGAAACGGCATGTGGGCAGTGTCGATAGATCTGAAGGATGCTTATTTTCATATTCCTTTTCAGAAATACCTTCGCTTTGCTTTCCAAGACAATGTTTGGGAATTCAATGCGCTTCCGTTCGGCCTGACCACAGCACCGAGGGTCTTCACCAAAGTGGTTCTCGCCATGACTTCTTTCCTTCGCAGGAGAAACATAGCTGTTCATACTTACATAGACGACTGGCTGCTAAAGGCGGGGAACCCAGTCACTCTGCGCAACAATCTGCAGGTAGTCCTAGCCTTATTAAAGGATCTAGGATGGATTGTGAATCTAGAGAAATCAGAATTGACTCCATCCCAGGAGTTTGTTTATCTGGGAATCTTTTTCAATCTCAGGGACGGCGTAGCTTTTCCGGCGGAGAGCAGAGTCAAGAGCCTGATTGCAGTTTTGGAGTCGGTTTCTCTAGGAGCCTATCTGACGGCGCGCCAATTTCTCAGAATACTGGGTTTACTAGTATCTCTGGAGACGGTGGTTCCATATGCGGCACTCAGGCGCAGGCCAATTCAGATGTATCTAATGTCGTTCTGGTCTCAGAGAACGGATCCGTTATCTCTGAGGATACCAGTGAAAGAACCATTGATATTCCACCTTCAGTGGTGGAAATCGGAACAGAATCTCCTGCGAGGTGTTCCTCTACAGCCTCCTCAACCTCAGATGTCCATCTTCACAGATGTATCGACGACGGGTTGGGGAGCAGTATTGGATGATCAGTCAGTGTCAGGGGAATGGGATCGGACCAATGCGCAGAAACATATCAATGTTCTCGAGCTATTAGCAGTGGTATTGGCACTTCGAAAGTTCGAGAGTCTAATTCAAGACAAGATTGTCCTAATAAGGACAGACAACTCAACAGTGGTGTCTTATTTGAACCGCCAAGGCGGGACGAGATCACCAGAGTTGTGTATGATGATTTGGAACCTTCTGCTGTGGTGCCAAGAGAGGAATGTTATTCTTCGGGCAGCACACATTCCAGGAAGATTGAACATCCTAGCGGATGCTCTCAGTCGAAGGACGGTTTGTCGTCCGACGGAATGGCAGCTCAACCAGTCGGTAGCGGAGGTTCTATTCAAGCAATGGGCAAGCCAAATGTCGACCTGTTTGCGATGAAACAAAACGCAAATATGGTCACTTATGTGTCACCGATCCCGGACCCACTAGCTCTAGCGGTAGACACACTGGCGATAAGTTGGAAGGGAATGTACGCGTATGCGTATCCTCCAACAATTCTCATCCCAAAAGTTCTGGAAAAGATAAGAGAGGGAATGTGCCAAGTGCTACTGATCGCCCCTTATTGGCCAGGCCGGACATGGTTTACGGATCTGCTGGACCTTCTGGTCTGCAATCCAATCCCTCTTCCAGATAGAAGAGATCTAATCTCTCAGAACAAGGGTCTGTACTTTCACGACAGACCAGAAATGTTCAAATTGACTGCATGGATGTTATCAAGCAGCATGCAATTGAGGGTGGCTTTTCTGAGCAAGCAGCGAAGTTTGTTGCTTCAGCCAGAAGAGGTTCAACCACGAAAACATATAATTATAGAATCAACAAATTTGCAGAGTGGTGTAAGGGAAGAGATATCAATCCCGTTTCTGCATCTGTTCAACGCGTAGCAGATTTTATCTTACTTATACGAAGTTGACAAACTTGTACCTTCTACCCTAGCAGCATATAAGTCTGCATTAGCTTCAGTCATTCCCAGTCTGGCCATTGAAGGAGTGTAGAATGACACCTTGAATGAAGTTATTAAAGGAATGAGCAATCTGCGACCTAGACAGCCAATTCCTATCCCAGCATGGAATCTATCTGTTGTTCTACAGGTTTTAGGGCATGCCCCCTTTGAACCAATTAGATCTATAGACATTAAACTGTTAACTATTAAATCAGTTTTCTTGGTTGCAGCAGCGTCGGCGAGAAGGAGAAGCAAAATACATGCGCTTTCTGCCGAACAATCGGTCATTCCGTGTCAAATCAGCAAATTTCCAGAAGTGTCCCCACCTGACCATCTCAGAATTGCTTAATATTTTGTTTATAGCAACCTACACATATTTTAGGTGATTAAACAAAATTATAGAGTCCAGTTTTACATACTTTTCAAAATATTGCAGTTTGAGTAACATAGGGGTGGCGAAAATGTTACAGGATTTTCGCACATGTTATTTTTTCTGCAACTTTCAAGTCCTAATATCTCCCTTATTATACATGCTAGCCATCTGAAATTTGTATCATTAATTCACTGCCACGTGTCTTACTGGAAAATGCAAAGAAATGCCAAATACCTTTATAAATCTTTATTTAATACTTTACCAAAAATGGCAAAATAATCTTCGACATTGTGCATTTTGCAACCTTTATCTGAGAATAAAACACAAACTGTCTGCAGTTAGGGCTTGCCTTTTCACATGCTTTATGTATCCATATAGATGAACATGCACAGGTGTTTGTAACCTCCTAAGTTTATAACTTTTAGAGATATGACTTGTTGAAAACAAGAAAATCTTCACGCATGTCAAGTTTCAGCTGCAAATATTATTAAGAGGGACAGGTGGCACACACTATTGCTATATATCAAAAGAAAGCATATGGTCTAAGCTTTAATTTGATACCTAGAACAACTTGCCCCTATGATTATTTCAGTGTGATATTAATTTAACAAAATAGGGTTATTTTGTCAATTCGCAATTGATTAATTATGCATAACTCAGTAATTACTTCGGAAATACTTCAAAGTGGATTGAATATTCAAGAACAAATTTAAAGTAATAAGTATGTAACACTGCTTCCATATAAATCTTTAGCACTAATGTCAAAATTTTCAAAAATTTCCAATTTAAAACAAGGTTAAATTGATGCCACTTTTGTAAACAACTTTCTCAGAAGATGCTGCTGCCTTAAACATCATCATCATCTAAGGAAATTGTTTTCCAAATCTGTTAATGCCAAAAACAAGAGAATGTTAATGCTAGTGTGCTCAGGATTAAAGCTGCATTAAGGTAACTTCACTAAATTATATGTAATTGTATCTTGTATATCAATCATGTTTAGGCTTTCTCTTTCTGTTGCTAACTATGTACAAGGAGGTAGTCAGCATACTAGCATAGTACAGTTGCTTACATGTAACAGAAGTTATTTACGACAGAAACTTGGTAGCAGAAAATGTTCTGAAACACTCTGTAATTTGTGTCATTGTGTCCTGATCCAACTTATACTGACGACCAGTTATTGTGGTAAGGTTTGTCACTGCACAGAGAATATGATCAATTGGAACAGCACATTCATCTCGTCTTCATGGCCAAGAAAATGATCTTGCTGGACCTTTTGGCTGCATGAAGTTAATCAGAAGATCTTGATGCTCCTCCGATATCTCTACAATGTTTCCAAGATACCAGTTCTGATCATAAACCGTGTCTACATACTGTCCTGGTTGAAAGTTTAGAGACGTTTCTGTGCCTGAGACGCTCACTTTCGTACTGGCACCGTTTTCATCAGCAGATATTCTACTAATGCGTAACTCACTAGTACTGGTGGGAATGAAGCAGTGATGGCTCCTTGTTCCAGGAATCGTACCTGCATTTGCGAAACGCTTTAGTAGACTATGGCGATGCTGTTCCACATCAGTGAGTGATACATAAAAGAAAGTGATACCATGAACATTAGATTGTGACCACTCATATAATTCTACCGGTGTAAGAATATGATTGTCTGTGGTGTGTTGCAGGCTGCTTCTTGCAGCAAGTCTCTTAACTGTTCCTCCAATTCCATCACAAACACTTTTACCGTGGCTTGTTGCAAAGAAATGCCACTCAGCTGATAAACCAAAATCTTGTGAATGTAGACACAGGTTGCGGAAATTCTTATAGTTTTTATATTGTCCTCCGCATCCATCACTAAAGTACTTTACATGCTTAACATGAGGCAGCATTTCTTTAAGGTATTTTACCACAACATTAATGAACGCATACTCACTTACTGTGTCATGTTGCATACAATCACTGATTACACACAGAGATAAAGGCTTACACAGCATGCCGTCTTTGGAGTAATAAACAGCAAACGGATGCAGCGTTGCTTGCTTGTTATCCCAATAAAATCCTTGAATGGAATCCTGAATTATAAAGGAGTAATTCTCTGCAAAGTCTAACAATACTAACATTGTATTATCATGTTCATGTAATGTCTCTTTGCAGCTAGAAAGGTATGCAGCTTGTGCTTTCGCAATGTAATGGTGGGTTGTCAGATTATCAAGTTGGTCACACAGCAGATTGATGAAGTCTGGCACACATTCCTGTCTAGTAACAATGGAAGTCCGATCAGTATGCCCCCACTGTTTAAAATTAATGACATCATCTTCATCCATTTCCATTTGATTGTGGATAAGCTCTGTTATATGTGTATGCAGGGCATCTTTTCCTGGGCACTGGCTACAGCGGTGTATCATACAGTCTCTGGAATGAATGTCACAAACAACAAGCGACATTAATGAAGTGTATTCCAGTTTTAGTTCACCAACTGCACCTAACAAAGGTTTCACGTTTTGGTGGATCTCACAGATGCACACAGAATGGGTGCCTCTGGCCCCAACTGTTATACACCATGGTGGGCGCAGTTCACAGAATTTGGAAAACCCTATTTTGCAGGATTCATACTTTTGTTTAAATGCTAAGTACAGTTCATTCAAATTTGCTAAGAGCAGGCGCTTTTGTTTGTGTATACGATTTCCATCAATTTTTATTGAAAGGTAGTCCTTTTTTCCAGGGCACAAACGAGAGTATTCATCACTTTCATAAAACACGGTCACTTGTTTCTTGACATCTTCTGTTAATTCATTTCCCTTCTTGGTTGAGGGTTCCGCAAGAATGCCATGTTGTTTTTTTAACTCTCTGGCTTTCCTAACCACATACTTTGTCACATTAAATTCTGTAGCAGTCTTCTCAAGTGACCAGCTTGGAGGTGCCATTGTCAGTATTTGTATTTGGTTTTGTCTATTTGACACACTACATTTTTGCTTCATACATAAAATAAGTTCTTTAAGATCTGTACATTGCTGACAAACTGGTGTCTTCTTTACCAAATCATCTGGCTCTACTTTCAAATTTTTGGCATGCTGATATTTCATGGCAGTCTCTGCTTGGGCTAGTTTGCATTTACCATAACCAACCATATCTCTCTGGCTGACCTTTATTTTGAGGGGAGAGCATCCAAGTGCGGTTATGCTGGTATTTAGTTGACTTGCATGCTTGCCATCACTCTGACCTGTGTCATATGAATCACTTTCTAAATTATCATCATCTGTAAGTTCTGCAACAGGTTTAGTATCCAATGAAAATTTTATCATACACTTTGGACATAACTTTTGACCGGGTTTAATGTTATTCCCTGTGGTTTTATTTAGTTTCTCAGTTGCAGTGGTATTCAAGGTACGTAAGTTTCCTCTGACTGGCTGACCATGAACAGAATATGGATCACAGCACTTCTTTTCTAAGAATTCATATTTGTCTAGGTACAACTTTTTATGATGCAAGCATACTGTACTTTGTTGAGTTACTGTCATATTCTGTGGTAAGTCACAACGTTTAAACATAAGGTCTTTATCTTGAAGTGATAAATCACATATTTTCACAAAGCCTGTCTTTTTGCAGTAAGTCAGTTTATGACAGTAATCTTTGCAGTTCATGCCAATAGTACAGGCAGCCATCTTAGATGCCATAGTCACTCAATCTGAAAAACAAACAAGAAAATATTAATGACCAGACAGTTAATAGTTTGATTTAAATTGAGTTTCCTTGGTAAGTGGGCTGCAGGTATGAAAATATAACACTGACACAAGAAAATTAGGTAAAATTTTATTTCTTGAAATTTTCTAGTCAGTAGATATGTACATAATTGCTAAGCTATATTATGTTCATATACACTGTGTGCGTATCTACATGTATTAAATATAAATATTAATGTTAAAATAAGATATATTAGCAACATGTCTCATTAGATATATCACCCTGTTTCTTAAACATTTTAAAGTAATATTTAAATTTATTTTACAGAATTAAGTCTAGGATGATAACCATTCACGAATTGACAAAATAACCCTATTTTGTTAAATTGGTATCACACTGAAATAATCATAGGGGCAAGTTGTTCTAGGTATCAAATTAAAGCCTAGACCATATGCTTTCTTTTGATATATAGCAATAGTGTGTGCCACCTGTCCCTCTTAATAATATTTGCAGCTGAAACTTGACATGCGTGAAGATTTTCTTGTTTTCAACAAGTCATATCTCTAAAAGTTATAAAAGTTGCAAAATGCACAATGTCGAAGATTATTTTGCCATTTTTGGTAAAGTATTAAATAAAGATTTATACAGGTATTTGGCATTTCTTTGCATTTTCCAGTAAGACACATAGCAGTGAATTAATGATAAAAATTTCAGATGGCTAGCATGTATAATAAGGGAGATATTAAGACTTGAAAGTTGCGGAAAAAATAACATGTGCGAAAACCCTGTAACATTTCGCCACCCCTATGTTATTCAGACTGCAATATTTTGAAAAGTATGTAAAACTGGACTCTATAATTTTGTATAATCGCCTAAAATATGTGTAGGTAGCTGTAAACAAAATATTAAGCAATTCTGAGATAGTCAGATGGGGACCACTTGCTGATTTGAGATGGAATGACCCAAGACCATTTTGTCATCACGGGTGAAGGTTTAAGACTACTTCCACGTCTTTCTTTCCTGGCAAAGAATCAGTCACTTAAATATCCAGGACAGCCGATCAATTTGCCAAGTTTAACTAGACATGACCCAAACTCTTCTGCTTGGTGTCCTGTCAGATGTCTGAAAATGTATAAGAAACGTACTGAGGAGTGGAGAGATGACCCGAAATCTCTGTGGTTATGTCTCAAAGCTCCTCATTTACGTGCCTCGAAAGATACTATTTCTCGTTGGATAGTTGACGCTATTCAGATGTCGCACAAAATCGCTACAGGAAAGCAGATTGATCGTCCGAATGCCCATCAGGTCCGAGCACTAGCAGCATCATCGGCCCTTTATAAGGGTGTCTCATTAGAAGAGGTGATGTCTGTAGCACAATGGCATGCCGAGTCGTCATTCACTGATTTCTACCTTCGCGACATCTCCAGCGCACTTAATCCGGTAGCCGTCGCCAATTTATCGAATCTAAACTAAGCCACATCCGACCACTACTTCGCACACATCACAAAGTCTTCCACTTACACTGAACAATGGTTATGCACATGACTTGAGTACGACCGTGGATTGGGCCGAGCTCCTGTGATGAACAAGAAAAGATCAAGCACTCAAAATGGTGAGTGTTTACATTAATTAAGTGACTATAAATATATTTACTTACAGTCGAAATACCAGACTGCTTAGGTAAATAGTCTGGTACAAGAGTATACTTATCCTCTCAAACAGACATTAGACTCATTCCAATTTGAAAATCTAATCGATATACTGATATTTTTTCAAAATTAGAAGTTGTAGTAGCTTCTTTGCACTCTACTGGACTGCCCTAGCTGAGACTTGGGGCTGACACGGGTCTGGTGGGTGTTGCATCCCCATTGACAGCCCTCTGAATTTTGTGCGGACAAAAGAGGGGGGGAGCGCGGTCTAGACCATGGAAGTTTAGCACTCTATGAGTCAGATGGCAGAACCCAAGCGTATGCCAGGGTTCTAGTCTCTTCACAACCTTCTCTGTTGGATGGTAGATGAGTGCTGGTTCGAGCCTCACCTCCTCCCACCGGTATTTCCTGGCTGTCGAAATCCAGAGTTTATCATAATAGTACATCTGGTAAGTATTATTCGAAGTAGAATCAAAAAAGCATCCGCTTTTGTTTCTACGAGATTTCTTAATACTTACTTACGCTGAGGTGAGGCTGAGCTGCTTTCGCTGTTTGTCAAGGCAAATATAAGACGAATCTGACTGTGATTGGGAATTGACTCGGTACCTGCGGCTATGGTAATTCCCAGACACAGTATGGGCAGGACCAGGAGAATGCGAAGTTTTTAATTGTTTATTTTGAGCAAGACTAGATAATAGACATTATCATAATAGTACATCTGGTAAGTATTAAGAATTCTCGTAGAAACAAAAGCGGATGCTTTTTTGATTCAGTCATATTACTTTCAAAATATTTAACAACATAAACACATTTTTGCAAGGAAATAGTAGCGCTAGAATTAGTCAAGATTCAGGCAATCAAGAAAATAAAATTAATTGTAATCATTAGCCAATGATTTAGCCAATTCTGCTTTTCATTAGCCAGATTTTAGTTTTACTAGCATTTGGCTAATTGGCTAGTGAGTGGTCGCTCCCTGATTAGATTCTATTACATGTATATCATAATAATACTGAAAAACACATATTTGGATGCCCAAATCAGCCTCAATCACCCCTGTTAGAGCAGGTTTGCACATGAATATGCATGACTTCTTGTGTGAATGCAGGGTGTGAGGAATGCCAGTCATCCTACAGTTCACCGTGTCCGGACCACTGGCTGATACAACAACATGACAAGGTAGTCCTGTCTCTCGCCTGGGCCAGTCTGCCCGCCACGCTGCAGATATTCAGATTTCCACCAGAACAGGGTAATGTCTCCTTACGTTGCTCATTTAATCTATCATGGTACTAAGGGAGATAACTCTTCATTATTAGCAAAACTCGTCTGAATGACCAAGTGAGTTCGTGTTACGGTGTCAGCTATCCGTCATGTGTGTGTCTGTCATCTCTCCGTTAACTGACTTCTAAATAACCAACTGGGCTGATTTCAACCAAATTTGGCAGGAGGCATCCTTTGTTCATAGGGGTCCAAGATTGTTCAAAATGAAACTGATTGCGGACAATTTCCTTGACAGCCATCTTGGATTTTATGCTAATTAAAAAAATACCTTTAAAGATCCTTAGTCGAATTAAAACTAAAGAGACGTCATTTAGGATAATATCACAACCAAGTTTGTTATGGACAATCTATGTGTTTGAATTGTGATGTACCGTATTCCGCTTAATAGTGGCCTATGCTCTAATAGAAGTCCACCCCCTAACTTTGACATATGAGCTCCAATGATTTCTTAGCAGTTTCAAAACAGCAAAACTCTGTATTAGAAGCCCACCCCCTAACTCAGCAGACTGTATAGGAGAATTTTTCTTAAGAGCAAATTTGTAAGAATAGTGTGTATAATAATAACAATCGTGTCACAGGGTGTGTCTACTTCAGACCGATCTCTGCCCTGATACATTCCCGGACCCTCTAGAAGTCAATACAGGCCTCGGATTTGTAAATCTCGACTGCCTATTAGATTAATACTAGTAGTAGGCCACGTATGTTCAAGATATAATAAAGTTTATTCCACACTTTTGTTGTCAAAATGCGCGTAAAACAGTCTTGGCGTGATTAAATACCTTCCTTATAAATATATTTTAAGACCAAATTTATGTACCAAACAACAAGCACGGGAGAAATTGTGCATCAATTTTGTAACGCCGGTCAACATTAAATGATCCAAATTGAATTATTACGAACGACAATATAG
The DNA here is from genome assembly GCA_034401795.1 of Chaetoderma sp. LZ-2023a. NCBI lineage: Eukaryota > Metazoa > Mollusca > Caudofoveata > Chaetodermatida > Chaetodermatidae > Chaetoderma > Chaetoderma sp. LZ-2023a. The sequence goes on along the minus strand of CM067361.1, from coordinate 30,396,824 downwards.
CCGGCTTCTTAAGTTGGCGAGCCAGTGGTTCTTGAGATGGGAGGCATCATGTTCTCACAAGATATTATACGCTAACGGGAGTTTATCAAACGGGTACCCGTTTTTTAAGATCAGGATAATACTCAGTTCCTATCGCGCAATGATAATATATAGATATTCCCGAGTTCCGAGTCCCCGATTCCAGAATATTTATATCCGAGTACTCGCTCTAAAATAAACTCTTCAATTGGAGGCGAATCACGTGATTTGTATTTTTTCGCGATGCCATTTTATATCAAATTGTGGATTAATTTTGATGTAATAAACGAGCTTTATTAAAGGATACGCAATATTTAGGCGCTCAAATCAAATAATTTCACCTCCCCGGTGATGTTTTGAGGTATACATTAAACGTAGACGGTGGGAGTTTTTACGGGAGAAAATACGTTGAATTTCCGTGGTATACATTTTAGAACTTTTTTGGGAAAACTCTGTAATATAAGCCCACCCCCTTTCTCAGAGATGTTTGTTTGGAAATTGAACACCTCTTGTCCTAATAGAAGCCTAGGCTATTATTAAGCGAAATACGGTAACCATATTAACAAGCCAGTCATTTCATTAGTAAATTTTCGAAAATGCTCTTTAGTCTTGGCCTGCATTTATGGAAATTCATTACAAAAAATTTTGATTTAGCAGACTAAATGATTAATGTTTATTTACCAGATGTCATGCAAGGTTGTCTGCGGATGGGTGTATTCGCAAAGAAAGTAATTCACAAGTACACACAGTTTGGCCCATTTATCGGCGACTTGGTCAATAATCGGGAGGAGATCCGCGATACAAACGTTCTGTTACAGGTGAGGCAGAATTTATGAATCCACATTTACCCAAAGCTCCACACAGTTATGAGCTACCACCCTATCCCCCATCTACCTTGTCTTTCGCCGAAGTACAATATAGACCATTATCTTATGCGTTTAACCATCTAATGGTCAAAATTGTTTTAAAAAATTTTAATATTTACTCATTGGATGTCCATTTGAAGGCTAAGAGGAGACCATTTGGAAAAATTTACCACTGGAATTACTTGCTCGGCTATCGAGCCAGTCATTCCAGTGGTAAATTTTCCAAAATGGTCTTCTCTTGGTCTGCAATTGGACATTTCTTAAGAGCATTGTAGAGGCCAGTTTTGGCCCGCTTGACCAGTAAAGAGAAATACGGATTTTCCAGATTTGTTCAAATTTTCCGCATTTTTATTTTTAGATCATGCCCACACTTGTGAAATCATACTGTATCGTCATACCCTTTCCTGTGTTAAAATTTGAATCAAATCGGGTTGATAGTTTCCGAATTATCCACCTATCCAGAATTTGATTCAATCCAAGTTCCGGATTCTTTTATCCGGATTAAAGCCAAAGTCTAACTTATCCTCCATTCCCGCAAGTTCATTTGTTGGGTTAAATGAAAATTTGAACAAACAGAAACATGTTAGTTAATACAATTTTCTGTTGAATATTTGAACATAAATGGATTGGAGGTCGTACACTGCAGCAACAACTCCCAGTCAAATTCGTTTCAAATTATTCAACTGAAAATTTCTTGCATTAGCATCATAAAGCATTAATTTTATCGTTTCTGGTCTATTAACTCTAACCTTCATATCAGTCAAAAATGACTTCTGCCATGGTCTTGAGAAAGGTCCATTTACAGACCAAGAGAAGACTATTTTTGAAAATTTACCACTGGAATGGCTGGCTCGATAACCGAGCCGGTCGTTCCAGTAGTAAATTTTCAAAATTAGTCTTCTTTTGGTCTGGAAATGGACATTTTCTATGAGAAAATTGATATTTTCATGAACAAATTTGAGAGTTAAGGGGTTAATATGCTTTGCTTTCATTGTAGTTGGATAACGATAAAGATGTGAAGTATTTCTCTACTTCGGATGAGAATAAATGTAATTGGATGATGTTTGTTCGAGCGGCCGAGAATTATTCCGAACAGAACTTAGTCGCGTACCAGTATGGCTACGATGTGTTTTTCACTGTTATTAAGCCTATTAGCGTACATGAGGAGCTGAAGGTAAGGATTTCATGATTGCAGGCTGTGTGTGTGTGTGTGTGTGGGTGGGTGGGTGGGTGGGTGTGTGTGGGTGGGTGGGTGGGTGTGTGTGTGTGTGTGTGTGTGTGTGTGTGTGTGTGTGTGTGTGTGTGTGAACTGCACGTTCTCTATATTGTAGATGACATACCGTGTACACCACAATAGGATTATCATGTCCTGTGATAAAGACGGAATAAAAAACTAAGCAAACACTGAAGTGAAACAAAATAAGGATGGACCAGAAATTAGGCATAAGCAATGGACATTTCCAGTTTTAGTTATGCCCCGCCCATCTCTATCTTAGGTCCACCCACACTAAGCCGTTTTGGGATTGATTGAACCATGAATGCCTTAACTATCAATTTCCTGAAACTATACAGGTAAGCTGTTGAATAGTTTGTAACTAATTTGACGTGGCCAAATTAGTTTCAAAATATTCAACATAATATTTATTAAATAATAAAGATATACAATTCGTACAACAACGCATAGTCCGTCTTCAAATATGAATTCGCGACCTACTTATTGGCATCATTCATAACATCATTCATTATGATGGCATTATACACGTTGTGTAGTTAATTATGACATCATGCGCTGGGTTGATAAAGTGGAAAGGTCTATTCAACAAGAATGGAACAATCTTAGGTTAACTTTCAAATACTCATTCCAAAATTCTGCAGCGCATTCGGAATGTAAAATGTTCAAGAGTGCCATGGGAGATTCACAGGGCAACGAAAAGTCTCCTGTCAAGCACTTCGTTTAGATAGACAGCTCCGCTGTTTCGCAAATCATGTGTGGTTGCGACTCTCAAAATTAAAATAGATTTTTTTTTTCTATCTGAAGTAATTACTCGTGAGTCAACGTCATAGGTATATATACTAGATCATAAGGTCTTGGGAAAGGCGCTTGTTAAAAATGTTTTTCGTTTGAAATAGAATATTGTAAATAGAAGCCAGTCTAAAAGAGCGGTTGCTTTTCCTGCACCTATTTCCAGACATAAGGGTGGCAACAAACTACTGACATATTTTGATTATGACATCATAAACTAGAGTGACATAGGATTGTAACCAATTGTGTGTGCCACAGAAGGTGGTCATCTAAGAAAATTTCAATGGACCTTACAATTTTTAGCTATGCCCCGGCCATCACTGGCTAAGCTCCACCCACACCTCGCCGTGTTGGGATTGATCAATCCCCAAATGCTTTAACTATTAATTTCCTGAAACAATTTGTACAACAACGCATAGACCGTCTTCAAATATGCGTTCGTGACATACATGTATTTATCGACGTCATTCATTATGATATGACGACATTCGTTATGATGTCATTGTACACACCACGCAGTATATTATGACGTCATATGATGGGTGGGTACTCTGGAAAGGTGAATTGTCTCATAGAAAATATCCATTTACAGACCAAGATAGATAGAACTTTTTTTAAATTTACCTCTGGAATGACTGGCTCGGTTATCGATGGAGCACCTGAGAAGCAATTTTTGGTCGACTTGAGTTTTAAAGGGTTGATGTAGTATTTCACATCAAGAGTATACTTACCTCCCTAATACTTTTGATATTGCTAAATATTGGCTTTCACTCAATAAAACACTCAGATTAAAAACAGTTAGGTGCCCCTACTGGGCAGGTAGTCAGAGGTAGTCCGGCGGATGCCAGCCCCACCACCGCGCATACGCCGACTACTACTTCCTCTTTGCTAATTTATTGGCAAGGAGAACACATGTGCTTGTTAGCTATCTGCAAGTTTCACGAGTTTAAAAGCCTTTTCACGTCTGTTACGGTCGAATATTGTTGAAAGAGATGTCTGAGAGGACAAATTCGCCAGAGGAGGGGACGGGATCTCTTTATCAGGTGAATTCAATGATATTCTAGCGTGTTTTTTCCCCGGTGTAATGTGTTTCCGGGACTCGCGCTTACCGTGATTAGCGCCTGTTTGAGTTGGTTTTTTCCAACATGGTGCTTTATAAGTCTAATTTCTCTTTGTGTTTATGTCCACAGGTATGGTTTTGCATTATTAGTGGACATCTCAGCACAGGAGGGTTTGTTTTTCTCCACCACGGTTCCATTTCCTACTAATATTGTTAGGTTATCTAACCAAAAAGTCTATGTTCAGTGAGTTGGAGGCTTACTATAAAGGTCTTCTCACTTTGCCCTCTTGATCCAATTCCTTCCCCAAGGTGGAGAAAGGTGAAGAGGCGTAGTCTTGGTGGAGTGCTCCAGTGCATCACGGTGGATGGTTTGTCTATACGAGGTGTCAGGTATATGATTAATGATATGAGGTAATATGAATTATTTGAAAAAATAATGACTGATTTTTTACCATTTTTTATCATTCTGTATCTGATGATGTGTAGTCTGAATATCCTTTGGAGGATGTTCTAGTTATGAATACAATTCGTCCTTGCACTTGGATGCTTGTTACGGACCGATTAATTTCTGTTAAGGGATTGATGACGTCATAATCGGCCTTGCGCTTTATTAACATTTAAAGTTTTGTCCAACGCTGGTTTCTTCTTGATTAGTGATCTTTATGATCCTGTCCCTCTCTTTTAGTTTGGTTTTGAGTTTCTTCTAACCGTAACTAACTTGTTCATTGTCCTCGTCCTTTGTCCTGTTTCAGAGACCTGGTTGCCCGTCCTGTGGTCGATTTCTGAAAGATAGATTTGCGCCACATTTGTGTTTTAGCTGCAGTCCCTGTGGACCGTTGCTAAAATGCGATATATGTAAGCAGTGGGGGGGCGAGCTAATGGCTGATTTTTTATCGTTACAGGCGAGGGAGAAGGTGATGGAGGAAGAGAGGAAGGCGAAGAAGGAGGGTGTTAAAAAGGGTAAGAGGAAGGCCTCATCCGCGGTGGATATGGAGGCCTTCCGGTCCGAAATGTTGGGAGAGATGCAGAGGACAATAAAGGATTTGGTCCCAGAGTTGCTTCGCAGCATGCTGCCTGGGCCAGGTCCTTTATTGTCCTCAGCATCTGCTTCGGAGCAGGTGATCCCTGCCTTTGAATCCGAGTTCCTTAGGTCCGGTCCGGTGTTCGATGTGGATTCAGAGGTGGCCCCGTTGTTGGGGGCGGTCCACGACCCTGGCAGCAGGCTTGATGCCGCGCCGAGGGGCCGTGGACAACGGTTGTTGCTGGGACCCGCGGTCTGCTCATCAGACCCTGGGTATCCGCGCGCCGCGGGTGTCAAATCCTCCTATGGCACCTTCCCTGGCCAGTCCGGGTTAGCTCTCTTTGCTGACCCGGAGTCTAATCTTTCTGGCCAGGAGGAAGAGGATTACCTGCTAGGGTCGCCGTCTGGGGACGTGGCCATGGAGTACGACGTCGGTGCACCCCTCGCGGGGAATACAGGCGACGTGTTCCATGGTTCTACTCACGCAGGAGTAGAATTCACGGTCCAGAAGGTGACCCTGGGTGGTGCTGATGGCCACGGTTACTGCATACCTCGGCTTGCCGAGAGTATCGCTGGTGCTGGCCAGGGCCGTGGTGGGGCGGTGTCTGCCCCGCGCTCTACCACGGCGCCGGCTCCTGGTCAAGCCAGGGAGTTTAGCATGCCTGTTCTTTCGGGCCCGCATGCTTTCCCTGGCTTGCCAGGGGTATCAGCATATCCGCCGTCGAGTTCAACTGCCTGCGCTCAGGAGGAAGACGAAGGCCCTCGTCTAGTAGAGCGCTCGCAGTTAGCCACGGAGGAGGATTGGTCGGACGCTTGCCAGTGGCTGGTAAGCGTTCGGCCAGATCTGCCCGTGGAGCAGTCGGCAATCCAGCGTGACCATAGGCCGTGGTTAGCTGGTAGGCCGACTGCCACCGCTATGCCATCTCTGCCGCTGGCTGAGCATGTCGTGGACATGTTCGAGGCGGCGGAGACGTCCATTAAGACGAATGGGCGTCTCGCGAAGGCCCCTCGCGAGGTGGCTAGACGTTGCCGCATCGTGCCCCTGGATTACCAGCGGTACAGTGTGGTGCCTAAGCCTAGCGTGGATGATCGCGCGGCTTTGGGCGAAGATGCGCGGCCAGGCTCCCGTTCTGACACGGGTGTCCTGTGCTCGAACGCGTTGCGTTCGGCGAATACCGCGCTACGTGATGCGGAGGAGAGTGGGAGAGCTTCAATTGCTGCTCTGTCCCACGTCTCCCAGCTGTTACAGGGGGTGGTAACAGCATCTGCTTCACGTCAGCCAAGCCCGGTAACAGTCCAGAGAGCCATCCAGGATGGTATCAACCTGGCTCTGGACTGTTTGACGCGGGCGGTGACCAGGAGTGTCCGGGCGAGGCGCACGTTTGCCCTTGACAATCTGTGCCCGTCCCAGGACCTGTATAATAGGCTACTGCGAATGCCTATGACAGGTCCTGGTCTCTTTGGAGGTGAGGGATGTAGGCACCTCCAGGAGACGGTGACTCTGGTCAACAACCAGAGGGCGCTGCGTGAGCAGTTTGAGGTGCTCCGGCGGGAGCGCGTTCGCGCAGCACCCCCTGCGTATCGTCCCCTGCAGGCTCGAGGTGGCGCTGGCCAGGTCAGAGGCCAGACACCATCGCAGCGCCGGCCTAGGCCGCGTGCGATTCGGCCAGCAGCGAGGGGGGCGCAGGCTCCCCAGGCGCAGCCAGCCAGGCAGCAACCCACGCACCGTGGTGCGCGCGGTGCTGGGCGGGGCGCGCGGGGATCTGGTCGCGGTAATCGGGCCTGATGGCCCGGTTACCGTAGTGGGAACCACTCCGGTGTTTCAGGCCGAGAAGACAGTGCCACTCTCTCACTCCTTATCTCCACCTCTCTCCCTACAGAGTGGAAGCGGTTGACTCAGGACCGTTTAGTCTTGCGATGGCTTTCAGTCGGGTATCGTCCCGATTGGATAACAGGCCCGCCATCGAGGCTGTCTCTCGTGCCGATCTGGACTCCGATTCCAAGGGATCCAGATCAAAGGTTGTGTATAGAGGAGGAAATAAATTCCCTCATACAAAAGGAAGCCATTCAGCCGGCACAGAGGTGCCCGGGCTTCTATTCAACCCTGTTCTTAGTAACGAAAAACACCGGAGGGTGGAGGCCGATTCTCAACCTCAAGCCATTGAACAAGTTCATAGAGACGCCCAGTTTCAAGATGGAGACTGTGCGCTCGGTGTTGGCGGGGTTAGAGCAAGGAATGTGGACAGCGTCAATAGATTTGAAGGATGCTTATTTCCACATTCCCATAGAGAGGAGTTTCCGTCGCTTCCTGAGATTTGCATTCCAGGGCAGACAGTGGGAATTCAGGGTATTACCCTTCAGGATTTCCACGGCTCCTCGGGTCTTCACCCGTGTGGTTCTCGCGATCACTGCATACCTCCGCAGGAGAAGCATAGCAGTCCACACGTACATAGACGACTGGCTGTTGAAAGCACACACCCGGGAAAGATTATCGGCCAATCTGGAGATTGTTTTGAAAACTCTCACGGACTTGGGCTGGATAGTCAATTTCCAAAAATCAGAGCTAACTCCATCCCAGAAGTTTGTTTACCTGGGCATGTTCTTCGATCTCGAGTCGGGATATGTTTATCCAACTCAGGAGAGGGTTCAAAGACTCATCTCAGTAATACAGTCGGTGTGCGACAGTCGTCATGTCCTGGCACGGGTTTACTTGAGAATGCTGGGGTTGATGGTTTCATTGGAACCAGTCATTCCGCAGGCCGCCTTGCGCAGGCGCCCGATCCAGTTGTTTCTCATGACACAGTGGACCCAGAGTTCAGGTTCGCTGGACTCGAATGTGTCAGTGTTGGCGCCTCTGATTCACCACCTGCAATGGTGGTTGAATACAGAGAATCTCTTGCCGGGGGTTTTGCTAACCCCTCCCCACCCTCAGGTGACTGTGTATACAGATGCATCGATGGAGGGGTGGGGAGCTTGTCTGGAAGAGTCCACAATATCAGGGCTTTGGGATCTGGATCAGTCCAAGGAACATATCAATCTACTAGAGCTAAGAGCAGTAGTCCTGGGCCTGGAACATTTCTTACAGAAAGTTCAGGGCAAGATTGTTCTAATTCGTTCAGACAACTCAACAGTAGTGACTTACATAAACCGCCAGGGCGGAACGAAGTCGCCCAGTCTCTGTATGATGACATGGAAGCTGCTTTGTTGGTGCCTAGATCATCGGATCACCTTGAAGGCAGTTCATATTCCGGGAAGGCTAAATCTGCTAGCAGACTCATTGAGCCGAAGGATGAGTGTTTTACCCACGGAATGGCAACTAAATCAATGTGTGGCGGATCGTCTGTTCGACCATTGGGGGAAACCCAACATCGATTTGTTCGCAACGAAGAAGAATGCGAAGATGACGACGTACGTCTCTCCGATTCCAGACCCAAGCGCTTTCGCAACAGATGCGTTAGCTATCAGCTGGGCGGGAATGTATGCATACGCATTCCCTCCAGCAATCCTGATTCCAAAGGTGCTTCAGAAAATCAGGCAGCAGGACTGCCAAGTGCTTCTGATCGCCCCGGATTGGCCAAGCCGATCGTGGTATACGGATCTGCTGGACCTTCTGGTCTGCAATCCGGTTCCGCTGCCTCTGATGGACGACCTTATCTTCCAGGGCAAGGTCCTTCACGACAATCCGTCAATGTTCCGATTGACTGCGTGGATGTTGTCAAGGAATCTAGAATTAAGGAGGGCTTTTCTGAGCAAGCGGCCATATTTATGGCCAAAGCCAGGATGGGGTCAACCTCCGGGTCAACCTCCAGAGCATATAATTATAAAATCAACAGATTTGCAGAGTGGTGCTCAAAAAGATGTATTGATCCAATGGACTCATCTATTCAGGTAGTGGCTGATTTCCTCTGTCACCTATATGATGCCTATAGCCTCAAGCCTAACTCTATTGCTGGTTACAAATCAGCATTAATGACTGTTATTCCTTGCTTGACTAATAGGGGGAGTGATGAAGTAAGTACATTAAATGTATTAATTAAAGGCATGGGCAATCTAAGACCAAGGAATCCACCACTGATTCCAGTCTGGAGTTTATCCCTGGTGCTTCAGGTACTAGGAGATAAGCCTTTTGAACCACTTAGTTCCATTTCTATGAAAATGTTAACGCTTAAAACTGTATTTTTAATTGCTGCGGCCTCGGCAAGGCGTAGGAGTGAAATTCACGCCTTATCAGCCGAGGATGACCGTTTTGTGGTTACAGGGGAAGGCCTTAAGCTTCTACCTAGGATGAATTTCTTGGCTAAGAATCAGTCATTGAAATATCCAGGTCAACCTATTTTTTTGCCATCTTTAACTAGATATGATCCTAATTCTAAAGTATGGTGCCCCGTACGGGCGCTGCTCCGGTACAAACATCGTACTTCGGAGTGGCGTACCGACCAGTCAGCGTTATGGTTGTCATATATTGAGCCCCATGGCAGGGCGTCTAAGGACACCATTTCCAGGTGGATTGTAGAATGTATTCAGTTTTGTCACAAATCCGCCACCGGGAGACAGGTTGATGTGGCCAAGGCTCACAGTGTCCGCGGTGTCGTGGCATCCACTGCCCTGTTTAGTGGGGTCCCTGTGGATGACATTATGTCCGTGGCTCAGTGGCACTGTGAGTCAAGTTTTACAGACCATTACCTCCGTGACACCTCTAACCCTCTCGCCTTGTCGATTTTAAAACATTAATCGTTTTTTAAATTTTGTGAGGAGTGCTTCCGCATTGCTTATATACTTCGCAATTTAGCGATGGTAACAACCACTTGTCCGGACTGCATCAGGCTTCTCTACTGGGATCATGATGACAGCTTCCAAGTTCAACAAGGTCAGTCTTGTTCATGTGTTGTTCATTGTTACTTGTATTGTCACGTTACCCGTTATTATTAATATGGTGATGGTTTATGTGGGAGGTGGTTCATCATAGAGAGTATACGAAAATGGAGCCTTTTCGTCTCAGTCCTATAGTACTTGGCACTAGTACGTGGAGAGCGTATAGGACATTGAGGTCATCTAGTCTTCCTCCCAGGAGGGGGGGGGGGGGGAGCGCATATGACATTCGGTCATCTCTCAGGCATCGGTTGTGTTATCCGATGGTTTGTCAAATCCTGAATGTGTTCTCACACATTTCAGACGTCATAAGTGCCTTAAACGCGTGAAAGCGTATAGGGAAGAGCTGGTCTTTTGACCTCACCTCCCTCCCGCCAGATTCACTTTCGAATTCTGGCAATATCAAAAGTATTAGGGAGGTAAGTATACTCTTGATGTGAAATAAACGAAATCTAGGATTTCTTTTTTCACGGGAGAGTTGATACTTACCTCCCTAGATACGGACCCGGCCTCCACCCCACAGAGGCTCGGTCTTCAGGCTCTTGGCAGTTGCATGTGTTAGCCAATAAATTAGTCAGAGGAAGTAGTAGTCGGCGCATGCGCGGTGGTGGGGCTGGCATCCGCCGGACTACCTCTGACTACCCGCCCAGTAGGGGCACCTAACTGTTTTTAATCTGAGTGTTTTATTGAGTGAAAGCCAATATTTAGCAATATCAAAAGTATTAGGGAGGTAAGTATCACCTCTCTCGTGAAAAAAGAAATCCTAGATTTCGTTTAATTAGTGGCAAGACTTGTTTGTTTATAAGATTTGTGATGTTATTACAGGTATGGTATGCTGGCCATTATGCAGAGCGCTTGGGCATTCCTGTTCACCCGCTGACTGACAGAGATATGGAAGGTAACACTGCATATTATGCAATATTAGAATTCTCAAATCACATTTTAAATGTTGACAGGGCTAGAAATTAACCACTGATCCCGTGATCCGTAGGCCTTTTTCACATATGGATCATTAACGGATCACTGGTTCAGGACAGTAACTGATCCGGCTGGACCACTGTTTCATCAGGCAGTAGTTTTATGGCATAATTCAAAAAGAATTCATCAACCAGTTGATGTAATCTGTGGTGTTTTAACCCTTTAATGGTCAAATTTGCTCCAAAAAATTTACAAATTTTCTTATTTAATGTCCATGTACAGGCAAAGCGGAAAAAAATTATGAAAATTTATCCCTGGAATTACTGGCTCATTTATCGAGCCAATCATTCGAGTGGTAAATTTTCAAAAGTTGTATTCTCTTGGCCTGTAAATGGACATTCCACAGGACCATAGCAGAGGCCGGTTTTGGCCGGCTTGACCATTAAAGGGTTAACTCTTTAGTAGTCAAACCGACCAAAAATAGCATTTACAGTGGTTTTGAGAAATGTCCATTTGCCGACCAAGAGAATACTATTTTTTGAAAATTTACCACTGGAATGACTGGCTCGATAAATGAGGCAGTCATTCCAATGGTAACTTTTCAAAAATAGTATTCTCTTGGCCTTAACCTGTGACATGTTTTATTATGAGGGCAGTTATTATGACAGCACATATAACCTCACAACCTATCTTGCGCTAAAACTTTAACCAGATTGGGCCAGTAGTGTCCGAGATATCCATAAATCTCGAATTTGAGCCGATCCGGATCAATTTTTTAATCCAGATCACGACCAAAGACTGCAAATCGTCTTGCACAGTATGTTGTTGAATATGTTGAAACTAAGCTGTTGATTATTTGGAAACTAATTTGACTGGGAGCTTTTGCTGCAATAACTCCCAGTCAAATTAGTTTCAAATTATTCAACAGAATGTTTATTAAATTGTAAATTCATCAAAGGTTTAATTCAGACACTTTGGTGATAGACCATTGCCACATTCACTGACTACTGGATTTTTTGCAGACGACATTCCAAGAGTTATATCTCTGGACCTGCTAAATATTTTGAAAACAATTTGACTGAAAGTTGTTGGTGGCTAGGCCACCAATAACTTTCAGTCAAATTGTTTTCAAACTATTCGGTAAGTCAGGAGTTTTTGTTCGTTGAAATTATTGTCTGGTGGCTTGTAGCAGCGAGAGCGTTTAATCTATATTTCTGTTCCAGAGCTTGCTGAGAAGGAGTTTACCTGGCCATGCTTCGAGTGTAGCAAAAAGTTCCGCTCCCACGCACTGCTGCAGAAACATTTAATCGTTCACGAGGGCAATGATGCATCATCAAAACAACAATGGGGTGATGACGAAAGGTTAGTGATGAAATAAGTAGAGGATGTATTTAACCCTTTAATGATGGAATTTTGTCCCAAAAAATCAAAGTATTTTCTTATTGAGTGTCTATTAGCAGGCTAATTGAAGACTATTTTTGAAAAATAGCCACTGTAATGGCTGGTTCGGTTACCGAGCCAGTCATTCCAGTGGTAAATTTTCAGAAATAGTCTTCATTTGGCTTGTAAATCGACATTCCTCAAGACCACTGCAGAGGCTGATTAGGGCCATGAAAGGGTTCAAATCGGAAGTATCAGAAGTGTTTAGGTAAATACCCTCGGCCCATAAATAAACCTTGTGGAAGAGGGTATTGCGATCGGGTCTGTCTGTCTGTCCGGAGGTGTATCTCAAAACATACTAATCTGACTTGGCTCAAATTTTAATACACCAAAGCAACTTACCTGCAAACGGGTCCGAAATTAATCTTGAATGTCTGAAAAAAATCTAGAAATCCAAAAATGTTTTACAATGTGCCAAAAAGATGAGGGCAAGGGTCTGCAATCTCTGAATATCTCTTGTTACTATATTGAACGAGCGAGGTGAGAATTATTTTTACTATTTTACAAAGCGGGTCAATATTAGATATGAAATATTATATTTATCATATCAACAGAATAGAGGAATTCATTTCTATCTATGCCCCGCCCATTTTTAGGTTAGCTCCGCCCAATTACATGTTGTAATCGATATATATATATATATATACACCTGTGCAAAAGTTAAGCACCACCCTATTTTTACGCACATGCGAGGGTATATTCATGTGCTATGAAGAAAGCAATAGCATAAACATTTATGTACCCATCCATCTTAGTGCAAGAGGTAATAATGCAACTAGAGGAATGCTGATTATGATGGTGGGGAAACACTGTATGTTTTTGTTTGAACTTGAAAACGAGGCCTGAATATGGTTACGTTGACACAACTGACAACTATTGCCCTACAGTTGACACACGTGGCTAGATTGTCATTAATGGTGTCTGAAAATGAAGTTTAACATCTGTGCACGAGTTTGAGACTGTCATTATTAATACCGGGTATATCCACCTTGTGCCTGGATGACGGCCTGGACACGACGTCTCATGCTGGTCACCAACCGACTGATACGCCATTGTGGTATTCGTTGCCATTCAAGATGGAGTGCATCTGTTAATTCCTGTAGGTTCTGCACAGGAGGATCCCTCCTTCTCACCATGTTTCCCAGAATGTCCCAGATATGCTCAATAGGGTTCATGTCAGGGCTCCTTGCTGGCCATGGTAGGGTTTCGATGGCATTCTGGCGGAGGTATTCATGCACAGCTCTAGCACGATGTGGTCGGGCGTTGTCATCCATGAATATAGGGTGGGTTCCAGGTGCATGATTTACAAAATGAGGGACCACAACTCTATCCAGTATGGAATCTTGATATCTTTGTCCATTTAGTGTTCCAGGTACAGTCAACAGATCCAGCTTACAATCAAATGAGATGCACCCCCATATCATAACGGAACCTCCACCAAATGGAACTTCTTCCATGATGTTACGTTGGTCGTACGCCGTGCGTCTGGACCTCCATACACGAGTTCGACCATCTGTGGCATGAAGCAGGAACCGACTTTCATCGGACCAGTGTACCCGTCTCCAGGATCTCATGTTCCAGTGTCTTCTTTCGTTGCACCACCTCAGACGCTCCTCTTTGTGGTGTGCAGTGAGGAGAGGACATCTGACAGGTCTCCTAGCTTTCATGCCAGCAGCATACAGTCTCCTTTTGACTGTAGACATTGACACTCTATTGCGCGTTTCCCATTGCTGGCTGAGCACTCTGCTGTTGGTGAATGGAGATCTCCTAACAAGGCGTACTAGGGCTCGATCATCACGGGCAGTAGTCTTCTTCGGTCTTCCAGATCTAGGCCTGTCCTTCACCTCGTTAGTTTGCCCATGTTTTGCAATCAAACGACTGATTACAGTATGTTTAATGTTCAGCTGTCTGCCAATCTCTCTGCATGACATACCAGTGGTATGCATGCCTATGATTTGCCATTTCACACGATCACTTAACCTTCGTCTTGCCATAGCGGTTCACAATCAAGAGCTAATTCTCTCTGTACAAATAAACCACGGTCATGAACACAAAATTCCTAATCTTGTCGCCTAAATCTGTATGTAATGTTCTACACCTCAAACTGGACTTTTACATAACTGAACACGTGTGCTGTTTCCCGCCACGCACGGACATCAAGCGGCGTGAAGTCATGCATGCATGTGCATTTCGTACTTGGAATTATGTCAGCTAACGCGGGGACAAAAAGTATGGCAGCCTAGTTGTACCATCATGTTTCTACGTTCTATTGTTTTTGCTGGTGCTTAACTTTTGCACAGGTGTATATATATATTAATTTCCAAGAATCCTAATTTCAAGCTAGGCTGCCTATGATAACAAGAGCACCCAGTCAAATTTGTTTCAAACTATTCAACATAATCTTTATAGTAAAGATATACAATTTGTACAACTTGACAGACTATTAAGAGTTCATGACGGATTTAGATACGCCATTCATGATATATGTTAATTATGACGAGCTTACAATGTACCTGTGACGTAATTGATTATGACATCATATACTTACTTAACTGACAGCCTGGATCCATCTATTGTGTTACGTTCACGATAATTTTAACCCTTTGATGGCTAAATATAGTAAAGAAAATCAAAGTTTGCTTCGTGCATGTCCATTTGCAAGAAAAAGGGGAGGCTATTTTTGAAAATTTAAGAGCCAGTCATTCCAGTGATAAATTTTCAAAAATATTCTTCTCTTGGCCTGTAAATAGACATTCCTCGAGACCACTGTATTGTGGCCATTAAAGGGTTAATATATATTATATATATATATATATATATATCTGCTAGGGCTGTAACGAACATTCGTGGTTCAGAAAATCGCAAACCAAGGGAAGACGAACCATGGTTCGGTTCGCTTGCGTGGGATCTGTGTGGTTCGTGAACCATACATAAGCTAATCCTTTCACCGATGAATTCCTATATCTAATTTTAGGAAAACCATATAGGAAAACTGTTTAATATTTCAAAATCAATTTGACTATAAGCTGTTGCTGCCTTATGGCCATATTTGTAAATCACACTTTAAGAGGACATTCAGAGATTGCTTGTCTATTTAGGCAGCAACAGCTTCCAGTCAAATTAATTTCAAAATATTAAACAGTAAGTTTTATATCATAAAGAATTTACTTTTCAGGGATTTGTCGGTGTAAGGGCTAATAGACAAGCAATCTCTGAATGTCCTCTTAAAGTGTGATTTACAAATATGGCCATGAATGGAACTTAGCCGGCTATGAATCTTATTTTATTTTCTAACATTTGTTGTCAGAACTTCTTGTTATTTGTGTTTTTTTACCATTTAGCCAGTAAAGCCACCTGCCTTTAAATGTTATTTTCTGTTAGGAGTAATAAGGTTCGTGAACCAGTTCGTGGTTCGGACATCTGTATCATGAACCGGTTTGGTTCGTGAACATCTTCACGCACCTCAGCCCTAATATCTCCTGTTTATTAAAATTACAGGTGGCACAACAGTAAGGCTATCTCAGGAAAAGCTGATCAGGCTACTAAAAAGCCGAGACGTGGTCGACCGCCAAAGAAAATCCGCGACCTCACTGAACCTGGCAAATTTCAGAGCTGGAAGAAACGCACAACAAACATGTATTTGAACAAGTAAGACAATACCTTGATGCCAACATCATCATTACCCTCACCCCGTAATTGGAGGACTGTATTGTAATAGGGTCTGTATGTCTGTATGTGTGCGTGTGTATCTAAAGAAACTACTGATCCGATTTGGCTCAAATCTTAACACAAGGAAGGAGCTTGGCGTGCAGGATGAATCCAAGACTTTGGCGATGAGCCGGATAAAAGAATCAGGATCGGATAAAATTCTGGATCTCGGAAACTACTGGTCCGATTTTGCTCAAATTTTAACACTAGAAAGGGTACGACCATACACTAGAATTCCACAACTCGTGATTTGAAGAAATTTAGTAAATCCAAAAAATGGGATAGGGGTCTGCAATCTTCAATTGTTCTTATCGGCTATTATCAATATTATCTCCACATCTCCGGGTGTTTTTCATTACAACTGTGTTCTGGGCTATGCATTTGCAGCTTTCTCAAATATTTCGTGTCCAGACCTAGATGTTATATACTATTCTCTGCCATCCTCTTTGCTCTCTTTCCATTCATTTTCCCCTACATCCGCTATGGTATATTTTAATCTCCTCATCAATCCGTGTGTCTGCATCTATTCATCTGTCCATTCCTGATTCTTGACAATTTTTCACTCATATTTTAACCAAACTCAGTATTTGGCGGCATCGTACCCTAAAGACATGTCATGTAAAAAACTTTCCCAGTTCATTGGAGGTCATAGAAATTCTCCAGAGTGTTCGTCCAAGGATTTTTCCCATACAGTCAAACCTGCTATAAGGAGCGCCTCTGTTGTGAGTCTACCATGTGTACAGTGACCAAATCTGGTGCATGAATGCATCTTAGGCTAAACGTGTGTCATGTATCTAAAGAAGGTCAGCATGACCCACTTATCATAATTTATGAGTATCATAGAAAATTCTTGTCCAGGTTTTAGTTTAACCCTGTAGTTGCTAAATTTGATCAAAAAATTAAATTATTTGCTTCTTGAATATCGATTTACAGGCCATGAGAGGACTATTTTTGAAAATTTACCACTGGAATGACTGGCTCGATTATTCTATACAGTATTAAATCTGGTGCATTGATATAGCTTAGGCTATAGATGTGTTGTGTGTCAAAAGTATGTCGCTGTGACCTACTTTTCATAGGCCAATGAGCATAAAGGAATATCGTTGTTCAGGAGTTATTCTCGGTAGTTTTCCGGTTATGGCCAGCAAACTGTACAGCTTAGAAATAACTGAATGTTTCCAAAATAAAATAAAATGTACGGGTGAATACTTTACACTTAATTTGATTGGAAGCTATTGCTGCAATGTCGTCCAAACCAATTAAGTACAAAATATTCAACAGAAGATTTCTTACATTGTGTTCAAAATTATACTTACTAGCATCGTTCTGTTTTTGTTTTGGAAACAATTTAAAGGTCTTGTGAGGACTTGCGGTCGATAACAAGTTTTAATTAATTTTATGGTCTACTACACTATTTAAACACAATAGCGTCACTTTGGAGTGAGAAAAATATGTTAGGCAGCCCAAATAACGAGATTAAATGATGCCTCAATCTGAATCACATCGCCACTCGCTGTGACGTCACACCGGGAATGGCGCTGTGAGCTGGGTCAATATTTTTCTATCTGTAGTACAAAGGTAACATATTTTAAAACGCGCGTTTAACAGGATAGACTTCACCTACCATAACATAAATTATGTCAGGTTGAAGCTAAGTCTTCAAGAAATAAAAAATCATGATTTTTTAAAATCTATTATGATATTTACTCATTTTTAATGGTTTCATGGATAGCTATATTCGCATAATAATAGGCCTGTAACTACGGTAAACCATGGGCAGTGCTGAAAATCGGCAATATTTCAATGCATGTGACAAATACTCTGTAGTCTATTAGGCCTAATTGCGGATCCATTACCATTCTTGAAAGGACTGGGTGTACCATTTAATATCTGGGATGGATGGATGTGAGTGTGATGATCGAGGTTGGCGGGAGAGGTTGACGATGGCTATAAGTGTACTATTATTCATATCTAAATGTATAGGCTACAGAGTGCATGCAGTTACAACTTTTTCTGAAGATTACGAATCTACAATAAGTGTCAGTGTGTCCTATGTGAAATTTTGTTTACCTATAAGCTTTTGGCAATGTGTTTGTATAATAATAATGTAGAGGCATGTACAGGTCAACATGTACGTTGGTATGTGTGTGTGTGTGGGGGGGGGGGGGGGGGGGGCGTCACGCCTGTGACAACCATATGAACTATATCGTTTTCAAACCAACTTCTTCCATGTATGGAAGTAGCATACACTCATATTTCAATGTTATGAAAAAGCAAAACTGTAGCGGATGAACAAATTTTAAATATGTAGGTGAACTGACAGATGTTCAGAGGTCGCTAGCGTATCATCTTTACTTACAGTGCAGCTCATAAATAAGTTTAAATGCTTCCAAAGCAAAAACACAAATATGTTAGTTAGAACCATATGAACATGATACAAGAAACGTTATGTTGAATATTTTGAACACAATTTGGGTTGACATCCAACCCAATTATGTTCAAAACAATCAACAGTATATGTTATTTAAGTTGTACTATAATCGTGCGGACGGCAGTGAAAGCCTCGACCACTGCCTAAATTGTAAACAAACCGTGTACTGTCAATAATATGTCAATGTAGACTATACGCAAATAGATCAGTTTTGATTAGATTTATATTTACCAGACATTTTAGTTAACTTTAAACACATAACTGGAGTAACTGCTATAGTGCAATCATAAATTTATTCATAAGCCTACACAATGGTAAATTGCGATCGTACGTGCACTGAGCGGTGTAGGCCTACTTAACTATCATTTAAAAAGTTGTGTACATGCATGCCTATCATATATGCAAAATCTCTACAGTCAATCCAGAAAGATAACATATATATGCATTTGTAGAATTGTATTCCAAGAAGTGTGTGGGTGGTTTTGATTAAATATAGCCTAATTCACGTACACGAACTCCGATGTTACTGTCACCTCTAACAGGCCTATACGTTAGAATTGTGATGTCAGGCACCGTGTCCATGAGGTCTGTCCTTTAAATTTTAATCAACAAAAATATCATCAACTTCGATATTATTGAATGTTTGTGCATCTCGAACAATGTCGTGTCCCTGTGTGAACAATGAATTGTCAAAGAATAGGTGCATAGGTGCCTAATACGCGCAGCGGTAGAGAGCCTAACTTTGCTCCCGAGATAATAATCTAGACTAATAGGAATTGGTGTCATCCCGGTGTGACGTCACAACTCTAGCACGATAGCTAAAAACGTTTGGTTGTCAAGGTGGTTGCTATATGCTTATCTCAGCTTTGGCTGGGCCGATTACAAAGATTTTAAAAGCATTTTGTTCTCCTAGTAAAGGAGAATCTGTATTATGATTGTCAAGTTAATCAGAGCGATCGGGTATCTAGTCCTCATAACATCTTTAACTCAATTCTGAGCTGCACTCTGGCTGTAGTCACGCAACCTTAAAGGAAAACTATGATCAGGTTTGGATGAAATTTCTGCAGACTACATTTTCCATGGAGTTTATCTCTGGATATGATGAATATTTTGAAAACAAGTTGACTGAAAGCCACCAACAACTTTCAGTCAAATTGTTTTCAAAATAGTCAGTATATTCAGAGCTATTGCAAATTGAAATTATTGTCTGGTAGCTTGTAGCAGTTAGACAGTTAACGGAAAATTATGTTCGGGTGGGATACATAGCATCAGTAAGACTAATTCTTATTATGTTGTTGTTTCTATTCCCATAGAACACTGAAGAAATACAAAAAGCGGCATGACACGGATGCTATAAAGCGCACAATTAAATCCTTATATAAGAAGACTGGTAAAGTGAGTGGGGGCGTTAATGAATGGATATGCACCCATTGTGAGTTAACATTCGACAATCCAAGCCTACTAAACCTCCATACACTCACTCATGCCGCCGAAGACGTCGGATTCACAGATGTCCCGCTGCCATTATCCGCAGACATAAATGGTATCACGGATTCCGGTCATATGCCAGGAGGCTGGATTGGTGGGAGTATAATGCCGGGTTTAGCGGATGGAATGACATCGAGTATAATCGCTACTTCGACTTCGTGCCCTGTGTGTTTTTGTGAATTTGCAAATAGACGTGATCTAATAGAACATGCTGCAGCGCATGGTCGGCCAAAGCGGTCACAGGAAAAGGCTGATGAGTCAGAGACAGAGTTAGATGACGATCGTGACGATGAGCTAATGGCGAATCAGTGTCAGCATTGTCTTAAGGTGTTTACAACGTTTGAACGCTTACAAAAACATAAGCTTGTTCATGGAGATGAGAGCAGTAAGCCATATCAGTGCACCATCTGCTTTAAACGTTTTGTTAATAATTCTGCCCTCGCGTGTCATAAAAAGACGCATGTGGATCGGAAATATTACGAATGCATAATTTGTAAAAGTGATTTTGATCAGGGTGCTTTGTTAAAGGAGCATGTTAAGATTCATATAGAACACGGTATATATTACTGTTTGCAGCGAGCAGAATGTCGGAAGTATTTTAAAGATTACAACTCATTGAAAAAACATGTTAAATCAGCTCATTGTGAACGTAAATTTTCGTGTGCCGAATGTCAGATGGCATTTTCCCGTGCCGATAAGCTGCGCTTGCATATGCTGAAACACTCGTCCTTGCGGGAATTCATGTGCGATACATGTGGTAAGCAGTTTAAGCGCAAAGATAAGTTAAAGGAACACATTAAACGTCTTCACTCGATTGATCACGACATACGTATGAAAGAGAAATTAGCGAGACAAGAGAATAACCCGAAACGGTTCATTCCAAAAGTCTCTCCAACAGACTATCATCGCTTTATTTATAAGTGTCACACGTGTTTGCTCGGCTTTAAGAGACGTGGTATGTTAGTTAACCATTTAGCGAAGCGCCATCCGGATATGAAACCTGAAGCTGTACCTGAGCTTAATTTGCCGATCCTACGGACACAGAGGGATTATTTTTGTCAGTATTGTGAAAAGGTGTACAAATCAAGCTCAAAGCGAAAGGCGCATATCGTTAAACAGCATCCTGGTGCGGAATTACCTATAAGTGGCCGTAAAAAAGGTACTTTCCCCGAATATGTGCCCCTCTGGCCTAATCCATCATACTCGCAGCAGGTTGGTAGCGTGACAACTATGCCCCAGCAGTGTGCATTTTGCCATAAACAGTACGCTAGCAAAGCAAAACTGTTACAGCATCAACGGAATAAGCATCCTGATTTTATCCCACCAGTCGGGACGCATGATCGGCGCTTGAAACCAAACAGGCTGGTATATGTGAATGATATTGTAAGTGATGTTGACGTTGATAATCCGGAAATTGTGCCGTCGCAACAGCAAACACAGGATTTAACTAATGCGTTACCAATAACAACAGTAGTCGTAACTGGCGGGCAAATGTCGGAGATGCCAGCGACTGATCTGTTAAGCCAGGCTATGTCGGAGTTGACACAAAGTTTACGAGAGTTTCAAACGCACTCAACGGGTGTAAACATCGTGGGTACTAATGGCCTTCAAACGTCAGAGTATCAGATACAGACACCACCGCGTATTCAACTCCCGACCTCCACGATTGAACTTAGCCATCTTGGTCAAACTTTAGCTCACCTTCAAGCGCAAACCACTCAACAACAACAGCAACAATTATCGTCGGTCCTTAACACAACTCACATCACAATTCAAGCTCCGCCTCCGCTACAACAACAAAATAACCCGATAAATATATCACCGAGCACCACTCCGACGCCTGTTGAAATCACTAGCGTGGTACAGCCATCAGTTTCTAGTCCTCAGCAAGATGCGACCCAGCAACAACAAGTCCTCGCACAAATGCCTATATCATTAACATATCTACCAAGGAGTTGGTCACGAAATGGTACAAATTTCACTAGCTATCAATAAATCAGTGTATGCTGGGTTCATTTTGTAATTTTTTTAACAGTTTTTGGAATCTTATGAATTTACAGTACAACTAAGAAATAACTTAACATGTTTTCAAAACAAATTAAAATGTTCTGTTGAATATTTTGAAGGCAAGAATGTCTTCCAATCCAATGGACCATTCCATTTTTATCGATATATCCCCCGCCAATCTCTAGCTAAACTCCACCCACAGCTCGCTCGTGTTGGGATCAATCGATCACTGAACTCCCTGACCATCAATTTCCAGAAAACTATACAGGTAAGCTGTTGAATATGTTGAAACTAATTGGACTGTGCGCTGTCGCTTCCTAAGGCAGCAACAGCGCCCAGTCAAATTAGTTTCAAAATATTCAACAGCATGTTTATTAAATAATGTAGTAGAGACATACAATTCGTACACCATGTCGGACTATTAAGAGTTAAAGACGGGCCCATATAGAATCATTTATGACGTAATGATTATGACATCATCCTACACGTCGCTTAGCTGATTATGACAACATATGACATAGATTGATAGATGAATACTCTGGAAAGGTGAATTATGTTCAAAATATTCAACAGAACGTTTCTTACAATATAACTAAGATGGTTCTGTTTGTTTTGGAAGCATATATAAGCTTGTGTGATTATTGCTTTGGGCGATTACGATCGATTATTTAACCATTTAACACTCATATCAGCCAAAAACAGCTTCTGCAGTGCTCTTAAGAAATGTCCATTTTCAGACCAAGAGAAGACTATTTTTGAAAATTTACCAATGAAATGACTGGCCTGATAAACGAGCCAGTTATTCCAGTGGTAAATTCTTAAAAATAGTCTTCTCTTAGTCTGCAAATGGACATTTTCTATGACAAAATTGAAATTTTCTTGAACAAATAGGGTTAACCGGTTAAGAAAAATCATGATTACTCGATTAATCAGGATAGGTACAAATTACATACATAACACAACAAACACATATTAATGATGAAAGATGCAATGGTGTTTAGAAATGTCCATTGGCAGGCCAATAGAAGATTATTTTTGAAAATGTATCACTGGAATGGCTGGCTCGATGCGATTCCAACGATGCATTTTCGAAAATAGTCATCTCTTGGCCTGCAAATGTCCATTTTCTTGTCTGATCACATTAAAGAGTAATTACAAAAGGTATGTTTGGAGATTTTCTCTGCAATAGAAATTATTCACAGGCATTTTGATTATTTAATTTTTAATCAAATAAAATTCACGCTTTAAAAAATAGTCCTGATTTTCGATTTAATCACATAATGCACCTTTCCATTTTTAGCTATGCCCCGCCCATCACTAGCTAAGCTCCACCCACACCTCGCCGTGTTGGGATTGATCGATCCCCAAATGCCCTAGCTATCAATTTCCTGAAAACTATACAGGGAAGCTGTTGAATATTTTGGAGCTAATTTGACTGGGTGATGTTGCTGCCTATGGCCTATGGCAGCAACAGCGCCCAGTCAAATTAGTTTCAAAATATTCAACAGAATATTTATTAAATAGTAAAAGTAGTAAAAGCAAACAATTTGTACAACAACGCATAGACCGTCTTCAAATATGCTTTCGTGACGTACTTATCGACATCATTCATGATGTCATTCATTATGATGTCATTCTACACATCACGCAGTTCATTATGATGTCATATGATGGGTGGATACGCTGGAAAGGTGAATTGCACAAGCCTAGCAACATGTTAGATTATTTATGAGTACAATAAAAAACATGGAAATCCTGGGAAATCAGCACATTTACTCATTTATAGGTCGTGACAATATATGGTAATTTGAACTGTAATTTTTTAACATAGGGCATAATAATAATAATAATAATAATAATAATAATAATAATAATAATAATCTTTATTTATCGAGGGTATATCATCAGTAAACCGATCTTCCTGAGGCCCTCCCAAACACAATGTAACATAAGTTATCTGGTATCACATCTCAATTTGCTACACAGGTTTAAGCAGTTGCTATACATTCTGCAACATGTGTAGCTGTATCTGCTATGCAAAATTTGTACACGATTGCAATTTATCATTGATTTTCAAAATTCTATCATTAACCCTTTTAACTACAAATCCATGAAAAAGTACATTCTTTACAATCTATACCATGTTTTGTTGAATATTTTGATATTAATATGACTGGACGTCATTGCGGCCTTAGGCAATAGAAAATATTCAACAACTTTCCTATTTGTTTGCTCTGAGATTGAGATACAGGGAATTTATCGGTGAAAGAGTTGATTGCTAAACATTTTTGCTGATAGCTATACAATTTATAGTTTGCATAGCAATACATGCTATGCAAATATCAAATTCTAAATTATGGCCTGCATACATGTACATATTACAAGACAATAATAAAGGTACAAAATGTAAGCCATTGAATATTTTGAAACTAATTTAACTGGGCGCTTTTGCTTCCATAGGCCGCTACAGCTCCCAGTTAAATTAGTTTTAAATTATTCAATGGAATATTTATTAAATTGGAGTCTTGAGTAATGTCCATTTACAGGCCAAAAGAAGAAAATTTTTGAAAATTTACCAGTGGAATGACTGGCTCGGTTATTGAACCTGTCATTATAGTCGCTGTGATAAAGTTTCAAAAATAGTTTGCTGTTGCTAAGCAAATGGACATTCTTCAACACCACTGCAGAGGCCGGGGTTGGCCGGCTTCGCCACGATGCAGTTAACACATGGTTAAAACCCCAGATTCTGGTCATATTCTGGCATTTAATAAATTCCAAAATATTTAAGCTTCTCATAAAGTGGAAAGGACGAGCGAGGGTCTGTTATTGCTGATGCGTATGCATGTGCATACATACCTGTGTACTTGTATATATATTTATTCGATATATTTATAAAATTATATAATAAATTATTTCATTATGCTTTCATATTGAATGCATCTGAACATTGGTGCTGCCTTCCTAAAATAAATATTAAAATTAAATACATACATTTTTACATGTCTATATAGCATGTATAGGAATAATACAGTCATTTTTAGCTCATCTGGCCAGAATGGCCAAGTGAGCTTATGCCATGCCGACCGTCCGTCGTCCATCTGTCTGTCTGTCTGTCTATCCATCAACTTTCGCTTTAAAATGTATCTCCTCCTTAACGGCTTGCCGGATTTCAACCAAATTTGGCTAGAATGATCCTATGGGGGTAGGCTCTAGAACATCTATTCAGGTTTTTGATATTTCAAATTTCGGGGTAAAAAACTTGTTTCAAATTTCCCGAGAAGTGTCGAAGCGCATCTCCGTAGTTTCTTGACAGATTTCATCCAAATTTGGCTAGAATGGTCGTACCGACATAGGCTCTATAACTCATATTCAAATTGTTGATATTTCAATTTTTTTGGTAAAAAACTTAGATTTTGTTGCAAATTTACTGGAAAGTGTCAAAATGCATCTCCTCCTTAGTTTCTTTGCAGATTTCAATCAATTCTGGCTAGAACAATCATACGGAGGTATGCTCTAGAACTTCTATTCAGATTTTTTATATTTCATTTTTTTCTGTAAAAAAACCTTGGATTCTATTTAAAATTTGCCAGAAATTGTCAAATTGGTTTAAAACGCTACCCATCCTTAGTTTCTTGGCAGATTTCAACCAAATCTGGCTAGAACAATCATATGAAGGTAGGCTCTAAAACATCTCTTCAGATTTTTTATATTTAGAATTTTGGGGTAAAAAACTAGATTTTGTTTAAAATGTACCGAAAAGTGTCAAAACGCATCTCCTCCTTAGTTTCTTAACAGATTTCAACCAAATGTGGCTAGAATGGTCATACCGACATAGGCTCTAGAACTTCTATTCAAATTTTTGATAGTTTAATTTTTTGGGTAAAAAAAATTAGATTTTGTTGCAAATTTACCGGAAAGTGTCAAAATGCATCTTCTCCTTAGTTTCTTTGCAGAGGTATGCTCTAAAACTTCTATTCAGATTTTTATAATTCAATTTTTTGGGTAAAATACTTGGATTCCATTTTAAATTTGCCTGAAATTGTCAAATTGCTTTAAAACGCTACTCCTCCTTAGTTTCTTGGCAAGATTTCAACCAAATCTGGCTAGAATGATCATATGAAGGTAGGCTCTAGACCGTCTCTTCAGATTTTTTATATTTAAAATTTTGTGGTAAAAAACTTAAATTTTGTTTAAAATTTACCGAAAATTGTCAAAACGCATTTCCTCCTTAGTTTCTTGACATATTTCAACCACATTTGGCTAGAAGTGCCATATCGAAGTAGGCTCTAGAGAATCTATTCAGATTTTTGATATTTAAATTTTTTGGGTAAAACACTTAGATTTTGTGAAAATCTTACCGAAAACTGTCAAAACGCATCTCTTCCTTAGTTTACTGACAGATTTGAACCAAATTTGGCTAGAAGGATCATCTGGAGTTATGCTTTAGAACTTTTATTCAGATTTTTTATATTTTATTGTTTTGTGTAAAAAACCTAGATTTTGTGCAAAATTTACTGAAAACTGTCAAAACTCATCTTCTTGGTTTCTTGATAGATTTCAACAAAATTTGGTTAGAAGGATCCTCTGGAGGTCTGCTCTAGTTTAAAATGTCTTTAAAAATCTCCAAAACCTCTTGGAGGATTGATTCAAAACTCATGAAATATCATCTAGTTCCAGTGGTCATCTCATTTTGTTCGGATATGTCAGTGGCCAATAAGTCCAGGTGAGCGATACAGGCCCCTTTGGCCTCTTGTTATAGCCTGCCATAAAAAATTTAGGCGTGGCAGCTTTAGGCCAGGGTCGGTCGGTTTACAAACCCAACACTTTTGTTGGCAAAATTCCTGTCATTACAAGCCATATCATGATATCGCGATTTTTTTTTTCATCGCGATATCATCTAGAGCAATACTGTGCAAGCCTAATTACACAATACTTATTGTTCATTCAGTTTATCGTATGATATAAATTTATCTCTATTAGAGTGGACCTTTCTTTACTCACCCACAACAGAGATACAGGATGATATTAAATATTTTGTTGATTTTTTTAAAACTAGTTTGACTGGAATTAGTTTCAAAATATTCTTTCCTGTATGAATGTATTAAAACGGACTGAGATTTAAATTTTAATGCTTTAATTGTCAAATTTTCTCAAGAAAATGTAACTATTTTCTTATTGAATGTCCATTTACAAACCAGGAGAATGATCTTTTTGAAAATTTTATCACTGGAATGACTGGCTCGATTATCGAGCCAGTCATTCCAGTGGTAAATTTTCAAAAGTTGTATTCTCTTGGTCTGTAAATGGATATTCCGCAAGACCATAGCGGAAGCCGGTTTTGGCCCTTAATGGGTTAACCGTCTGACATCTGTACAGGACATATGTCAGGGATTTATCTGTGGACTGAATGAATAATTTGAAAACAATTTGACTGAATGTTGGTGCAGTCAGACAGTTAATGAATGGTAATGCCTGTCAAAACTGGTCTTTGCTGTGGTATTTAGGAATGCCTGTTTGCCGGCCAAGAGAATAGTATTTTTTTTTAATTTACCACTGGAATGCCTGGCTCGATAATGACACCAGTCACTCCAGCAGTAAAATTCTTTTAAATGCTCTTCTCTTGTTCTGAGTGAGCAAGTATTTTGATTTTTTACACAAATTTGACATTTAAATGATTAAAATATTTATGACTTTAACCCTCAAATTAATTTTTTTAAATTAGATTTTCTCATTAAAATGCTACTAACAGCTTCTGCACTTGAGAAACGTCCATTTGCAGACCAAGAAGACTATTTTTGAAAATTTATCACTGGAATGACTGACTTGAAAAGTTAAATGAAAACAAGCCAGTCATTCCAGTGATAAATTATATCTTGGTCTGCAAATTGACGTTTCTCTAGACCACTGGTCAGGTTGAGTGTTCTGAAGTGCAATGGATTGAAGTGAACTAAAGATTTTCGTCATCTGATTATATATTTTTATACTATGTATAATTTTATTTATATTTCAGACGATAAACTTCTATTTAATTTTATTGGATTTAAAAAAATAAGAATGTTAATTTATTGAAAATGGCCATGAAATGTGTAATAGTGTCATGTTAAGTTTTTGCAATGGAAATTTAGTTGCTCTGCAGTGCAGTAGAACCTGAAAATAATGGACCTTTCCGTTTTTAGCTATGCCCCGCCCATCTCTAGCTAAGCTCCACCCACACTTCGCTCGTGGATGGATCAGCCGATATCTAGGCAGCAACAGCGCCCAGTCAAATTAGTTTCAAAATATTCAACAGCATGTTTATTAAATAGCAAACAATTACAAAGACATACAATTCATACAACGTGTCGGACCATTTGAGATTTGGTGACGGTTTATATGGAACCCTTTGTGATGTAATGATTGTGACGTAGTCATACACGCGTTGGGTTGATTATGACATCATACGAGGTCAGATGATGGATGGATACTCTGGAAAGGTGAATTTTAAATAGAGTGAGCTGTCGATGGCATGCCACACGACCATCGCAAATCCCCAGGTTTTCATCGACGTTGATATTCTGAACCTAATCTGAACATCGCGTCACAATCCGCAATCATATCCGTAACTCATATCGCAAATGTGGTTGAATCCCTCCCCACAGTGTGGCTATTGCAATCACCTCAGTCAGTCTGTCTGTCTGACGGCTATCTCCTCCAAAACATATTGGTGGAATTCAATCAAATTTGTTATGTGAGTTACCCAAATGATTGGGCACGGGAAACTGGTATTTACATTAGGCTCCGCCCCCATGGTGGTGTGGGGGAATGGTGGATGTGGTGGAGGGGTGTGTGTGTAGAAAGTCAGTGTTGGCAGAATTAAACCAAAGTTTGTATGTTAGTTGCCCATATGATTGTGGATGGCAAAGCAGTGGGTACATTAGGCTTCAGCACTGTGATGAGGGGGGTCGGGTAGGTGGGACCAACACAGCAATGTTGGCAGAATACATCCAAATTTGGTATGCGAGTTACTCATGTGGTTGCAGTTTGTGAGGTGATGTTTTCAATAGGCTTCTCCGCTGGGGTTGGTTTAGAGGTCGGGTGGGGGGGGAAACAGCAAAAGGGTAGGGATTTGCGATGCCCTCTAATGTAAACATTGTCTCACAATTCTAATAAAAAATTAAAATGAAATCTTTGACCAAGTTTGGCAGGTCTACTTATAATATTGAATTACTAAGAAGCGATCAAACTTAGAGCTGTTTTCATATTGAAAGCAATTTTTGTCCAAAATTATGATAAATGCGGTAATTTTGTACTATAAATAGAGGTTTAGGTGGATGAATCATACTAAAGAGTTATTAGGATTACCAAAACAATAAAGATAAATCAAAATGAAGAATTCTGGGTGTTAAATAACAAACTTTTCCATGAAACCCCAAATGCTACCATTTTACCACATAAGCGCGATGACGAAAACACTTTTTAGGCTCTACAGAGAAAACGTACTTGAGTTGGAAGTGTAACCCAAGCTTTTTCTGAAGGTTTTGACATATAGAACAAGAAAATGTAAGTAAATGCGCTAAAAGAGTCATCTACACGAACTCCCCCCTAGAGCCAGGACTATTGGTCAAGATAATTGTCATCTTTGCTTTAAAGGATAACTAACCTTATCTCCTGATAGCTATGCAGGTGCTCTAATACACCACTCATAAACTATGCAGGTAATTTTAAGCTTTTTATCATGCCGCTAAAGAAAGAGATTCAGGCTTTAGTAGCAAAATGTTGGTACATTTCCACAGCCTATGATGGCTGTCATGGTTTACTTTTCAACCGATCAGAACAAACCTAGCGTGCCCGCCTCGGTATATTGAGCCAGTCAATCCTGTGGTAAAATTTCAGAAATAGTCTTCTCATGGCCTGCAAATGGGCATTCCTTGAGACTAATGCCGAGGCCGGTTTGGCCGGCTTAGGAATGAAAGGTTAAACAGTGAAGATACATCTCTGGATGGTAACTCATGGGCTACTGAAAGCATCTTTACCAGACATTGCATATGCTAGTGGTTTTGAGGTTAGATGTTCATGGGTGTGTTGAGAGAATACACCTTTCCCACATTGACGTCATTGCGCCGGGATTCACCTAAATCAACGCTCGGAGCAAAACTGCTGGCTGGTAACCGCCAACAAGCAGCTGACCGACATTGAGTTACTATTGTACTAAAATTTACCGCAATTTAAACCGTTCCTGTGATAAACTAAAATCACTGTATTATTTAAGTAATGCATCATTGGAAAATGCATTCAATTGCCTAACGATTAATGCATTATTTTTATATGTTTGTAACATTTTCAGAGTTATTTGCGTACATATAAAATACACCATTCGACCTAGATTCATTAAATCAAGTAGGGGCTATTTTAAAACAAGGACAAATTTGTCCAATACCCACGTCATCGAATCAAAAAGTGTCTACTTTGAAAACAATGTTGCTGAAAGGTGTTACTGTTGCGTTTTAGCCTTTGGCCACAAAATTGATATACATATTGGAGACCACATGGACAAGTGTCCACTCAAGTTTGGATTGCACCAGCAGAACCAGAGTTATTCAAAGAATGCACTACAATGTTTATTTTGAAAGCTGTTGCTATAAGCTGTTGCGTTTTCAACCCCCAAATTGATATATCTGCTCAGGACCCCATGGGCATGCTTCCCTCCAAATTTGGAGAAGATCCATCCAGGAGAACCAGAGTTATTTAAAAGTGTCTTAAGAACAACAACAAGAAGCATGCCATGCTCGCAATATACCCTTGCGTCTAGCGGCGCGGGTAATTACACTGACTGTATTAAATTTTAGAGAACTCTGAAAATTAGTACAGATGGAAAATTAGCTTAGCATTCCAATGATGTATTACTTGAATAATATTATGAAATTAGTTCTTCATTTAAAGTGCATTGTATCTGATTCTAATAGCAAAGTAATGCTGTTTGCATGTGGACTATCATGGTTATCAGCCAGAAGTGGTATTCGCAATGCATTTTGTGAAGGAATTTTCCCAAAATACGCTAATGTGGGAAAGGTCTATTCCAGAAATTGTGGTAAAATGGACATTTCCTGAGATCATTTGGCTAGCTTTCAAGAGCACTAAAGGGTTAATTAACCCTTTCACCTATGAATTCCCCATATCTCATTTTCAAGGCAACCATATAAGAAAACTGTTGAATATTTTGAAATTAATTTGACTAGAAGCCATTGTTGCCTTAGGCAGCAAAAGGCAGCAACGGCTTCATGGCCAGTCAGGTTAATTTCTACAGATTCAA
This sequence comes from Chaetoderma sp. LZ-2023a, assembly GCA_034401795.1. Classification (NCBI taxonomy): domain Eukaryota; kingdom Metazoa; phylum Mollusca; class Caudofoveata; order Chaetodermatida; family Chaetodermatidae; genus Chaetoderma; species Chaetoderma sp. LZ-2023a. The sequence continues at coordinate 30,365,686 of CM067361.1, read as the reverse complement.
CAGAAAAAGTTTTATCTCATAAAGAATTTACTTTTTCAGAGATTTGTCAGCGAAAGGGTTACTATTGCCCATTGTTACTACCATAAATGAGATAATATTTAACCCTCAAATTAATTCAAATAAAATTTCAATTTTCTCATAGAAAATATCCATTTGCAGACCCAAGAGATTATTTTTTGAAAATTTACCACTGGAATGACTGGCTCGCTTATTGAGCCAGTCATTCCAGTGGTAAATTTTCAAAAATAATCTCCAGACTTTTAACCTTCTAACCCTCAACCGGCCAGAACCAGCTTCTGCATTGAACACATTTTATAGTTAACAGGGTTAGTATTGGCTTTTATTGTTATCGTCATCTAAACGAGTTAATATTTAAAAAGATATATTATCTTTTTTGTGTGCATCCTTGTTATTTATTAATTGTATATTATAATGATGTACAATACATTTAATATATTAATATGATACAATTTACAGGTCTTGTCATTTTAGCCCTCTTTAAGCTACTGCTTGCAGACACCAAGCTGAGAGTACGAGTCAAGTCAGTGAAGTCTGTAGAGTTTCAGACATCAATAGGCTCCCCACAGGGAGATGGTCTATCTCCTGTGCTTTTCATCTGTTACTTTGCTGCTGCATTGAAATCCATGCAAGAAAGTTCCACAAGACCAAATCCCCAGTGTCAATACTGGGTATGCCGCTAGAGATGGAATATGCCGACGATGTGGACTTCATTGACGAGGATAAGAAACCCAGTGACGAACTTCTCCCAATAGCTGCAAGCAAACTAAAAATTGAGAATCTCTGAATGAATCCAAAACAAAATTCACCCACATATACCTATCTACAAAACATGAAACTAAAGAAAATGACGATCCACTTCGTAGCGGCGAACCGTGGAGGAAACGTAAAATCCTGGGCTCACAGCTTTGCAGTATTGCTGACATTGCTGCACACTGCATCATGAGGAACAACTTTCCAGTCCCTCTGGACACTATGGATTCGTAGATCAAAGATGCTGTTGATAAAAAGACTATGTTTATACAATGCAACCTGTGTATCCTTGATGCTGTATAAATGTAGCAGCTGGGCAGCTCCAAAGGCAGCTCTAGACAAACTCGATGCCTGTCACCGCAAACACCTCCGCACCATCACTGGACACCGATTGGCAGACAACATAATTTCCAACGAAGCACTATACAAGATGTGTAATACGTCGCCGCTGTCTGTAAAAGTCGCCCAGCAAAGATGGTCTATGGTTGACCATGTGCTAAGGATGCCAGAAGACACACCAGCACAGAGAGCCTTGGGATTCGCCCTACTCGGAGCCAGCAAAAACACATCCTGGAGGGGATATCATTGCATAAATCTGCTAAGCGTGCTATGAGGTGACCTCATGAAAGCATGACTCGGTACACTCAAGTCAAGAATAGACCTGAGGAAGTTAAGGATGTCGGCTGAGGACAAAACACAGCACTTGGGCAAAAGCGAAGAAGGACTGATAGCAGCTGTATGATGTTTCTGCTACTACAGCCGCAGAATACAATAATCATACATTTTGCCGAATTTAAAGAGAACTATTGAAAATATTAAAAAAGGAACAGTTGAAATGCCAGCGTCTCGATTTCAAGATGAAGCTAAAGTCACACAGGAAAGCTGTCGAATAGTTTGAAGCTAATTCAACTTCGAACTAGGTAGGCTGCAACAACAGTCAAATTAGTTTCAAAATGTTTCACATTTCAGTGGTAAATTTTCAAAAATAATCATCTCTTGGTCTGCAAATGATCATTTTCAGTGAGAATAGTGAAATTTTCTTGAACAAATTTGAGTCAAAAATAAAATAAAATCATTCTGACCCTTTAATAGAGAGCCCATTTCTAGCTATGGCCTGCCCAGTTCTAGCTATACTTCGCCCATTTCTAGCTATGCGTCGCCCATTTCTAACTATGCCTCACCCATTTCTTGCTATGCGTCGTCCATTTCTAGCTATGCTTCGTGCATTTCTAGCTACGGTGTATGGCCTGACCATTTCTAGCTATACCTCGCCCATTTCTAGCTATATGTCGCCCATTTCTAACTATGCCTTGCCCATTTCTTGCTATGCGTCGTCCGGTTCTAGCAATGCTTCGCGCATTTCTAGCTATGCCTCGCCCATTTCTAGCTATGCCTCGCCCATTTCTAGCTGTGCCCTGCCCATTTCTAGCTATGCCTCGCCCAATTCCAGCTATGCCCTGTCTATTTCTAGCTATGCCTCGCCCATTTCTAGCTATGTCCCGCCCATTTCTAGCTATGCCCCCCCCCCCATTTCCATCTATGCCCCACCCATTTCTAGCTATTCCACACCCATTTCTAGCCATTCCCCACACATTTCTAGCTAAGTCTCGCCCATTTCTAGCTATTCCCCACCCATTTCTAGCTATACCCCTCCCATTTCTAGCTATGTCCAACCCATTTCCAGCTATGCCGGCCCATTTCTAGCTATGTCCATCCCATTTCTAGCGATGCCCCACCCATTTCTAGCTATGCCCCGCCCATTTTGTATCGTGTTGCAATCGAGTTATATACTTTGAATCCTGAATTTCCAGAATCCTAATTTCAAGGCAACTATATACAGATAAGCTGTTGAATATTTTGAAACTAATTTTACTGGGTGCTGTTGCTGTAACACCACCCAGTCATATTAATTACTAAATATTCAACAGAATGTTTATTAAATTGTAATCCATCATATGTGACAGATATTCTTGAGCTTCATGACCCAATAATATTACATGTCATTATCCCCACTTTTTAAAAAAACAAGGGGGATATTGTAATCACCTTCGCCCCTTTGTCTGTCTGTCTGTCCATCCATCCGTCATACTATCTCCTCCCAGACCGTTGGGTGCAATTTAACCAAATTTAGTATGTGGTTTACCCATATGATTCCACTTTGCAAAATGATGTTCACATTTGGCTCGGCCCCCCCCCCCATGGGGGACAGGGCAAGGGTCAGAAGGTCAAATCACTTGTAACGCAACTCCTCTGAAACCATTAAACGGACCTCAACCAAATTTGATATGTGAATTATTCATATGATTTCGGAGTGCGCAAGGCCATTTACATTTGGCTCCGCCCGCGGGGGTAGGTTGTGGGGTGCGGTCAAGTGTTCAACGCAGTGAACGTTGGGATTTGCGATGATGCATCATTGACCGATCAATGTAGTGTTGATTGTAACGTCAGCCTACAAGTACATATGACATAATTGATTATGACATCATCTACTCGAGTAACAGATCAGATTCCTCTATTTCAAGACAACTATACACGAAAGCTACAACGTTATGGAGAGATGTTCTAAATGATAAGCTGGCCAAAGTCATCAGGGAGATGATGGTCGAATACTAGAACGCCCAGGATGAAGTTAGTGCCAGACCCAGGATGAAGTTAGTGCCAGACATTTCCGAGGTAGAATATTCAAGGCCTTATGAGTATTTATAAAATTTTGATGCCATAAAGTGACATCTGAAGCATTATCTGACTTATTTCACTAATATTTTATATCGTTCATTGAAAAACTAATTTCATAAAATAGGTGAAAATAGTGGTTGTTGGAAATGATAGGTTATTTTTCAGTGCTGGTCAGAATTCTTGAGTGCTGGCCAGTCCCGTCTAGTGCCGACCAGTGTGGGCAGAACGCTTAGAACATCGTGGGAGTTTATGCAACTAGGTAGACTGGTTCTCAATGTTGCGCGAGAGTTAACATGGGAGGCGGGACTTGAATTCTCAACATCTGGGAGGTGACCATGTAAGCTGTAGAACATTCCTTGTAAATATGTACATCGCCTGTTTTTAATCTACTGGAATGGCAGCCTCTTCCAGATGCGCACCTAGACATGATGTTCTTTAAGAATTTTGCTTAATAACAGTACAGATTCAGATTCAGAGATAGATGGCAGGACAATCAGCATGTCAAGGGTGAGGCCATCTTACCGTAGAAGAATTGGGAGAGAACAATACCAGAGTACTGTGGATTCTAGAGCGCTTCAAATAACGTCTATAGTTGAACTAAATAAACATAAATAGTTGCTGACATCATTTATTCTTTGTAAGAATAGTTGTCTTCATAAACATTACATACATTTCTACAATAATCTCACAAGATGTATATATGTAGTATATGTTTTTAAAAATTGTGTGAACTCAATTTTCTGTGATAATGGACCTTTCCATGATATCCATTTATCATATGAGGTCATAATCAACTACGTGATGCGTAGTATGACTAGTCCGACACATATGAATTGTATGTCTTTGCTATTTAATAAACATTCTGTTGATTATTTTGAAACTAATTTGACTGGGTGCTGTTGCTGCCATAGGAAGCAACAGCACCCAGTCCAATTAGTTTCAAAATATTCAACAGATTATCTGTATAGATTTCCAGAAATTAAGATCACGGGCAAAGCGCCCAATGCGTTCACCCTATCAATCTGAAGGTGACCAGTGGCCAAACCCACATGCACATCGGCCTGCATCCCCACCCGCAAGAATGTCATCGCCGCGCTACTTATCAGTACCATGGGATGAACATTTGGAATGCAGAGCCGCAACATCAACACCACGTCAGAAACCACACACACATGCACGCACGTGTCTCCTGGACCACCACCGTATAAAGAGAACCCCGGCCAGCGACCCGTAGACCTGCTACGACGAATACATCTCCTCCTATGCATCACCCCATACCAGTTAGGAAACCTGCGGAATCAACAATACCCACACACCGCACTGGACAGGATAGATGACAGGAATCTTCACCACCTGTACGGCGTCCACAAGATTCGTGGATGGAACCACATCATTCACAATACAAACCACATCCCTTCATCAGCATTCACACCCATCTCTCCCACACCACCACCTCGATTTCTGCCCATCACTCCATATCATGACACCGGCCAAATAATCCTCCCACCTGAGTTCAGTGGGGAGGGTGACTGGGCCAATTACATGTGCCAATTTGAAATCATAAGTCGTACCAACAGATGGACAGACCAGCAGATGGGAGAGTATTTGGCCGCAAAGTTGTCAGGTAAAGCCTTACAAGTTCTGGCAGATTTGGGGTCAGATATGACACCGACGTACCGTGTGCTGGAGAAGGCCTTTCCGAAAGATTTGGGGACACAGCTCTGGGAGGGACCAACCGCCTGCAACTGAAGAATTTGCGGAGCTGGGCTGATAAAACCCTTCCAAAACTAGCAAGTCGTATCCGACGTCTAGTCACATGAGCATACCCCAGCACCAATCATAAAGGGGTAACTCATTTACATTTGGACACATTCATTGACGCACTGAGTGGTGAACCTGCTCTTAAGGAGAAACTCTTCCTACTAGAGCATGGTAGTCTGCAAACCTTGACTGCCATTGCAGTAGGGTTGCACGATTATTCGATTAATCGCGATTATATAATTCAAAATGATCGTGAACGATTATAAAATGAAATAATCGTATAATCGCCATGTTGAAATTTTTGTCAAGACACTTTTACGCTTGTGAAACTCTGCTCGCGTTACCAAGCATGGAAACAAACATCCGGCTATCAGCCGAATGTGTGAATGATTAAATAAACTAAATAAATAAATAACTGATTTGTTTGTATTGACTCAGGATTAGTTTTAGATGAATAAAGATTGTTCACTTGGTTGCTATTTGTCATTGTTGTTGTAATCACACACGCTTATCCCGCGTTCCCCATTCTCTGAATAGTTATACGCTAACGGTTTTCCCAAAAAAAACACCTGATACCACGGAAATTCAACGCATTTTCTCATGTAAAGATTCTCACCGCCTATGCCTATGTTTAATGTATAAAACATCCCCGGGGAAGTGAAATTATTTGATTTGAGCGCATAAATATTGCGTATCCTTTAATAAGGGTCGTTTATTACATCAAAATTAATCCACAATTTGATATAAAATGGCGTCACGAATAAAATACAAATCACGTGATTCGCCTCCAATTGAAGTTTATTTTAGAGCGAGTACTCGGATATAAATATTCTGGAATCGGGGACTCGGAACTCTGGAATTTCTATATATTATCACTGCGCGATAGGAACTGCGTATTATACTGATCTGAATAACGGATACCCGTTTGATAAACTCCAGTTAGCGTATAATATCTCGCGAGAACACGCCGCCTCCCATCGCAAAAGATCCACTGGCTCGCCAACTTAAGAAGCCGGCTATATTGTCGTTCGTAATAATTAAATTTTGATCATTTAATGTTGACCGGCGTTACAAAATTGATGCGCATTTTCTCCCGTGCTTGTTTGGTACATAAATTTGGCTTTACAATATATTTAGAAGGAAGCTATTTAATCACGCCAAGACTGTTTTAAGCGCATTTTAACTACAAAAGTGTTGAATAAACTTTATTATATCTTGAGCATACACGGCCTACTATTAGTATTAATCTAATAGGTGGTCGAGATTTACAAATCCGAGGCCTGTATTGACTTCTAGAGGGGCCGGAAATGTATCAGGGCAGAGATCTGTCTTAAGTCGACACACCCTGTGACACGATTGTTATTATTATACACACGGGTGGGCTTCTAATACAGAGTTTTGCCGTTTTGAAACTGCTAAGAAATCATTGGAGCTCATATGTCAAAGTTAGGGGGTGGACTTCTATTAGAGCATAGGCTACAATTAAACGAAATACGTTACCTTCAGTTTTCCGTCTAGAAAAATCTTGATACATTCCTTTGTTTGCAATCAGCAACTGGCGTATTCTGTCCATGTATGTATACCCATGTGCCTAACCCATAATCTTACAATCTGCAGTAGCATAATACCGTCCTCTAAGCAGCATTGACATAGTTAATATAGTTCATGATTAATCGTATGATCGCGATTATCTTTCTTAAATGATCGCGATTATGAAAAGTGAATAATCGTGCAACCCTACATTGCAGTGTGGATAGTGAACTCTTTAGATAGAGAGAAGAACAGCAGGCGCCAAACTCACCCAATCAATGAAGTAAATGACACGAATGTATTAATCGCTACAGACACCACACCAGGCTCCGCTACAGCAGCTGAGCCCGCACCTATACAACAGCAAGAAGCACCTCCCCCCAATCACAACAACGTGCCTAGAGGAAGGGGGCGTGGCCAGTCCCATCGCGGAGGCCACATTAATGACCCCAGGATGCGGGAATCAACAATAATGGCAACAGACAGAATACATACGAGAGGTTGGAGGAGATCACAAAACAGATTTCAACCATCACCAATCTGCTGACAACATTAACTACTAGATATGCAACAAAGTCACCGACCAGCAACACCGCACCCACCGCTGGGCACAGCAGACCCCATAATGCTTGTTCCAGGCATTCGCTGTGGCCATTTGGTAGATGTAATATCGGTGGAGACACACCCCACTGCACCCACACCAGCAGCAGCTTCTGATGAAAACTTACCAGAACATTTGCATGACTTATATTTGCGTGCCACGGTTGGATTAACATAATCTCACAAATGTGCCGTGCGACAACTCCTATTTAAATATCAGGAGAGTTTTTGCATAGTGGGCATGGACCTGGGATAAACCCATCTCGCGCGGCACTCCATCGACACCGGGAGCAAACGACCAGTACATCAGCCGGTGCGTCGTCTTCCCATACATAAAGAATCATAAGCACACCAACAAGTGAATGGCATGTTGCGGACAGGTATTATTGAGCCCTCTGCATCTCCATGGCCAGTCCCTTCATACTCGCAGGCAAGAAGGATGGATCTTTGCGGTTTTGTATTGACTACCACGGTCTTAATGATCAAAATGTCAAAGATGCGTATCCGTTACCACGGATAGATCAGGCGTTAGATTCCTTGTCTGGAGCCAAGTGGTTCTGTGCTCGTGACCTGGCGAGTGGATACTGGCAGATAGCCATGGATGAGGCTGATCGGGAGAAGACCACATTCGTCTGCAGAGATGGTATTTTCCAATTCTGCAAGATGCATTATGGCTTGTGCAACGCTCCTGGTACATTCGAGCGTCTCATTGAGCAGGTATTAACAACCCTGCAATGGGAAATCTGCCTCTGTTATATAGACGATATTATCGTCTTGGGATTTTTGTTTGAGCAGACTTTGTCTAACTTAGATAAGGTGCTGATGCAGTTCCAAACTGCCAATCACAAACCCAAGAAGTGCCATTTCTTCCGACAAAATGTCAAGTTCCTAGGTCATGTCATATCAGCAGATGGAGTGGCCACCCAACCCAAAAAAACGTGCTGTGCCAGAATGGCAGACTCCTATGTCAGTAATTAATACGATGAGCTTCCTAGGCCTCTGCCAGTACTATCATCGATACATCCGTCACTTCAGTGAGATTGCCTCCCCGTTATTCCAGATCACTGAAACATAGACCATTCAAGTGGACGAGTGAGTGTGAGGTTTCCTTCAGGGCATTGAAGGAACAATTGACGACTGCACCAATTCTTGCTCATCCTAACCCTAACCTCGATTTCATCTTAGACACTGATGCGTCTGCTTATGCAATATGCGCTATTCTATCACAGGTCACAGAAGATGGAATGGAGCAGGTACTGGGTTATGGTTCGCGTACTCTGAATAAAAGAGAAATGCTACACGACTACCAAAAGAGAATTGTTGGCTGCGGTGTACTTTGTCATGTATTACAAACACTTTCTGTATGGACGCCCCTTTACACTGCATACAGACAACGCCTCACTAAGCTGGCTCAGAAACCTTAAAAACTGGAGAGCCAGGTAGAACGGTGGCAGGAATCCCTGTATGCCTTTAACTTCAATGTTGTTCATAGACCCGGCAATCTGCATGGAAATGCCGATGACTTGAGCAGAATGGGCTTGAGGATGAACAAGAAGTGGCCACCACTGTGACACACGATACCCAGCCAGTTCCCACATTCCCAGAAGTGTGGTGCATAGACTGGGATGTGGAGAAACTCGCTCATGAGGAAGCAACAGATGCACAGACATGAGATATATATGCGTGGATCCAGGGGGGAGTACGCCCACCTAAGGAATCTACCAGTCCCTTATCCGCAATGGCTAAATATTATTATCAGAGATATGGAGTGTCATATGTACAGTGGCATTCTCTATATCAATCAAATGATAATAATTCCCGAGGGTTTCCGAGTCATGATTTTACAACAATTGTATAACAATACTGGTCACCTGGCCATAGAGAGAACAGTAGAGTGGATAAGAGAGAGATTCCACTGGACTGGTATATGCGACAGTGTGATGGCATGGGTAGCCAAAGGTGTACCCTAACAAAGACATGCTGTTGTCCAGCACCACACCGCACCATTACAAATTTAAATCATTGGTGCACTGTGGAAGCGAGTGGTTATTGATGTGCTCGGACCCTTGAATACGACGGATGAAGGAAATAAATACATCCTCGTATTACAAGATTACTTTATGAAGTGGGTAGAAGCATTTGCTTTGCCGGGCCAAGAGGCGTCCACAGTTGCAGAGGTTCTAGCAAGCAATGTGGTCTGTTGCTTCGATATGCCATATGAGTTGCATTCCGACCAAGGTAGCAATTTTGAGAGCCGGTTGATCGCCGAGCTCTGCAAATTGTTTCATATAGTCAAAACAAGAACAACATCTGCATGGAGACAGGATGGTAGAGAGGTTCAACAGAACTCTCATGGTGATGTTGACTAAGGAAGTGTCATGATTGGGAGCTATGGCTCCCATACGTGCTCATGGCATTCCAGCACGAGTTATACCCCTGCTTGCTTAATGTTAGGCCATGAATAAGCATTACCCACGGATATGGCTATGCCTAGAATTCCTGGGCAAAAGAATTCACCATCTCTCTACGCTTATGTGCCAGCAGATAGAACAGGCACATGAATTAGTTAGAGAAACACTCTCCACTGTGCACTGGTGCCATAAAACCTAGCATGACTGGCGTGTGCATGGAGATCTCTATGAGGTAGAAAAGATGGTTTGCGTCCACGATACGCTAATGTTCTGCAAACGTGCCAAGATAACTTACCAGTGGAAAGGCCCCTATGTGGCAGGGGTAAGAAGTCGGACGTGACCTACCAAATCCGTGCCTTGGATGGCCTGACCACAGTCATCCACTTCGATCGTCTTAAACCTTGTGTTGGCGACGACTCAGTGCCTGACCTCGGGCTGGGCAACACTGGTACCCAGACCGATGTCTCTACGGAAACAAGTATTCCCAAAGTTGGCACAGAGCACCGCAGTGCCAGTTCAGCCCCTCTCCTACCAAACCAGGAGTTGGCTGACCATTTGACTAACACTGAGGATGATGACGAGCCACGTACTCGCCCTCTCCCTCCTCAGAGCAGGTCTACTAGGTCAGGGAAGACGTATTTGAAGACCTTTTCGTCTGTGCTGCCCAAGGGGAAGGAGGGAAAAGTTGTTCCTCCTTCTTCTTCTCACTCCCATCCACTTCATGCTATTACTTCAATTATAGAGTTGCCACAATCAGAGGCTGAAGCTGTCCCAAGCCTTAATGCCTCCTGTGTGGTGGAACATGTAATAAATAGCATGGAAGTGAGTAGGCTTGATGAAGCTTTTGCATGTTCTCGACAACAGGGAAACTGTATAACTTGGTGTACCTCTCATCCAAGCCATAAAAATGTGAACCCGCCCCCCCCCCCTGCCATCCAACTGGGTACCCAAGCATCCACTGCACCAGCCCGCTCCAAACTGCGTCCCTTATTTCCACACAGAGTTCGGACATCACACGTCCTGCCCTTCTCACACACCACTCGTCATCTGAAGTCTGTCAATCTTCAGATATGAGAGAGTTTGCTGTTTCAGGAGCGGTGGCTCCCCGCACGTTGGTCACCATGGTGGCTGATGGTAGGTGGGGGAGCAGCCTGATCAGTAAACTCTCAGCTCGTTTATTCCCGGCACTGAAAAAATATGACAAAGTGCCAACCATTGTATAATGGGAGATTGTCCTCCCCATCCAAGAGGCACCCCGTCCATTCGCCTCACCACACTTCCCCTTGAGCAATCAGGACACCACAGCAAAAACACATAAACTCAGATTTACCAAGCAACACTTGCCTTATGGGTGGAGTATAAAACTCAAATTACACGAACACCAACAAGACATTGCTTATAAGAGGTATAACGGATGCACTCTACATCCTACAGCATCTACAACATAGTCATCAACCCCCTATGTACGTCACCAACCTTTTAAATCAGCATGCACCTCTCCTTTGCAACAGAAAAGGATAGTGACATGGTTACCGCAACACGCCGCACCACAATAATTCGGTGAACTTAGCCATTCACAGCACACCTATACACACCATCATCAGACTTGGCATAGTCAGCATGGAAAACTGACTATTGCCCTCCACATGACATAACCAGCATGACATACAACCCAGGACTCCCCTACACCAGTCATCACCGCATTCAAGAGCCAGGACAACATTTACCGCCATACGTGCACTTTCACTGCAAGCATGCAGTAACTATATAGGCAGTGAAATATTAACTTCATGAATCCCATCACCCAACACTGCAAGGAACAGGCCACCTCTTGAAAGTGACACTAGCAAATAAATCACATCATCTACACGTAATCCCAGATGCCTTTATTGAGTGAGCAGGATTGACCGCAGTCTGTCGTCGGTATGCGAGTATGTGATAGGCACAGAAAGTGAAATTTGACAATGGTTTGATTCAAGCTACGACAGCTCGCTTTTTGGTCATCCGCACTCTAAGTGGTGTAGCGCAGATCGGCCAGATGGGTACGGATCATCCCAGCTCAGCTTGGTACAGGACGACCGCTCCGGCTACGTTCCAGGCACGCCCACCCCCCTGAGTAAGATAGTATGCATGTATAGATCCCTATAGGAGAGGTTTCTATAAAATGACTAAGTCTGTGAGATCGCGTAGCATGCATGCGCATGCGTCAGAGCTTCCCTCACAACACGTGTCAGCGTTGGGAGAGCATGCATATTAAAAGTGTAACGAGTTGGTACACGTAATCCCGTTAAATTTAATTGTTCTCGTCATTCCTGGTAGGTATTAGGACCAGAATGAGACGAGGATTCTAAAACTATTTACCTTTTTTAAATCGGAAATGGCCGAGTTATCCTAATTTAGCTCATTGAAATTATTTTCAAGATATTACTGGGACGTTGTAAACACATGTACGTACCAAATGAATGGGGAAGATGTCTATCACGTGGTAGCATCCTCACCTTTGCTATCTCCAAGCTGATTGGGTACGGAACGCCCGCTGATTGGCTGGGCGTCCTGCCTATGATGTCACAAGTAGTATAAAAGGAGGACAAAACCAGGAATCGAGACCACATTTCAGTGACAAAATCAGTGCCCTTCTTTCAGAACACCACACATACTCCAAATTATCTTCTGCCCCAATCAACCAGTACAAAAACCGCCTGCTAAAACTTCTCAAAGACTGGAAAAGCCAGAACATCATCGACCAATCCCTATACTTCAAACTCTACCCCGGAACTGCCATTGTCCCAAGATTCTATGGACTCAAAATCCACATTCCTCTTAGACCCATCGTTGCCAGCATTGGATGCATCACATCTCAAGCCTCGAAATATCTCATACAGATACTGAAATCACTAGTTGGCCACTCAGAGCACCACATCAAAAACAGCAAAGGTTTCGCCACCAAAATCCAGTCTCTTGAAGTCCCGCCCTCACACAAACTAGTTTCTTTCGACGTATCTTCACTCTTCACCAGCATCCCAGTGGACAAGGTTCTTCCAGTCATCCAGAGAGTTCTGCACCCTACATGGAAAGACTGGACCAGCCTCTCTCCAACCCAGATTATCAGCCTCTTGAAGATTGTGTTAGACACTTTCTAATTCGCTCAGAATGGTTACTTCTACCACCAAATTCATGGAGTATCTATGGGCTCATCAGTGTCGCCAGTGATCGCAAACCGTTATATGGAATCCTTCGAGCAACAAGCACTTAGCACAGCGACAGACCCCCCCAAATTTATGGTACTGATATGTGGATGACACGTTCACATGCCTGCACCTCTACAATATCCAACCTTTCACTGATCACCTCAACAGCATCGACCAATGCATCCAATTCACCAACGAAGTCGAAGAAAATGGCCAGATTGCCTTCCTGGACGTCTTGGTACATGTCAGTGATTCCGGAACCACCAAACGTACCGTGTACAGAAAACCCACACACAGATCAATATCTAAATTGTCACTCTAATCACCATTTGGAACACAGAGGGTCAGTCGTTAGAACTCTATTTCACCGCACAGACTCCATCATCTCAGAAACATCAGACAGAAAAGAAGAACATCATCACATCCAACAGTACCTCCTAGCCAATGGTTACACTTCGTGGATGAGAAAACCACCTCCCCTACCTCGTAATAAACCACCAGATGTCGAAAAGCTTCCACTAGTCGGACTTCCGTACATCCAAGGCATATCAGAACACCTTGGCAGACTCTTCAGAGAACACCACATCAAAACCTACCACAATTTCGTCAACACCTTACGATCTCAACTAGTAAGACCCAAAGATAAACTAACCACAAATGAACGCTCTGGAGTGATCTACACGATCGAATGTGACCAATGTGAGGGGACATACATAGGCGAAACCAAAAGACCTCTCAGCACCAGAGTCAAAGAACATCTTAAAATCAATTCCAAATCAGCTGTGGCAGAACATACAGAATTCACTGGCCACGTCATCCCCACCAGCAGTTCCTCGGTCATAAACACTGAGACCAACTTATTCAAACGGAAGGTTAAAGAGGCCATAGAAATCTAAAAGCATCAACCAACCATGAACAGAGACGAGGGCTACCGTATACCAGCAGTCTACCAGTCCATGCTGTCACGTGACTCCACATGCTCCGGCAAGTTTGTATAAATTGGCCATTTACCATAGGGCCTCCTAAATTGAAAAAAAATTAGTAGTTGTCTCTTCCTACACTCCTCCGGCCTCGTGTCCTATTAATTGTCTGGACTCCCTCAGCCACATTGGTTAGAACTGGCTTTAGGAACATATCGGCAACACAAGCACACCCACAAAAACCTTCATTAGTAGATTGTGGCACCCAGACATTCTGGAGAAACTTTGTTGCTAATATTAACAACAGCCTTTATTAATCTTAATGTATAGCAGAGTTTCTGATTCGCTTTACTGTGACGGTAATGCTAATATTATCGTATTTTTAATATACTTTTCTTATTATTATATATTTTAATAAAATCGAAACCATAGCTCCAGAATGACTATGGTCATTCTACACATCCATGCTACCACATAGCTGTGTATCAACAAATAATCATTGCGGATTCCTATGCTGTAAACACACCATATGCGGTAATATTTATAATATGTACTGAGATATGTAGGTACCATAAGGTCGTGTAAGACATTATTTTTATAGTTTATATATTTAAGTGTATATATTTATTGTTATTTATGTGCCATATGACTAATAGGCACCGCAAGGTCGTGTGATCTCATGCATTTACTGAACTGTATTAGTTAGTAATATGGCAGTAGCCATCCAGGTTATATCATTTCGCTTATTTTGTACAAAAATACTTGGACCGCACTTCACTTAGGTTACACTATACAGCAACAACGAACACACCACTTTGTTTTCGCTGTTCATGTTCTCAATACGCAAACCTGACATGCGGCCGACTAAACCTGACTATTTTAGTTCGGTAGGATAGGTTTAATAGTAGCTAGGGACGACTACTCTTTTGGGGATATTTGTGTAAGCCTCTTTTCCGGGAGCTGCAGATAAATTATACACCATGCACCGGCAAGTTTGTATAAATTGGCCAATTGGGCCTCCTAAATTGAAAAAAAAAAGTAGTTGTCTGTTCCTACGCTCCTCCGGCCTCAGGTCCTATTAATTGTCTGGACTCCCTCAGCCACATTGGTTAGATCTGTCTTTAGAAACTATTGGGGTTTCTGAGCAGTTAGAATCAAAGTGTCGATGACTGCATACACTCCACCCCACCCCGTATCTCGGATACTGCTTAGCTAGTTTCCATGCCAAAGTAATAATCACTGTGAAAACATATTTATATCATTAAAACCCAGCAGTGCATTCTTTGGGCAATCTGACTCATAGATCGAGAGCATCCTCGGCCAGGGGCCGAACAGGTTGGACCTGTACTAGCTGCGATCGACAGATATTACGCATATGACTTCAGTTTCTGTTTCTCTCCCGTAACTAGCAGTAGCCAACCAACAGCAGTAAAAACAATTTTGTAACTCCCTACTTACGGGAGCAATTTGGAACTTTCTGATTACTGTTCACGAAAATCAATATCTACTTCGGAACACAAACTTGCGGTGAGGCTGCTACGGCCTGAATATGTGATTCTACAGATGTAGAGGCAGAATGTTCTTTGACGGATGACTCACCGGATCTGCCGGCCACGCCTAAAAGTGGTATTTCAACTGTCACCGCACTAATATCGTGTAGGTTCTTCTAACTTTCGACCGCAGCAAGTAAACTCTGCCCGGTGCGTCTTCAGAGCTGGCTGACGTACCCAGCACAGTTAAGCTTTGTTTTGTATCTTGATTTGCATCTGACAACCCCCGCTTGTGATCGGGTTGTTTACAACTTCCATCCATGCCATTGGTGTATGGGAACTTCTTCACCACAGTAAAGCTATTGTATCTCTTGCTGACTACTCATTAGACATGCCATCAGGCTTACAGTGCTGAGCGATGTACTCCCGCCATGAGTGTTCTTGCGGGAATCCTGTTTGCGGAAACCAACTTGCGGGAACTTTCCGGCTTCCAGAGAATGCATAAACTCGTGTCAACTAGGGAATGACGTATCAATTTCAGTAACACGATAGCCTAACTTAAGAATGCCTACCGAGTATTCAAGTAACTATACTTCACATTTTAATTATTTCGCTAAATGTACTTCTCTAATTATATTGTCTCCGTATGAACGGCCCCGATGACAAAAATGTACAGTACCGGTCTTAGGACCACTAGTTATAATTTCTGTATATGTTTATAGTTATTCTCATTTCCTGTAAGGTGTTTTCACTAACCGCACCGTAGTAGGTTCGTTAACCTGTGCTAAAATATATAATTCTGATCATATTACACTGTATTGATTGTTCTGGTTAGTTTATATATATATATATATATATATATATATATATATATATATATATATATATATATATATATATATATATATACACCTGTGCAAAAGTTAAGCACCACCCTATTTTTACGCACATGCGAGGGTATATTCATGTGCTATGAAGAAAGCAATAGCATAAACGTTTATGTACCCATCCATCTTAGTGCAAGAGGTAATAATGCAACTAGAGGAATGCTGATTATGATGGTGGGGAAACACTGTATGTTTTTGTTCGAACTTGAAAACGAGGCCTGAATATGGTTACGTTGACACAACTGAGAACTATTGCCCTACAGTTGACACACGTGGCTAGATTGTCATTAATGGTGTCTGAAAACGAAGTTTAACATCTGTGCATGAGTTTGAGACTGTCATTATTAATACCGGGTATATCCACCTTGTGCCTGGATGACGGCCTGGATACGACGTCTCATGCTGGTCACCAACCGACTGATACGCCATTGTGGTATTCGTTGCCATTCAAGATGGAGTGCGTCTGCTAATTCCTGTAGGTTCTGCACAGGAGGATCCCTCCTTCTCACCATGTTTCCCAGAATGTCCCAGATATGCTCAATAGGGTTCATGTCAGGGCTCCTTGCTGGCCATGGTAGGGTTTCGATGGCATTCTGGTGGAGGTATTCATGCACAGCTCTAGCACGATGTGGTCGGGCGTTGTCATCCATGAATATAGGGTGGGTTCCAGGTGCATGATTTACAAAATGAGGGACCACAACTCTATCCAGTATGGAATCTTGATATCTTTGTCCATTTAGTGTTCCAGGTACAGTCAACAGATCCAGCTTACAATCAAATGAGATGCACCCCCATATCATAACGGAACCTCCACCAAATGGAACTTCTTCCATGATGTTACGTTGGTCGTACGCCGTGCGTCTGGACCTCCATACACGAGTTCGACCATCTGTGGCATGAAGCAGGAACCGACTTTCATCGGACCAGTGTACCCGTCTCCAGGATCTCATGTTCCAGTGTCTTCTTTCGTTGCACCACCTCAGTCGCTCCTCTTTGTGGTGTGCAGTGAGGAGAGGACGTCTGACAGGTCTCCTAGCTTTCATGCCAGCAGCATACAGTCTCCTTTTGACGGTAGACATTGACACTCTATTGCGCGTTTCCCATTGCTGGCTGAGCACTCTGCTGTTGGTGAATGGAGATCTCCTAACAAGGCGTACTAGGGCTCGATCATCACGGGCAGTAGTCTTCTTCGGTCTTCCAGATCTAGGCCTGTCCTTCACCTCGTTAGTTTGCCCATGTTTTGCAATCAAACGACTGATTACAGTATGGTTAATGTTCAGCTGTCTGCCAATCTCTCTGCATGACATACCAGTGGTATGCATGCCTATGATTTGCCATTTCACACGATCACTTAACCTTCGTCTTGCCATAGCGGTTCACAATCAAGAGCTAATTCTCTCTGTACAAATAAACCATGCTCATGAACACAAAATTCCTAATCTTGTCGCCTAAATCTGTATGTAATGTTCTACACCTCAAACTGGACTTTTACATAACTGAACACGTGCGCTGTTTCCCGCCACGCACGGACATCAAGCGGCGTGAAGTCACGCATGCATGTGCATTTCGTACTTGGAATTATGTCAGCTAACGCGGGGACAAAAAGTATGGCAGCCTAGTTGTACCATCATGTTTCTACGTTCTATTGTTTTTGCTGGTGCTTAACTTTTGCACAGGTGTATATATATATATGGCCAGTGGCCATCAGTTCATATGTTTTGTTTATTTATAGAAAATATAGGACTGCAGTGCACGTAGTAAACACTATACAGCAACACTTATATATGCAGCACTTCCTCCCGCCACCAACAATTTTTCACTGAGGTCGCTGTCCGTGCTATAACTCTGTTTAGCCCGGCATACTACCGACTAAACCATTTCTATTCAGCTCGATAGGATAGGTTTAATATGATTAGAAACACTTTCTTTGTTAAGAAATCTGTAGTATACTCTTCTCTTCCGGCAGTGCGATAATCTAGCCCCGTACTCCGCTAAGACTCATAACTCCAAGATTTTGTCTCTCTTTATGCTCCACTCAGCCTTGTGGCTTCTTAATTGTTTGAATGTCCCTATCCGCACCATGGGCTGATCCGACTCTGGGAAACTGTTGGGGTTTCCGAGCAGTGATGGCTAGGGTGTGGTATCACACACATTCCCTCTGCGTCTTCGGATACTTAGTAGTTAGCACTTTAGCCAATGTAGGAAAGCACTGCGAAAACATATCTTAATTATTATTTTATTTGCTGAACCATCCTCCCGCACCGCAGTGCAAAACTTGGCAACTTGTATATAAACCTAATGACAGGTTAAACGGTTAGTTCCATAGGACCCGGTGACGGGCGAGATGCGTACGCCCATCAAATCCCATAAGAATGTCTGGGCATGATATTTAGATCTGCCACGCCCTTACTGGAAGGACATTTACGGTGGGTATTCGTCTCTCTTACCCCACCATAACGATAGGACAATTGCCTAATAAAGCTGTCGTGAAAAGCAACCTGTGTCCTGTAATGTTTTATGTGGCTACGGAGCGGGATGTCCGGATTCTTATCCAGTTCGGAGATCTTACTAAGTAACATGTATGAGCGCTGTCTTCAGTATTGATGTCTTAGGGCATCTGTTCTCAATGACAGCCGTGTCTAATAGCTAGGTAGATACCAGCCATTTGCGGTCTAAAATAGTTCTTGTTTTGAAAAACTAAAAGCTAATTAAGCAAAGCAGAAGGCCCGCATAAATAAAGTAGCAACTTCTAATTCAGCATACTAAGAATCACATAATACGGTGATGTGGGAATCTGTCAGGAATCGTTCGTCCCGTCTTCACGTAAAACAGCACGCAACCCTATAGGCATAAACTCACTAGGTATGGTCTTTTCTTTCTCAAGCATTTTTGGTTGAATATTAGAGCGGGCCCATTTTTGCCTACTACTCGTCTCCCGCTTTAAGCAGTGGCGACACCTTCCCGAGACGGAGGCCTGCGCAAGGCACTTGCCTCTCGTAAGGATTCAGCGACGATGGTCCACGTGAGGATAATACTCCTCACCCAAATTAGCACTAGGAGTAGTGCCCGCGTGAGGCACATAACTTTTCGTCCGAGATAATCTTCTTCCTTTCAGCTTAGAGGTATAATAACTTATATTAAGTTAATTAGTTAAGTCTCGTGTACGGGAGCCTCCCTTGCGCGGATACCTCTGCGGACCTACGAGTCTGTGTGGTACCTCCAGGTGCCCCATGTTCAGATGTTCATCTGCTGTCTCTATGTCTTGTATTTTCGTATGCTCTTATTATAGTTTTATCTAGCATACTCGATAGTTTGTTTAGGTAAAATCATTGTACAGACGTATATTTTTAGGTTACCAAATCAAATCTTGTAAGTCCATAGATCACGAAATTGCTATCGACAGGCATACTGGTGACACAAATTCTTCGGATGAGACCGTTGTATTTTGAGTTCCACCAGCCTTAGGAGCCGGTTTTTGTTACCCGCATGGCAGTCTCGTACAGGATCTGTCACCCCGAGACCGGATGCTAACCAGCGTCATCATTCGTCGTGCACTTGCGGCGCGGCGAGTCGACATGATACACCGGAATGGCCTGACACTATCCCGTGAGCTACACTTTTACAGAATCATTGCCCAGCACTGATTTTCTTATTTTTCAGTAGATACCACTCTCGATTTTAGGAGCAGGTCCAAAGTCTTTACAGAATCATTGCCATTGTAATCAGCTTAGAATCGCACCACCTAGGCACACTCGTTAACATTAGGACACGCAGAAGATGAATTGTTGACTATTTTTTACACTAGACTTAGGAGCTATTTTTCAGTAGTATTTTATCGTGCCATTGCTATTTGTAAGTGCCTT
Source organism: Chaetoderma sp. LZ-2023a (assembly GCA_034401795.1). Taxonomy (NCBI): domain Eukaryota; kingdom Metazoa; phylum Mollusca; class Caudofoveata; order Chaetodermatida; family Chaetodermatidae; genus Chaetoderma; species Chaetoderma sp. LZ-2023a. Next base: position 30,345,589 of record CM067361.1, on the reverse strand, counting down.
GTTGATACTAAGAAGGTGCCTGCCTGCCTTAGCAACGGGTCAAGCATTGTAACGTCATAATCTTTCTGTATCGATTAATTATCTAGTACGATTAATTATCTAGTATGTCAAGACTCCCTTCTTGTTAGGTTAGGATAGGTGAACCGGATATGGTTTCAGTTTTTGGATCCAAGTAAACAAGTACTCGGGGTAGTCTAAACTTTAATTTTACTTGATCGACTTAGTTAAAACTTGATCGCCGTTATCCGTGATTTCGAATTGTTCAATTTAGATAAAATTCAGTCTAGAATCTCGGACATGTTTGTAGGACAAAGGTCATAGGTCAAGGTTATCACTTAAGTTCACCCATACTCGCCCGGTAGCTAGAGATGTCACTCTGCTTTCAGTAGAAAGGTGAGCTAGGCTCTTTCAGGAGATCTTTCTTAGACTTTTATACTTGATCTTATTTACCGGCTGTCTCAGGATTTAGTCCCTAGGAGTTTCAGCCCTCTTACTTATATAGTTCTTAGAATAACTTTCAGATGAAAGCATCTTGATTACTTGTCCAATAAGCGCCACACGATTCTTTACTTGAACAGGTTATCCTAGGATTGTAGGCCCAACGTGCTTATAGATAGTGTCCGAGTCCTTATTAGCGTTGTTGACTTTCAACATCAGTTAGCAAATATTTAAGTCAGATAGAATTTATATTGGAGTGCTGTTGCCAGATAGTGCGCCCAATCACAATCATTTATGGCACAGAACCTGAGCATTGCTAACGATTGCCAGATTGTTACCAGCACAACATTTCCAAAATAACTGTAGGAATTATTGCCAGATAGTGCACTCAATCGCTATCATATACGGTACAAAATCTGAGCATAGTTAACTGTTGCCAGATTATTTATTATTCAAACTTAGTCTCTAAGTTAGCTATTGTATAGGCTGCTTAGTTGACACTTATTTTCAATTTATGCCAAGTTTGATGTAAATTTTCAATTGACTTATATATAAGTTGTCCTCGATACAACTGCACACTTTACACCACACGTTAGTCGGATAAATTTAACCCCTGGCCAAGCATTTGAGTAAGAAATTATAAGCTAGTTATCTAGTTATTTAGCTGATAAAGATCTTAGAGCATGGCCAGTTGTTTGCTAACTGAGAATTACTTGTGTAGACTAAGAAGTTTGCACAGTCCCAGTGTTCAACAAACTTGACGTAATATATCTTTGCTTAGCCTTGTAGCAAAACATTTTCTTAAAAGAACGCCTGTTCTTCTTTTCGACTTAGCAGACTAGGCACCAGTCTTTAGTAAACCCTTTAGGAATTTGGTGCAAACCCGTCCTTATGCAATCTAACAACCTCAGCACTTGCACGGCCTGCACTAATAACCTGCACTTCACCCCTTTTTCAAGACTGTTTTGTAAGGTGCACCTTGGGTGTCATCTGACCCAAAGTATTGACTTTTCATTGGCTTGTTGTCATTGGATCATTCAAGTGTGCCAAGCGCTTGAGCGGTTCATGGAATACAGCAAGATGGGAACTCCTGTAGCCCTGGGGACAGGGACAATGTTGTTCTTAAGATAGAACAACTGGCTGGTGTGATGGACGATCTGTCGAGACAGATTGCCCAAGAAGGGAAAATAACTGTTGGGGAAGTGGGAGGTGACGGGGCAAATTGTTGTGCGCACACACACAGCCTGAGAGCTCGCCATCTTTCCTGATGAGAACGTCAAAACCGATCTCCATTTCGACTGTGATAGCACCACCACCCTGGTTCACTTTTCGGCCTTCAGCTTTAACTACGCCAAAGAGAACTCTGGGTGGCAACACAAAGATCGACAAGTCGAGATCTAGAATGCCTAACTCTTACACCGATTTAGCATCACACCATGACCAGCACAGCAGTGTGCCCCCAGTTTCCCTTCAGTACAGTAGTGCATTGTATAGCTATCTGAAGCTTTCTGCGTCTAGGTGCACAAGTGATCTTTGGATCAGCCACATAATTTGTGTTGTCTTATTTGCCTTCTCACTTACGTGGTCTTCGAACAGTTTACTGTCTACAGTGACATATAGGTCTTTTTCTTTTTTTTGCTTTGTTCCAGAAGTGCTCTTGCCATTATGTATCATCTGTCATGAACTATGTCATCTCCAGTTCATCTTCTTTCCTGCCAACAGTCATGAGTTTACACTTTTCCATATAAAAGCATAAGAAACATCTATCTGGCCATTCTAGGAGTATATACAAGTCTAATTCTAGATCTTGCTGGTCCTTGTTAACATTAATTTGCCAGAAAATATCGTGCCATCTGCATACATGTATGTTTCTGTTATTAAAATTTCAGGGAGGTCGTTGATGTGTATTGCAAATAGGACTGGACCAAATACATTGCCTTATGGAGTTCCACTTAAAACACTAGATCATGCAGATTCTTTTAATTTCACTCGCTGTTTGCGATTTGATAGGAATGCTGTCATCCACAGGTGAAGTTTCTTTGTTATATTATATCTGCTGAGTTTGAGCAATAGTCGCTGGTGTGGTCACCGCATCATTGCTTCATGGTAGCTGCATCCTGGCTGGTGTAGCGTGGATTGGCCGGACGGGTACGGACCATCCCAGCTCATTTGGGTATGGGACGACCGTTCCGAGTATGTTCCAAGCCGCCCCCCCCCCCCACACACCACTGGGTAGGATAGTACGCGTGTATAGATCCCTATATGAGAGGTTTCTATAAAGTGACTAAGTGCATCAGAGCTTCCCTGACAACACGTGTCAGCATTGGGAGAGAATGCATTTTAAAGGTGTAACGAGTTGGTACACGTAATCCCTTTAAATTTAATGTACTCGTCATTCTTTGTAGGTATCAGGACCGGAATGAGAGGAGGATTCCAAAACTAATTATCTTTTTAAGATCGGACCAGAAGTGGCCGAGTTATCCTAAATTAGTGCATTGAAATTATTTTCAAAATATTACTGGGACGTCGTATACGCGTGTATGTATTAAATGAATGGGGAATATGCCTATCACGTGATAGCATCCTCACCCTTTCTATCTGCACGCTGATTGGGTACAGATCGCCCGCTGATTGGCTGGGCGTCCTGCCTCTGATGTCACGGGTAGTATAAAAGGAGCGAAAAATCAAGAATCGAGACCACACTTCAGTGAGAGCGAACAAGTGACAGGTTGTGTGGCCAGAGCAGTACAAGACGTGGGTAACTGCTTACTGACTTGTGGCTCCCTATTAGCCGCAGCAGTGGCCTTCGAATTTCAGTTCTTATGTCTCTGACCCACAATTGAACATCCGCATCAAGTTCTGTAAGCCCTCGGACGGCCATCCGGGGACAACTAATTTAATAGAAGAGACCCTCAGTACCAACACTTCAGAGGAACCTTCTTGCGGATGGGCGTCACAGCCCCGACGTAATTTCTCCAGTATGTAGAACGAGTGGTGAATCTTGGTGGACAACTCGTCAGATCTGCCGATCCATGCAAAATGTGGTGATCAAACTTCCGCGCAGCATGTCATGTGCTTACTAAGCTTTTAGGCCACAGTCTGGTGGGACACTGCATGGTATACCACAAGAGCTATGTGGTGTATCATGAACGGTGTACTGTAGCTCGCGGGGGTATGCGCTGGTCCCCCGTTAAGTATCGCCCATCGCACAGCATGTGCGCGATTACGGGGATGGCTGGTTAGCTGCGGATCTCAGGGATGCGGTTTGCATGTGCTGTCTCATTGCGGAGTACATAGACGGACTTCTGGAGCCAATGGGATAATGAAGTTCCAGTGGGGCCGTGCGAGTATTGACGCTGAGAGGGAACCACATGGTGTCGTCCCAACTGTTTGTGTCACCGGTGTGTCTTTCCATACTAATTTAGAGAATGGAATAATTAGAATAATACACTTAGAATATAAATAAGTACTATACAAATAGGGTGAATCGTTTGACAGTAATATGAGCACAATAATACACAATATAGAGCTAGCTGGTGTCCTTTCTACGTGGTGTCGCCGGAGGTACCACACAGATCCTTGAATCCACAGAGGTATCCCTGCAAGAGAAGCATCCACATAAGAGATCACTAAGTAACTTAATACAAGTTAATATACCATTAACATACACAGAGAGAACATTATTGCTGCGAGGGGAAAGTGCCTCGTGCAGGCCTCCGTCACCGGATATTTCATGATGGTGGGAGAGGAAGGTTCCTCGCGTGGGCCTCCATCACTGGAATTCTCACTGTTGCGAGAGGCAAGTACCTCGCACGAGCCTCCATCACAGGAAAATGCCTTCAACGCTGAAGCGGAGGAAAAGAATTGGCAAAAAGGGCCACTCTTTTGTTCATCAGAAAATGATAAGTGCAGAAAAATCCTAGTGAAGCCATAATTAACGTGATGTGTACTGGTTTATGTGAAGGCGGAACGATCAATTTCCGAAGAATTCCCACGTCACCGTCATATGTAGTTCCAAGTTGCTGTATTGGTATATGCCGCTTTATTTATGTGGGCCTTCTGCTACAGTCTAACCTACCATTTAAGTGTTAGAAACGAAAACTAGCTTTGGCCGCAAGTCGCAGGGATTCCTATCATTAGATACTGCTGTCCAATGCACGTAAATGCCTAACTTCCCGTAGGTCACCTTGAAAGAGCATCTACCTCCATGGACGGTAAGCGTACATGTTACATCACAACGCATCCGAATTTGATGAGAATCCGGGTACCTTGCTCGGCAGCCACATAAAACATCAACTGGACAACGGCTACATTTCACATAAGCAAGTCTGATCACTGACCTATCGTTAAGGTGGGGTAAAGAGGCGAATATCCACAGAGAGCGTCCTTCCCGTGAGGGCGTGGCGGATTCCAAGATCCTTTCCAGACACTCCGGCGAGTTGGATGGAGATGCACGGCTCATCCGTCACCATTTCCTATGGATCTAACTTTTGACCTGTCATTAGGATTATGTTCCAATGTGCCCAGATATGCACTGTGGGCCAGTAAAATAAACCTATCAAACATACATTTATAACTATATGTTTTCGCAGTGCTTTCCTTTGTTGGCGGGGTTATCTAGCTAGCAAGTATCTGAGGATATGGGGGAGATGTATGTAAATCAGCACTTTAGCCATCACCGCTCGGAAACCTCCGATAGTTTCCCAGGGTCGGATCAGGTCAACATGCTGATGAGATGTTCAAACAATTAAGAAGCCATGTGGCTAGTGGAAAATGGAAAGAGACAATAAATTTAATATATACGAGGCCATATAGGTATTTGGCCAATTACCGCAACAACCAGAAAAGAGGCGTGCACTATATGTCTCCTAATGAAGAGATTGTCACCAACCACTTCAAACCTATCGTATTTGAGCTGAATAGTAAGGTTTAGTCAGTAACATGCCGGGCTCAACCAGTTAGAGCATGGTCAGCGACATCAGTGTAAAATTGATGATGGTAGGGATAAGTGATGTGGATATAAATGTTGCTGTTAAGTATTTCCTAGCATACTGCGATCTAGGTTTTCTATAAATAAACAAAACATATCAACGAAATGGCTATCTGCCATATACAACTAAACAATGCAATGAACAATGACAATTTATATAAATTATTGAGGTAGTATGTATGAGGTTGATAGACCTAAACAGTGTGGTTAGTTAAAGCACCCACAGTAAATAAGGATAATATGAACAGTAATAAAGAAATTATAAATTGTGGTCTTAAGACCGGGAAGGCACCGATCAGTCATCGGTGCCATATACGGAAATAATAATTAAATGTACAATAGTATAGTTACTTGAGTACCTAATAGTCGTCGGTATGGAACAGGCTACTATGTTACTTGCTAACATTTTCATAGCGCAAGTTGACACGTTCTCTGGAGCTGGAGAGGTTTCCGCAGGCGATTTCCACAGCTGGTCTCCACAGGTTGGATCCGCAAGCTGACTCCTCCAGGCAGAGTGGATATGGTGCATACCCATGACAGTTAAACAGAACAGTGAAGTAGCATCTATTAAAAAGTCTCTATAACCAAATCATAATTTATACGGAAGTGAGAAAGTTCTCCGTCCAGCGACGGAAGTAATAATGTTAAAGGTTGCCCATTAACAGGGAGGGTTGTATAATAATGTTAAGTGGATACATAGCTAGGCACACTGTGCGGGATGCCTCGCATAGCTCTTGCGGTGTATCTAGAATAGTCCACCAGACTGTGGTCGAAAAATTAATTAAAACACACACGACATGCAGTGTGGAATTTAGTGTCCACTTTTCAGCGTGGTTGGCAGATCCGGTGAGTCGTCCAACAAGAATCACCCTAGCTCTACATCGCGTAGGATTACATTCCGGGCCCGCACGGCCCTTTGCAGAAGTTGCATTAGGAAAATCCGGATGCGGAAGGTCTAACTTTAAATTTAGTTTATTACTCCCGGATGGCCGTCCGAGAGTATCCAAAATTCCGTGGAAGCCGAGGACGTCCTACACCGCGGATGTGCTGGGTTCCGTAAGACGCTGGTTGAAGTGAAGATCACTGGTAGGACAGCAGTTCATATCCATCATACAGGTAGTCCTGGCCGGTCCGTACCCAGCCTTGCTGGGATGGCCGGTACCCGAGCGCACAGAACCACGCTAGGCGGGAATTATAGACTTCCCAGGTAGGCACGTGGCCTGTGTTCATGAGACAGAGCACATAGCGTGCGAAATAGTTTGGGAGGGAGGCATACCTTTGATTTTAATTTTTGACCTGGAATTATTTTTCCAGGTCTTTTCTTTTTTTGTTTTGTGTTTATTTAGACGATGATTCCTAAACAACAGCTCGCATGGGTGTTCTCTTTGGTGCGGATAACTATTTTTCTGCAGAGAACACCCAAGCTCCAACGTACCACAATTACAATACAGTAAAACGGATATGGATTATTAATTATGTAATTATACCCAACGGAGTATCACAGATTGGTTTCCTTAATTACATAGTGCATCCCGGGTAAATAAAGGGATGCACATAAATATGTATATATATATATATATATATATATATATATATATATATATATATATATATATTAGTGGCATGCATCCAGATTATATGAATGGATGCATACAGTGCGGATTCCACACACGCAGCTCTCGCTGCCCTAAATCCACCACGTCGTACTGACACGGGGATTAAAAATAATAAGAAAAATAAGATATAATAATAAAGTAAAAAGGTTAGTTCATCAGGCAGCCCCAGCGTAGCTAAGACTGCATGAGAGGATTATGGCATATTCGTTATGGTCTGTTGTCTACCTACGTCGCACACGACGTGTTTACAACACAGGAATCTGCAGCGATTATTTTGTGGTGAGACACAGCTACGCAAGAATATTGTGCAGTGGTGTATGATGACCGTAGTCAGCCTAGGGACTGGGTTTCAATTTTAAAAACATATATAATAATAAGAAAAGTATATCGAAAATAAACATAGTAATGAATTCCGTGTTCCACACAACTATGGATAAATCCTGCTGCAACCTCGGCAATAGTCTCCACAAACACCTGCGGCAAAGTTTCCCCAGCGAGTCTGGGTACCGCGACTTGTACAGGACAGGGGTGGCGGGTGATCCTTCGCTGCCGAAATATCACTACTATACAGGCTCATCTCTGGGAGGCTATAGCTAGAAGATCGTGCTGATGTGTCCATAGATGCGCTGGTGGTGCCGGAAATGATGACGTGCGAAGTGGCGGTGGCGTGGTGACTGCAGACATCACTGTCATGGTTGATGTTGTCGGTGAGGTTCGTGCTGCTGGAGGGCTGAGTTCTGTCAAGCGCATGAGCAGTCGCCAGAATGGTGATGTCTTTACGGATGCTGCGGCTGATGCTGTTGTGGATGTGTTGCTGGCAGATAGTTTCCGGATCTTCGTGGACTTCAGACGCTTGCTCGCGGTCATCCTTGGTAATGCACAGATCTCTTGAGAATGTGCTATATGTTTCTCCCTGGTGTAAGGACGTTCTGGTGTTGTTGTCTTCCATATTGCTGGATCCGTTGGTGTGCTGCTGCTGCATGGGTGTGCGGTGATGCTGGTTCATGATGCGGTGGTTGGGATTGCTTCCGTAAGGCTAATCTCCTAGTCAATGATAAGGCTACCAGGAGATGTAGATCTATCTCAAATGTCCTGTAACACTGGCTCTGGCACGGACGTCATAATAACTACTGAAATGGGCCGGCTGATTACGGATGCAGATGCTGATGTCGTGCGTGATGCGGATGGTGGCATTGCTGCCAGTGCTGCCGGAGTGGAAACTGCAGGTGGTTCTGATACCGTCACTGCAGTTGCTGCCAGTGCTGATGATGCTGTTGGTTCCGTCGTGATGGTGGCGATGGTGGCATAGTGGCTCAAGGCATGCTGTGTTGCGGATGCGGTGGCTACTGTTGCTGGTCGATAGTGCAGAAAATCTGACGGTCACCATTTCGTACGTTTAGTCTTGGCCATCTTATTCATAGGAAGCACGTTAATAGGAAGTCTAGTTTCGAAACGAGCGGCTAGCACTTCAACATTTTCACTTTGTTCACCAGGCTGTAATGTAACCACAAGTGTACAATGTTTATCCATCAATGCGTGGGTCACACCATAACGGGTAGCGGTATAAAGGCATTTGCAGTCCGTACAAAAAGCTCTCTGCATAAGATGATCACGATTAATATGCAATGTTAAGTACGAATTACGGGAGAAGCTGCCTCTACATGGCTGTCCATTGAGCTGAAATGCTGAACATGGATTTTTCTTTCCTGATAGAGCTGGTGTCGAATCCTCCGAACTGTCGGACAAGGCAAGGTCCTCGGCAAGTGACATCTTATTTCCACATATTAATGGCGATTCAGACTGCCTAACCTAAAAAGATTTTCCCAGCTCTTCAAAACTTTCCAGGCCAAGCAATATGTAATAGAAGTGATAAATTAATAATAATAAAATAAACAGCAGAATTTGGTTTGCGACACGAAAGTAGCCTAATGCTTGTTCTTCCTTGTGTCGAGTTTGATGGGAAGACGAAGTTCCAGTGCGCGATCTCCTCCTTTAATACTTTTTGCTGATGTCACAGGAGGGCGAATGACCTCACCAGAAAGTTCCAGGGTGATTCGGCCATGCCCCATAAGGAAAGTTTTGATTTATTAAACCTGGAGTCATATAAAGTGTTCCTCCTGTGTAAAGTGAGTAACTATAATTATATGAAGAATTGTATATCACTTTCGTCCATACTCGACGGAAAACAAGTCTCTGATCAACGTAAAAACTGGGAACTAATTTTTCCTGTGGAAGCTCACCTTTTAATTAGTGTGAGCCGGTTTTACAGATTGGATGCTTATAAACTTGCCTGTTTTAATTTCAGGCTGGAGCGCCTGATGGCGTGTGGGAGAGCGCGGTGACGTCAGCAGTAATTGCCCCGGCTCACCCCTCTCACCTCCTCCATCACGCTGTGGTAGTTGCGCATTTTGGGCGTCTCTTGTGTTTAAAGCCTTTGATCAAATTTACTGGAAATAGAAGTGATAGTCACGTGATTCTTTGTTGTGAAACCACGTGGTTGATCAGAAACTTAGGCAATATTTACGTAATTGCAGAATGTTGATGCTGATGAATATTCGTTGTTGATGCAAAAGACGGAAATATGTTTTTAATTCTGTTCCCTGGAACAGTGTCCCTTATCTTATACATGCATCTGTGTCTTGTCTGTAAGAATGTATTCCAGCCCGCGCCGATCTTGTGTGGGAATATGTAGGTAAGAGAATATTTGAAATTCTCCTTGATATTATACTGTCGAAGTTTTGATGCCACTTCATTGGCCTAGCACTAATGATCTGTATACACGGTAGAACGATGGTGTTCTTAATCAAAATCAGGACAGTATAGCTGTCTATAGTTATTGTCTGGTATAAACAGATCCACTAATTGCGGAAATTAAGTATACTAACACCGCCAAGCTGGACTGTGTTTTCCGGGTGGGTGGACTGCCAAGCATCCTCCTCTGTGGGCAGGACAAGTCCCATCAATTTATTATAATACAGCTCGGAAAATGCGTGCAACAGTTTACAATAACAATGCCACCGTATAGACATTGTGAATGCGGTCATCCTGAGTGTCTATGTTTCTGTCATGTTGGTGATTTTCATTGATACGGTTATTTGTGGATGAACTTGCGCTGTTGTGAACGGTGACGTTTTTATTACTTCGGAGAGGGGGAAGGAAGTAAGTAAAGTGGGGTGTCAACTTAATCGGACATGATGAAATTCGCTCTGTAATGGCGAGCCTGTAGGCAGGACAGAGTTACTTTAGAGTGCGGATGACGAAGAATGGTGCTGTCGTAACTTGAATCAATCCATTGTCGAATTCAACTTTTCAGTAGCAAAATCCTACTCGTGACGGACGACAGACTGTGGGCATCTTGCTCTCTTAATAATATTGACTGTTATTAGGCGTAAATGAAGTATTGTTTTTAGCTATTTCCATACGACGGTTCCGAAGGGGGGAGTTTCCCCTGTAGCATGTACTGTAGATGGCTGTGGTGGGCTTCTTTCCATATGATCAGTTTTCCGTAAACCGGATAAGAAGGTGATTGCGGAAAATGTTGACTGGTGTTGATCGCGGTAGTGTACTGCTGTAGGGAAGTCAGGGCTGCTGTGTGACACTGATGTATTACGGATTGGGCATATCCAGTTTTCCATGCTGGTGAATGCCAAGTCTGTTGCGGTTACGGAAAAGTCGGGATTGCGGGAAGTGATATACTTCCCGCATCTGCACAGGAGGGAATGTTGCGGAAAATCGTGTCTCTAACTTTTTCGATTTAAAACGTTAGCTTGCTATATCGTGTTGCTGGTGTCTCCGTTATATCCTCTCTATAACCGGATATGTATGCAGTATTCATGCAACAGTGAATTGACGTATCCAGCCTTGTGGGCAAGTGTGTTCTGTATGCTCTTGGATTTCTGTGTTCGATGTGATGTTCTGACTGCTCACGGTGGGCGTTGGTGGGTGGTTTTGGTGAGGGTTGCCCTTGGTGTGGGAGAGTGGTCATCTCCCAATACACGATGGTTGGTACTCTGTCATAATTTTTAAGTACCGGGAATATTCGAGCTGAGATTCTGCTGAACAGGCTCCTTCCCTGCCCACTGCCTGCGGTGGGGGGGGGGGGGGGTTGCTGCGGTGTGGGATGCCACCTCCTCTGTAACAGCTGACTCTCTCATATCTGAAGATGAGTGGAGTGTGAAGTGGACAGGATGTTTGATGTCTGAACTTGGTGCATAGAGACGAGACGCACATTGGAGATGGGTCGGCGGTCATGTACAGGGCGAGGGAGCACGTTGGTTGGGGCGTGGATGCACGGTTTTAGGGCGTGGTCGGGTACACTGAGTTGTGCGGTTTTGCTGTTCTTCAAAATGGGTGAAGGCCTCATCCGGCCTCTGCACCTCCATGCTATTCACTACATGTTCCACCCCACAAGAAGCATGGCCCTGGGCAGCCTCAGCTTCCGCTTGTGGTAACTCTATAATGGGGGTGTAGCATGAAGTGGGTGAGAATGGGAAGAGGTCGGTGGAACAACTTTTCCATCCTTCCCCTTGGACAACACAAACGGGAATGCCTTCAGATACGACTTTCCAGATCGAGTAGACCCGCATTGAGGAGAGAGAGGGCGAGTACGTATCTCCTCATCATCCTCAGCATTAGTTGCTTGTACACTGGACTCCTGACTTGGTAGGAGAAGGGTTGAACTGGCACCACAGTGCTCTAGACCAATGTCGGGAACACTCGTCTCTGTGGAGACATCTGTCTGGGTACCAGTGCCACGTGGAATGCCTAGTCCGGGCTCTGGTATGGGGTCGTCACTGACATAAGGTTTAAGCTGATCGAAGTTGATGACTGAGGTCAGGCCATCTAAAGCATGGCTACGGTAGGTCAAGTCCAACGTCTTACCTACTACCACATAGGGGCCTTTCCACTGGTAACCCAGTTTACTCGGCACGTTTGCAGATCGTGAATCGTGCACCCAAACCATTCTTCCCGCATCATAAGGATCTCCATGCACTCTCCAGTCATGCCATGTTTTCTGATGCTGGTGTGCAGTGGACAGAGTTGCTCTCACAAGCTCATTGGTCTGTTCTATCTGCTGCCACATGAGCTATACATAGAGAGATGGAGAATTTTTCTCCCCCGCAATCCTGGGCATGGCCAGATCCAACGGTAAGGCTAATTCACTGCCTACCATTAACCACGCAGGGGTATAGCCCATGCTGGAATGTACTGAAGTGCAGTATGCCCTGAGCACATATGGGAGTCACAGATCCTAATCTCGACAATCAAGGCGGGTTTCCTTAGTAAACATTTCTGCTAGGGTGTGGTTGAACGGTTCCACTATCCCATCACTTCGGGATGATATGAAGTTGTTCTTGTCTTAACTATATGAAACAATTTGCAGAGCTCGGAGATCAGCTGGCTCTCAAAATTCCTTGATCAGAGTGCAGCTCATAGGGCATTGCAAACTGGCAGAACACATTGCTTGCCAAGACCTCCACTATTGTGGATGCCTCTTGGTCTCGCAGAGCGAATGCTTCCACCCAATTCATAAAATAATCTTGTAATGTGAGGATGTACTTGTTTCCATCATCCGTTCTATTCAAGGGACCGAGCACATCAATAGCCACTCGCTCCAACAATATTTACTTGTAAAGGTGCGGAATGGTGCTGGCCAACAGTGCGTTTTTGACATGAGACACATTTGGCGACCCATGCCTTTACACTATCGAGAATTCCGATCCAGTGGAATCTCTGTTTTTTCCGCGTTAATGTTCATTCAACAGCTAGATGACCGGCGTTATCGTGCAATTGTTGTAAAATTGTTTCATGATAACATTCCGGAATAACCAGGTGGTTATCAATGTAGAGAATGCCTTGTTGTATGTGGCATTCCACAATAGCACTTGGCTGTTGCTGATAATGGTGTAACAGATTCCCGGGGGAGTGCGTACCCCCTCCTGGATCTACGTGTATATATTTCGTGTCTGTGCATATGTTGCTTGTTCGTGAGCGACTTTCTCCATGTTCCACCCTGCACACCACAAATCGGGGAACACCAGAGTTGACAGTGTTGTATGTGTCATGGTGGTGGCTACTTCGGGCTCATCCTTGAGTCTGATTTTGCTCAAGGCATCGGCATTCCCATGCAGTTTGCCGGGTCTATGAACCACATTGAAGTTAAAAGCATGCATGGATTCCTGCCACCTCACTACCTGGCCCTCCAGATTTTTAAGGTTGCGGAGCCAGCGTAGAAAAGCGTGATCCAACGGAGAGTAAATGGGTGGCCATGCAGAAAGTGTTTATAACACTTGACAAAGTAGACCGCAGCCAGTAATTCACGCTTGGTGGTCACGTAACGTTTCTCTGTTTTATTTAAAGCACGCGAACCATAACCAAGTACCTGCTCCATTCCATCCTCTGTGACCTGAGATAGAACTGTGCCAATAGCGCAAGCTGACTCATCAGTGTCCAGGATAAAATCGAGGTTAGGATTAGGATGAGCGAGAATAGGGGCGGTCGTCAAGAGTTCCTTCAATCCCCTGAAGGAACCTTCACACGCACTCGTCCACTCGAAGGGTCGATCCTTTTCGGTGATCTTGAAGAGCGGTGATGCAATCTCACTGAATTGATGCATGTATCGACGATAGTATTGACAGAGATCAAGGAAGCTCCTAGTTTCCGTGACAGACTCAGGGGTCTGCCACTCCATCACGGCTTTTGTTTTTGACAGTTGGGTGGCCACTCCATCACCGGATATGATGTGTCCCAGGAACTCGACGCTCTGTCTGAGGAGATGACATTTCTTGGGTTTGAGCTTCAACTTAGCCATGCAGAATCTTGAAAACATGGTGTCTAAATTGGAAAGAGTTTCCTCAAACGTTGGACCAAAGACGATTATGTTGTCAATGTAACACAGACAGATTTCCCATTGCAGGGTAGTTAATACCTGCTCAATGAGATGCTTGAAAGTTCCAGGAGAGTTGCACAACCCGTAGGGCATCTTGCGGAATTTAAAAAGGCTTCCGCGACAAACGAATCTGGTCTTCTCAATGTCACCCTCATTCATGGCTACATGCCAGTATCCACTAGCTAAATCAAGGGTACAAAACCGCATGGCTCTGTACAAGGAATCTAAGGCCTGATCTATCTGGGGTAACGGATAAGCATCTTTGATGATAAGATCATTAAGGTGGCAGTAATCTATACAAAACCGCAAAGATCCGCTCTTTTTGCCTGCTAGTACAATGGGACTGGCCCATGGGGATGCTGAGGGCTCAATTATACCAGTCCGCAACATGTCCTCTACTTGTTGGTGTGACTGCGCTTTCTTATGAATCAGGCGATGTCTAATGGATTGATGTACAGGTCGGTTGTTTCCGGTGTCGATGGAGTGCCATACTAGATGTGTTTCTCCAAGGTCCATGTCTCCTGATGAGAACCTATTGCGATATTTGTGAAGTAATTTTCTTATTTGTAATTTTTGGGATTGCATCAATCCAACTGTGGCACGTAAATATAAGTCATACAAATGTTTGGGCAAATCGTCAGATGTTGTTGTTGTGTTTGCAGTTGGGGCTGTTACGAGTGATATCACATCCACCAAATAGCCACAACGGACTCCTGACTCAAGTTTTATTGGGTCCGCAGTGCCATTGAATACGCAGAATGGAATATATGTTCCTAGTTGGTCGTGTCCACGATGATGTGGGGACTGGCACATTGTGAGGCAAACATATATTCGGGGTCGGGTTCCAGCATGGCTGTGTGAGTGTTGTTTCCTAATTGTGGTGCAGTGGCCCACAAGATCCTTTCCTGTCCCGGCTCAACTGTGGCTATGGTTGCTAATAGCACCGCACACGTATCATATAATGATGATTCCGGTCCTAGGGGTATCCGTCAGCCATGTATGTCTAGTTCTTGTTGCTTACAATGTATGATGGCTTCACTGGCACTGAGGAAATCAGAACCAAGCAGGGCATCATTTTGGATGGATGCGATAACAACTCGCTGTATGAATTGCATCTACTCTATCTGTATTACGAGGTTTACTACTCCAGCCACGGGTACATCTGCTCCAGTAGCTGTTTGTAAAAAGAGGTTTGTAGGCCTAGGGGGTGGCTTTTTATGAGGTGGAATGCTCTCATATAAGGGCTTGTGCAAGACAGTGGTGGAAGCCCCAGTGTCAACAGTGGCACTGGTGGAAATTCCGCTAAACAGACAGGCACACTTATATATCACCTTACGGTGAGCCCGCGGAAGAGTCTCCAATGATAC
This sequence comes from Chaetoderma sp. LZ-2023a, assembly GCA_034401795.1. NCBI lineage: Eukaryota > Metazoa > Mollusca > Caudofoveata > Chaetodermatida > Chaetodermatidae > Chaetoderma > Chaetoderma sp. LZ-2023a. The sequence continues at coordinate 30,330,289 of CM067361.1, read as the reverse complement.
CCTTTGCGTAAGTGCTGGGGGTGCGGTATCATCCTGTATATAGTCGGCTTGTTTCCGGATGGCTTCCGTGAGTGCAGTTGGTAGCTGAGTGTGGAAAGGGCCGACTCATTGTCGCTGCTGCTGTGATTGCATGGGTGATGACGGGGTCGCGGGTAGCAGTGGTGGTGGCATTGTTGCTGATTCTGCATAAGCTGTGTTAGTGTATACTGAAGTGTGGATAGGATCCTCACGTTCATGGATAAGGACTAACTGAGCACGCCACTTTTTACACCGCGCCCTTGGGTGTTTAGTTGAAGTGCAGAAGAAGCAATGGCATTGTGGGATGTTCCTTTTCTTTGTCCAACGTTTCTTTTTGTTGATCCATGCGGTTGAGTGGGTACTTTCCTCGGAATCACTGCTGATGGTGCATGTTGGTGACGTAGCTGTAATAGGCTGAGTTGCAAACCACCAAAGGACACAGAGTGTTAAGTGCCTTGGTGGTGGGACGTGGTGCTTGCAAAAACGTTGTTTCAGTGGAGGTGCTACAACCTACCACTGCCGTTTTACATAGGAAAGAAGATTGTGTATATGCGGTAAATGTTGGGTCACATTTTCCGCTGGGGGAAGATGGCAGTGCTGCGGATGCGGTGTACATCGTAGGCACCATCAAAGAAGAAGCTGGTTGCGGGTGAGTATATAATGTTGTAGGAATATGTTGACGAGTGTGCGTGGCCACCTGACGTAGTTGTTCAGAGGCCGCAGTTCAGCCAGGTTGTAGGGATGGGCACCGAAGTGACTCTGTAATCGGTGCCCATGCTAGTTTGACGGATTCTCTGGCTGTGGGGTTTGTCAGTCAGCGGTTGGGGTTGTAGATGGAGGGAGGTTGGTGCCCATGCTAGTTTGATGGATTCTCTGGCTGTGGGGTTTGTCGGTCAGTGGTTGGGTTGTAGATTGAGGTAGGTTGGGGCATCATTCCCTCCAATGGACAAGCTGACCACATCCAAAGCACATATTTGGTGGCGATGCTGATGCTGTGGTTGATTGCGGTCTGGTGGTGGATTGTGTTGCTACTGTAGTGCTGAGTGTCGTTACATGGTTGGTGAGTGCTGAGATCTCTTTAGTTATCTCTTCTAACCTTTCATGCATGTTTGGTCTATTGTTATTGTTGTGCTGGTCCCCTCGTCCATGGGCGTTGTTGTGGCCCCCACGATGCGATTGGCCATGCACTCTCGCTCTAGATGCATGATATTGACCGGGGTTTTCTGATTGTGTGTTGATCATTGTTGGTGGGGCTTGCAGGTGTAGTAGTTGATTCGGTTGTAGTTGTGACATTAACATCATTCATTTCATTAATTGGATGCGGTTGGCAGCGCTTATTTTTCTCCCTTTCCAAGAAGTTCTCAATCCAAACCGTGGTGGCCGTTAGTTGTTGAAGGATGCCGTGCTCTGCAGGGTTGGGTCAATTCCGATTGGAATTGATCAGTCATTTCCAATTAAATTCCGGAATTGGAATTGATAAATCTGAGGACTCCAGATTTGGAATTGGAATTGGTATTGATAATTTTAAGGCACCGGAATTGGAATTGGATTTGGAATTGCTCATTTGAATTGACTGGAATTGATAAATTCCAATTCAATTCCGATCAATTCCATTCGTAATTTGTCATTTTGTGATAGATTTACTGAACAGTGTTGACAATAAAACATACATGTAATATCTGCAAATTATACACTGCCCTTTATATGTCCTTAATGCATTTCATCCTAAATGATCAAGATGATACCATTTACCACATTTCATTCTATATGCAAGTTGATGGTATTTATTATGCCAGCTGTAATTAGATGCTTTATTGGATGTTTTAAAATTAATTTGACAGAATACTTTTGTCTCCTAAGACTGCAACAGTCTCTATTAAAATTAATTTTAACAACTTAGTTATATGTTTGGTATGAAGACTAGAATTTGAGATACTGATAATTCAGTGATGAGCAAGTTAGCCCCTAACCCTTTAACACCTAAGCTAGTCAAGTTTGAGAAATGTCCATTGGCAGGCCAATGGAAGACTATTTTTGAAAATTTATCACCGAAGTGGCTATCTGGATAACTGAGACAGTAATTCCAGTGGTAAATTTTCAAAAATAATGTCTCACTCTCTGAATTGACAAAATAAAGTTCTGTTAATGCTATGAACTTTAATACATTATTGAGTTAACTCAATTCTCCCTGACGAGTGATCAATTAAGCCTTTTATCCTATGTGAGCTTTGTACCTCCTTTATTCAATCAAAGCTTCTGATCTTAAACTTATATCATTCTGCATTCTCTGGAAACAGGTTTTCATCTCTATAAAATTATGCCATCTTTAAACTCATACAAATTAGTTAAAATGATTTCAAATATATAAGCTAGAACCAAGATAACCAAATTGTGTTAAAATTATTCATCAAGATGTTAGCAATAGTGTTTGGTAAAGTAATAACTATCATCTGCATGGAATGAAATGGGTGAAGAAAGCAGTACATTACAAGATAATTGCCCTGTAATTATACCCTCCTACATAACAAAGTAATCATTGAACAACCCCTCTCTGTGAAATGGCTCAGCTTTTAAAACACAGACATCTGGACTTGAGGTGTTATTCAAACTCTGCATACATATGTGTTCAGTACTCTCACTCAGTACTGTAATATATACATTGTATACTAATGCTTTTTAATGCAAATATTTAAATAGCGAGGTTTACATGCATCTACAATAATTAGACAAGGCATTAACTTTTAGTCATATTCATCAGAAAAAATTCGGCATTAAGCTATAATTAAGTCAAATAAACTAAAAATAAGATCTGCTGAATGTTGGCTTTTTCGACAATAATTTGACTGAAAGATATAACTACGTATTGGCAACAACAATTTTTAATCTAATTATTTAAAATATTAACCGAGAAGCCAGCCAAAAATGTCTCTTGCACTGGTCTTGAGGAAGGATCATATGTATACTAACAGACTATTTTTGAAAATTTACCAGGGGAATGACTTATTCCATAACTGAGCCAGTTATTGCATTGTTAAATTTAAAAGAAATAGTCTTCTCTTTTCCTGCAAATGGACATTTGCTAATGATAACACTTTTTTTTGGCCAATCTTGGGCATTAAAAGGTCAAAATATAACAATATTGACCTCAAGTAAATATTGGTATGGAATTGGAATTGGATTTGGAATTGATCAAATGGAATTGGAATTGGAATTGGAATTGAACTTTTCTGATGGAATTGGAATTGGAATTTATAAAATGAATTGATGTGGAAACGGAATTGGAATTGATAAAATGAATTGAGGTGGAATTGGAATTGGAATTGGAATTGTTAAAATGGAATTGACCCCATCCCTGGTGCTCCGTGAGAAACAGTTTTTCTTTGAGGGAGGGCTCTCTGCTCAATGCCTCTATGAAAGTGTCGAGATGTAGATGGGTTACGCCCTCGATATTTGTGCTGTGTTATGCGCGGGTAACAAGACGACAGATATGACTCCTTAATTCCAGCAATGTTTCCTCTGAGGATCGACGTAGATTCTTCAGTTGAAGCCAACTTTTTTCTCTGAGAGCAGTGTCGCCGAATCTTTCCGACAACGCATTCTCCACTTTGGTGTAAGATGGTGTGTGGTCTGTGCCTAAGTCTGCCAGAACTTGCAAAACTTTTCTGGACAACTTTGCGGCTAAATACTCTCCCATCTGCTGATTAATCCCTCGGTTTGTCCTACTTATTATTTCGAATTGTACTTTTTAATTATCCCAATCGTTCACCCCCGCTAAATTCGGGGGTGGGGTGGGAGAATGATCCGGCCATGACCTCTTGGAGGAGTAATTGGAGCAAAATCCGGTGGTGGTGCTGGCGAAACTGATGAGAATGTGGATGTGGGTCGGCGTATAGGTGGTGGTGGTGTTGCTGGTCGATGTCCCTGATGGTGCTGACGCATTCGTGAAGGGGATTCTCTGTGATGACGTGCTGCACGGCACATTGGTTCTGCCGAATACCGCCTGTCCATACCAATTTAGAGAAAGTAATAATTAGAATAATATACTTTGAATATAAATAAGTACTATACAAACAGGGTGAATCTTTTGACAGTGATATGAGCACAATAATACACAACATAAAGCTAGCTGGGGTCCTTTCTATGTGGTGTCACCGGCGGTACCACACAGATCCTTGAATCCGCAGAGGTATCCCCGCAAGAGAAACATCCGCATAGGAGATCACTGAGTAACTTAATACAAGTTAATATACCCCTAACACACACAGAGAGAACCTTATTGCTGCGAGAGGAAAGTGCCTCACGCGGGCCTCCATCACCGAATATTTCATGATGGTGCGAGAGGAAGGTGCCTTGCATGGGCCTCTGTCATAGGAATTCTCGCTGTTGCGAAAGGCAAGTGCCTCGCACGGGCCTCTGTCACAGGAAAATGCCGTCAACGCCGAAGTTTGTTCATCAGAAGTGCTGAAAAATCCTAGTGAAAGCATGATTAATGTGATGCGTACTGGTTTACATGAAGGCGGCACGAGCGATGTCCGAAGAATTCCCACGTCACCATCTTATGTAGTTCCAAGTTGCTGTATTGGTAGATGCTGCTTTAGTTATGCAGTCCTTCTGCTACAGTCTACCCTACCATTTAAGTGTTAGAAACGAAAACTAGCTTTGGCGCCAAGTGGCAGGGATTCCTACCTATCGTTAAATACAGCTGTCCAATGGGCGCAGACGCCTAGCTTTCCATAGGTCTCTTTGAAAAGGCATCTACCTCCATGGACGGTATGCATACATGTTACATCGCACCGCATCCGAATTTGATGGAAATCCGGATACCTTGCTCCGCAACCACGTAAAACATCACCTGGACAATGGCTATATTTCACATAAGCAAGTTTGATTACTGACATTTCGCTAAGGTGGGGGTAGAGAGGCGAATATCCACCGTGAGCGTCCTTCCCATGAGGGCGTGGCGGATTCCAAGATCCTTCCCAGACACTCTGACGAGTTGGATGGAGATGCGAGTATCGTCCGTCACCATTTCCTGTGGATCTAACTTCTAACCTGTCATTAGGATTATGTTCCAATGTGCCCAGATATGCACTGCGGGCTGGTAAAATAAACCTATCAAACTCACATTTATAACTATATGTTTTCGCAGTGCTTTCCTTCATTGGCGGGGTTATCTAGCTAACAATTATCCGAGGATACGAGGAAGATGTATGTAAATCAGCACTTTAACCATCACCACTCGGAAACCTCTGATAGTGTCCCAGGGTCGGATGGGACGCAGATCTCCATCTAACTCCGAACAGTGACTGGGTGCGGCATTGGATCCCACCACGCCCTCGCGGGAAGGTCACTAGAGATGGATATCTGCCTCTTACTCCCTGCCGTAAACTCTGTGCTTTTCAAATTGCTTGTGTAATAATGCCTTGTCCTGGTGATGCTGTATATGGTTGCGGTGTGATATGTAACTGGATCATTATATGATTCTGAAGCTGTCACTCCGTAACATGTCCGGTCGCTGCCTTTCTGAGGGAGATGCTCCAGAAGGTGACCTTTGGTAAACCGGGCATCTCCGCCAGTTAGACTCATGTATCAAAAGATAGGTAGAAAGCCCTGCCACTTGCGTCCAAAGCTAGTATGAAAATCTAACACCTAATCGGTAGTTTAGGATTTAGCAGAAGACCCGCATCAATAAATGCGGCAACTACCAATACAGTATCTTGGACCTACATAAGATGATGGTGTTGAATTCTCCGGAAATCACCCACCCCATCTTCACGAAATACAGCGTGCATCACATTAATTATAATTTCACTAGGTTGACTCACACTACAATTACCATATGTTTCAACAAGAGAGTGGCCCTTTTTGCCAGCTTTCTTCTTCCGCTTCAGCGTTGAAGGCATTTTCCTGTGATGGAGGCCTGCGTGAGGCACTTTCCTCTCGCAACAATAATGTTTTTGTTAGGGGTATAATGGTTTATTTTAAACTACATAAGTGACCTCGTTAGGACACTCCCTTGCAGGGATACCTCACGGTTATATACGGATCGGTGAGGTACCTCTGACAAATCCACATTAACAAGAACTTAGTTCTATGTAAAGTATATTTTCTCTTTCGTGCTAGCAAACGTGTACCATTGTTTGTATAGTATATATTTTTTCTTAATTATCATGTCTGGGCTCCTAAATTGAGTCATGGACCGTCATACCTGGGACACTAATAGTTGGGATGAAACGGTGAGGATCAATCTCGGCGGCAATGGTCGAACGACCCCACTGGAACGTTACCGTTCCACAGGCTCTAGAAGTTGGTCTTTGTACTTTTCGGAGATTCGCGATTCTGGAACCGCAACCCTGAGAACTGGAGCTAACCAGCCCTCCCACGCATCCTGTACATACAGTGCAATGGAGCGGAGCAGTAGGATGGACCAGCGCATGCCCCCGCGAGCTACATTCCACTGCTGTTACTGATATGATGTTCCAGTCCCTGATAACATGTAGACGTTGGGCCAACGTTCGCAACAGGTTGGCAGATCACAGTTGGCATTACAATGTTGGGCCTTTTCACCCTTTTCTAGGCCACAGCAGGAGCATTGCCCTGCCATGGAACTTTTTAAGCTAACTCCGTCCACTCACTCCATATCAGTGAGTGAGGGTTCCCCGGGCCATGTCACGTTTTGGAAGGCCATTCCACGCCTGCATTTCTGCTGGCTAGTTGTCAAAGTTCATATTCTCGTGTGTGGCGCATTAGTTTTCATGTTATGCACAAGACGTGTTCATTTTCACCATCGGATATGAATCTTGAGTTTATTGTTGTTCAGTTCTTGGCCTCGTCCATTCAGTTAATTTATTTCTTCAAATACAAGATGTGTAATATGTCGCTGCTGTCTGTAAATGTCGCCCAACAAAGATGGTCCATGTTTGGCCACGTGCTAAGGATGCCAGGAGAGACACCAGCACAGGGAGCCTTGGAATCCGCCCTACTCAGAGCCAATAAATACAAAGCCAGGAGAGGACGTCATTGCATAAAGCTAAGCGTGCTGCGAGAGGACCTCAAGAAAGCAGGACTCTGTACACTTAAATCAAGAATGGACCTGAGGAAGCTAAGGATTTTGGCTGAGAACAAGGCACAGGGGGCAAAGGCGAAGGACTAATTGCAGCTGTCGGATGTTTCTACTACTACAGCCGCAAAATACAGTAATCATACATCATACATATATAAGCACATAATTATGTCTCTTTATTTTCTAAACACTGCATGTAATTTTCTATATTCATCGTTTATTTCATGAACTGCTGATATAATGCTATTCTTTTCACTTTATTACTATTACTTTATTATCTATGATGGACATCTCTCCTCCCTCTCCACTCACCACCCCCCCCCCCTCCCCAACCCCCCCCCCCCCACCCACCCAACCCCTCCCTCCCTCTCCACCAGCAATTCCCCCTCTATCTCTCTCTCTCTTTCTCTCTTCCTCCCTCCCTCTCCCCCTCCTCTCCATCTCTCTCTCTCTCTATCTGTCTCTCTCTATCTGTCTCTCTCTCTCTCTCTCCCTCCCTCCTCCCCTCCCTCCCCCTCCCTCCCTCTCTCTCCCTCTCTCCCCCCTCCCTCCCTCTCCCTCCCTCTCCACTCACCCCCCCCCCCCCAACCCCACCCCCCCCCCCCCCCTATCTCTCGCCCCCTCTCTTTCTCTCTCTCTCTCTCTCTCTCTCTCTCTTTCTCTCTCTCTCTCTCTCTCTCTCTCTCTCTCTCTCTCTCTCTCTCTCTCTCTCTCTCTCTCTCTCTCTCTCTCTCTCTCTCCCTTTCACCCTATCTCTTTTTCTTCCCCCCTCTCTCTCCCTCTCTCTCTCTCTCTGTGTCTCCCTCCTTCCTCCCCTCCCTCCCTCTCTCCCTCTCTCTCCCCCTCCCTCCCTCCCTCTCCCTCTCTCTCTCTCTCTCAGGTATGTATTCGTTGGTCAATTGAACCGGTTCCCAATTTACAATGTGAGCAAGCAGGCGGGTGGGCAGGTTGTTGTGTCAGATTCACACGTTGAGTGTGCTTGCATTCGTGCATGTGTCTGTATGGTGGACTTGCACAGTTTGCCGTGAAAATATTTAATTATACATTCGTTCCTAATTATATTTGCAATCAGAATGATTCAGAGGGAAAGTGCTTTTTTGTGAAATCTAGGTTATCCAAGACAATCTACCAATCATGTTGAACATGTGAACAAGGGTTGTTCAGCCCTTGTCTTAGATGGAGACCATGAAGTTTCTTTAGTTTCATGTCAAGCAGTTTCACAGGTCTTTAAATGTACTTTTTAAAATAGTGACAAATCCAAGATAGCTACCAACAAAATCGTTCAACCAGATTCCCGGGACCAACCAGGGATCCATAGGATCCCTACTGCCCAGCAGTTCTTAAGGACTCGCTTAAGAATACGATGGTCATATGCTGGATGAGTAGACAGATGAGGTAGCAATACAATTACGTCAAATTAGTAACAAACTATTCAACAGCTAGTGTGTATGAAATGAGTAATTTAAATTATGATTTCACCGCCTCTTACTTAGCCATATTGGCATGCGTGTGTCAGATGTACATTTGTCCCGGGCTATTCAAAGGAGGCTTTCAAAAGTATGATTTTGTTTATGTGTGGATGGTGGTATCATCTTTTATGTTTAAAACTCAAAGAACTTGACATGGCTAGACGGTGTAGAACGGATTGACCGGACGGGTACCGGCCGTCCCAGCTGAGCTGGGTACGGAACGGCCATTCCCGATTCGCTCCAAGCATGCCTGCCCCCCACCCCCTGGGTAGGATAGTATGCATATATAAGCCCTATGAGAGAGGTTTTCGTTCAAAACCGCCAAGTCCGTTAAAACGTGTGTTGCGCATGCGCGCGCGTGATGTATCGGAATTGGAAGCGAGTGCATGCCTATAGTGTACCGAGTCGGTACTCGTGAATTTCTTAAACTATATCGTCCTCGTTATTCTTAATAAAACGAGGATTACAGAACTTTTTGCTATTTTAAAATCGGCCCAGAAATGGCTGAGTTATCCTCGAAAATCCTGTTAAATTATTTTCAAAATATTTCCCTTGACATCGCAATTGCGTGTATGCATAAATAGATAAAGAATGTGCTGTGCACGTGATAGCCACGTCGCCACTTCTAGCTACACGCTGATTGGCTACTGCTCGGCCGCTGATTGGCTGAGGCACCTGACTCTGACGTCACGGGTAGTATAAATGGGGTGAAAAATCGAGAATTGGGAGCATCACCGGCGTGAAAGCCAGCCCGTGCAGGACGACTGGACCATCGGGATTGACGTGTGCAACTGCTAACCTACAGTGATTCCCACATCATCCGGTGCCATTCAGATTTCAGTTCATCCGCGGTGGTAAGGAGTCCTCGGCTTCCACATTTTTTGTACACCCCCGGACGGCCATCCGCGGGGTAATATGATAACTTAAATTAATAAATCTGGCATCCGGACTTTTCTAAGGGATTCTTTCCGCGGAAGGGCTGTGCGGGCCCATATGTAATTCTACGGAATGTAGAACTGATGGCGATTCTTGGCGGATGGCTCGCCGGATCTGCCAACCACGCTGAAAAGTGGATTTCAACTTCTGCACTGCATGTCGTGCGTGATAAAATTAACTTTTTTACCGCAATCTGGTGGGACTTTGCTAGGTGCGCCGCAAGAGCATTGTGACGTGTCTCGCACCGTGTGCCAGCTATTGTACATGCACACTCATATATGTATATTAGCCCTCTCTGTTAATGGACAACTTCAAACTTTCCTACTACTCGCCGGACAGGAAACTTTACAACCACTGTTTAGATTATGTATCAGCTAAGAGACTATCTAGTGGACATTTCCTGAACTCTTCTGTTTCACTGTCCTGAGAGTGTACCGTATCCATCCTGCCTGGAGAAGTCGGCTTGCGGATACCTGCCTGTGGAGACCTGCCTGCGGAAATCTTTCCAGCATCAGAGAACATGTCATCTCGCGCTATTTATATGTTAGTGCCTCAATTTCAGTAACTCATGAACCTGTTCCGTACCAATGACCAATAAGTACGTAAGTAGCTATATTATTGAGCATTTAATTATATTTCCGTATATGGTACTGCATGATGACTAATAGGTACCTTCCCGGTCTTAGAACCGCATTCTTATAATTTCTGTTTTGCTGTGTATATTATCCTTATTTTACTGTGGGTGCTTTCAACTAGCAGCACCGTTAGGTCCAGTGACCCGTGATACTTATTCTAATCACTTATTTATTCTGACTGTATTTATCATGTTCATCCGTTAGTTGTGTATATAGCAGCTAGACATTCAGTTGATATGTTTTGTTTATTTATAAAAACTCTGGACCGCAGTACGCTAGGAAATACTATACTGCAACATATATATCCGCATCATATATTCCCGCCAGCATCAATTTTACACTGAGGTCGCTGATCATGCTCTAATTGCTCGAGCCTGCCATGTTACCGACTAAACCTGGCTATGTAGCTCGATAGGATAGGTTTAAAGTGATTAGGGACAATTTCTCCATTTAGAGATGCATAGTGTACGCCTCTTTTACAGCCGTTGTGAAAACGTAGCCCCATGCACCGGCAAGGTTGTGTAAAATTGGCCAGTTACCTATAGGGCCTCATATATATATATATATATATCGAGTTATTGTCTCTTTCCACGATCCACGAGCCACAAGGCTTATTAATTGTCTGGATTCCCTATCGACACATTGACCGGATCCGACCCTGGGAAACTTTCAAGGGTTTCCGAGTGGTGATAGTTAAAGTGCCGATTTACATACACGCCCTCCTGTATCTTCGGATACTTATTAGGTAGACCCCCTACCCCACCCGCCAAAGTCGGAAGCACTGCGAAATAATAATAATATTAATTGATATGTTGTAATACCGGCCTGCAGTGCATCTCTGGGCATCCTGGAAAATAACCCTAACAACAGGTCAAATGTTAGCTTCGTAGCACGTGGTGACGGACGAGATGCGGATCTCCATCCAACTCATTGTAGTGTCTGGGTGAGGTCTTAGAGCCAACCATGCCCTCACGGGAAGGATGCTAGCGGTGGATACCCGTCTCTCCATCCCCACCATAATGACATGTCAGTATTTAAATTTGCATATGTGAACTGTGAAACTTGTCTGGTGATGTTATATGTAGTTGCGGGGCTGGGTAACTGGATCGTTATTTGAGTCGGCAGCCTTTTTCCATAACATGTATGCATGCTATCCTTTGGCGGTAGATGCTATGCTGGGCGACTTACGGGAAGCCGAGCATCTGCGGCCGACGGATAAACGTATCTAAAGTTAGGTAGTAAGCCCTGCCACTTGCGGCCAAAGCTTTTTCCCGTTACTAACAACCAATTTGTAGGTTAGGATGTAGCAGATGGCCCGCCTAAATAAAGTGGCAGCTACCAATGCAGTAACTGGAACTATACATAAGATGGTCACCTGGGAATTCTTCAGAAATTGTTCGTCCCGTCTTCATATAAACCAGTGTGCAACACCTTAACTGCAGCTTCACAAATCTTAGAAACATTCCTCAAATACACCCACCGACATTGCACTTCGGCCATGTGTATACAAATTATATCTACCGTTACATCTGCTTCACACGTCAATTAAAAATTTGAGAGTTGCTGTTAATTCTAATTAATATCCATTAGTGTTTCCATATTGCTGAACCCAGCCGCACATCATTGCACATGTTAAAGTTTTCTATTATCTATCTTCTTATTAACGCTTCGCTTCCCACAGCGGTAAGGCCTGTATGTGTGGTTGCTGCGACAACCGGTCTTACCGACAAGGAAGGTGGTCGATACGAGCTCGCCTCGTGTGTAGATGAGGATCACGATATTTATGTTCGTATCTGGGCCTGATCTGACTGGTATAGAAGTCGGTGGTTCGTGACGGTGGTCTTCCGTCGCTTCCAGAATTATGCAATAACTCAAACTCTTGCTTCGAGGATATCGAAGTGATGATTTTATTTTACTAACCTTACTATATATACTTCACTATCAATTATGGGTGGCTTATACTACCACCGACATATCTCCCTATCGACTATGAGTGGCTTATACTACCACCAAAATACTTTGAGCAAAGAAGTACTGACTTTTGTATAATACGAATACTGGTTACTCTACCCTCTAAAAGTTGCTTTTCACGATTCGCTACATCACTTTTATCAAATACTGTTCTTGGCTACTTACAGCCATTCGCCGAGAACTTGTGTGAATTTCGACAAATTCAGTTCCACAGAACTATACGAATTCGAGGCTAGGTTTACCTAAGCGCAATAATTTTCGGACTCCCGATCAAATTTGAAAGTTCCCCTTATGTACTGCTTCGCCATGTCACGGTCGTGTTTGGGTTGTTACACCCCACCCTTGGAGCCCCCGCTTTGCCTCGTTTTGCTTACTACTCTTATAAAACTTTTGACCAATCCATTCCGGCCATTCGTGTACTCCGAAGATAGACCTGAACATTGGCAAAGCAGTACTTGAGTGATGGGATCTGTCGGATTTCGGTCTCAATAATGGATTTTGCTTTGGCAACCATTCCTAATCTCAAGCTTAATGGCTTACTTGACGGACGTCCTCTGTCAGTTTTTCGTCTCGTTTTCTACTCTACCTGGCGCCGGACGTTACCACGTCCGTGTCCGGCCCCTTGCTCATTAGGCTTGCGCCTGCATTTTACAAGGGTGCTGTGACGTAGCGGTGACGTAGTGACCATATGGCCCGCCTGACTCACCAGCATCTGGTGCTGTTGGTCGCTTTTACAGAAACTCGGTTACCGTTATCACAGTCCCACGGTAAGTCGGTCACTACGTCATTTCTATGAGTCATCCAGCTTATGCTACCTGTACTCTGTCCGTAGTACCATACCGACGCTCCTGCTTGAATATTTGGAACTATTGGTCATAACTTCTGCTGAATACTATAAAAGGTTGTGCCGCTGCTACAGCAACAACTTTCATCTTTTAATTACCGCCAGATAACATCAACTCACAACCCTAGGTCCTTCTCCATTCTATCCAATTTCACTCAATATTTCGGCTATAGTTTCGCGTCAGTTTCGCATCGACTGATGCCCCTGTTGATGCATCCAGTTATCCGTTCATTAACTCATCTTGTATTCACAAATACAATAATTTCGCTGGGCCATCCCTGCAAATATAAAATGTCCCCGGGGTCATGACTCCCCGTACGACAATCCGATATCCACATACGCCCCGCAACCAAAGTTAATTGACCATCTCTCTTAAGGCCCTAAGAGAGTGTCAACTAACTCGTTGTGCCCTATCAACAACCCAAACCTATACCAGCAGCTCCGAACGGATACCACCTGAAATCTCCGAAACTACCAACAATCCCCTAGCCCACGTTACAGCTCGATATGCTATACACACATACTTGTCCGAGTAGCGGAATACACGGAAATACGTTAGTAGCAGTCATTAGTATATAGCCAATAATTATACAAACATACATGTCCGGGTAGTGGTGCGCAATTGATCGCCCCCAGAAACACATTAATAGCATCATTAAACCGTGGACGTAACCCGTCTCACGCGTAACTTAACAATAAAGGCGAGCAACCGGTACAGTTTAAAACAAGTGAATATATATTACATAATGTATTAATATAACCTGTCGCTACTGCCAGCAGCGACAACATGGTCAGCAGCGACACACTTTTCGCGTGTCGTAATGATTTGTCGTCACACGCCACAACATTATAGTTCAAAACCTTAATCCTACAGTGCAAATACCATTACAGATCATGTGAATTTTTCCTATTAATAAAACAGTACACAGTACGGTATCATGATAAAGTTCGCGCCACAATCATTAATATTCACCAATTATTGTTCCAGTAGAAACATATAAAGTTAGTGCCAAAATGTCATGGTGATACCTCCAAGCGGTTTATGCTCACGTTAGGATCCACCACGTCAACGTACGTCACCATCTCTATCCATTCGGCAGCCGTCGGGTCGATCTCAGTCCTGGCGGTAGCATTAGGCGACGACCCGGCTGCCATCCGCAGCGGCTCCGGTAGAGCTGCCGGTCTCCGGGGCTGCTGGGTCTGAATAGTTGGTGCAATGATATGCGGTTCACTACTATGGGCCGCACGTGGCTTGCATTTATGGGCCGCACGTGGCTTGCATTTAAGCGCATTCCACATGCGTGATAACACGCCACATTTATATAATATAAGCACAATCACTAACACAACTACGAAGGAACCCGTTGAATATGATACGAAAGAATGTACCCCAATGCCATCGACCATCACTGGGTCGATTATGGATAACGGTGCTAGCGGCACGTACTTAGACTTTTGTAAATGGTTCCACGGTTGTAGCTTTAAATGGTCAACTATCATGGATTGATTTAGAACGCCAGACACATCCAAATGGGGCATTTCAATGGCTAGGCCTATTCGAGTGTACGTCCGACTATAAGACGCCACAGGCTCGAATCGCCAGCCCCTCCCACTATACCCGCATTTTCCAGACATCAATGCATACACACCATTACTCACCATACATCGGTCCGTCAGTCGTCCGTCGCAATGAATTTCCACCGTCTCGCCGAACGTTTGCAACACTACTCCGATTTTCTCGTTGGCAAATAATTTACTAATGGTTACGTTTGACTTCGTTAGTTGAATATTACAGTTGCTATCAGTCGCATTTGTCAGTACACTCACAATACAGGGCACGTGGGTCTTGTCGACCCGTAGTTGTCCCTGGCACACCCTAGGGTCACCACCACGACACGCCGACGCGGTAAAGTACCACCCAGTCTTGGTATCTAGACCAATGCTGGTACGGGCCAGCATCACTTGCATGTAATACCCTGTCTTGGCCAGTGGTTCAGGCCATGAGTGTAGTCCATATTCGATATATTGTCCTCCGTCAATTAACGGTAACGTCGCCACATAATGAAGTTTCGATTCGTCCTGCCACAATGGATATACTATCACATTTCTGTAATACCACTGATACGGTCTTATCAGCCTATATTCCGCACTAACCTGTTTCGATACGGACGTCAGATCCTCGGGACTAAAAAGTTCCTCCGTTAGACGACCCAACTCTAAGGATGCCGTTTGCCTATGGAATCGTTCGGCTGCCTTCTGGTAGTCATGGACCACATATTCAGCCGAGTCTATAACATGTCCTAACCGTACCAACGCATAGAGTTCCAACAATCGAATCCCCTGCTGCCTGATCGCTCGGCTCATGTTGCTCGTTGCACTGGCCAAGTTGTCGCCTAACTCGTTAATACGGTCCGTGTTCATACCAATATCTCGGAAAGCTAATTTGACGTGCGACGTCAACTGGTTGGTAAAATGCACCACTTTGTTCATCTTCGTCATCGCCCTCCTCACCACATCTCGTATGGCGTTTATATCCCCAGATGTAGCGGTACCGAACAGCGATGATGCGATGTCGCCCACAAAGTTAAATAACCCTCGCTTCTGCCTAGCGCCATTTCGACTACTCATCGTTTGCTGTGTTTGGCTTGCCATTTTTCTTACCCCCGTATTCAATGCTGTAATCCGTATATATCGTTCCCACTCAAAAACGCTGTTTTGGTACCCATGCTAGCGGCGAGACTGGCCATTTTGGCCAACTGTCCCAGGAACTCCGCGGGTAGGTAAGGATGGTCGATGGATACTATCACGGTCCATTCGGCCCGTATCACTGACACAGTCTCCGGCTTAGTTATCATGACGCCGTTCGGCAGGCGGTGTATACTCGAGTCCTTGCATATACTTGATACCATGCTAAACCACAACGCCATTATACACAATTTAAACGAATACATTTTAGCATCTGTGAACAAATTTAGTCTTAATTGTTATAATATTCTACGTACTGGCTATTTGCGATGTTACAGTATAGCGATACAATACACACTATCGGCGGTTGTGCCGCTGAATAACGGCATTTACACGACTGACGAAATCAGCGTATAGCACGTCATCGTAAAGGGCGGAGTCTATTACGCCAATTCGGAGTCGCTTGTCACCGGATTCGTTCTCCCGCCCATACCCTTGCTTTCGCTTCAAGTCTAACCTGAGTTGCTTGCTGTCAGAATCGTCATCTGGTATATGTCTGCGCTTGCGCAGCATATAAGGATGCGATGGAAGCATCTCCATTGGTTCAGAGAGCAACTCTGGTGCCGCCTCTGGAGCGTCAATCACCATGGGCCTGGGAGTTCCGATGACGTCACTTGGTGACTCATGGTTTCGACTGCGATTCGTACTGGGTTGCACCCTTTTCCGGTCAACCCTCTTACCCCCTGTACGCACCTCTGGCTCCATATCCGAAGCTGGCCGCTTCTTACGAGCCTGGGGTGTCGTCTCAGCGTCGGTGACCATAGGTTCTGGCTCGGGCAACATCGCCCTGGGGTGATGGCTAGCATTCGTCCCCTTGGTAGGGTTATGAATGGGGCGTGGTCGCACCCCATCCCAGCACATTTCCGAGTCGACTACGCGCAGCTTACATATATTAAGCACACGCATTCTCCCGGACCTTTGATGGCGGACATGGGCCACAGGTCCGTTAATTTTGAAGATCTCATACTCGGGGTCGCTGCGATAGGTCAATTTCATCCTCTCTTCAGCTTTGACGACCACCGAATCCCCCACTTTAAACTCACCAGCATTCGCACGCTTATTAATTTGTTCCCGGTGAACCTCTCGAGATCTAGCTGTCCCCTCACGAGCACGCAGCAAGGCGTTGTTGAGATACGTCAGTCTCTCACCAAGGTCCTGCGACGCATCGATTGGAACGGCTTTTGGCAATCTCGCCCGTCGCCCATAAGTCAAATAAAATGGTGTATACCCGGTCGTCGAATGACGAGTACTGCGGTACGCTGCTAAAGCCGCACCCAACTCATCTTCCCACGCCCGCGAGGCGTTGTTCACCCCTTTCTGTATCAACTCCTTAAGAGTGCGGTTGAATCTCTCGGTACGCCCATTGGTTTGCGGATGGTATGGGCTAGACCGTCTATGGTCGATACCGTGTTCTTTAAACCGCTCCTCCAGAGAATTGGAACAAAATTCTTTACCTTGATCCGTTATTACAATCTCAGGGACGCCATGACGTGCGACATATTCGTTGAAGAACTTCTCTTCGACATTCTGAGATGTCTTCGCTGCAATCGGATATGCTTCTGCCCAAGCAGAACAGTGATCGATCACCGTCATGATATATACGTTACCCTTACTTGATTCTAACAGTGGACCGATCAAATCCATCCCAATTATCTGACTCGGATAATTGGCCATGGGCATCTCACTATACCTGGGTCGGGTGGTGACAGGTCGGTTGACCTGGCACTTCGTATATGTCTCAATCATACGCACCACGTCTTTTTTCAAAGACGTCCACACAAAAGAATCTCTTACTATACCGATGGTCTTCTGCAGACCTTGGTGACCGGCTCGTTCATGAGCCATCCGGAGTACCTTCTCACGGAACAGGGTAGGTAAGACAATTCTAGGGTACTCAGCGTCCAACGCTGAAGGCGTAACTAAAGAATACAAAATGCCATTCTTGACCATATACTCCTCCGGTGTGTTCTTGAACAACTCCGGGTATTCTTTGGTCTGCTCGGCACACAATCCATCATACGGTACGTCAAACGCTTCTAGAGGGACGTGAGGTAACACTCCCTCGTCGACATCGGGTATTACAAAGTCGCCCGTATCTAACGTCGCGACTTCCACCGGACGACGTAACCTGGACAACATGTCCGCTCGAATATTCTTAGAGCCTTGGATGTATTCAATCTTACATCCGTACTCGGCAATTAGTACTGCCCAGCGCTGCACCTTCGTGTTTTTAACTTCGCCCACAAACAAACTCTTTAGGGGTTTGTGGTCGGTATACACGGTGAACTGCGCACCAAATAGATAAGGCCTAAGCTTCTTTAGCGCATATATTACCGCATAAGCTTCCTTTTCTATCACAGGCCAATTCAACTGACTGTCTTTAAGAGTAGAGCTAACATACTGAATCACCCGCTCAATACCCTTGTTATCTACTTGCACCAGTATCGCACCTATCGCATAGCTAGACGCATCAGTATACAATCTATATGGAGCATTCAAATTCGGGTATGTGAGAACCGTCTCACTACACAGCAAGTTTTGCAATTTCTTAAACGCTTGCTGTTCCTCCTTACCCCATTCAAAACGTTTATATTTCTTAGTCAATTCTATCAAAGGCTTAGCAATTTCGGCATAGCCTTGCACACAAGAGCGGTAATAACCTGTAGCTCCAATTTCACTCAATATTTCGGCTATAGTTTCGCGTCAGTTTCGCATCGACTGATGCCCCTGTTGATGCATCCAGTTATCCGTTCATTAACTCATCTGGTATTCACAAATACAATAATTTCGCTGGGCCATCCCTGCAAATATAAGATGTCCCCGGGGTCATGACTCCCCGTACGACAATCCGATATCCACAATGTGTTATATTATACCGACTAAGCAATGCATTAACAGAGCGTGGACCAGTATCACATCAAAAATTCAAATAGCATAGGACTATGTATCTTACCTTTATTTTAAAAGATACATGCAACGTTTACAGATAAAAAAAGTCAATATGTTAAATATGTAACATCCACTACATAAATAGCGCTTGGATTGATTATTTGATTCGGCCTAGAAGCACTCCCATATTACTTTATGGACTTGGGTTTATGTCAAAATAACCGAACTTTAATACAACTGCTTAGTCTGCTCTGAATATCATGGAAATCTTGTTTTCTAAAGTAAAGTTTACTAATTTTTCGCAAAGAAATGGGTAAAGGGCACAGCTGGCCCCACACTTCCGGCGACCCTTCTCTCTCTCTCTCCCCCTCTCTCTCCCTCCCTCCCTCGACCCCCCCCCTCCCTCCCTCCCTCCCTCCCCCTATCCCTCTCCTCCCCCCTCTCTCTCTGTCTCTCTCTCTCTCTCTCCTCATTCATATTTTCTTTCCAACCCATATGATACAATCGGTCCCTTTCATACTGGCCAGAGAAAGTAAGCCACACCCTTACTACCCTATCCCACCATTACGTGTTTTATCCAGTCCAGCTGCTGGTGCTATAGTGTCAAATGTGCCAGAGATGCCAAACGCCCGTACTCGATAGCGACCCAGATAACGCAGCTTGCTGGGCCGATGCTGGGCCGATACCAGGCCGATACTTGGCCGATACTTTCAGTATCGGCCTGGTATCGGCCCAGCATCAGGCCAGTAAGCTCAGTGGCGTAGCCAAGGGGGGTGGGCGAGGGGGCAGTTGCCACCCCAATGGTCACCCAGACCGTTCTTGTGAAAACTCTAAATGTGCAATGAAATTGAAGGGGGGGGGGGGGGGGGTAGATGCACATGTTTGTATGACTTTTCAGAAGAAGTTGGGTAAAATAGGCTAATTTCACAGCCCACTAAGGGATCATAGTCAACATTCAAAATGCAGGTAGATGCCTTCTGAGAGCATCTAGCTTTCAAAATTTTCTAGGGGAGGACCCCCAGACCCCCCTCTGGTGCTCTTGCACCCCCCCCCAAATCCGAACCCTAGCTACGCCACTGAGTAAGCTGCGTTATCATGGGAGGTGGCTATAGAATATATAATGTGAGTGAGCGAGTGAGCGAAGGAGGGAGCGAGTGAGAGGGGTTGGGGAGGGAGAGAGGGAGATAGGGAGGGAGCCAGGGCGGGAGGAAGGGAGCCAGGGAGGGAGGGAGTGAGTTGTACTTTACAGTCTTGCTTTCACAGACTCGGGTTACGAGCTATAGCTCCTATAGACATTCGGCCACTGTGCTGCATGTATCTGATATTTCACGCCTCATGTATTTGATGCTCTGGGGTTCCCGTCCTCAGCATTAGGCCTATGTGTCCCTGTAATCGTTATTAACTCGCTCCTGGCCATGGCGCGTATCCTTGGACAGAGAGCATGAAAATACCACTCTACTGATCCTTGACCAACCAGAAATTCTTGTCGAGGTAACTCATGAGCCCTCCTCCACAAACTCACTTGAAATAGCAAAGGTAACACGCTTATTTCTTTGCTATTCTCTGCATCTGGCACACGCAAAGCTGATAGAACACCACACATGCACTGCTCCAAATATTGTCGTTACGCCTGCTCATTAACATTATGCATGCATGGACTATTTCACGTACGCGTTCGTGCGTGCGTGCGCGCACGGCGAGCCCATCGAGGCTAGCGGAATTCCATATTCAGAATGATACATGTACAGCATGTAGATTATTAACTCAACGGCATACGCGGTCACTGCGTATTAGAACCCAGCAACACGCTACATACACAGGGCCGGCCCGAGGGTTTCTGGCACAATAGATACCGGCAAAGCCAAAGGACCACCCTTTAAGCGGGGGGGGGGGGGGGGGTCTAGGGGTCCTCCCTCCAGAAAATTTTGAAATCCAGATGCTCTGAGAGGGCATTTCCTGCATTTCTATAGCGAAATATGGTATACGTTGGATTTTTTTTAGAAATCTTATTTGCTTTGTGTACTTTGAGTGGTAAGAGGCGCCCCACCCCCTTTTTGGCGCCCCTCTAAAATCTGCCGCCCTAGGCAGTGCCTAGTTTGCCTATGCCTTGGGCCGGCCCTGTACCTACGCATTCTTATTACACTACACACATGCTAACGGGTTCATGACATTTCTGCTGTCAGACCCATCTGAGGTGTCTAGAGGTGGGAAAGAGCTCCGCCGAATATATTTCTATTCACCATTCCCGTATTCAGGATGGAATTTTAAGTCGGACTTTTCACATAACCCTGAAATTAACATAATAAAATATTAGGACACAGCTGATTAATTCTCACTCATACGTACCCAAAGACTATTTCATTTACCCGTGCGTAGAGTAGCAAGTGAACTATAATCCGAACGTAAATAAATTTTTCAATGAAATTTACATCTGAATATTAGCCAATCAGAAAGCTGGATACTTTAATAAAATTATTTAACAAAGAGAAAATCACGCACCTGCTAATGTTACAGACATTTGGACACCTTTGCTATCATTTAGTGATCTTATTATTAATGCTATCAGTGTTCGTAAAAGTATGAGTTATCAGTAGCTGATAAAAAAGATAAAATTATCTCATGCATATTTTAGGCCGATTATTTTCCGGTGAATTCACGAATACTAATTGAGTGGTGATTAGTATTCAAAATGGCCGATCATTTTGTGTCTTCGAATGAAAATGCAGGTAAGTTTTTTCGACGTCTTACATATTCATAAATTGCTGTATTGGGTATTTATAAATATTAATATGCAGCTATTTTTGTTTACGGGTGTTTCGGTATACAACCGAGAATAAATATATGCGATTAGCGGACACTAATTTCTCAACACGCAAGTCGCAACTGTCAAACCTTGAAAAGGAAATATCATTTTGTCTGTCACTTAATGTTGACATGTGACATGTCTCGCAGGAGTCTGCAAAGATAACTAGACCATATTCCATTGAATTGTTTTGCTTCATGAATAGAAGACATAGATATGACTATGTTTTCAGATTGCTAAATTTAAACTTGCAGAATATTTCTCAAATAAATTGACTGAATTTGTTTGCCATTTACCAGGCGCATTGAATAACGATTGTTCAAACTCAAACTGGAACTTACAGTGAAATTGTTTTCAAAATTGTGCCTCATGGTTTGACTATTCTCTAGACCATATCTCAATTAAAATCCCAATATTCTCTCAAGATGGTGGCGTGGCCATACAAGCTTTGCTTACATTGCTGTATAGCCAAAAGGGAAGAATTGAGTGGGAATTAATGATGAGGAGAGTGGATATCGCCCTCCACCCCCTCAACAGGACTTAAACTTATGTCAGCAATGGCATCTGCTCGTCATCCATGCTAGGTTCACGTTGACCAATTTCAAACACATACCAGGAGCATACTTGATGTTATCAAAGTTAATTACAAGGTCAATTTGATTTGTACTGAAATGAGAAGGCATTAACCCGT
This sequence comes from Chaetoderma sp. LZ-2023a, assembly GCA_034401795.1. Taxonomy (NCBI): domain Eukaryota; kingdom Metazoa; phylum Mollusca; class Caudofoveata; order Chaetodermatida; family Chaetodermatidae; genus Chaetoderma; species Chaetoderma sp. LZ-2023a. The sequence goes on along the minus strand of CM067361.1, from coordinate 30,308,225 downwards.
TATCATTTGCATGTCTCTTTATTGGACATGGAAAGTTAACTCATATCATCCAAAAATGGCTTCTGCAGTGGTCTTGAAAAATGCCCATTTGCAGACCAGAGAAGGCTTCTGTGTTGAAAATTTGCTACTGGAATGACTGGCTCGATAATGGAAAAATTTCTCTGTAAATTATGGCCATTCATTATGCAGATGTTTAAATTTTCTTGACTTAAAGGGTTAATATTTTGACCATTAAACCTTTCACCGTCAAATCCCTGAAAAAATATAGTCGTTTCGATATAAAACCCATTCTGTTGAATATTTTGAAATTAATTTGACTGAAAGTCGTTGCTGCATTAGGCAGAAATGGCTTCCAGTCAAATTAATTTCAAAATAATTATATGCAACAGTTTTCCTGTTTAGCTGCCTTGAAAATGAGATATAGCCTATATCTACTGAAAGCTTCCTCAAACTGCTGAAAATCCACTATTGGAAAGGTGTGTGAAACTACTGAAAATCATGTTTTTTTCACCTGAAACTACTGATAGCTTAAACGGGGAGTTGGCAGCTCTGTATAGGGAAATCATCAGTGAAATGGTTAAAACTGTGTCCTGTTATAACTTAACTTTTTGATGGCTCAAGCCAGCCAGAAGCGGCCTCTGCAGTCATGGCAGTGGTAAATTAAAAAACAAAAGTTATTCTCTTGACCCACAAATGGGCACTTGATTAAACATAAATTCTGGCTTTCTTGACCATTAACCCTTTAATCAGGGATTGGAATTTTCCTCTTCAGCTGATTTCCTCTTTTTTCAAAAAATAAAAAAATATATAACGTTTGTCACTTCTGTCTGAAAGGCCCAAAACAAATGTAATTTTCGTAGTGTAGGTAACTTGCCTCCTTTTTCTCTGACATTTCCGCTTTTTTATCTTTAGACCATTCTCATATGCCTGTTTAATGGTCGTCCAAATATTGTCTATGAAATGGTCACAAGAAATAATCATTTGTAAGATCTGACAAAATGTTATTTTTATCAATTTATTAAAATACTCCCCTCTGGTCAGCAAACACACACCCATTGCTCCCCCTAACTATTTACCCCTCATATAAGCCACAAACAGCTTCTTTAGTCGTCTTGAGAAATGTCCATTTTCAGACCAAGAAAAGACTATTTTTGAAAATTTACCGCTGGAAAGACTGGCCCGATAACTGAGGCAGTCTTTCCAGTAGTAAATTTTCCATAATAGTATTCTCTTGGTCTGCGAATGGACCTTTTCTGTGAGAAAATTAAAATTTTCGTGAACAAATTTGAGGGTTAAAAAAAGAACCCTCAAATTTATTCAAGAATGACTGGGTCGTTAATCAAGGCTGTAATTCCAGTGGTAAGTTTTCAAAAATAGTCTTCTCTTGGTCTATTTTTGAAAGTTTATCACTGGAATGACTGGCTCGGTTATCGAGCCAGTCATTCCAGTGGTAAACTTTCAAAAATAGTCCTCCCTGGATAACATTTTGTGTGCTTTGATACAAGGGGTTTACAATGGACCATTCCATACTTAGCTATGCCCCGCCCATATCTAGCTAAGCTCCACCCACACCTCACTTGTGTTAGGATTTATCGATCTCTGAACTATCTGACTATCAATTTCCAGAAAGCTACAGGTAGGTTATCGCATATTTTGGAACTAATTTTACTCGGCGCTGTTGCCTATGGCAGCAACACCGCCCAGTCAAACTAGTTTCGAAATATTCAACAGCATGCTTATTACATTTTAAATAGTAGAGACATAATTCATACAATGTGTCGGACTTTTAAGAGTTAAAGACGGGCTACATAGAATCATTTATGACATAATAATTATTACGTCAGCATACATGTGCACGTCAGCATACATGTGCACGTCATGTTTATGATGTCATATGATTGATGGATAAACTTGAAAAGGTCTATTAGTTCATAAGTACAAAACATGTTGGAATACCACACTGTCTGTCTCGCCATGTGTCTGTCAATCCATTTCTTGTCCGGGCCAAGTCTCAGATAGTTGTGAGCTGTAATTTGAATGCAATCCCTTTTCAGTTAGTGACACAGTACTTGTCAGGATTTCATTTCAGCAAAATCCATCCATATTTGCCAGAGTGATCTCCCCTGACAAACTTAAGATTAGTAGAGGAGGAGTCTCGGATAGCGATGAACACAGAAAATGAAAACAACAGCAATAAGATGAACCATGGCATCCACAAGTCATGGTGTAACCATGAGTGTAGGCGGCACACCGCAGCTGACACGGGGAACACGCATCAGCACCAGCGCATTTCCACAAAACAGCTAAAGTCTTAAATCTAATGTCACTTATATACTGAAGGTTTCGAGGAGACCTAATTAAATGACAATAGTCAAATCATTCTAGAACAAACTAGATATAATCTGCTTCAGAGAAAGATCTTTTGAATTGGACTGAGCAAGCCATACTATAACAAATAACATTGAGGCAATATCAAGCCAATTGCTTATGCCTCGTAAAATGATGATGATGATGATGAGAACAATGGACCTTTCCAGTTTTAGCTATTCCCCGCCCATCTCTATCTAAACTCCACCCACACCTCGTTCGTGTTGGGATCGATCGATCTCTGAACACCCTGACAATCAATTAAAAAAACACAGGTAAGCTGTTGAATATTTTGAAACTATGCTGTTGCTGCCAAAGTCAAATTAGTTTCAAAATATTCAACAGCATGTTTATTAAATAGCAAAGAATTACAAAGACATCCAATTCATACAATGTGTCAGACTATTTGATATTTGATGATGGTCTATATGGAACCCTTTGTGACGTAATGATGTGAAGTCATCATACACGCGCTGAGCTGGCTATGATGTCATACGAGGTCAGATGATGGATAGATACTCTGGAAAGGTGAATTCACTGTCCGGTCCAGATCTCAGAAACCTTTTCTGAATCTACAGTCTACAATTACACTTGCAATTCTTTTCAGTGGATATTTTAGTGAGTTGTGAAAACGCAGTGTCATGATTTCGTTTTAGTGAAATCTAGCCATGATTACTAGGGTTATCTCCCCTGAGATAATTTATCGATAACTCAGTATCCGCGTCAGATCGCAACGAGTTCTGAATCTGCATTCACAACTTCTTTTTAGATGGATGTTCTAGGATGAGATAGAATGTACTAAATGTCTCCGTACCATGAAATCTCTTCTTTTTCTCATAGAAAATTTCCATTTGCAGACCAAGAGAAGAGTATTTTTGAAAATTTACCACTTGGATGACTGGCTCGATTATCGAGCCAGTCACCCCAGTGGTAAATTTTCAAAAATACTCTTCTGGTCTGCAAATGGACATTTCTCAAGACCACTGCAGAAGGCATTTTTGGCTGATATGATGGTTAAAGGGTTAATAAGCCTGGAATACTCAAGTTGTCGTAGGCATATGTCTTTAACCCTCTAACACTCATTATCAGCCAAAAACAGCTTCTGTAGCGGTCTTGGGAAATGTTCATTTGCAGACCAAGAGAAGACTATTTTTGAAAATTTACCACTTGAATGACTGGCTCGATAACCGAGCCAGTCATTCCAGTGGTAAATTTTCAAAAATAATCTTGGTCTGCAAATGGACATTTTCGCAGAGGAAAATTAAAATTTTCTTGAATAAATTCGAGAGTTAAAGGGTTTAAACAGTTATACCTACATGTAGATGGTTACAATTCCTTTTCGGTTGTTATTAGCCATTTAACACTCAAGTGGTAGTGTTGGGAATTGGTACTATTTTTGTGATCGATGATTGGTTTTATATACTGACCGATGATCAGTTAATGATCGATCATAACAATTTCTCATTTTTACACATTCTGAAATTTTTGAATGCAATAATTATTGCATGTTCATGGATATTTAACCGTAATAATTTGAGAAATAATATGTTGAATATTTTGAAACTAATTTGATTAGAAGCTGTTGCTGCCTTAGGCAACAACAGCTTCCAGTCAAATAAGTTTCAAAATATTCAACGGGTTATTGGTATGGTGGTTTTGACATTAGCGTACTATTTCAGTGTTGTGAAGGTTAATGTCTTAGACTATGGACTCGTATGAAATAATACTCTGTTATATAGTTGAAAAATTAAATTAAAATGTATTGCCAAAAAAAACCTCAGAAAATATCGTAAATTTAAAAACAGTCAAAATCAATTTCTTAAATTATGATCGATCTGTTGGTTGGACGTGCAAACCAATCAATCATCGATCAAATCGATTAATTGGAACAACACTACAGTGGTCTTCTCAAACCGAGCCAGTCATTCCAGTGGTAAATTTTCTAAAATATTCTGTTGGTGTGCAAATTGACATTGTTATGAGAAAGTTGAAGTTTTCTTTAAAAAATTTAAGGCTTAAAGGGATATTTATGCATCTGGCGTAAAGTACTAATTCTCCACATTAATTTGAGACCAAGAGCACAATCGTATGCCAACAAATAAAAAAGATATCCCCAATTTAATTTGCTAAAGTAACCAGTAGACAAGCGGCTGACGTCACCAACACACCTCTGCCCAATCGAGGATAGTCATAACCAGGGGAGATAAATCTTGCATCTCATGGATAATTAGTGTACTGCCTAAACAACTGACGCGTTGCCACAGTGTTTGGAGGAAATTAAAGTGCAATTAGTGTCCCGATGATCGCGCCAGTTATTGTAGTGCTAAATTGTCAAAAATTGTCTTCTTATGGGCAATTTCTCTTTAAAAAACCCCATTGAAGGGTTATGCCAGGAGCATGTTTGCAATCAACCAGCTACAACTAATTCTTGAAAAATATGTTAGTTGAATAAATGATGAAAGTAATTTCTCTGAAAGCTGTTGCTATTGCAACGTATGCTTCCAGTCAAATTCCAGTTTCAAAATATTCAACAGGCAGTAAATATGGGTCAACATTTAAAAATTTGGGATCAATTATTCAACTCTTTCAAGGACAGAAAAGCAGAAAGCTTAAAATTTACCCTGCATAGGCCTATTGTGTGACACTAATTAGTTTGGAAACTACTGCGACATAATGCCAGGCAAATTTAATTCAGAATATTCAACACTCTGCATAGTTATTAAAATTGGGAGTAAACGTTGTAAATGATTAATAATGCTGGATTTCAATAGTGTGAAAGCACTAAATTACTAATTATGTCTAGCGTACACTTGTCATTATTTACTAGCTGTCACCTACTATCGTCTATGAAGTAATCCGCCAAGCGATTGCCTATAATTGACCGACCGGACAATCAGCGACATCCTTTCATTTTGGTTTGCAAATCCCATTTTACAATTGATGCAAGCAAATACTGACATTAATTGTCGAGCTTGATTCTGTTATATTAACATTAAGTACTGTGCCTTTTGTTTTGAAATGCATGACACATTATTTTAAAATTATACAGACTATATGTTCTAAACGTGTGCCTTCCAAATTTAGATGTGGAAGATATCCATCCAGTGCCGATGTTATGAAGCCATCTTTCAGTTAGCTCCTTTTTATGCGGATGCTTCTGTGGATCTTTCCATGATAGTTTCTATTACTGCAAGCCCATGCTTCATATGCGGACGTGTTGCGATTTAACCATCTCATGCCAACACGGGTCTCTGCAATCGTCAAGTTGCGGACGCGGGTCAAAAGAAGGCTATTTTTACGAATTTACAACTAAAACGACTGCCTCAGTAACAGAACCAGCCATTCCAGTGGTCAATTTTCAAAAATAGTCTGCTTGGCCTGCAAATGGACATTCAATAAGGAAATATTCTGATTTTCTTGACAGAATTTGGTCATTAAAGGGTTAGTTAATATTCAGACTTCGTAACGCGAAGTAAACAGGTAAATCTAAAAGCGCTGGCGATATTTTGCTGGTGTGTCATTGACGTCATAATCTCGCGGTTTCTCGCTCTCGTTGCGAGAAAATGGATGCACCCGAGGAGACCCGTTTTCGAGCATTTTGGCCTTTGGGCATATTCATTTTATTGTTTCTCGGCAATGGAACAGTGTATTTTCTTTTTGCAGCAACTATTTCGGATTATTGTATATTTTTATTTGACTTATTCTCAATTTTCACTGGAATTTCCCTTTCAAGCAGGGTTGAAAATAACCTGGATGTGCCACTAGGCTGCAGGACGGCTACTAGCCATACTGACACATGACTGATTACTTACAAACGCTTACTTAGCAGATAAGGCAATTGCTCTTGGCCCCTACATTACAGAATGGTGTGCTTATGTCATTCAGTCCGTTTAGACTAAGAAAACTGATCAGATCCCTCCATAATAATCCTGATTAGTCTATATTCATTTGACATATCTCCCCATATTTATAAACTTGTTTACCTGGTCTTGTCCTGCACAGATTTCGAGGAACATTCAAACCTTTTAATGATAAGTTTAGATCAAGAAAATTTAAGCTTTCTCACTGAAAATATCTATAAATTGCCGATGAAGAGAAGGCTACTTTTTAAAATTGGCCTCTGGGATCACTAGCTCGATTATTGAGGCAGTCATTCCTGTGGTACATTTTCAAAAATAACCTGTTGGCATACAAATGGACATTTTTCAAGACTACTGAGGCCATTTTGGCTTGCTCAACAATTGACCTTTCCAGTTTATCCATCCATCATTAGTCCGTCTTGTACATGTGTACATGTATGGCTTTACTATTTAATAAACATGCTGTCGATTAATTTGAAACTAATTTGACTGGGCAATTAGTGTCAAAATATTTAACAGCTTACCTGTATAATTTTCTGGAAATTGTTATTCACAAGAGTTCAGGAATTGATCAATCCCAACATGAGCGAGATGTGGGTGGAGCCAGGGCTTCCACTAGTGGAAGTCCGGGAGTCCTATATTCCCAAAGTTCCTGTTTGGACTCCCAAAAAACATACTAAGAAAGTGGTGGGACTTCTTTTTTTTTTTGCCCTGACACCTCTAAAAACAGATTTTAAGCAAATTACATGTATTTGAACCATTTTAGACTTCCATGTTTCTGGCTTGGACTCCCAATAGCATTACCCAGGAAGTCCCAGACTTCCTCTGTTTAAAAATTAGTGGAAGCCCTGGGTGGAGCTTAGCCAGAGATGGGCGGGGCGGGGCGGGGCGGGGCATACATGTAGCTAAAACAGGAAAGGTCTATTAATATTATATAATGTAGTTATTGGCTGGTCGCTCAGAAATTTTACTAGCCCTGGTAAATCTCTACTAGTCTTGCGCTAGCATTAATTTCAAATCCTCGTTAAAAAGAGACAGACATAGTTTCATGATTTCGCTCCATTTATAATCACAAGAGTTATCTCTCCTGAGAAACATAGCTATGTGGATAATGTGACCTTCGTAGTTATCTGTAAATGGACATTTTTTATGAGAAAATTGAAATTTTCTTGAACAAATTCGTGGGATAAAGGGTTATATGGTAGGTTTTGACAATTAATATGGCAGAAATTACTCAAGATTATTCGATTATTACATTTTTTAATCATAAATTTAGTATTTAAAAATAATTGCAATTTTTTTATCAAATCACATAATCCAGGCTATGTGATGACATTTATGTTTGCTCAGCCGGCATGGTTGGCAGAGGGCAAGGTCTATGTCTCCTCCCAAACCATTGTGTGGAATTCAAACAAATTTGGGATGTGGTTTACCTATATCATTGCGGATTGCGTGGTAACATTTATGGTTGGCTGCGCGGCCATGGGTGGGGAAGGGGACAAAGGGCACCCCCACCCCCATGGTGTGGAAAGGGTCAAAAGTTCCAGAAATTAATTGTAATGCAAATCCTCCGAAATCGATAAGTGAGCTACCCATATGATTGTGGAGTGTGAGAGAATTTTTAAATCTGGCACCACCCCAAGGGATGGGGTGGGTGTCGAGAGGTTAATGTGGTGAACGTGGGTACTTGCAGACGAACAAAATAGTTTGAAATTAATTTGGCTCGAAGCATTTCTGCGAGAGTTGTTACTACCTATGGCAGGAACAGCTCCAAGTCAAATTAGTTTCACATTCCTGTATTGACTTGTAATTTTCAATGAGCAATAACTCTGAGCCTGCTGTCTTTTGAAAAATATTTGACTGAAAGTTGTTGGTCGCTACACCAACAACAACTTTCAGTCAAATTGTTTTCAAAATATTCAGCAAGCCCAGAGTTACTTTGCAGCCGGCAGACAGTTAAATTAACCCTTCAGTGGCCAAACTGGTCTCAGCCAGTCTGCAATAGTCTAGAGGAATGTCCATCTGCAGGTAAAGAGAAGAGTATTTTTGAAAATTTACCACTGGAATGGCGTATCGAGCCGGTTATTCCATTGGTAAATTTTCAAAAATAGGTTTCTCTTTACCTGCAGTAGGTCAATCAATAAGGAAATAATTGGATTTTCTTGACCAAATCTGACCAGAAAAGTGGTAAGTGGCTCATATGCAGGTTATAATTTTAGGCCTTATCGCCCAAAAATACTGACTTACACTTCAGCTCTTTCTAGACACATTTTGTGTGTGTGTGTGTGTGTGTGTGTATACCATCCCACCCCTTTTATAAAATGAGATCTCATCCAGTTTATATGAAAATGAGCTGCCATCGTCATTCCTCATGCATAATTGAATGTAAATGAAGCTGGCTCCCGCTAACCGGGTCATCCCTCGCTTGAATATTGATGAACTTCATTAATGCGCTAGCACAGCGCTCATGAATTTATTTGCATTTTTGTATGCGGAGACGTTTTAACCAAGTCCACTGTCAATCGTTTGATATCTCTCTCACTAAAAGAGAATCTATCTGATTATGTATTCACAGCTTTATTTCGTAGGAAAGTTTTTTGGGACATTTTTTATTGTAAAAAACTGATGCTTTATTGCCTCGATAGTTCATCTGCAGTGGTGTGCATATAGACCAACTGATTGAATGCAGACCCTTTAACCCTCGTATCAGGCAAAAATCGCTTCTACAGTGGTCTTGAGACATGTAAATTTGCAGACCAAGAGAAGACTATTTTTGAAAACTTACCACTGGAATTCCAGTGATAAGCTTTCAAAAATAGTTTTCTCTTAGTCTGCAAATTTACATTTTCTTTGAAAAAATTGAAATTTCCAACAAATTCAAGGCTTAAAGGGTTAACACTCACATTTGTTCAGTAAAATTTCAATTTTGTCATTAAAAATGTCCCTTTCGAGACCAAGAGAAAATAATTTTTGAAAATTTTCCCGTCTTTCCAGTGATAAGTTTTCAAAAATACTCTTCTATTGGTCTCGAAATGGCCATGTATTATGACCACTGCAGAAGCTGGTTTTGGACGGCTTGACCAGTAAAGGGTTAACCCTTACATATAATACCAATTTCGTTCTAATGTTAGGAATATTCTTCAGAATATTTTGAAACTAACTTGAATAGATTCTTATCATGCTCAACAAGTTCCAGTAAAACTATATGTACTTTCAAAATATTCAACATTCATCAAAACCACTGCAAAGGCCGTTTTGGTCGTTTAACCCTTTAACACTCATACCAGGCAAAAACAACTTCTGCAGTGGTCTTGAGAAATGTCCATTTGCAGACCAAAAGAAGAATATTTTTGAAAATTTACCACTGAAGTCATTCCATTGGTAAATTTTCAAAACTAGTCTTTTTTGGTCTGCAAATGGACATTTTCTATGATAAAATTGAAATTTTCTTGAACAAATTTGAGTGTTAAAGCCTTATGGGTTCTCTCCACAATGGTTTGCCACTTGCCAGTACATGTATCTTGTGCCCAAATTTCATATTTGCCAACTTGAAATGGAATCGATACGTATAGCCTTGATTGATTCCATGAAAACTACCGGTATCAGAATTGGTCCGGGGGTGAAGTCCAAAATAAAGTTAATACGGTGCCAATGTTTAACCCTTGAATTTGTTCAAGAAAATTTAATTTTCTCAGAAAATGTCCATTTGCAGACCAATAGAAGACTATTTTTGAAAATTTACCACCTGAATGACTGGCTCGGTAACCTATTGATCTGCAAATGGACATTTCTCAAGAGGACGGCAGAAGCCATTTTTGGCGGATATAAGTGTTAAAGTGTTAACGCTTGAATGGCCAGGCCACCCAAAACCAGTCTGTAAAGATCTTGAGAAATTATGTCCATTTGTAGTCAAACGAGCCAAAACCAGCATATGCAGTGGTCTTGAGGAATGTTCATTTACAGGTCAAGAGAAGACTATTTTAGAAAATTTATCACTGGAATGACTGGCTCGATAAACAAGCCAGTCATTCCAGTGGTAAATTTTCAAAAATAGTCTCCTCTTAGCCGGCAAATGAACATTTACTAAGCAAAATTTAGAACTTAAACAAAAAATCTTGACCATTATAGGGTTAAAAAATCGACATCTTGACCATGATAAAGGACATCCAAAAAGCAAATCATTCTTTATCAACCATGAGCAGCAGTAAGAGGTTAAGTCTGAATACCAAGTGTAACGCATGGCCACCAGACAGGTCGATTTGAAGACCGATTCCACATCGGATTTAACTACGTTACTTTGGCCAACTGAATCCGAAATCCATTGGGTATGGAGATTTCTATCAAAATTAGATATCGCTCAGTCACAAAAGCAGAAATAGCCATTCAATAGCTATTTTAGAAATCTTGTACATGCTACATGTATGTATACATACAGCTTTGACCGATTCATTGAAATCATTTGAAATTTACTAAATTATATGTGGTATGAGATGCAATCGTAATCGGAAGTGTTTGTAATGCTAAATCAGGTTTGGCATCTAAGCGATCATCTTGAATTTTGGTTTCCATACAACTCTTATAAGCTGTGAGAGATTGAATAAAAACTCAAGTTAAGGCCATCCATAAAAAAGATTTGGTTTCCTGCAAAACTGGTTGGAAAAAAGACCAGTTATTGAGGGAGGAACAATTTTTTTTCCAAATTATTAATTTATTTTATAAATATTTGTTTTTCAGATATTTGACTAGATGTCCAATAAACATGGTTGTAATTGCCAAATTGTTCATGTTTTTCACGATAATTAGCAAAAGGTATTCACATTGCATCCAAATGTCATTACAAACATTGTAATTTGTATGGTTTTACAAATGTACACATGTTTTTACATTTTGCTGGGTAGAAATTTTTTTTTCATTCCCGGTCGGGTGAAAAAAAGGAAAGATTTCCCCCGGGCGGTTTACAGGAAACGAAACTACTTTTTATTTTGGCCTGAATGCCCAGGACAATAGCAGAGGATACATGTAGTATAAAGAATTTTCCTATTACAAGTGAATTTGAAATAGTTCAACCTGGGATAAATCTTTCACATAACATGACGAAGGGTATTTAAAAACACAGTATATATATATATATATATATATATATATATATATATATATATATATATATAACATGTATTTTATGTCTTGTTGCTGCTGAATTTAAGGTACTTCGTGTTAAATGCTAATGGTCCAGGTGACCGTTAACGCCCTTGGGCCTCTTGTTTAGTTTGTGCCTGAAGTCCAAAAAACTACGTCCTGGACTGTCTTTCCTTGGTATTTGTTTTGGGATTCCAAGCATAAACTGGGAGTATCAGCTTCCCAGACATCCACTAGTATGCTGTACATGTCAAATGTCTCAGCTGAAATCTGGGGGTGGGGGGTGTCACAAATTACTGAAATCTAGTGTTCCCAAGCAGTATTTATCAAGCCTTCTAGCCTGTTCCATATTTTTCGATATGAGGACACGTGCCATATTCAACGGAGTATTTTCATTGGCTGTTGGGTGCGCAACCCATTTAAATCAACCAATTAAAACATCGATTGATGTGAGCATGACACATAGGGATTACTACGCGGTACTGTTTTACTACGATTTGTTTACTACGATTTGTCATTCATGAAACGTCATCGCAAAATGTCATCGTTTGAGTTTATCAGTCGGCAGCGAAGTAACGATTGATGGCCGTGGCTATAATTTTCAATGACCAGTTACATGTAAAATACTATTTAATGGCTGACATCGCCAGATTTTGTGTTTGTCACGATATTTTGTTGCACGTTCAGTATCTGTTATGAAGTAGTGGTGCGTCACATCGGCGGTATCGATTTCACGAAAATCAACAATGAGAAATCAGATAAAAGTCACATCAGCAACTATTGGCACATATTTCAAAATTACAGTTTATATGATAAATAAAATCTCAAACTCGGTCGCTTTTCATATCACTATTATGAACCTCGTTGAAAATGATCAATTTTGCACTCGCTAAAGCTCGTGAAAATTGATAAAATAGTGATATGAAAAGTGACCTCGTTCCAGATTCTCTATTTATATTTTAAATCTTACAAGATTTTCAGTGGTCCCATGGGCCCCACTGCCAGTACTTTTAGAGATCCCAAGCTGCATTGTGGTGTGGGGGTTGGGGTGGGATATTCTCTCAAAACGACCCTGATGAGAATCCCTAGCCATTTGCACATTTATTAAGACTAATTTGACTCCAGATCATTAACCATTTAATGAATAAATTTGTTTTTAAAAATTTAAATATTTACTTATTGAATGTCCATTCGAGCCAGTCATTCCATTTGTAAATTTTCCAAAAATAGTCTTCTCTTGGCCTGCAAATGGACATTCTCCAGGACCGCTAAACAGGCCGGTTATGGCCGGCTTCATCGTGAAAGGGTTATGGTTGCTGTTAGTTTAACAAATTTATGTGTGTAGCCACTGCGCATCTCCGAGTCAAATTATCATCAGAATATTCAACAACTCACACACTACATGTAGCTACGGTTAACTCTACTCAACAAAAATATACCACATTATTTTCGATTTACGGAATATTCTCTTGAATATTTTGAAACTAATTTGACTGCGAGCTGTTACAGCTGTCCTGTTACATGTACATGAAGCCGTCTTAAAATTCAGATACTGGCATTTCATTAACTGAACCCTTTAATGACGAAATCTTTTCAAATAATTTAAATATTTGCTTATTGAATGTCTATTTGCAGACAAAGAGAAGACTGTTTTTGAAAATTTACCGCTGTAATGACTGGCATTTCAATAGTAAATTTTCAAAACTTGTCTTCTCATGGCCTGTAAATGGATATTACTCGAAACCACTAAAGAGGCTTTGTTTTGGCCGGTTTCGTGACGAAAGGGTTAATTTGAATTTATCACAGGTACTTGTGTGTTAGGTTTGATGATGGTCAAATAGTTATATTTAAATAAAATAGTCATTGTGAATAAATGTATGCATAAAACCTTCGCTGAATTTTAATTAATACCCCAAACAATCTTTTAATTTTAAACCTTAAATTTGTTTAAAAACAAAATTTAAATTTTCGCATAGAAAATGTCCATTTGCAGGATCGAGAGAAGATATTTTTGAATATTTATCACTGGAATGACTGGCTTGCTTATCGAGCCAGTCATTGTAGTGCAAAATTGTCAAAAATGGTTGTCTTTTATTCTGCCAGTAGACATTTATCAAGAGCACTACAGAAGCAGTCTTTGGCTGATATACATGTAAGTGTTAGTAAGTGTTAATTTGAACCCTTAGCATGCTAAAACCGTAACTTTAAATGTAGTTTACTGCGTCTATTGAAATAAACCAAATACTGTTTTTAAACATGCTGCTGCTGAACGTTGTTGCTGTCTGAGACGGCATTCAACAACGCTGGGACGTTTTCTATCCAAACATTGATTTAGCAAGCAAACAAACTTATATAGTACATGCATATATGAATAATTCAGTATTTGGTGAAAAAGCTAAAAATTCAGCCGTACAATAATCTAATCTCTTAACCGTTGAAATTCAAAAGTCTCAATTTCTAGATTATTATTATTCACGCAAGCTGTTGAATATTTTGAAACTAATTCGACTGGAACCTGTTGCTGCCATCTAGGCATCAACAGCTACTCCCAGTCAAATTAGTTTCAAAATATTCAATAAAATATACCCTGGCTCATAAAGAAATTGTTATTTCTGGTCTTCGAAGGTTAAATAGCGTAACTTGATGGCTGATTGACTGCATTCGTGTTTATGCATAGAGACAGCCCTCCTGTTACATTGTGATTACCTGGGACAACTAAGGTGGGTGGGGGTGGGGAGTGGTGGATCAGTAGGCACGCAGTCACTTATCCCCCCCCCCCCCATCCTGCTCATTTGCATTAAAGATGTTTGCAGCATGGAATATAGTAAACCCCTCATTTGCATTTTCATTGGAACTGCCTTGCTCGCTGAATTAATGAGGTACTGGCTCGCATATTTTATTTACAGTGCGGCTCAGAAATAACTTAATGCATATCCAAATACGAAATAAAACGTTATGTTGAATATTTTAAATATAATTGGATTGGAAGACATTGCTGCCTAAGGTGGCAGCAATGTCTTCCAATCCAATTATATTCAAAATTCTCAACAGAACATTTACTAACTAACATGGTTAGGTTTTTGTTTTACAGACATGTTAGCTTATTTAGGAGTTGTACTATATCCGCCAGCCTTCTGCCAATGGTAGTACGGTACAGGAATTTGTATTCAACAGATGTATATATAAAACTGTAGTCAGGATTGTCTTTGTGGTTATTGTAAAATGTCTTAGGTGTGTTAACGAAGTTGAGTGGAAGGTGATATTTGCATGTGCTTTGAACAGTAAGACAGATTTCATAGTGATTTTTTAAAGTGCTTGAATTCAGAAATATTTTTTCAAGCCCCATAAATGTGTTTGGTTTTGGAAAATTCAGGCGTGAAAATGCTTAAATTTAGCAGAAATATGTGAAAACCCTAAAGTAATTTAACTACTGTTGACAGTTTCCATTAACAATAATAGTTTCCATTAACAATAATTTACTATTGGCTATCTGAGTGCTGCACTAGACAATAATTTAAATTGGAAATAACACTGGACCTGCTGAATATTTTGAAAACAATTTGACTGAAAGTTGTTGATGGCTTAGTCACCAACAACTTTCAGTCAAATTGTTTTACAAATATTCAGCATATCCTGATTTAAATCCCATCGAAAATCTAGTCCGCTAAAAAAGTAATTAGGGTGTTGATGACTTTCTCAATGTTGCTTGTCGGAGTTCAAGTATTTTGCTATATTTGGATGCTTTAATTGATTGTTTTGTGTAGTTTTATATTTTGAAAAGTGGGAAAAGACTTGTGTAATTCATAAGTTGATATTTTTTCATATAAAAGCTAGCTGTTAAATACTAGGAGCCTGATTTTATCACCAAAATTTGTTTTAAAAATATTCAGCATAGCCAGATTTAAATCCCATCGAAAATCTAGTCCGCTAAAAAAGTGATTATGGCAGACGACATACATATACATGTACATGTCTTTCAGGGGTTGTATCTCTGAACATGCTAAATATTTTGAAAACAATTTGACTGAAAGTTGTTGGTAGCCAACAACTTTCACTCAAATCATCTTCAAAATATTCAGCAAGTCAAGAGTTTTTGCTCGTCTGGTTGCTTGCACCAACGAAATGGCCTGAAAACAAACATTCATTATTAACACAAGTCAGTTTTTCTTGACCATCTACAGATTAAACCAAAGATAGACTTAAATGTAATTAACTGTCTGGTTGCCGAATGTCTGCAGACTGCATTATCCATAGGATTCAGCTCTGGATATGCGTAATATTTTGAAAACAATTTGACTGAAAGATGTGGTGGCTAAGCCATCAACAACTTTCAGTCAAATTGTTTTCAAAATATTCATCAGGTCCAGAGTTGTCGCCCATTGAAATTATTGTCTGCTGGTTTAAGTTAGCCGGTTAAATTGGATATATATATATCTAATTAATGACAAGTTTTTTGTTAATAACAAAATAACACTCGTGGCTTCTGCAGTGGTCTTGAGGAATGTCCATTTGGAGACCAAGAGAAGATTATTTTTGGAAATTTATCACTGGAATGACTGGCTCGGTTATCGAGCCAGTTATTCCAGTGGTAAACTTTCAAAAATAGTCTTGTCTTAGTCTGCAAATAGACATTTTATATGACTGAAATTTTTTTGAACAAAGTCGGCGTTTAAAAGGTTAAATCATGGTGTGACCATTTTGTGAACGGAACTGTAGAGAAAATATATGTACATTTCTGACATATATACCTAGTTAAATTAATCAGCCATGAAAATGATTGAACAGCCCAAAGAGAAACGTACTTGTTTGGATGTTAGGAAGCTCTCAAGGGTGACATATGAGTCTAGCATGGAGTATGAATCAGAGAAGCGTCGGGCGTCATCACCTAAAATTATGTCCACTTGCCGATGTTCCGCAGGCGTTAATGGTAATAATTATGTCAGCCATTGAAATCTGAGTCACTAGAATAAATAGGAATATATAATAATGGATCAATGCAGGTCGAAGTATATTTTGTGAAATTTATGTATCACTTCTACAAGCCATCGGAGAATAATTCGTATAGGCAATAACTCGGGACTGCACGAATATTTTGAAAACTATTTGACCGAAAGTTGTTGGCCAGCAACAACTATCAGTCAAGTCTTTTCCAAAATATTTCTCCAGTCCAGTGTTATATCCACAGGAATGTGTTGTCTGTACAAATACATGTACCGTCGCACATTGCGTTACTCAAGGGTTCGTACTGGTCATGGAAATCCTGGAAAGTTATCGACTCTGAAAATTTAAATTCTAGGCCTGGAAAGTCAATGGAAAATCAGCATTTTTTATCATATGTCATGGAAAAGCCATGGAAAATGGTAATCATGTAGAATAAAAGAAACCTGTTGGCTTGCAATGTATTTTTCCATCATCACCTCTATACAAGGCTTTGTCTTGCTTGTTGCATGACACAATATTCGGACATTTGGCAGAATAACTCGAATCCTAATTTGTGTTGCTACATCATAAACACATACATAAATCTTCTTGATATTAATGAACCTCCCAGTTTATCTATCCATCATATGATGTCATAATCAACTACGTAATGTGTAGGATGACATCATAATCATGACGTTGTGAATGATTCAAAATAGTCCGTCTTTAGCACTTAATAGTCTGACACATACGAATTGTATGTCTTTACCATTTAATAAATATTCTGTTGAATATTTTGAAACTAATTTGACTGAATGCTGTTGCTGCCTAGTGCCCAGTCAAACTATTTTCAAGATATTTAACGGCTTACCTGTATAGTTTTCTGGAAGTTCATAGTCAGTGAGTTCAGAGATTGATCGATCCCAACACGGATGAGGTGCGGGTGGAGCTTAGATAGAGATTCTTTGGGCATGGCTAAAACTGGAAAGGTCCACTCTTGTGGGTCATGGAGTTTGTTGATTTTGGTTAGGAAAAGTCATGGATTTTCAAACAGAGAAAGAGGTACTTACACCATAATGGACTAACTCGTAATTCACCTGGCTGGTACATGTAAATACATGCAGACAGAGAGGGAACAGTTTTGCGCGTTAACTCTTAGCACACTGATGTCAATATTCTATCATTTACGGTGTCAATTGGCAAAGAAACTAGTGTACAATTTTCAACAATTTTGGTGGAAGATGTTGCTGTCTATGACAGCACCATCTTCCACCAAATTTGTTCAAAAATGAACACCAGTTCATCTTTTACTTTAATTTGAAAATTTAAAGTTCCGACATCAAGAGTGGTAAGGCTTAATATTGGACACGGATGCAACTCACTTCACACTATTTATGTGACTAACCAAGAGAAATTGGAGATTGTAGACCCTCTTCCTGCATTACATTTAGCTCCTTTGTCGTGTTAAGATTGGATCAGTAGGTATTGAGATGCAGCTTCAGATTAATTATGTTCAGTCCTTGAAGTCCTTTACCAGCCAAATTTGTTTAAAAAAAGAATATTTTTGAAAATTTACCACTAATGACTGGCTCGGTAAATTTTCAAAAATTACATTTTATTTTTCAAGGCCTGCAGAAGCTGTTTTTGACTTTTGTGAGTGTTAATTTACCTTCAAATTATTTTTTAATTTTAGTTATTGAGACAGACATACAAGTGATAAGGTGTAAAAAATATTCTTTGCCTGTCAATAGACATTCCTCAAGACTACTGCAGATACTAATTGTGGCCGACTTGGGCATTTAAGTTTAATTTATTGACCCTTTAAAGGTCAAATCTGGTCAAGAAAATTTAAATATCTGCCTATTAAATGTCCATCTACAAGCCAAGAGAATACAATTTCTGAAAATTTGTCCTTGGTATGACTGGCTCGATAACTGAGCCAGTCATTCCAGTGGTAAATTTTCAAAAATTGTAATCTCTTGGCCTGTAAATTGACATGCCACAAGAGAATAACAGAGTTTTGACTGGCTTGACCTATGAAGGGTTAATTGTCTAATATTTTGAAAGCAATTTGACTGAAAGTTGGTTGTGGCTATCCAGAGGTACATTTATGTAAACCCCATGGAAAATGTAACCCGCAGAAATCCAGCGGTTAAACAGGCAGATGAATATACATAATGCACACAAACCATTAGGCCTGGGTGGTGTACCGGTTTCACACCGTATCACTTTTTTTCATGGTGACGGTTTAAAAACCATTCGGAAAATAAAAAACCTGAAAAACCGGCAGCAAGATCGCCATTGCTCGAAATCTGGTGACTGTCCTAAACTGTTCTTGACTTGAGTTTAATATTATCATCTGGTGGGTAACCATTTGCTAATAGTGCCCATAAAATACAGTCATCTATAGGCCTAACTATTGGCCTTGGGAAAGCAAGGGTGTTTGTGAAATCCCAACAAATCGGCCGAGGACGACGCTCAGCAAATATGATTTGATTTGCCAGCAGTGAATTTTACATGACGTAAGCTCTGCGAGGTCAATGTAAGATTGAATAATTTGAAAATCTGGCAATGACATACGAGACAAATTGCTTAAACGCCCGACAAATGAAAACGATTAAGTTGAAATTGAAACTGTATATAATTATAATATAGTATTTCCCTAAAACAGTCTAGATTACATGTATAATATATGCAAATGAGTCGCTAACGAATATTCATGAGTAATCCATGCGTAGCCGTGGGAGCCACACTGAATATTCATTGATTAATGACATGCACTCAAAATTGTGATATTGTCCATTATTCTACAATGAAACATGTCTTAAACGATTTCATCGACAAATCCCTGAAAAGGTATATTCTTCACAATGTAACACTTATTCTGTTGAATATTTTAATATTAATATGACTGGAAGCCATTGCTGCCTAAGGCAGCAACAGCTTCCAGTCACATTAATTTCGAAATATTCAATAGTTTTCCTGTTTGTTTGTCCTGAGATTGAGATACTTGGAAAATTTGTTTAAGAAATTAAAAATTGTCTCATACAAAGTGTCCATTTGCAAACCAAGACAAAATCATTTTAGAAAATTTATCACTAGACTGTCTCATTTAACACGGCAGTCGTTTCAGTGGTAAAATTTGAGTCATTCCAGTGGTAAATTTTCAAACACCCTCTTGGTCTGCAAATGAACATTTCTCAAGTCCACTGTAAAGGTCGTTTTGAGCAAGTTTTAGTGTTAACACTTGAATGACTAAATTTGGTCAAGAAAATCTATATGTTTGCCCATTGAATGTCCATTTGACAGACCAAGAGAATACTATTTTTGGAAAATTTACCACAAGAACAACTGGCTAGGTTATATTTTATCGGTATTTTTGCGCAAAAACCTATAAAACTAACTAGTGTAATAATCATACAAGATTTTCCGGGATCCTATGGCATCTTTCGTTGGATTTTAGGGGTAAATGAGAAACACTGCTGTTAAGTATAGGCTTGCGCGATTATTCATTTCAATAATCACGATCGATTATTTAATAATAATCGCGATTACTCGATTAATCACCTTCAGTATAAATTACCCGGTTATAACAGGAAAAAAGAATATCAACAACGAAAGCTGCAATGGTGTTGAGAAAAGTCCATTTGCAGGCCAAGAGAAGACTATTTTTGAAAATGTATCAATGGAATGCCTGGTTCGATTCCAGAGCCAGTCATTCCAGTGATACATTTTCAAAAATAGTCTTCTCTTGGCCTGCAAATGGATATGCATTCGCTGAGTAAAATGTAAATTTCCGCGACCGGTCACATTAAAGAGTAATTAAAATGTAGATTTTGAAATATTTTATGCTGTAGAATTAATCACAATTATTCGATTATTTAATTTTTAATCATATAAAGTTCACAATTTGAAAATTAATCGCAATTTTCGATTTAATCACGTAATCGCGCAAGCCTACATGTAGCTAATTAGTCGTTCATTCTCAGACTTTGATGCGGGGTCAGGGCTTGAAATTAACATCTGAGCCCATGATCTGTAGGACATTTCCTACATGAATCAGTAACGGATCACTGCTTCAGGACAGTAACTGATCCGGCTGGATCACTGTGTTTCTACTTCGAATAATACTTACCAGATGTACTATTATGACAATGTCTATTATCTAGTCTAGCTCAAAATAAACAATTAAAACTCCGCACTCTCCTGGTCCTGCCCATACTGTGTCCGGGAATTACGATAGCTCCAGGTACCGAGTCAATTCCCAATCACATACAGATTCGTCTATTTTGCTCTCCATGCTAGTCATGTTTTTCTTAGCTCATTAGAATTCGCAATTTCTACGGAGTTAGCAGTTTTCTGGTCTATTCATTGCTGGAAGGATGGAAGAGAAAGGAAAATCATCTCAGGGGCAGGTTGTATCAATCTAGAATTTATACATTCGTGCCGTAATGAATGATTGAAATTTCCTTAAATTGGCACATTGTTTTAAAATTGTAGCCATTGTTGGAGTCGGTCCGGTACCCTTAAATGTTTAAGCATTACGCGGGTACTCGGTTAATTTCTCTTGGGACTCGGTTCCTTCCAAGATAGATGCGCTCTTAGCCAAGATGGCGGCGCCCATGGGTTATGTTTCCCTTCGGCTTGGCGTATCTGTGCACTCTAATTGTGCCGATCTTTAGTCTTCACTTCATTGTTGAAGGTGTTTCTAGCGATCGGTACGTTTTTCTTGGTTATTTTAACGGTTAGTTAATTACCTAGCCGTGTTTATTAATTTTCACTCTAAAATTTTTCAAATATTTCCTGCCTTAAGTCTTGATTATCATTAATTTAAGAGAAAGTTAATGTTTCTAAGTAATTTTAGATTACAATCAAGTCATTGTGCATTTGCTTGTTATCTATGTCATGTGCAGCAATTTAATTCTTGCTTTGTGGTCGCAGTGGGATAAAGGCCTAGATACTTTGTGTACCAAATGCAATCAGTTCATGAAACTGAGATTTGCTGGTCACCACTGCGTAGCTTGCGTGAAGTGCAAGGTGGGAAGTTTGTGCGATGTTTGTGTGAAGTGGTCGTCGGAGTTAGTGGCAGAGTTCTACAGTGATTGGCGTGCGTGACTGGACAGAATCGCGAGGGAGAAGGCGGCCAAGGCAGATCAGGCGTCCAACAGAGGCTTGGAGGAGCGCCTGAATGAGAGGATGGACTCGGCTTTGGGTGTTTGGGCAGCCCAGTTTAAAGCCATGTTTGAGTCCCTGCAATCCACGATCCCGTCGATGCAGTCTGGTGCAGGACTACCTTTGGGTGGTCCGGTCAGTGCTGCGGAGGGTGTTGCACCTGTACCTCCTATTGCGTTGGCTCAAGAGCCGATGGCAGAGGAGGAAGAGTTTTTGCTCATGGAGGATTCCGGTATGCCGGATCCTTCCGCGATGGCTGTACCTGGTACATCCCAAGGTTTTCCTTCGGGTTATGTACAGGTTTGCCAGCCGGGTGGTGATGTTGACGTTCCGTCAGGCATCTTCCATCCAGATTTTGTTCAGCCCGTGCTGCCGTTGGAGTCGTGTTTGATGGCTTCGGACGGCATCCCGGCGCCGGTTGTTACGGGTTCTATTGGATTTCCGTTGGCCACCGTGAGTAATGCGGCTGTGATCCCGGCTCCCGTGCTGGAGCCGATGGATCTCAATGAGTCCGTGTGCGGCGAGTCGTTGGATACTGGAGGCGCAAGTGCACAGTCTGCGGGCATTGTTTACACTAGTAAGCAAGTTCGCAGTCCTCAGCATGGATCGTTGGTGTCTGTCTCGTCCAAGGGCGAGAAAAAAGATGAGAACGGCAGTCCCTTGTTGGATGAGTCATCATTTTCCACCGAGGCTGAATGGGTGCACGTCCTTTAATGGATGTCCGGCCGTCTAGGGTTGGCATCGGATCAGGGATCTCAGTGCGATCCGGCAATGGAGCGGATGTCAGAGCGAGCGGCTAGAGCTCTGTCCAGTGGCTCTTCAGCCATGCCTGCTCTGCCTTTGGATATATTGACCTCTGACATGTTGGAGGTGGCGGCGTATCGTATGGTCCAGCCAGACTACGCTTCCGAAAGGGATTAGGAGTAGGGTCCGTTTTCCGGAGCAGGCCTATCATCAGTATGCCCGAGTCCCACGGCTTTCCGTCGGGGGGAGAGAGAGGCACTGAATAGGCCGTTAGCTGGCAAGGCTAAGGGGTGTTCTCGTCCGTTAGTTTCCCAGTCTAATAAAGATCCTTTCAATGAGTTGACCGTCATTGAGGATGCGGCGAGAGCTGCCATGGCTGTACCGTCCTGCAGGGTATGCCGACATGTGCGGCGTATGGTTGGGTAGTGCCAGAGGCTGCTCCCGGAATTATCCGGGACACCATGCGCCTATCTCAGGATTGCCTGGCCAGGGTGATCACGAGATCATTGGCTGAGCGACGGAGAATGGTTCTCGATTTTGTAGAACCAGGAACTGAGATGAGGGCTGCGTTGTCTTCCGCGCCATTCATTGGTCCAGGCTTGTTCGGCGGCTCGGCATGGCGAGCCTTATCCAAGATCGCGTCAATGGTTGCGGAACAAGAAGTAGTCGGCAAGTCGTGGAAGTCGATGAAAAGGACTCAGCCGCAACAGTCCTACAAGCAGCACCGACATCTTCCATCTTCAGTGGTGGTTATCAGAACAATCTCCTGCGAGGTGTTCCTCTACAACCTCCTCAACCACAGATGTCCATCTTTACAGATGCATCGACGATGGGTTGGAGAGCGGTATTGGACAATCGATCAGTGTCAGGGAAATGGGATCGGACCAATTCGCAGAAACATATCAATGTTCTCGAATTATTAGCGGTGGTATTAGCACTTCTAAAGTTCGAGAATTTAATCCAAGACAAGATTGTCCTAATAAGGACAGACAGCTCAACAGTGGTGTCTTATTTTAACCGCCAAGGCGGGACGAGGTCACCAGAGTTGTGCATGATGTTTTGGAACCTTCTGCTGTGGTGCCAAGAGAGGAATATTATTCTTTTTGCAGCACACATTCCAGGAAGACTGAACATCTTAGCAGATGCGCTCAGTTGAAGGATGGTTTGTCATCCAACGGAATGGCAGCTCAACCAATCCGTAGCGGAGGTTCTATTCAAACATTGGTGCAAACCAAATGTGGATCTAGTTGCGATGAAACTAAACGCAAAGATGGTCACATACGTGTCACCGATCCCGGACCCGCTGGCCTTGGCAGTAGACACACTGGCGATAAGTTGGAAAGGAATGTACGCGTATGCGCATCCTCCAACGATTCTCATCCCGAAAGTTCTGGCAAGGATAAGAGAGGGAGTATGCCAAGTACTAGGGTTGGGCAATATTGCTCAAGGCATGACGATATCGGTATCTCATTAAAATACCGCGGTATCACGATATATCGTCATTTGGGTGGGGTGTGGAGTTAGGGTGTAAAGATAGAATAACATGTATTTCAAATTGGTGGCGTCTGCAAGTTATTTTCATTAAATTTGTTGCATTGAAACCGTAAATTGAGATCGCCATGATTGCCATTTCTGCATATTTAATACACGAAATTCCACACTGACACCCTTCAATATACAGTTTAAAGCAACGAATGTAATGCAACTAACCGTATTCATCACAAATAAGAAAAATAAAGGATTTTCTTCTGTTCTTGTGTTGTATTTTGTGTTATCTCTACCTCACGACAACTGTCAAAAGATTGAGCAAGGAATACGCATGAACTTCATTGTGCAGAAAGGAATTCCGCGGAGCGATATCTGATTGGCCGCCGTATCATACTTGAGCCAATCAGAATTCACACTGCAGAATTCCGACAGCTGTTATCACGCCCGTCGCCAGCATAGACGATGCAAATTAATAAAATAACACTGCATGATTTTGAACGAGAACCAGCGTGAAGACTGGAAACAATTATATCAGATTTTATTTGGTCTGTAATATTAAATACTAATTTGCCCCATTGTAGACCTATTCAAATTCGCTCACTACTTAGCGGGTTTATCCACTGATCTCAAGGCGTAGCCGGGATGTGTGAAATTAACCCAGTTAACTCTGCAGCCAAGACTGCCACAACAGATAGAAGACTGGAAATAATTAGGCCTAAATTCTTTATTTTAAGGACGTTTCTCACTTAGAATAAATCTGTAATGTTATATGTGGAATGAATTTTGATTTGATTCGTTTAAAAATGCTAAATATATTGTATAAAGTTACATAAAAACGTATAACGGTAAAGCAAGAGATTAACTTCCCCCTCACCCACCGTTCCAAGCTGTGGTATTGATAAGGGATTAAGTGTGTGGTTTCCTATCGGCCTAAAAAGTTTTAAAGTTTAAATCTTTCACGGTCAGAAGAATGTTTAACCATGCAGATCAATGACTAATGGATAAATAGCTTGACCTGTAGTAATGACGTCATCAGAATGGAATGTGGGTAGTGCAAATGGTATTCCCCACTGACTAATACTCAGAATGAAGCAAGAAAAAACATGGCGTCGTCTATTTGTGTAATTATGAAAAGTGAACAACAAAGGATTATTTTGTATTTTAAATCATTTTATTAGCGCAAACAAACCATGAATTAAATGAGCACAGATTATTTTGGAGTTTATTAAGTTTTTATTACCTTAGACAAAGACTAGATTATTACTTAAAGACTATTACTGGACCGAATAGAGGTAAGAGTATGACATTTCTAACTTAATTATTTATATTATACTCACAGTTAAAAGTGCAATATCGTCCTGTCGGTATTGCCGATATTTACGATTTTTCGAAATTATGACGATTTCGCTATCGGTATTCGGTATATCGCGATATTGACGATAATATCGAAAAATTGCCCAACCCTACCAAGTACTACTGATCGCCCCTCATTGGCCAGGCCGATCATGGTTTACGGATCTGCTGGACCTTCTGGTCTGCAATCCAATCCCTCTTCCAGACCGAAGGGATCTAATCACTCAGAACAAGGGTCTGTGTCTTCACGACAGACCGGAAATGTTCAAATTGACTGCATGGATGTTGTCAAGCAGCGTGCAATTGAGGGTGGCTTTTCTGAGCAAGCAGCGAAGTTTCTCGCTTCAGCCAGGAGAGGGTCAACCACCAAAACATATAATTATAGAATCAACAAATTTGCTGAATGGTGCCAGGGAAGAGATATTAATCCCTTATCTGCATCTGTTCAACACGTAGCAGATTTTATCTGTCATTTATACGAAGTTGAAAAACTTGTACCTTCAACCCTAGCAGCATATAAGCCTGCATTAGCTTCAGTTGTTCCTAGTCTGGCCATTGAAGGAGTGGAGAATGAAACTGAATGAAGTTATTAAAGGAATGAGCAATCTGCGACCTAGACAGCCAATTCCTATCCCAGCATGGAATCTATCTCTTGTTCTACAGGTTTTAGGGCCTGCTCCCTTTGAACCGATTAGATCTATAAATATTAAACTGTTAACTATTAAATCAGTTTTCTTGGTTGCAGCAGCGTCGGCAAGAAGAAGAAGCGAGATTCATGCGCTATCTGCCGAGCAAGACCGTTTTGTCGTCACGGGTGAAGGTTTAAGACTACTTCCACGTCTTTGTTTCCTGGCAAAGAATCAGTCACTTAAATATCCAGGTCAACCGATCAATTTGCCAAGTTTAGTTAGACATTTCGAACTTTTCTGCTTGGTGTCCTGTCAGATGTCTGAAAATGTATAAAAAACGTACTGAGAAGTGGAGAGATGACCCGAAATCTCTGTTTGTTATGTCTCAAAGCTCCTCATTTGCGCGCCTCGAAAGATACTATTTCTCGTTGGATAGTTGATGCTATTCAGATGTCGCATAAAATTGCTACAGGAAAGCAGATTGATCGTGCGAACGCCCATCAGGTCCGAGCATTAGCAGCATCATCGGCCCTTTTTAAGGGTGTCTCGTTAGAGGAGGTGACGTCTGGAGCACAATGGCATTCCGAATCATCATTTACTGATTTCTAGCTTCGCGACATCTCAAGCGCACTTAATCCGGTAGCCGTTGCCAATTTGTCAAACATTAGTTAAGCCACATCCGACCACTATTTCACAAACATCACACATTACTTCCTCCTGCACTGAGCAAGAGCCATGCACATGACCAGTGAACGACCGTGGATTGGGCCGAGCACCTGGGATGATCAAGAAAGAACAAGCACTCAAAATGGTGAGTATTTACATTAATTAAGTGACTAATAATAATAATAATTTACTTACAGTCGAAATACCAGACTGCTTAGGTAAATAGTCTGGTGTAAGAGTATACTTATCCCCTCAAACAGACATTATAGACTCATTCCAATTTGAAAACTTAATCGATATACTGATATTTTTTCAAAATTAGAAGTTGTAGTAGCTTCTTTGCACTCTACTGGACTGCCGTAGCTGAGACTTGGGGCTGACACGGGTCTGGTGGGTGTTGCATCCCCCTTTTTCGACAGCCCTCTGGATTTTGTGCGGACAAAGGGGGGGGGGGGAGTGCGGTCAAGACTATGGAAGTTTAGCACTCTATGAGTCAGATGGCAGAACCCAAGCGTATGCCAGGGTTCTAGTCTCTTCACAACCTTCTCTGTTGGATGGTTGATGAGTGCTGGTTCGAGCCTTACCTCCTCCCACCGGTATTTCCTGGCTGTTGAAATCTGAGTTTATCATAATAGTACATCTGGTAAGTATTATTCGAAGTAGAATAAAAAAAGTATCCGCTTTTGTTTCTACGAGAATTCTTAATACTTACCAAATGTACTATAGCCCTGTCTCAGCCACCCCGCTGAGGTGAGGCTGAGCTGCTTTCGCTGTTTCTCAAGGCAAATATAAGATGAATCTGACTGTGATTGGGAATTGACTCGGTACCTGGGGCTATGGTAATTCTCGGACACAGTATGGGCAGGACCAGGAGAGTGCAGAATTTTAATTGTTTATTTTGAGACATTATCATAATAGTACATCTGGTAAGTATTAAGAATTCTCGTAGAAACAAAAGCGGATACTTTTTTGATTCAGCAGAAGTTTTATGACACAATTCAAGCAGGATTTACTGCTTACTTCATCAAGCATTTAATGCCATCTGTGGGATTTTAACCTTTTAGTGGTTAAGCCGACAAAAAATAGCCTCTACAGTGGTTTTGAGAAATGTTCATTTACAGACCAAGAGAATACTGAAATGTCTTTCCAGTGGTAAATTTTCAAAAATAGTCCTCCCTTTGCCTACAAATGAACAGTAAGTAAGCATACATTTTGACTTCTTGAAGATTAAATGATTAATTATCCTAATAATACGGTTTAAATTATGGTGCATTCAGAACTTTAGATTAATTTTATATTCTATACAGTATTAGTCGTGACAGTACGAAGCAGTATAAAATTCCATGGATCTGCAAATTTTCTAACGTACTGATCTGTATGGCAGGATGACGATTAAAAGATATTAATTTCTAGCCCTTGGGGTCGTGTCTAACAGTGCCACACCGAGCCTACATGTATAATGTCCACAGAAAATGTACCGCTACCCTACCAGTAACCATGAAGGTGTGTGCCACAATATGGCACTATCAAAACTTGGCCGGCTTTCCTGTCAAAGGATATCACTTTTTCCTGCACAAGTTCCTGGTCTAACATGATAGCGTTACGTTTAGATATTATATATATTCATTTGGAATGCATGAAATTCTAGGCATGTCTAAGCTTTAACAGATGTCTGTGGAATGATCCATGCCATCACCTCACTCACCCCTTGTACATGTGTTAATATTCAACAGAACATTTCTTACAATATAACTAAGATGGTTCTGTTTGTTTTGGAGACATATATAAGCTTGTGTGATTATTGCTTTGAGTGATTACGATCGATTATTTAACCCTTAACACTCATATCAGCCAAAAACAGCTTCTGCAGTGCTCTTAAGAAATATCCATTCGCAGACCGAGAGAAGAATATTTTTGAAAATTTACCACTGTAATGACTGGCTCGGTTATCGAGCCAGTCATTCCAGTGGTAAATTTTCAAAAATAGTCTTCTTTTTGTCTGCAAATGGACATTTTCCATCACCACTGTCGAAGACGTTTTTGGCTGATATGAGTGTTATAGGGTTAGTGAGTTAAACCGGTCTATGAAGGGTATACATGTAACACTGTCACTGATGAATTTCCCAGATATCTCATTTTCAAAAAAACCATACAGGAAAACTTGAATATTGAAATTAATTTAACTTAAAGCTACTGCTGCCTTTGACTACGACGAAACAACGAAGGAACTTGCCATGCAAGAGGAATTCCAGACTTGGGCGGTGATCTAGCTAAGAACCTAGATCTGGATCGGATCAAATTATGGATCTATAGATATCTCGTAAACGGCTTGTTCGATTTGCCGTAAATTTTAACAGGGGAAGGTCGTGATCATACACTAAGATTCCACAACCTTGGACATGATCTGAAAAAATTGGAAAATTTGAAAAAAATCTGGAAAACCTGACCGGTAAAAATACGGACAAAAAAACTCAATCTCTAATTTGCTCTGGTTGTCCTAGATTTTATGAAAATTTTAAATTACTGTATAAATTTAATTTTAAATAATTCTCTGATTTGTAATTGACAGTCTCGGCTATGAATAACGGTGATGTCATCGAGATGACAGCGATTGACCCAGGTGCAGATTGTGATGAAGACGCTCAAGACAGCAAACCATTAAATCTTGTAAGTACATGTGCGCTAAAATCTGTCATACATGTATGTATACATGTACCCCTCAGAATTAACTTGGATTATTTCTAAAATAAAATAAAACGTATTTGTTGAACATATTGGACTTGATTTGATCAGAACTCCTTTGGAAAGTCAGCAATGGCTTCTAATCAAATTAAGTTCAAAATATTATACAGAACATTTCTTACAAAATTGTGCTCCCCGACCTGACCAACCTGACATGTTTCTGTTTTAGTTTTGGAAACATTTTAGCTTATTCAGGGTTAGAAATAAATGAAAAGATTAGATTGAAAATATTCAATTCAGCTTCCCTGTATAATTCTGGGAATTCACAGTACAAAGTATATAGATCGATTCCAACACAAGTAAATAGTAGGTGGAGCTTAGCAAGAAATGGGCGGGGCATAACTAGAAATGGGCGGGGCATAGCTAGAAATGGGCGGGCATAACTAGAAATGGGCGGGGCATAGCTAGAAATGGGCGGGGCATAACTAGAAATGGGCGGGGCATAGCTAAAAATGGGTGGGGCATAACTAGAAATGGGCGGGGCATAACTAGAAATGGGCGGGGCATAGCTAGAAATGGGCGGGGCATAACTAGAAATGGGCGGGGCATAACTAGAAATGGGCGGGGCATAACTAGAAATGGGCGGGGCATAACTAGAAATGGGCGGTGCATAACTAGAAATGGGCGGGGCATAGCTATAAATGGGTCCCTCTATCCTGTAATGCTTTATTGACTAAATTTGGTCAAGAAAATTCAAAATATTTACGTATTAAATATCCATTTGCAGGTCCCAGAGAATACTATTTTTGACAATTTACCACTGGAATGACTGGTTCGGTTACCGAGCCAGTCATCCTAGTGGTAAATTTTCAAAAATAGTATTTTCTGAGGCCTGCACGGACAACTACAGAGGCTGTTTTTGGCCGGTTTCGCCATGAAAGGGTTAAATTCTCTAAGTACACCGTGTACATGTAACACTTCTGCTTTTCACAGGTTAATAACCTACATAGCTACACGGCAACACTTCCTCCAGCAGCGGGCATTGCAAGCGTCGCCACTACGCTTCCGTCGGCGCTAGCATCGACGGCGAGCACGCTACAGCCTCTCCAGGTCCAGCAGTTAGCGCAGACCCTAACACAGCAGCTCCCTCTATCCACGCCACAGGGAGGCGTTATTATTCAAGGACAACTCGGACAACCCATGGTTGTAAGTTATTATCAAACACTAAATCATTTAATTCTCAAATTTGTTTATAGGAAATTTTGATTTCTTAATAGATTATGTCCATTTGCATTCTAACAGATTTTTTTGGAAAATTTATCTCTGAAATGACTGGCTCAGTAATGGAGCCAGTCATTCAAGAGTAAGTTCTGAAAAATAGTCTTTTATTGGTTTGCAAATGGGACTTGTCAAGACCACTACAGAAATAGCTGGCTCGATGACCTCGCCAGTGAATCTAGTGGTAAATTGTCAAAAGATGTTTCTTTCTTGCCATGTAAATTGGCACTCAATAAGCAAAAATTGTGATTCTCTTGACCATTCAAGATTGCTCATTTATCATCTTACAGGCAAATTATTTTCAAAATAATGAAAATATTCAACAAACTGTATCTAGTCTGTAATTTTCAAGTGAAAATCTTAACATGAGGTGAGTGATTGTAATCCTGCTAGTGACATTTACAGTAGAGATCAGATATAACTTAACATCAGGGATTGTCATCAGGCTCATTTTGAGGGTATATACCTCAATATGCAACTTGAGACATGCAAAAGTACTGGCAGTGGCTCCCATGCAACCCCTGAAAATCCTGAATGATTGTGTGATACTACGTAGTTTTATTGGTTTTTGCACAAATACACATGTATATCTACAAAATCTAGCCATGAGACTGCCATAATTCATAGTTATGCGTCCATGGTACCCTCTAGTTTTAAGACTGATGAGAAATACTGTTTGAGAACACCTGATTTCAGTTTGAGACCCAGATTTCAGCTGGGAACCCCATATATCAGGGTGTGGGGTTCGTGGACCTACATAATTTAGATGCCATGAGAAACACTGCTTAACATGTTTCCAGTGTTGAACGTGTGTTGAATATTTTGAACATAATTGGTTTTGAAGACATTGGCTTGCTGACAAGGCGGGATCAATGTCTTCCAATTTAATTGAGGTATCCTGTTTCTCAGTCAATCATATGATGTCATAATCAACTACGTGATGCGTAGGCTGATGTCTTGATTACTTACGTCATGAATGACTCGATTTAGTACATCTTAAATGCTTAATAATCCATCAGGTTGTACAAATTATATGTCTGTACTATTTAACTAGATTGGTCGGTTGATGACGCGTCATCGCAAATCCCCACGTTCAAACTTTTAACACACCCCACAACCCACCCCTGGGGGCGGAGCCAATTGTAAACATCCTTTTGCACTCCACAATCATATGGGTACTCACATACCAAATTTGATTGAATTGCCTCCAAAAGTGTCAGAGGAGTGGCATTACAATCATTTCATAACCTTTTGACCTCATCCCCCACCCCCTGATGGTGGGGCCAAATGTAAATGTGCTCATCCACTCCACATCGATATGGGTAACTCACATACTACTAAATTTGGATTACAATCAATTTTTTTACCTGTCTGTCTGCCAAATCTAAACATTGTCTTGCAAAGTGGAATTATATGGGTAACCCACATACCAAATTTGATTTTTAATTCCACCCAACGGTTTGGAAGGAGATAGCATGATGGACAGACGGATGGAAGCGATTACAATATCCCCAACATTTTTTTTAAACGGGATAATAAACCTGCTGTTGAATATTTTTTTACTAATTAGTCCTATAGGCAGCAACAGCACCCAGTCAAATTGGTAAACAAATATTCAACAGTTTTATGCTTACCAGTTTAGTTTTCTGTATAGAGTGTCTGGAACTTGAGATTTAGAGAGTGCAGGGATCGAGTGATCCCAATACGGTCAAAGCGTGGGTTGAACTTAGCTAGAGATGGGCGAGGCATAGCTAAAACTGGATTCCACCATTATGTTCAAAATATTCAACAGAACATTTCTTACATCTTTGACTTAACTCCAGATAAATTGCATGTGTTTTTATTAGCCATTTAATTTTTTTAATTGTAACTAAACTGCGATTCCCAAAAAGATTAAAAGTGTGGTAATTTTAAATTTTAACAAATAAGAAATATCTATAAATTCTATGTTAAACGTTTTTAATATTTGGTGGAGATTGGTATTGCTGTATGGGAGGCATGGAAGCCATTCGCTTATGCTTTTGTTTAGACAAAAGTTTTAAAACATTCATAGTATTTGTTTGCCCCCTGTTCTTTTTATTTATTTGGCATATATTATCCGTATCTCTTCAAAATTGTATCCGTAAGCTTATCCTTATAATTTGTCCACAAGACAAACAATGAAGGAAAGGAGGAGCCTTGGTATGGACAACATCAAGGGTAACCCTTTCAAGATGATGGCGGCCGAAACTGTTCTCTGCAGTTGCCTTGAGGAATGTTCATTTGCAGACCAAGAGAAGACTATTTTTGAAAATTTACCACTGTAATGTCTGGCTCGATAACCGAGCCAGTCATTCCAGGGGTAAATTTAAAAAAAACTGTCTTTTGACCCGCAAATGGACATTCAATAAATAAATAGTTATCATCGGAATGACTGGCTCGATACCAGAGACAGGCATTCCAGTGTTAAATTATCAAAAATAGTCTTCTCTTGGCCTGCAAATGGACATTTTCTATGAGAAAATTGAAATTTTACTGATCAAATTTAATCATTAACCCTTTAATGTCCAAGCCAGCCAAATCCGGCATTTGCGGTGGCCTCGAGGAATGTTCCTTTGCAAGTCAAGAGAAGACTATTTTAGAAATTTTACCACTGGAATGACTGGCTCGCTGACTGAGCCAGTCATTTCAATGATAAATATTCAAAAATAGTCTTCAGTTGGCCTGCAAAATGGACATTCAATAAGAACTATTTTAGATTTTGTTCACCAAGTTTGACAATTAAAGTGTTACTTATAGTACATATACAACACAGGGGCATCAAACAAGTGAAGCCATCTGTCAATTTCGATCGGGCTTAGAAGCCCCCCCCCCCCCCCCCCCCCCCCCCCCCCCCCCCCCCGCCACACCCTCACCCATTTACAACCTTTTTCCTGGACCCACAATATATCTCATGCTGGGTGAGGATTTAATGATATTTTGGATGCCTGTATTTTCTTGTTCGCAGATCCCAATGCTCTCCACGGAGATTCGGCTGACCACGCCAGAAATTCAGCAGATTCAACAACAATTACAACAACAGCAGCAGCACCAGCTTCAACAAGTCGTACAGGTACAGAACTGTCGGGAAATCTGGCTGATTATTACTTTGAGTGATCGCTATCGATTATCTAAGAATGATCGTGATTACTCGATTAATCGGCCTGAGCACAAATTACCCAGACATATCACCAAATGCATATCAATGATTAAATCTGCAATGGTGTTTAGAAATGTCCATTTGCAGGCCAAGAGAAGACTATTTTTGAAAATGTTTCACTGGAATGCCTGGCTCGAGCATCGAGCCAGGCATTCCAGTGAAACATTTTCAAAAATAGTCTTCTCTTGGCCTGAAAATGGACATGCATTTGTTGAGCAAAATGTAAATAAAAAGGTAGATTTAGAAATATTTTATTATTTAATATTTAAAAATGTCTTCTCCAGTTTTGCAAATGACTAGGCTTGCGTGATTATTCGATTATTTCGTTTTTAATCATATAAATTCAGGATTTAAAAAGTAATGCAGATTTTTTATTTAATCACATAATCGCGCAAGCCTCGTCATTTGCAAACCTAGAGAAGACGATTTTTAAAATTTTCAAACATTCTTCTCTTGGCTTGTAATTGTATTTTCAATAATCAAAGTTTAATTTTCTTGACAAAATATAAACTATTGAAACATTAATGGTCAAGATTTCTAAACTAAAAAAAATATCAAAATCTTTGTTTATTTATTTCAAGTCTATTTTTAGGCTAAGAAAATAATAGGCTTTGAAAAAACTAACCACTGTAATGACTGGGCGTGGTTATTGATTCAGTCATTCCAGTACTAGTGATTTGCCAACTATAGACATCTCAAGATTAGCCTGCAATTGATTTAATTATTTCTGAGCTGTACTGTATTTGATTAAAATTTTGTTATTCTGTTGTGTTAAATATATTAAGAATGTGGTCAATGTATTTATAGGCTTTGAGTGCTGTGAGTGCTAATATCGCCAAGAGAAGATTACTTTTGAAGATTTATCACTGGAATGCCTGTCTTGGTTATCGAGCCAGTCATTTCAGTGGTTAATCTTTACATGCCCGTGCAAACTGCAAAGCGGGGTTGTTTTATGTGTTGGTGCTCGCCGTGCACCCGTCCGTCCATCTGATTGGTGTCCGGGCCAGATCTCAAGAGTTTTGAACCTACACTCTCAAATTTTTTTTTTCAAGCATATGTGTTGGGTATATACAAAGTGTCATGATTTCGTTTCAGCAAAATCCACTCATTTGCTAGAGTTTTTTTTAGAGGCTCAAAATCGTCAAAATTTTCTTGTCCGAGCCAAATATTTGTGTCCGAGGCATATCTCAACACCTGGCTTAACTGCGGGCGTATATTGAGCTTCACTAAAATCATCTTCGCTTGGTATGCATTTGGACATTTCTCAAGACACGTGTAGAAGCTATATTTTGGACAGCTTGAGTGTTAACCCTTAACACTCTGATGTCAAAATTTTAAATTTTCAAATTAAAGTAAAAGATGAACTGGTGTTTATTTTTCAACAAATTTGGTGGACACAGTAAAAGATAGAATATTGACATCAGTGTGGTAATGGAGTTTAAAAGGGTTAATTGTGTGCAGGTTTATATGATTGAAATATTATTATTTTGATGTGTTAGCCCTTTTACTGATGGATTCCACACAGCTCATAAATTGAGGGTAATTATACTTGAAAACTGTTGAATACTTTGCCTTAGGAAGAAACGGCTTCCAGTCAAATTAATTTCAAAGTCTTCAACACAATAAGTTTAATATCGTAAAGAAATTACATTTTCAGGGATTTGTCGGTGAAATGGTAAAATTTACTTTTCACTTCAAGAGTATACTTACCTCCCTAATACTTTTGATATTGCTAAATATTGGCTTTCACTCAATAAACACTCAGATTTAAAACAGTTAGGTGCCCCTACTGGGCAGGGAGTCAGAGCGTAGTCTGGCGGATGCCAGCCCCACCACCGCGCATGCGCAGACTAGCACTTCCTCTTTGCTAGATTATTGGCAAAGAGAACACACATGTTTTTTGATTCATAAGCTTTTCTTACTCTTAAACTGTTTTATTGGTGTTATTTTGGAGTGTTAGTGTCTGATTTGGATGGCGGGAGGATACACTTCGCCACAGAAGGACTTAGGACCTTTAAATCAGGTGACTTCTAGTAAAATTAGCGAGTTTTCTTCCCGGTGTATTGTGTTTCCGGGACTCGCGTTTACCGTGATAAGCGCCTTGGTTAGTTGGTTTATGTCAACTCGGTGCTTCCTAGGACTAATTTCTCTTTCTGTTTATGTCCACAGGTCTGTATGACGCTAGGTGGTGACATCACGGAAGTAGAGAGTTAGTTTTCTCTCCACCATGGTTCCATTTCCTACTAACACTGTTAGGTTATCTAACCAAATGGAAAATTATGTCCAGTGAGTTGGAGGCCTAGTATAAAGGTCTTCTCACTTTGCCCTCTTGATCCAATTCCTTCCCCATGAGGTGGAGAGAGTTAAGAGGCGTGCAGATGGTGGAGTTCTCCGGTTCGTCACGTTGGATGGTTTGTCTATACAAAGTGTCAGGTATCTAGTTATTGATAATGTGGTAATGTTAATTATTGTAAACAAACAAAGGGAGATAATTAACATTTTTGCCAGAAAAGAGTTATCTATATGTATCTGATGGTTGTGTAGTCGACTTATCCATTCAGCATACAATTCGTCCTTGCACTTGGATGTTTTGTTGGGATCGAATTTTTTCCTGTCACGGGATTAATGACGTCATAATCAGCCTGGCTATGTATTTATCAGCAATTCAAGCGCTATGCTGGTTTCTGATGTATTTTGATCTTTATGATCGTTTTCCTTCTCTTTGAGTTGGATTGAGTTTCTAAGCTTAACTAGTTGCTCATACTCCTTGTCCTTTGCCCTGTTTCAGGGACCGGGTTGCGCGTCCTGTGGACGTTTTGTTCATCAAAAGTTCTGGCCTCATCTGTGCTATCTATGTAGCCCTTGTGGTCCCTTGGTTAATTGTGACATATGTAAGCACTGGGGGGGCGAGTTAATGTCCGAATTCTTGTGCTGCTTACAGGCGACGGACAAGGTGGTAGAGGAGGAGAGGAAGAAGAAGCGGAAACGAGAGGTTGTAAGTAGGAAGGGTAAGGGGAAGGTCTCGTCCGCGGTGGATATGGAGGCCTTCCGGACCGAGATGTTGGGAGAGATGAAGAGGACAATAAAGGATTTGGTTCCAGGGTTGCTTCGTGGCATGCTTCCTGGACCAAATCCTTTACTGTCCTCATCATCGGCTTCGGAGCAGGTAATCCCCGCCTCTGGATCGGTTTTCCTTAGACCGCTTCCGTTGTTCGACGATTCAGAGGTGGCCCCATTAGAGGGGGCGTTCCACGACCCTGGCAGCAGGCTTATTGCCGCGCCGATAGGGGACCGTGGACGGTTGTCGCTGGAACCCGCGGGCTGCTTATCAGTCCAGGGGTATCCGCACGCCGCGGTGGCCAGTACCTCCTATGGCACCGTTCCTGGTCAGCCCGGGTTAGCTCTCTTTGCTGACCCGGGGTCTAATCTTTCTGACCAGGGTGATGAGGATTACCTGCTAGGGTCGCCGTCTGACGACGTGGACATGGATGAAGACGTTTGTGCACCCCTCGCGGGGAATGCAGGCGCCTTATTCCACGGTTTTACTCACCCTGGAGTAGAGTCCGCGGCTCAGGTGGTGGCCCAGGGCGCTGCTGATGGCCAGCGGTACCGCATACCTCGGCTTGCCGAGGGTGTTGCTGGTGCTGGCCGGGCCCGTGGTGGCGATATATATACCCCGCGCTATGCCACGGTGCCTGCTCCTGGTCAAACCAGTGATATTCTCATGCCGGTGCTGTCAGGCCCGCATGTTTTCCCTGGCTTGCCAGGTGTATCAGCGTACCCGCCGTCAAGCTCTACTGCTTGCGCTCAGGAGGAAGACGACGGACCCCGTCTTGTAGAGCGCTCGCAGTTAGCCACGGAGGAGGATTGGTATGACGCTTGCCAGTGGCTGGTGAGCGTTAGGCCTGATCTGCCCGTGGAGCAGTCGACTAGCCAGCGTGTTCACACGCCGTGGTTAGCTGGGAAACCGACTGCTAACGCTATGCCTTCTCTGCCGCTGGCGGAGCATGTCGTTGACATGTTCAAGGCGGCGGAGACGTCCATTAACTCGAGTGGACGTCTCGCGAAGGCCCCTCGTGAGGTGGCCAGGCGTTGTCGCATCGTGCCCCTGGATTACCAGCGGTACGGTGTGGTACCCAAGCCCGGCGTGGATGACCGCGCGGCTTTGGGTGAGGATGCGCGGCCAGGCTCCCGTTCTGACACGGGGGTCTTGTGCTCGAACGCGTTGCGTTCGGCGAATGCCGCGTTGCGTGATGCGGAGGAGAGTGGGAGGGCTTCGATTGCCGCTCTGTCCCACGTCTCCCAGCTGTTACAGGGGGTAGTAACGGCATCCGCATCGCGCCAGCCAAGCCCGGTTACGGTCCAGCGAGCCATCCAGGATGGTATTAACCTGGCGCTGGACTGTATGACTCGGGCGGTGACCAGGAGTGTCCGGGCAAGACGCACGTTTGCCCTGGACAATCTGTGCCCGTCTCAGGACCTGTACAATAGGCTACTCCGTACGCCTATGACGGGTCCTGGTCTTTTTGGAGGTGAGGGATGTCGCCACCTCCAGGAGACGGTCACCCTGGTGAATAACCAGAGGGCGCTGCGCGAGCAGTTTGAAGTGCTGCGTCGTGCTAACGTTCGCGCCGCGGCCCCTGCGTATCGTCCCCTGCTGGCTCGAGGTGGTGCTGGCCAAGTCAGAGGCCAGCCACCGTCGCAGCGTCGGCCTCGGCCGCGTGCGATTCGGCCAGCAGCGAGGGGGGCGCAGGTTCCTCAGGCGCCGTCAGCCAGGCAACCGCCCGCGCACCGAGGTGCGCGCGGGGCGGGGCGGGGCGCGCGAGGATCTGGGCGTGGTTATCGGTCCTGACAGGACGCTTACCGCGGTAAGAACCACTCCGGTGTGTATGGCAACGGAGACAGTGCCGCTCTTGCATGCCTTGTGTCCACCGCGGTCCCTAGGTGGACCGGTGGGAGGCCGGCTAGCCGACCACATGCAAGAGTGGGAACGGTTAACTCAGGACCGTTTAGTCTTGCGATGGCTTTCCGTCGGGTATCATCCAGAGTGGATGACAGGCCCGCCGTCGCGACTGTCTCTAGTGCCAGTCTGGACTCCCGTTCCGAGAGATCCAGAGCAAAGGTTGTGTATCGAGGAGGAGATAAATTCCCTCGTACAAAAAGGAGCTATTCAGCCGGCACAAAGGTGTCCGGGCTTCTATTCAACCCTGTTCTTAGTAACAAAACGCACCGGAGGGTGGAGACCGATTCTCAACCTCAAGCCACTGAACAAGTTCATCGAGACGCCCAGTTTCAAGATGGAAACGGTGCGCTCGGTGTTGGCGGGGTTGGAGAGGGGGATGTGGACGGCGTCGATAGATTTGAAGGACGCTTATTTCCACATCCCCATCCACGGGAGTTTCTGTCGCTTCCTGAGATTTGCATTCCAGGGCAGACAGTGGGAATTCAGGGTGTTGCCCTTCGGAATTTCCACGGCTCCTCGGGTTTTCACCCGTGTGGTTCTTGCGATCACAGCATACCTCCGCAGGAGAAGCATAGCAGTCCACACGTACATAGACGACTGGCTGTTGAAAGCGCACACCCGGGAAAGTTTGTCGGCCAATCTGGAGATTGTTTTGAAAACTCTCACAGACTTAGGCTGGATGATCAATTTCCCAAAATCAGAGCTGACTCCATCCCAGAAGTTTGTTTACCTGGGGATGTTCTTCGATCTAGAGACAGGATATGTTTATCCTACTCAGGAGAGAGTTCAGAAACTCATCTCATTAATTCAGTCAGTGTGCGACAGTCGTCATGTCCTGGCACAGGTTTACTTGAGAATGCTGGGGTTGATGGTTTCGTTGGAACCAGTCATTCCTCAGGCCGCCTTACGCAGGCGGCCGATCCAGTTATTTCTCATGACACAATGGACCCAGAGTACAGGTTCGCTGGACTCGAATGTGTCAGTGTTGGCGCCTCTCATTCACCACCTGCAATGGTGGTTGAATACAGAGAATCTCTTGCCGGGGGTTTTGCTAACCCCTCCCCACCCTCAGGTGACTGTGTATACAGATGCATCGATGGAGGGCTGGGGAGCTTGCCTGGAAGAATCCACGATATCAGGGCTTTGGAATCTGGAACAGTCAAAGGAACATATAAATCTACTGGAGCTAAGAGCAGTAGTCCTGGGCCTGGAACATTTCTTACAGAAAGTTCAGGGCAAGATTGTTCTTATTCGTTCAGACAACTCAACAGTTGTGACTTACATAAACCGCCAGGGCGGAACGAAGTCGCCCAGTCTCTGTATGATGACATGGAAACTGCTTTGTTGGTGTCTGGATCACCAGATTACCTTGAAAGCAGTTCATATTCCGGGAAGGTTAAACCTGCTAGCAGACTCATTGAGCCGAAGGATGAGTGTTTTACCCACGGAATGGCAACTAAATCAATGTGTGGCGGATCGTCTGTTCGACCATTGGGGGAAACCCAACATCGATTTGTTCGCAACGAAGAAGAATGCGAAGATGACGACGTACGTCTCTCCGATTCCGGATCCAAGCGCTTTCGCAACAGATGCGTTAGCTATCAGCTGGGGGAGAATGTATGCATACGCATTCCCTCCAGCAATCCTGATTCCAAAAATTCTTCAGAAAATCAGACAAGAGGAATGCCAAGTGCTTCTGATCGCCCCGGATTGGCCAAGCCGATCATGGTATACGGATCTGCTGGACCTTCTGGTCTGCAATCCGGTTCCTCTGCCTCTGATGGACGATATTATCTTCCAGGGCAAGGCCCTTCACAACAATCCGTCAATGTTCAGATTGACTGCGTGGATGTTGTCAAGGAATCTAGAATTAAGGAGGGCTTTTCTGAGCAAGCAGCCATGTTTATGGCCAAAGCCAGGAGGGGGTCAACCTCCAGAGCATATAATTATAAAATCAACAGATTTGCAGAATGGTGCTCAAAAAGATGTATTGATCCAATGGATTCATCTATTCAAGTAGTAGCTGATTTCCTCTGTCACCTCTATGATGCCTATAGCCTCAAGCCTAACTCTATTGCTGGTTATAAATCAGCATTAATGTCTGTTATTCCTTGCTTGGCTAAGAGGGGAAGTGATGAAGTAAATACATTAAATGTATTAATTAAAGGCATGGGCAATCTAAGACCAAGGAATCCACCTGTGATTCCGTCTTGGAGTTTATCGCTAGTGCTTCAAGTACTAGGTGATAAGCCTTTTGAACCACTTAGTTCCATTTCTATGAAACTATTAACACTGAAGACTGTGTTTTTAATTGCTGCGGCCTCGGCTAGGCGTAGGAGTGAAATTCATGCCTTATCAGCCGAGGATGACCGTTTTGTGGTTTCAGGGGAAGGCCTTAAGCTGCTACCTAGGGTTAATTTCTTGGCTAAAAATCAGTCGTTGAAATATCCAGGTCAACCTATTATTTTGCCTGCTTTAACTAGATATGATCCTAATTCTAAAGCATGGTGTCCCGTCCGGGCGCTGCGCCGGTACAAACAACGTACGGCGGAGTGGCGCACCGACCAGTCAGCGTTATGGTTGTCATATATTGAACCCCATGGCAGGGCTTCTAAGGACACCATTTCCAGGTGGATTGTGGAATGCATTCAGTTTTGCCATAAATCCGCCACCGGGAAGCAGGTTGACGTGGCCAAGGCTCACAGTGTCCGCGGCGTAGTGACATCCACGGCCCTATTTAATGGGGTCCCTGTGGATGATATTATGTCGGTGGCTCAGTGGCACTGTGAGTCAAGTTTTACAGACCATTATCTCCGTGACACCTCTAATCCTCTCGCCTTGTCGATTTTGAAAAAATAACTCGGTTTATATTTTTTGAGGAGGTTTTTCCTCATTACTTATATATTTCACAATTAATTTATGGAAACACCCACTTTTTTGGGCCTGCATCAGTCTTTACCAATGGGAAGATGATGTCAGCAGCCATTTTCAACAAGGTCAGTCTTGTTCATGTGTTGTCCGTTGTTGATTGTATTGTCACGATTACCCGTTATTAATATGGTGATGGTTTGTGTATTTGTGTGGTTCATTGTTGAGAGTTACGAAAATGGAGCTTTTTCGTCTCTGTCCTGTAGTACATGGCACTTGTACGTAGAGAGCGTATAGGACATTGAGGTCAGGCGACTCTTCCTCCCAGGAAGGAGGGGGGGGGGAGCGCATATGACATCGGTCATCTCTCATACATCGGTAGTGTTATCCGATGGTTAGTCAAATCCTGACTGTTTTTTCTTACAGTTTCAGAAGTTTAAGTGCCTTAAACGCAGAAAAGCGTATAGGGATGAGCTGGTCTTTTGACCTCGCCTCCCTCCCGCCAGATTCACTTTCGAATTCTGGCAATATCAAAAGTATTAGGGAGGTAAGTATACTCTTGAAGTGAAATAAACGAAATCTAGGATTTCTTTTTTCACGAGAGAGTTGATACTTACCTCCCTAGATACGGACCCGGCCTCTCCACCCCACAGAGGCTCGGTCTTCAGGCTCTTAATAGTTGCATGTGTGTCAGCCAATAATCTAGTCAGAGGAAGTGCTAGTCTGCGCATGCGCGGTGGTGGGGCTGGCATCCGCCAGACTACGCTCTGACTCCCTGCCCAGTAGGGGCACCTAACTGTTTTAAATCTGAGTGTTTATTGAGTGAAAGCCAATATTTAGCAATATCAAAAGTATTAGGGAGGTAAGTATCAACTCTCTCGTGAAAAAAGAAATCCTAGATTTCGTTTAAAGAAAGTGTGTGTGTATTTGTAGGCTTTGAGTGCAGCAAGTGCTAATAGCGCCACCCAGTCATTACTCACACCATTGATGCAAGCCGCGGCAGCAGCGCAACCGGCACAAGTACAGGTCGTACAAGCCGCTCAACCGCAACAGCGCACAACCGTTCCTGTACAGCAACAGCAACCGCAGCTAG
The DNA here is from genome assembly GCA_034401795.1 of Chaetoderma sp. LZ-2023a. Classification (NCBI taxonomy): domain Eukaryota; kingdom Metazoa; phylum Mollusca; class Caudofoveata; order Chaetodermatida; family Chaetodermatidae; genus Chaetoderma; species Chaetoderma sp. LZ-2023a. The sequence goes on along the minus strand of CM067361.1, from coordinate 30,265,828 downwards.
CTACAGTAACACAGCCACAGCATTTCACAATAGCAGCGACAGAGCCACAAGCTGTTACGGTTCCGCAGCCGGCTGCGATACAAATCAGTGGTACGCAGCCCATATTGCAGTTGGCGCCATCTAGTGGCGCGCCGGTGCCTCAGATGCTGTTTGTGAGTGCGAGCCAGTTAGCGAGTCTCGCGGGGAGTCTGGGTGGTATACAGCCTCAATTTCTTATGCCTAATCAGGTAGGTCTGAAGTGTACACGTGAAAGTCTTTAGCATGTAGGCCTGTGCGATTATTGCGTTGAGTGATCACGATCGATTATTGAAAAATTATCGTGATTACTCGATCAATCAGCTTGGATACAAATTACCAAGACATAACAACAAAAGAATATCAATGACGAAAATTGCAATGGCGTTTAGAAAAGTCCATTTGCAGGGCAAGAGAAGACTATTTTTGAAAATGTATCACTGGATTCTCGAGCCAGGCATTCCAGTAATACATTTTCAAAACTACTCTTCTCTTGCCCTGCAAATGGACATACATTCACTAAGCAAAATGTAATTTTTCATGACCGATCGCATTAAAAAGTAATTGAAAGTTAGGTTTTGAAATATTTTATGCAATAGAAAAGATTCACAATTATTGCATTATATAATTTTTAGTCATATAAATTCGCGATTTAAAACATAATCACGATTTTTTATTTAATCACGTAATCGCGCAAGCCTAGGCCATTCATCACACATCTTCCACTAAGCCATTTATAACGCCAATGTTTCATCGCATGGGCACACATCAAAACAAACATATCGTAAACTCACAACACATGTATAACATGTCCCTCCCGCCATCCCTCCCTCCCTCTTCCATCCCTCTCTCCAGCCCACTTGCCCCTCCCTCTCTATCCCCTCCTCTCTCTTTATGCCCACTCGCTCACCCCCCTCACTCCCCCTCCACCCATCCTCTTTCTCTCACCGCTACAATTCAGCCACAGATTATATTTTTGCGCAGTTGCCGCTTGTCCGCCTCTGTCACACACCCCACCCCTCCCTCTCTCATGCTCCCCTTTTTTCATGACCAATCCCATTAAAAAGTAATTGAATAGTAATCTCACTACACATGATTCCGTGATTTCGTTTATTTTGGAAAACATTTGGAAATTGAAGCGGGAATATGATATTCAAGAGGATATTAACAGGTTAAAGGCATTTTCCTCCAGATTCTGAAACATTGTCCCATAAAATTGTAAATTAATACCCACCCATATCTTTGCCACCATAATTTTATACCGTCGTACTAACAATACGCCCACTCACATAGCTATGTTGTTCATGGCCGTACTTGCAGTCCTTTGAGCTCTTGCTATGCAAAGTAACGTTACAGCTGTGGGCTGCTGTCCACCAATCAGGTTTCAGCTTACTTCGCTCGCATTTGGTGACCTAATTTACAATTACAACAACAAAAATGATGGCGACGCTGTTGAAATAGAAAGAAATATTTGCGAAAGTTTGCAATCGTTTGGCTCTAAACGAGTTATCTGAGGAACAGAAATCGTGTGGACTGGTTTTCGATAACAAAAACCCCTAGTTTCATTTACGCGCACGTGTACATTTATGTACTTCCTTATTTCTTATCGAGAAATTTCATTGGTGGAAGTTGACTGACCCCAGCTCATTAATATTTATGAAATTTCGTTAACTTAGCGCAGACATCAAAAGTGGGCAAGCACGGTACTCGATACGAGAGCGGAGTGAGAGGACGAGGACGATGACTTTGTACTGACTGGGCAGACTAATTACACATTGGATAGCAGATACTTGACAGCTTATTTAAAACTTATTAACCCTTTAACCCTCAAATTTGTTCAAGAAAATTTCAATTTTCTCATGGAAAATGTCTATTTGCCGACCAAGAAGACTATTTTTGAAAATTTACCACTGGAATGACTGGCTCAGTTATCGAGCCAGTCATTCCAGTTGTAAATTTTCAGAAAAGTCTTCTCTTGGTCTGCAAATGGACATTTCTCAAGACCATTGCAGAAGCCATTTTGGCTGAGATGAGGGCTACGTGTATACGCAACTTAGAGGATGCTATCTTATTTAGGCTTACGCTATTATTGTTTTGAGGAAGCATGATAGATTATTTAAGAATAATCGTGATTACTCAATTAATCAGCCTTGTGACTAGCAATGTCCATTTGTAGGAAAAGAGAAGGCTATTTTTAAAAATGTATCACTGGAATGGCTGGCTCGATGCTCAAGCCAGTCATTCCAGTGAAACATTTTCAAATTACATTCGGTGAAAAAACCGTCAATGTCCGTGATCGACCGCATTAAAGAGGTAGGCCTAAATGAAGAGGTAGGTTTTGAAATATTTTATGCAATGGACCTTATTCCCGATTACTCGATTATTAAATTTTTATTCATTTAAATTCCCAATTTAAAAAATGATCACGATTTTCGATTTAATTGCGTAATTGTGCAAGCCTAATCCTATTTTCAAGGCGACCATATAAGAAATTTGTTGAATATTTTGAAATTAATTTGACTGGAATCCTTCGCTGCCTTAGGCACCAACAATGCCTTCCAGTCAAATTAATTTCAAAATATTCAACAGAATATGTTTTATATCGTAAAGAATATACTTTTTTTAGGGATTTGTCAGTGAAAGGGTTAACCCCTTAATGTCCAAATTTGATAAAGAAAATCAAACTATTTGCTTTTTGAATGTCCATTTGTAGACCTAGAGAAGACAATTTAAAAAAATTTACCAGTGGAATGACTGGCTCGATTACCGAGCCAGACTGGTTCGATTACCGAGCCAGTCATTCCAGTTGTAAATTTTCAAAAATAGTCTTCTCTTGGTCTGCAAAAAGCCATTCCTCAAGACCACTGCACAAGCAGATTTTGATCAGCTTAGCCATGAAAGGGTTAAATGTTTTTAACCATACATACTTCCAGAACCTTCTGCAGACATTATCAGCGGTCACCATGCAACAGCCGGCGCTTCATATCCAACCACAGCCAACCATATTGCAGACGGTAACACCGCCGCAACAGACAAAACAACCGGTTACCCATCCAGCACAACAACAAGTGCTTACCCAGCAGCATCCCTCTGTCATCCAGCAGACAATAGTGCCTCAGAGTACTGAGTCGTCTAGCAGTATAATGCAGCCCCTGGTCGTTACTGTGCCGGGGAACATGGAGGATGGTATGAGCAACGTCAACGGACGCATGTCACCAGAGTTACAGATCCAGATGCCGGCTGTAAGTAGTAATGTGGAATCCAGTAATAGCTATGCCACGCCCATCCGTAGCTATGCCCCGCCCATCCCTAGCTATGCCCTGTCCATCCCTAGTTATGCCCCGCCCATCCCTAGCTATGCCCAACCCATCCCTAGTTATGCCCCACCCATCTCTAGCTATGCCCACCTATCCCTAGCTCTGCCCTGCCCATCTCTAGCTAAGCCCACCCATCCCTAGCTATGCCCGCCCATCTCTAGCCAAGCCCACCCATTTCTAGCTAAGCCCACCCATCTCTAGCTATGCCCTGCCCATCTTTAGTAAGCCCACCCATCCTAGCTATGCGCTGCCCATACCTAACTGCCCCGCCCAACCCTAGCTATGCCACGCCCATCTCTAGCTAAGCTCCATCCACGCTTTGACCGTGTTGGGATCGATCAATCCATGAACACCCACAATCTCAATTTACAGGTCTACAGTTGAATGTTTTGAAACTAATTTGACTGGGTGCAGAGGTTGCCATGCCAAATCAAATTTGTTTCAAAATATTTAGCAGCATTTTTATTAAATGGTTAAGACATACAATTCATACAACAACGCATAGTCCGTCATCAATTAAGCATTTTTGAGAAACTTATCGACGTCGTTCATGACGTTATTGATTATGACATCAGCCTATGCGTCACGTAGTTTATTATGACATCATAGTAATTGATTGATAAGCTGGAACGGTCCATTTAAGTGTACATATGTGACCTTAATCTTTAGAATGAGGTCATATCCTGCAATGCTATATTCTGATTTGTACGCTAACACTTAACCCTTACCGCTTGCGCAATTACGTGATTAAATCGAAAATCGCGATTATGTTTTAAATCGTGAATTCATATGATTAAAAATTAAATAATCGAATAATCGTGAATGTTTTTTATTGCATAATATATTTCAATACCTAACTTTCGATTACTTTTTAATGCGATCGGTCATGAAAAATTACATTTTACTAAGTGATGGCTCGATGGCATTCCAGTGATACATTTTCAAAAATAGTCTTCTCTTGCCCTGCAAATGGACTTTTCTAAACACCACTTCAATTTTCGTCATTGATATTCTTTTGTTGTTCTGTCTTGGTAGTTTGTATCCAAGCTGATTAATCGAGTAATCACGATTATTTTTTAATAATCGATCGCGATCACTCAACGCAATAATCGCACAAGCCTACACTCGGGTGTCAAAATTTTAAATTTTCAAATTAAATTAAAAGATGAGCTGGTGTTAATTTTTCAAGAAATTTGGTGGGAGATGTTGCTGTCGTATATCTTCCACCAAAATAGTTGAAAAATTAACCGGTTTCTTTTTATTGACACAGTAAAAGATAGAATATTGACATCAGAGTGGTACGGATTAAGTCAGCCAAAATGGTTTCTGCAGTGGTATTGAGAAATGCAAAATTTTTGAAAATTTTCCCCTGGAATGACTGGCTTAGTAACTGAGACAGTCATTCTAGTGATAAATTTCCAAAATAACCTCTTGGTATGAAAACTTACATTTTCTTTGACAAAAGTGAAAATTTCTTTGAACAACCACCTCTATCTAGAGGTCACTTATTGGTGCTAGTTGTGGGGTGTTTGTGTAATGTGGGAGCATGTATGTGTGTGGGTGGGGTGGGGTCACGTCAAATGGGTCACTGACTCACTGTATGTCTCGGATCATTTCCGCTTAACTAATGTGTTGTACTATGTATGTATATTCTTCATTTCATTCTAGCCTGAAGAAAACATTGATCTTGAAGAGTTGGAACAATTTGCCAAAAATTTCAAACGTCGAAGAATTGAACTCGGTATGACATTTATGTCCTAGTGTTTGTATGCTGTGCGTGCATGCGTGTGTACATGTGTGAAGTGTGTATGCGTGATTCATCCGGAATCATGGCTAATGTTAGGGAATCGTAGTTTCCATACAAAAAAATTTCTAGTGTTAATGTTCGAGCCAAATCAGACCAGTATTTTCCTCGATAGACATAGATCTAGAATTTGATTTCATCAAGATCTCGGCTGAATTCTTGAAATCCTATTCTGCGATAGCAACTAGATGCACCAAATTTCTAAACAAATAGATGTACCAAATTTCGAGTCAAGTCGAACAAGTATTTTTAGCTCAAGTGAGCTTATGCCATGGCGACCATCCGTCGTCCGTCAACTTTTTCTCAAAACGACTTGTTAAGAATCACTGGGACCATTTCAATTATATTTAGCTGGAAGTGTCCTTGGTGCATAGGGATCCAACTTTGTTCAAACGAAGTCGATCGGCTAATTTGGCTGGTGGCCATCTTGGATTTTGGCCAATTTTTATTAACGTCTAAAAATCTTCACCGAAACCGCTTGGGGGATTGATGCAAACCTCATGAAATATGATCTAGGGCAAGAGCTGAATCAGTTTGGTCAAGGGAACTTGCTTGGTCAAATTGTTCGGCGTCCATCTTGGTTGACCTAGTTTTAGCGAAAACGACTTCTCCAGAACCGCTGAAGGGATCGGGCAGATATGATTAGTGACTAAGGGCCATTAAAGTTTGTGCAAGGAAAGTTAATCCGTCCAAAAACATGGCCGTCGTGGGCCAATAAAAATATAGCGTGTTTGGCCGCCATATTGGATTCTTTTATTTGATGGATTTTGAGGCCGAATTTGGTTTTATGTGTTTTTGGGTAAAAATTTGCAATTTTCCAAACTGTTGGATAAACGGTCTAGCGGCCATCCTGGATCATTTTCCCGCCAAAAGCTCCCATACTAAAACAATTGGAAATCTAAAATGTCGTCTTCTCGAGAACTTTTCAATTATATTTGGCAGGATGCATCCTGAGGGCATAGAGATTCAAGCTTGTTCAAACGAAGCTGATCGGCCAATAGGGCCAGTGGCCATCTTGGATTTTGGTTAATTTTTAGAAACGTCTTTAAAAATCTTCTTCGCCGAACCACTTGGGGGGAATTGATGCAAACTGCATGTAATATGATCTTGGGCAAGAGCTGAACCAAGCTTATTTTGTTTGGTCAACTGGTTCGGCGGCCATGTTGGTTGACCTAGTTTTAGTGAAAACGACTTCTCCAGAACCGCTGAAGGGATCGGGCCGAAATTTGGCAGATATGATTAGGAACTAAGGGCCATTAAAGTTTCTTCAAGGGAAGTTGATCTGTAAAAAAACATGGCCGCCGTGTACCAATCAAAATATAGCGTGTTTGGTGGCCATATTGGATTTTTTTTATTTGATGGATTTTGAGGCCGAAATTATTTTTATGTATGTTTTTGGGTATTCTGATCGCAAATTTGCCATTTCCGAAAATGGCGGATAAATGGTTTGGTGGCCATCTTGGATCATTTTCTGGCCAAAAACTCCCATACTAAAGCAATGGAAAATTTAAAATGTCTTGAGAACTATTATGCTGATTTCAACTATGTTTAACAGGATGCATCCTTATGGCATTGGGATACAAGTTTGTTCAAAGGAAGACGATCGGCCGATTTGGCCGGTGGCCTTCTTGGATTTGGCCGACTTAGCAACGTCTTAAAAAATCTCCCAAACCATTTGGGGATCGATGCAAACCTCATGAAATATGGCCTAAGGCAAGAGCTGAATCAAGTTTATTCAAGGGAACTTGATTTGCCAAATGGTTTGGCGACCATCTTGGGTGACTTAATTTTCGTGAAAATAACTTCTCTAGAACCGCTGAATGGATCAGGCCGAAATATGATATGTCAAAAACACATGTTCGACATGAATATATTCAGAATTTAGCATGTTTGGGGGAACATCTTGTATTTTCTGCAAATTTCTGTGAAAACCATCAAAAGACTACTTATTATCCACTGAGCCAATTTTAAACCTTCTTCACAGAAATTTGATTGGTAAATTTTTCCAATGGTCATCTCAATTTGTTCAATTATGCCAGTGGCCAATAATTCCAGGTGAGCGATACAGACCCCTTGGGCCTCTTGTTTTAAATACAGCACTGACAGACAGACAGACAGACAGAGACCTGACTCTAATTGAAAATTGGGCATTTCCCAAGCTAACATCCCAATTTTAAAGCACCCATTTTCTTCTTATCTTTTTCTTATTTACATGAAAGAAACTCAAGTTGAGAATCAAGGCTCATGGGTCCAAATCAATGTACTGATTGAATTATATGGAGTTTAGTTTGAAAAAGCCTTGAAATTTCTTAAATGTCAATAAACCCTGATCGGTAATCCTCAAGCACATTATCTGCATGCATTTTGACAAATCACTTCAGATATTGCAATCACCTGTGTCGATACATGTAAATCAATTTGTCTATCCATCTGTCTTTCGATCTGACTATTTACTTCAAAACTGTTTGGCATAATGGGCCTTTCTTCTGTATCCATCTATCAATTTGACGGTGATATGCGGTTAATATGCCTTTAAAGCTCAAGTCGACAGAAGCAGCATCTGCAGTGTTCGTGAAAAATGTCAATTTGCAACCAAATAGAAGACTATTTTTGAAACTTTACCACTCGAATGACTGGCTTAATAAACGAGCCAGTCATTTCAAATTTTGTATGTGAAAGTTCAACTTTTCTTAGCAAATTTGAATGCTTATATTGTCTGTTTGTCTCTCTTGTATCTTATAGGCTTTACACAAGGTGATGTTGGAATCGCCATGGGGAAGCTGTACGGGAATGACTTCAGCCAAACAACAATCTCACGTTTCGAGGCGCTAAACTTGAGCTTTAAAAACATGTGTAAACTGAAACCATTGCTTCATAAATGGCTGGAGGACGCAGATACTGTAACACAAGCAGCCGCGGCGGGGTGTTTGTCGCCGGGTGCTGCTGATGCATTAAACCGCCGACGTAAAAAGCGAACAAGTATAGAAACCGCGATACGTGTTGCGTTAGAAAAGGCATTTTTACAGAACTCAAAACCTAGCTCAGAAGAGATTTCTATCATATCCGATGGTCTGAATATGGAGAAAGAAGTAGTGCGTGTTTGGTTCTGTAATCGGCGACAGAAAGAGAAACGTATTAATCCACCGTCTCCCATGTCTCCATCTCAGATGCAGTTACTAAGTAATATAACGCTCCCATCTTTGACATCATCAGTGTCGAGCAATAACAATTCTTTAGGGGTCGCAACGACTCCATTAAATCGAACAGTTACTCATCAAGACATGCAACCGCAACAACCACAAATTATAACTGTAATAGCGGGTCCGACGGGAGACACTAATACACCTATTGGGTCTCCGATTAAATTTGTTACGAGCAAACGTCTTCCCGGAACAACTTCATTTTCGGGAAACACAGTTATCTCCCCTATGGAGACTTCGCCGTCTTCCTTTCAAATCATACAGTCAAAACAAAATCCAACAATATTTCTAGCGTCGGCAGCTACGCCGACTAATCCAAGCCGACTATCGCCTATGATGTCTATTGCGGCTCCAGTTTCACATACATCGTCATCATTAGTGACGCCACAGACGTTAATTTACAATACAATTCCCGCTGTTTCTAGTGATTCACAACAACACCAAGCAAATAACTTCTCATTGTCGCACCCTATTATGCTCAGTACAGGAACACTGAACTCAACAAATGCCCGATTAGCGTTAAATTCTGCGGGTTTGACGCGCGTCGCGACGAGTGTTCCTGGTGGATTAGCGAGTAACGCATTAACACTTGCTGCTAAACTGTCTCAGACGGAGGCTATAAATTAAACAATGCTAACTAACCATTTATCACGTAAATTTGCACAAGAAAATTTTAATTTTCTCAGAAGTTGTTCATTTGCAAAACAAGATAATACTTTTTTTTTAAAGATTTACCACTGGAATAACTGGCTCGATAATCGAGCCAGTCATCTCAGTGGTTAATTTTCAAAAATAGGCTTCTTGGTATGCAAATGGACATTTCTCAAGACCACTGTAGAGTCCAGTTTTAGCCGTCTTGAGTGTTAACCCTTTAACCCTCGAATTTATTCAAGAAAATTTCCATTTGCAGACCAAGAGGAAGGTTTTTTTTTAAAGATTTACCACTGAAATGACTCGCCCAATACCTGAGCCAGTCATTCCAGTGGTAAATCTTCAAACTAGCCTGTTCTTGGTTTGCAAATGGACATTTCTCTAGACTACTGTAGAGGCGCGTTGTAGAGTATTAAAGGGTGTACGTACGTCACTATAGTCTGAAATTAACCCGGACGAGACAATAGCCAGGTTTTTTTTATCATGGTAACCAGTAACTACTAAAATTGGTGATTATTCATGACCCATTACTTGAGAGATTCTGACCTCTGGGGTCATAGTAACCTTTGCTTATGCTTTTAATGGTCAAGATTGGTCAAGAATATTTAAATCTTTCCTGCACATTTGCAGGTGAAGCGACATAAGGCTAGCCAAATTTCCTGGTCACTAATGTTGCTTGCTATTGGCTCGTCCAGGTTAATTTTAGCCCTTTGATCCATGAAATTCTGGTGTCTCAATCGCACGACAATGGATGACTACAGTTTTAGCTATGACACGTCCATCTCTAGCGAAGCTCCACCCACACTCCGCCCGTGTTGGGATAAATCGATCCCTGTACTCTCTGAATCACAATTTCCAGAAAACTATACAGGTAAGCTGTTGATTATTTTGAAACTAATTTGACTAGGCGTTGTTGCTGCCTATGGTAGCCTGTTTATTAAATAGTGAAGAAAATATGGTTTGTACAACCTGACAGACTATTAAGCGTTTAATACGGACTAAACTGAGTCATTCATGATGTAATTGATTATAGCGTCAGCCTACACGTCATGTAGTTGATTATGGCGTCATATGATTAATTGAGAGACTGGATTCATCAGTTGTACAGTTAAGCAGTTGATTATTTTGAAAATAATTTGACTGAAAGTAGTTTTCTGGCCTGTATGGGTTAATGTTTTAAAGGTGGTCTATATTAAGAATTACTGTAGCATTGGCTTTCAATAAGACTGTCTTTATTTATATGAAATAATTTAAATATATAATTATACTCTATTTAGTGCTGAAATCCATAAACATACACTTGTACTCCTTGTCTTGCTACTGAATACTCATGTTCATTTGCGCACATCTCAAATAAGTGGCGTGTTGGAACGTTGTAGCGTCATATAGCGTCTCATACATGTCATGAATACATTATTCTAAAGTGATTACTCACACCGCCCCATGCACAGCTGTTTATTTGTCTGTCTGTCGGTGTCTCCGTCTGTCTGCCTGTGTCTGTGTGTCTTTATCCGTGCAATATCTTCAGAGCCGAAGAACGTAGTATCACCAAATTTGGCATATCTATTCATATCGTAGATGGCTAGGAGAAAAAATATATTTGGTGTCAAATGGTAAAATATCTAGGTCATGGTGTCCCTAAGTGTATCCCGGATTACAGATCTTTAGCCATAAATCCGGATCCAAAGAAGGTAGAGTCGCCAAATCTGCCACATCCATTCATATTATAGGTGTTCTGTAAGATTCAGCTCAAAGCAGCAAATATCTCGGTCATGGGGTCATGAAACTACAAACCAGAATACACCGGTTTGTTTATTTAACAAGAATACTAGAAGGTAGAATCACAGAATTTGGCACAGGCGTTCATATTACGACTGTTTATGGTGCTTTGAGTGTGTGGTCACCAGATTAACTGTTTATGTCACGGGTCACTAAGTGCATTGTCGAAACAGAGTGAAAAGGCGTGAGTCGGCATCTCCCTGGACTGTATTCTTGTTCCTCATTGTCTTCGTCGATAAACAAAGCAGTAATTATATTAAGTCGGTTTATGTGGAAAACAAACAAATTTTCTAATATGTAATTCAAACATTATTTTCACAGATATAGTTTTCAACTTTTTACGTCAGTTGTAACAAATTATTTACTATTTAAGAAATATTTCGTTGAATATTTTGAAATTAATTCGCATCAACAGCCTCCTGGAAGATTATTTTCAAAATATTTTCACATCTTTGCTGTACACTTAACCTTGAAATCAAAATTCAATTTCAACACAATTAAATGTATACAGGCAAGCTTTTGCATATTTTGAAAATAATTTGACTGGAATCTGTTGCTGCCATAGTAAAATTAGTTTCAAAATATTCAACAGAATATTCCTTACATTATAAAGAATTAGTAATATGTTTAACCCTTTAACCCTTGAATTTGTTCAAGAAAATTTCAATTTTCTCATAAAATGTCCATTTGCAGACCAAGAGATTATTTTTGAAAATTTGCCACTGGAATGACTGGCTCGGTTATCGAGCCAGTCATATCCAATGTTAAATTTCCAAAAATAGTCTTCTTTTGGTCTGTAAATGGACATTTCTCAAGACCGCTGCAGAAGCAGTTTTTGGCTGATGTGAGTGTTAAAGGGTTAGAGTTTAGAAACTGATTGTGCAGGTGGATATTTTTAGAACATGTAATGTCTCAATTTCAAAACAAGTATACAGGTAAGCTGCTATGTAGTGCTAAGTGTTCAATTACAATGTGAATCTTGTACTGTGTGTGTGTGTGTGTGTGTGTGTGTGCGCGTTTGCATGCATGCGCATTGTGCATGCATGCATTTGTGCGTTAGAATGGGTGTATAGATGCGGGTGTGTACATCTGTAAGCGTACGTGCATGTGTGTGTGTGTGTGTCAGTGAGTGTGTACGTGTGCAGTTGCTTGCATGCGTGCGTATATGGGTGCGTTTATGTACGTGTGTGTGTGTTTGTGTGCATGCTTGAGCATTTGTGTGAGCTAGTGTGGTGTGTATCTGTGTGTGTGTGTGTGTGTGTGTGTGTGTGTGTGTGTGTGTGTGTGTGTGTGGGTGTGTGTGGGTGTGTATGGGTGTGTGTGGGTGTGTGTGTGGGTGTGTATGAGCGTGTGTGTGTGCGTGTGTGTGGGTGTGTGTGTGTGTGTGTGTGTGTGTTAATGCATGTGGATGTGTGTATGCGTGGGCACGTGTGTGTGTGTGATCTTGTGTGTTCATGTTTTCTTAACAAATTGTACATTCCATTATGAAGAAATCTCAATGAGTTTAAAATAGTGTATTATAAATGGGTTTAAAACGAAATCAAAATTGTAAATCCTAATTTTGTATAATGAATAAACTAGTCAATAATTTGGTTTACATAAACATGTGTCTGTGTCATTTGGAGAAAAAAAATACTTGAAAAAATTGTTGCTGCGATACCTGTATAATCCTCGAATTTGTTTTTAAAAAATTCCTCATAAAATGTTAATTTGTACGCCAAGAGAAGAGTATTTTTGAAAATTTACCACTGGAATGACTGGCTCGATGATCAAGCCAGTCATTCCAGTGGTAAATTTTCAAAAATGTTGACTGTCGGACAGCAACATGGCTTGCATTCAAATGAAGACCAAACTATTTATTTAACAGAACATTTTTAGCTCACTTGGCCATTCTGGCCAAGTGAGCTTATGCCATGGCAACCATCCGTCGTCTGTCCATCCATCCGTCAACTTTTTTCTTTAAACAACTTCTCAAGAACTGCTAGGCAAATTTCAATCATATTTGGCAGGAAGCATCCTTATGGCATACAGATCTTAGTTTGTTCAAAGGAAGTCAATCGGCCAATTTTGCTTGTGGCCATCTTGGGTTTTGACCGATTTTTAGAAACCTTTAAAAATCTTCTCCAAAACCGCTTGGTGGATCAATTCAAAGCTCACGGAATATCATATAGGGCATGAGCTGAACCAAGTTTGTTCAAAGGAACTTGTCTGGCCAAATGGTTCGGCAGGATGACCTAGTTTTCGTGAAAACAAGTTCTGCAGAACCGCTGATCGGGCTGAAATTTAGGGGATATGATTATGGACTAAGGGCCATTAAAGTTTGTTCATGGGAAGTTGATAGGTAAAAAAAACATGGCTGCTGTGGACCAATCAAATTTTAGCATGTTTGAGTGCCATATTCAATTTTTTTATTTGATGGATTTTGAAGCCGAAATTGGTTTTCTTAACTCCGCTGACTTGTCAGTCAGCTGTCGTATAGTCCATCTACTGTATGTCCGTCCATCCATCTATCTGTCCATCACCAACAATGGCGGCTCGTTTTGTTATTTCTTGACGGATTGACACCAGACTTGGTCACAATGTTAATGGCGGCATCTATTATCTGTGTTGTGAAAATGAAACTGATAGAACGTCAAATACCAGAGTTATCACCCCTTAAATATTTACAGTCTCACTTTCAGAGGGGAAATACAGGTTTGTTCCCACTGTCCACTGATTTATCACCATGTCAGAATTTATTGCCTAAGTAGATAGCTTCAATTAACAGATTAACTTTTTCCCTCACTGCCTAAATATTTAAGATATGTATTATGTGATCTGACATCTATGCCCTTAAAAATATTTTGAAATGTATTTGATTGAAAGTTGTTGCCACCTAAGGCAGCAATGACTTTCAGTCAAATTATTTTCTAAATAAACTCCAGGTAAGCCGCCAACAACTTTCAGTCGAAATGATTTCAAAATATTCAACAAGTCAAGAGCTTTTAAAAATTGAAATTATTGGCTGCACTGGCTTGCAGCAGCAAGACAGTTAAGAAATCAGCTGTTGTTAGCACTGATGTCATCTGTTTTCGTTTAAACATTGTTCAAAATCACTATTGCAAAAAACAGTCCAGAGATTGTTGTCAATATCTCGAAAACTGAAACCATTTGACCGAAAGTCATTGGAAGTGGCACCGATGGATGTAAAACTTAAGTAAAATTAGTTGAAATGCCAATGTTCCAGGTGAGCGATACAGGCCCATTGGGCCTCATGTTTACATCATGCTAAAAATTATAGCTAACTAACATGTTTGTGTTTTTGTTTTGGAAACATTTAAACTTATTTATGAGCTGTGCTGTGTTTATTTCAAATCGGGAACATAAGTCGTAGGAGGGGTTGTTGGAGTATGGTGTGGGGTGGGGTTGGGCGGGGTGAGGGGTGGGGGAGGAAACACTGAAGACCATTTATAAAAGCTGGTTCATGTGAATTGATTTGGTTATGTGGAGTTAAATACAGAACAGTGCTTTTTTCTTTTTAATAGAAGTACTGGTGTCCAATGCATCTGATAATGCATATTATTGGGCCCTTAGGCTCGCACATGTGTACATAGATGTGCCACGAGGGGCATCCTAAATACATTGAATTTGGGCCCCTATTGAGCATTCTAGCAATCTAACACATCATCACCACGCAACTGCAGACAAGGAGACTCAAACATTGCACCACCCCCCACCCCCCACCCCCCCACCCCCCCCGGACTAAAAAAAACAACCGAGCAATCTGAATCTGTCACTCAAATGTCTGATGTCATAATTAAAGGTGCATATTCACACTAGACAGCCTGAAAATTAGTCTTAAAGTTGTATACTTTTAGAGGCTTAAACTGTGTGCTTAGATGTAATGAAACGAAACAAATCTTCATATTTGATGATTTATTCCGTATAAATTAATATAATGTTTTAGTTGTGAATTTGAATTAGGAACTCGTGCCTATAATTCAATTTCACAACTTAAAAAAAATTATTTTAATTTGTATGGAATAAAATCATCATTTGTTAAGATTTATTTCGTTCCACTACATCTAAGCACACAATTTAAGTATCTAAAAGTACACAATTTTAACAATTTTATTTTAGCGCATACTTGTGTGAATATGTACCTTTAATTACATCATATGTTAGCTGATGTCAGAATTATAATAACATAGATATCGTCACGAGAATCAGAGTCTGTAACGAAATGTATGACTTGTCGAGCTTTGATCAATTTCCAATTTAATAAGCATTCTGTTGAATATTTTGAAACTATTTTGACAACCGCTCCAAGTCAAGTTAGTTTCAAAATATTCAGCAGCTTACCTCTTTAGTTACCTTGACGTGTGTAAGAAAGTGGGTGGGCCTGAGCTAGAAAAGGGTGGGTGGACCTGAGCTAGACATGGACCTTTCCATTTTTAGCTATGCCCACACCCCGCTCATGTTGGGTTCGATCGATCTCTGAACTCTTGACTATCAATTTCCAGAAAACTATACAGATAAGCTAGTAATATTTTGGAACTAATTTGACTGGACGCTGTTGCTGCCTATGGCAGCAACATCGGCCAGTCAAATTAGTTTCAAAATATTCAACAGCATGTTTATTAACTAGTAGAGACATACAATTCGTACGTGTTGGACTATTAAGAGTTGAAGACGGGCCAAATAGAATAATTTAAGATGTAATGATTATGACATCAACATACACATCGCTTAGTTGTTTATGATGTCATATGATCAATGGATAAACTTGGAAAGGTCCTATGGATTTGGACAGGGATCCTTCTAGTGGAGAAGTTGTGCAGTTTTACATAATTCAAAGAGCTTTCATGTGAGCAAGAACACTAGATGGGTGCAAAACCCACGCCCCTGGTGCACAACCTGTGGCCCTGGTGTACAACCCGCGACCCTGGTGCACAACCCGTGCCCCTGGTGCACAACCTGAGCCCCTGCTACGCAACAGCGCCCAGTCAAATTAGTTCCAAAATATTCAAGACTGTAACCCGTTGCTGAATAGTGCTCGCTGTCCAAATTTGGTTTCAAAATATTTAACAGAAAAATCATTGTAAAGAATTTGTAATTTATGCTAGTTAATCACGGAGGGCCAGAGTCACTAGTGATTGATACATGTACCTGATGCTGGTCAGGACAAAGCCGGATGCCTTGCACTGGGTCTATGCCTACTATTTATTGTGTGCGCAGCTAGCCGGTCCAATAAGAGAAATACTCAAATCCCAACAACCCAATCCAAGGCCGAGAGGATTTGTGTGTCCGCTGATGTGCATATACCCGCATCAATGCAACTTAAAGGGATGCTAATCTCATATCAGATGTATTACAAAGATAGATTATGGTTTATAGATTCTATATAATTCATATCTTGTCACATTTCCTTATCTGTATCACAATTATATGCTTTGTAATATCACGTATCTGCTGAACAGTGATCGCCACCATATTGTCTCCTCAAGGGAAAGCGTGTGATGTCATGTAAGTCCAAATGCATTATATTCTTTATTATGTAATAAGGGCAGCAACAACTTCCAGTCAAATTAGTTTCAAAATATTCAATAGCTTACCTGTATGTTTGCTTTTTACACCACTATATCAAACTATAGATGGCACCTCTATATGACTGAGCGTATATACAGTTCTTTTCTGATTGGTTGAAATGTAAATCATGACGGCATTATAGAGTATATAATCCAGCGAATAAGCACCAGATTTTAGCAGAATTGTTCACATTGTGATAAAAGCCCGAAAAATTGGCGTATTTATACTTTATTGTATGCAGAGTCAAATAAAAGCAAGACCCATTTGATATCTTGTATGAGATAGGAGGAATTAATTTTTGAAATACAAGTATGACATTGCTGGGAATGAACGACAATTAACAATGACGTGACGAACTACAAATTTCCAAGTTTTATTTGTAGTCAAAATATATAAGCTAGTTCATATCATACTTGGGTGGAATGTTGCGTGCGGGGTTCCGAGGACGTGTGGCAATTTTGGGGTAAAGAGGTCAAAAGTGAAGGTCACTGCAACCCAATTAACTAGAGGCACAAAGGCTATGATGACGCTCATCTGGATAACATAATTTCTACTTACTGCTTACGTAAGGGGATTTCTTTCATCTAAATGGTGTATAATAATAATAATAATAATAATAATAATAATACAAACGAGGTTGCTGACTATTTTATTGGTTCTAATAGGATTAACTTTTGAATTTGTACCAACACGAAGGACGCTGATATTGCACAAATTTGTGAGTGTTATCTTCAATATAAAGACGAACATAGATTAAACACGATGTACAATACATGGAAGATTACACTAATTTACAAGTTAAATATATCACAATTATATTCCTCATTTACTAAATATTATTTTGAACTTGCTCAAACATATTTTTAATGGTTTTACTAAACAATGCGTATACATGTGTTAGGTAATGAGAATTCGCTCACATATGCTATGTTAAATTATTTATTCCATCACCATTTTGATGCCTTAGTTTATGGGTTTTAGATCGTCAATGATTGAGGAAATTGTAACAGCTGGTGTTACTAAAAATGGCAGCGTGGTGTTGGAACTTGTGTTTTGTAGCAGGAACTAACTGATGAATTGCTCATTTGTCTAGCACATTCTACGAGACAAACTAGCTATGTTTCAGGATATCAGACGTTAGTTAACAATGCCCCAATAGCATTTAATGATCTTGGATGCGTACCGATGAACATCAATAATTCACGACTTGGTAATGGTAGTGGAATTAAACAGACTTTAACATCATATGTCTTGACAACAAATCCAGCTCGTTGAAACTACTGATAGCACAGAAACGATAATCAGAGGATATTCTAACCGATAATAGTCCGGTTAAGACTCTGTCTGTTCGAGGGGTGGTGGAACGTAAGGCTGTTAGTGTAATATTGTGTTTTTGTGACGAACCTGGAGTAGATCTCCATAAAGCATCTACTACAAATTTAGACAGAAAAGTGTGGTCGTATACCACAGAACTTCAAGATACAAAAATGTTAGCTAAGTTGTAAATGGGTGACATGCATGAAATCAATGCTACTTATCAGACATATTGATTAGTTGGACTTTATAACCGCTTCAGACAGAATCACAGGTGTTCTGAGGAAAGCAATAGTAAAGAGTAATTGAAGGGTATCGTGCTTGCTGAACTTATATCGTACGTAGAAGAGACAAAAATGGCAGATGACGTTGTTCATTTATTCAAACTCTGGCAATTAGTGAAACTCTATACAGCGAGACTATGCCAATTAAATGCAAATGTTCCGGAAATGGTAAATTCTACTCGACTGAAAGAACAACCCTTGTTGCAACTACCTCATCTCAAGGCGTGCCACCAATGTCGAGAGATACTGCTAGGCTTCGATGAAGATATCGGTCTGTCACTACAGCTTGCTTTTGAAAACGGCTGTGCCGACGAAGCTATACTGTTAGCAAAACATCACTAAGCAAACTGGTCATGTCAAGCTCGGCACAAGTGCAACACTTTCAATTTCACAACTGTTAATTTTTAATAGTGAGAAGCGGATCCACAGAAAATCCACGATGATGCAGATAAAGAAACACTGTTGCCATTAGGGCTGAGGCTCGTGAGGATTTTCACGAACCGAACCGGTTCACGAAACAGATGTCAGAACCACGAACTGGTTCACGAACCTTTTTAATATGCTATTGTATGCAAGAAAATACTCGTAACAGAAAATAACATTTAGAGGCAGGTGGCTTTACTGGCTAAACTGTAGAAAAACACAAATGACAAGTTCTGACAAGAAACGTTAGAAAATAATATAAGATTCATAGCCAGCTAAGTTCCGTTGATGGTCATATTCGTAGATGACACTTATAGGACATTCAGAGATTGCGTGTCTATTAATTAGCCCTTTCACAGACAAATCCCTGAAAAAGTAAATTCTTTATGATATGAAACTTACTCTGTTGAATATTTCGAAATTAATGTGACTAGCTGTTGCTGCCCTAGGCAGCAACAGCTTCAAGTCAAATTAATTTCAAAATATTCAACAGTTTTCCTGTATGGTTTTCCTAAAATTAGATATGAGAATTCATCGATGAAAGGGTTAGCTTATATGCATGGTTCATGAACCACACACATCCCATGCAAGCGAACCCAAACCATGATTCGTCAACCCGTGGTTTGCGATTTTTCGAACCAACGAATGTTCGTTACAGCCTTAGCTGTCATAATACATTGATTTGGCAGTTCATGCCCACATAACACACCGATTTCTAGTAGACAAACTACTGATTGGGACTTCCCATTTCAAAATTGAAGATAGGTTTTTCAACACTTCCAGCTCCAGAATTGCCACAGACTCATACCATGGAACTTCAATCTCATTGACCCAGCACCCAAGTCATGAATACCCTGGAACTGATCGTGATGTAGTTATGAACAATCAAAATATTGCCAAAACAAAGAAGAATCTCTAAACATCAGGTATCATATACAGATATTCCCCCTCTCACACGTCTGCATGTACCTGAAACACAAGGGCCATTTAAACCTTCAATCTGATCTCAACATTTTTGCAACAGAGATGGAATGGTTGATCAAGATGAAAGAGCTTCTTGAAAAAGAAATAAAGACTATTTATCATGGGCAAGCATTCCATGCAACCTCTTGGAATGTACAGAACCTTTGAAAACTATGCCAAAAATGTCTTCATCACCTATGTTGTATCACAAGCACAGTCTATAATGACTTTGTATGGGACAGATATCTTGCCACAAGCTTGAAGCAAAGCACACATGAATCGTATGGACATGGTATGCATCCACGAGTTGTTGGACAAGGAACACTTCCTGCGAATTGGCAGAGTTTCCTACGACGAGATGGAAACAATGCTGAACTGTTTGTGTTACTAGCAACTCACATTAAATCATTGGTTATAGAAGGCAAACAACTAATAAGCACCTTGTATGAAAATGTAGTCAGCGCTACTGCAATTGACAAAGACTGACTTTCACAATAGAGTCAGGAAAAAGCCGTTACACGAGTTTCGCTTCATGCAGCTAAGAATGAATACAGTTGAGTAATGATAGGAACTGACGAGACAGATATTGTTGTTCTTTGTGTAGCCAACATGACACGATTCGGTCTAAAAGAATTGTGGATTGCCTTTTGGAGTGGGTAATGACTTACGGTACATAGCCATACACACCATTGCCAGGAGTTTGGGCACAGTTCCGCTTTACCATTCTTCCATACCATCTCTGTTTGGGCACAGTTCCACTTTACCATTCTTCCATGCCATCTCAGGTTGGGACATGGTATCAGCCTTCTGTGGATGTAGCAAGAAAGGCATTTCCAGCCATTACATCTGTGTTCTCTAGCAAATCAGAAAGTCCTGATAAACTGTCAAACGATGACATTTCATGAATGACAAATCGTAGTAAAACAGTACCGCGTAGTAATCCCTACGCGTCACACTCACATTAATCGATGTTTTAATTGGTTGATTTAAATGGGTTGCGCACCCAACAGCCAAGGAAAATACTCCATTGAATATGGCACGTGTGCTTATATCGAAAAAATATGGAACTGGCTAGAAGGTGTAGTTCGGATCGACCGGTTGGGTGCCGGCCGTACCAGCTAAGCTGGGTACGCGCCGCCCGTCCTGGATTCGTTCCCTGAACACGCCCCTGGGTATAGCTATAGGCGTATATGGGACTATGAGAGAGATCGCATTGTAAAAACGACTAAGTTTGTTAAAGTGCATTGCGCGCATGCGCGCGCTTAACACTGTTCTGACAGAGCACGTATTTCATGAACAAGATAGGATGGCGCTTTTAGTGTACTGAGTAGGTACATTGTAATCCTTTTCTCATTACTTGTTCCCGCGAATCTGGCATTGATCAAGACCAGAATTCGACGGGCTTTCCGAATCTGTAAACCATTTCGAAATCGGTTAAGAAATGGCTAAGTTATCCATGGAAACCCCCTTTTGATTATCTTCCTCTGCCCTGTAGGTCGGGGTTAGAATACACCTTCCGTATCCTCTGCGTGTCATAAGAGGCGACTAAAGGAGGTAAGGGTGAGGTAACCCTGACAGAAACCTCGAGTGCTGAAGACGGAGGTTCCAGGCCGCATGGCACACTCTAATAAACCCTGGATCCACGCACTTAACGCTTATGATCATGTCGATAGTCACTTACAGGACTGGCGGTATGATCAGCGAACGAAAAGAAGAAGAAGAAGAAGATTATATTCCAAATATTGCTGTGACGCCGCAACCACATGCATGCAGAATTTCTAGAATATTCTAGAACATTCGACTGCGTTATTATTAGCTACGCGTTGATTGGCTATTGCTCGACCGATGATTGGTGGAAGCCTGGGCCTATGATGTCATGAGTAGTATAAAAAGTATTCAACAACCCCCGTTTATGAATGGATTGTTATTAACTTCCATCCGTACCATTGGTGTACGGGAACTTTCATCTTAGCAGTAATGTTATTGTATCTCTTACTGACTACTCGTTAGACATTCTATATTGTGATTACAGTCCTGAGTTCAATCCGCTCCCGTCCTGGACTGCATACGGAAATCCTGTTTGCGTGAACCGGCATGCGGGAACTTTCCAGCTTCCAGAGAACGCGTCAACTCACGCCAAACCAACGATGACGTATCAATTTCAGTAACACGATAGCCCATGCTCAAGAATGGCTACCGATTATTCAAGTAACTATACTTAACATTTTAATTATTCCGTTAATTACAGCTGTAATAATTATACTTTATCTGTATACACGACTAAATGACTAAAAGGCATCGTAACGGTCTTAGGATCGCTAGATATAATTTAATTTCTGTATCTGTTTATAGTTATTCTTAACTTCTGTAAGGTGTTTTTACTAACTGCACCGTAGTAGGTTTCTCAACCTGTACTTTATATATTATTGTGATCATTTTAAATTGCATTGTTTATTCTGGTTAGTTTTATATATGGCAAGTAGCCATCAGTTTAAATGTTTTGTTTATTTATGGAAAAATATAGGACTGCAGTGCACGTAGGAAACACTATACAGCAACATTTATATATGCAGCACGTTCTCCTGCCACCAAAAATTGTTCACTGAGGTCGCTGTCCGTGCTACAACTCTGTTTAGCCCGGCATGCTACCAACTAAAAGCCTTTCTATTCAGCTTGATAGGATAGGTTTAATATGATTAGAGACAATTTCTTCGTTAGGAGACACATAGTGTACACCTCTTCTCCGGCAGTTGAGATAATTTAGCCCCGCACTCCTGCAACGTTGTGTATGATTGGCCAACATACCTAATGGGCCTCAAGTTATTGTCTCTCTTCATGTTCCACTAAGCATTATGGCTTCTTAATTGTTTGGATGTCCCTATCCGCACATCCACTGATCCGACCCTGGGAAACTTGGGGTTTCCGAGCGGTGATGACCAGGGTGTGGTGTCACACACATTTCCTGGTATTTTCGGATACTTAGTAGTTAGTTACCCATGCCAAGGTAGTAAGCACTGCTAAAACATATCTTAATTATTATTTTCTTTTATCTGCTGGACAATCCTCCCGCACCGCAGTGCATAACGGGGCAACTTGCGTTTAAACCTAACGTCAGGTTAACAAGATAGTTCCGTAAGACCTGGTGACGGGCGAGATGCGCATCCCCACCGAATTCCATAAGAATGTCTGGGCATGATATTAAGATCTGCCACACCCTCACGGGAAGGACATTCCCGGTGGGTATTCGTCTCTCTTACCCCCACCATAACAATAGATCAGTTGCCTAAAAAATGCTTTTGTGAAAATTAACCAATGTCCTGTGACGTTTTATGTGGTTACCGAGCTAGATGTCCGGATTCTTACCCAGTTCGGAGATCTTGCGAAGTAACATGTATGCACGCTGTCTTCAGTATTGATGTCTTAAGGCATCCATTCTCAATGACAGCCATATCTAAAAGCTAGGTAGACGCCAGCCATTTGTGGCCTAAGATAGTTCTTGTCTCTAAAAACTAAAGATTAGGTTAGGCATAGAAGAAGGCCCGCATAAATAAAAGCGGCAACTACTAATTCAGCATATTGAAAACTACATAAGACGGTGACTTGGGAATCCTTCGGAAATCGCTCATCCCGTCTTCACATAAAACATCACGCAACCGTATAGTCATAATTTCACTAGGTATGGTCTTTTCTTTACATCATTTTGGTTGAATATTAGAATAAGCCCCTTTTTGGCCAATGCTCTTCTCCTGCTTCAAGCAATGGCAACATTTTTCTGTGACAGAGACCCATGCGAAGCACTTGCCTCTCGCAAGGATTAAGTGATGATGACCCACGCGAGGATAATACTCCTCACCCAAACTAGCACTAGGAGTAGTGTCCGCGTAAGGCACATGGCTTTTCGACACTATAAAAGATAATTTTCTTTCCTTTCAGCTTAGAGGTATAATAGCTTATATTAAGTTAATTAGTTATCTCATGTATGGGAGCCTCCCTTGCAGGGATACCTCTGCGGACCTACGAGTCTCTGTGGTACTAACCGGGAGCCCCACGTTTAAAAGTTCATCAGGCTGTCTCTATGTCTTGTATTTTCGTATGCTCATTCTATTTATCTAGCATACTTGACGGTCTGTTTTAGGTGAAATCATTGTATAGACTTATCTTAATTAGGTCACCAATCAAATCTTGTAAGTCCATAGATCACGAAATTGCTATGGACAGGCATATTGGTGACACAAACTCTTGGGATGAGAGTGTAGTGTTTAATGTTCAAGACGATGGTCGCACGGCCCCACCAGAACGATTGACTTTCACCGGCCTCAGGAGCCGGTCTTTGTTACCTGTATGGCAGTATCGCATGGGATCAGTAACCCCGAGACCGGAAGCTAACCAGTGTCATCATTCGTCGTGCACATGCAGCGCAGCGAGTCGACACCAGACACCGGAACGGTGCAACACTACCCCGCGAGCTACAAGTGGGTCCTGATGTGGGCATTGAAGAACATCATTATTAACACGCAGCTAACTGAAGCCCACACGGTATAGTGAGCTTAGTTTTATACCGTCTCCATTTAGCGATGACCAAGAGGGATAGGCTTCTCGAAGGTTGTCGCTAACAGGTGGCAGTGGGCCTGAGACACGTAAAGAAAGAATGGCATAGTGCAGAGGAGATACTGAAGGCCTCCATGTCTAATGAAGGATGAATTCACATCCTACTGTGGTACCGTCTAGTCAGCGTATTGTTCGGGCTGCTGAGATTTTTGGGTTCATCCAATCTCAGTAAGTGGACATGCGTGGTACGTGGATGACAGGCCACACTCAGGACATCTCTAGCAGACTTGAAGTTCGCTGTGTTTGCTAGAGATGGTCTGTAGGCAAGGCCGGGGGAAACGGTCAAAGTTCGTATTCTGTCGGCAGGTGGGTACAGATCAGACTGTCGGTTGCCTCTGAGCGTGGGCTCAGATGGTGATCGCTATCGACTGGGTCGCCTGCCGGTCGTCTTGATCATGTTAGCTCGTCAACCCATTACTGGTTATAAGTGGACAAGATGGCTCAATGTACAGTCAGGCCATGGCAAATGTTCGTATTGCGAGTCATGCATCCTGTGATCAGAGGTCATGAAAAGTGATTCTTTGGGAAGCAGGGGGGTATGTGTGTGAGACGGTGTAACCTGTCACTTGCTGGGCAGGTGGAGCAGTCTGTCGCCCAGGTATCCATGGGGTGGATGACCTGTCTGGTACGATCTGCGCAGGGCTTCTTAGCTAGAATGACATCAAGAACGATCTACGTAAGGGCCTTAGCTGCGATGTGTCTAGCGGGCATCGCATCCATGGTACGGTCTATGCAGGGCTACAGGCCCTTGCCAAAATGACCCTATTGGCGCCCAGTACTGTGTTCGCTCGGCTTGGGAGTTGTCAGTATGCATCTTGACTCTGTCCCGAATTATGGCCCCATAACTTGGACAGGTCTTTATCTCAGGCAAATATGGAGAGGTACCCAGCCTAGGCTGCATTCTGTGTGGGGAACTGGGTGTCCGTCTGGCGTGGCAGGGACAGCGAACCACACCGAGAAGGCCAAAGGCTACAAGTGGACTCCCTCGACTAAGATGTAGCGTCATACGATGAATACCCAGGTCACATGCTCACAGACTATGCCAGAAATTTGCAAGCGGAATCAACAACTCCGCAATACAACCTGTTTTTGCCTATCAGTGAGGGCACCTTTCGGGATGCCTCACAGGCGGGAACAGAGTTTAGAACTATTTCGGATGTCCGTGACAGGCCAGCTCCATCAGGGCCAAATCGTGGACGATCATGACAAGGACCTGATTACAGGCACACCTACAATCCTTCAGACTACTATCGTTCACCCGTGTCATCTATGGAAACTGTATGGCAGGGTGACAATCCATATCATAGACAACCTCCCACGCCGCCCCCATCAAATACATTACTATATTCGAGGGGAACACCAAAGCATCATCGGGAGGAATTGGCACCACCTTTTCACTGGTACCTCAGTCATGCTACACACCACGACCGCCAGCTGACTGCACCACCGCCATATTAGGAATATCAGTCCTCACCACGAGAAGAACGTCCGCATAATCTTCATGATATTCCGCCTCCCGTCCATAGACCCATGCCAGTTTATGACTCTACAACGGGGCGGGCTTCACTAGATTGGAGTACATGCGTTCTCGCTCATCATCATCAGCATCGACGGGAAACACCAACACCACCGCCACCACCACCTGCACAACGACCAGCATCACATTATTCATCAGTCTCCCGGATACCACCACCGCCCGGCTTTCAACCACTTCATTCTTCCCGTGGTCATTCTCCCTCCCGAATTTAGCGGGGAGAGTGAGTGGACCAACTATAAAATTCAGTTCAAGATTATAAGTCGAACTAACCACTGGAACGATCAGCAGATAGGTGAATATCTCGCCGCAAAGCTTTCCGGAAAAGCCCTTCAAGTTCTTGCGGATCTCGGGACTGATTATACACCCAATTGGACCGAGCACTAACAGAACGATTTGGCGATACGGCTTTCGGAGAAATAAGCTGCTTACAACTTAAAAATCTCAGTAAGAGGACATGTGTGGTACGTGGATGACAGTCCACACCCAGGGCAGTACAAGGCTCTACAAACCCTTGAGGGACGTGGTTTGTCAGAGATGCCCTGCAGGAAAGGATGGAGAAAACTGTCAAAGTTCGTACTCTGTTGGCAGATAGGTACGGATCAGACTGTTGGTTACCCCTGAGCGTGAGCTCAGATGGTGATTGCTATTGACGGGGTCCCCGGCCGGTCAGCTTGATCATGCAGTTCATCAACCCGTTTCTGGTTATGAGTGGTCAAGATGGCTCAATGTAGTCAGGCCATAGCAAGCGTTCGTATTGCGAGTCATGCCTCCTGTGATCAGAGGTCATGATAAGTGATTCTTTGGGAAGCAGGAGGGTATGTGTGTGAGACGGTGTAACCTGTCATTTGCCGGACGGGTGGAGCAGTCTGGGTCTTAAGTACCCATGGGGTGGATGACTTGTCTAGTACGATCTGTACGGGGCCTCTCAGCTAAAATGACATCAAAGAACTATCTACGCGAGACCCTTAGCTGCGATGCGTCTAGTGGGCATCGCCGCCATGGTATGGTCTATGCGGGGCTACGGCCCTTTGCCAAAATGACCTTAATTGGCGCCCAGTACTGTGTCCACTCGGCTCAGGAGTTGTCAGTGTGCGCCTTGACTCTGTCCCGGATTATGCCCTCCTAACTTGGACTGGTCTTTATCTCAGGCATGTACGGAAAGGCACCTAGCCTAGAATGCATCATGTGTGGGGAACTGGGCGTCCGTCCGGCATGGTGTGGTCAGGGAACCACTCCGGCAAAGCCAAAGGGTGTAATGTGACCAATTCCCAACCAAGCGGGACCCTTAACCATAACTGCACCACCACCCCAAATCCAACTGGCGTCCATCATCTATGCACCGAGTTCGGACATCACTGGCCCAGTTCATTTCACACTCCACTCGTCGTCTGTTGACTGTCAATCTTCAGATATGAGAGAGACTGCTGATACAGAGGAGGTGGCATCCCGCACCGCACTGACCAATATCCCCCGCGGTGGGCAGGGTAGCATCCTGTTCAGCAGACTCTCGGCTAGAATTTTCCTGGTGTCTAAAAACTACGACAGGACACCAACCGTTGGATAACGGGAGATGACGACATCCCCATGTCCAAAGGCCACACCCTCCATTAGGCCTACCATACTCCCCATGAGCAGTCATGACAACACACCACAGACATAACGTCATCACATACAGAATACACCTGCCCTCAAGGCTGGACACATCAATTCATCATTGCGCGCACATCACATACATATCAGTTATACTCAGCATAACAGATACATTCAACACCGGCAACAACATCGTTTAGCAGCACCTATCGGTATTAATTAATTCCTGGTGGAGACGTAAAAACTCCCCCAACAGTTCCACCCGCACCAGATGCAGGAGAAATAATATCTCCCACAACCCCCCACCTCCCATAATAGCAACAGACTCAGCGTTCACCAGCGTGGAAAACTGGAATGTGCCCACTTCGCTTTAACATTGGCATCATACAGCAGCTCGGACGTCCCGACAACAACATTATCAATCAACAAACAACAGCCAACAAATCTCCTGCACACTCCTTCTTATTTAGTTACGGGAGAACTGATCATATGGATAGAAGGATTGCACGACAGCATCTACAGTACGCATCACGGGAGAAACATTTGTCGAACGATTCTCGACCTTTCCCTATTTCCTGACGTCATACGGAAACAGCTAAACTACATACTTCATCTACACGTAATAACAGTCGATATTATTAAGAGATTAAGATGCCCGCATTGTCGTCAGTCAGGAGTAGGATTTTTCTACTGAAAAGTTGAATTCGATAATGGATTGATCAAAGTTACGACAGCATCCAACCGGTCATCTTCACTCTAAAGTAACTCTGTCCCGCCCATGGGCTCGGCCATTACAGAGCGAAATACCATCAAGGTTCGATAAAGTTGACATCACGCCGCCTCCCCCCACTCCTGCACCTGGCGGCCATAAAAACGTCACCTTCACCACAGAGCATGTATCATCCACAGATAACTAGCCACGCATATCAAACTCAAATCGCCAACATGTCAGGAACATAGACACTCAGGTTGACTGTATTCACAATCTCCAAATGACGGCATTGTAAATTGTAACACTGTGTGCACCCCCTTCCGAGTTGTACTGTAATTTAACCAATATTGAGTGGTATTAATGTGTACGGTCTAGGCAGGGACGGAGCTAGTTCTACCCATTAAGGAGAATGCTTGGCAGCCCTCCCGCTCGGAAAACACAGCTATCTTGTCGGGATCAGTAACTTTGATCTACCGCCTGAATAGATCTGTTTAAACTACACATCAAATTACCTACAGCTTTACTGTTATATTTTTGATTAAGAACACAACTGCTCTACCGTGCTACAAATCATTAGCGCACGGGCCGGTAAAGCGCCATAAACAAATCTAACAGTATAATTACAGAGAATTTCAAAAATTCTCTGCGTTCCAGTCCACAATCAACACGGGCTGAGAACTACCTTTACAGACAGGTATAAGATGCATGTTTAAGAACCCGTGCAAATAGGGACATTATTTTTAACTGAATCTTGATATAACATATATATTTCCATATCTTGCATCTGCAAGGACTACACCTCAGCAACACTATTTTGGCCATCGCCGTAAACAGCACATATGTTTCCGATCAACCACGTGTTTCCAAGGGCCATGTGACTTTTACTGCTATTTCCAGTAAATTGGATCAAACGCTTTAAACAAAAGAGTCGCCCAAATACGCGACTACCACAGCGTGATGGAGGAGTGGCGAGGATGAGTCGGGATAATTACCGCTGACGTCAGCAGGCTCCCACACACCCCATCTGGCACTCTAGCCTAAAATTAAAACAGGCAAGTTTATAAGCATCCAATCTGTAAAACCGCATCACGCTAATTAAAAGGCGATGCCCCACGGGAATAAGTAGTACCCTGTTTTTATGTTGATCGGAAAATTTTAAATACGCTAAAGTAAGACTAAGTTAGTGAGGCATTCCTCTTATAATTAAAAGTACTCCCTATATACAGGAGTAATTAATCCTGTGACGATCAGAATGGGAAAAAGAAAGGCTTTCCATATAAGGCTGACCGAATCACCTGCCAAACTTCCAGGTGTGGTCATCCGCCATCTATGACATCACTAAATAGTATAAAAAGAGGAAACGCGCTCTGAAACTTCGTCTTCCCGTCAAAACGGGAAGAACAAATAGCATTAGCCTTCTTTCATGTCGAAAACTAAATTTTGCTGTGTCTTTATTATTAATTCATTATTACAATACTTGGCCTGGAAAGTTAAAAATGAAGAGATAGGGTTTTAGGTTTTAATTAGGTTCCCGCAACGAATTACCATGCGGGAATGAGATGTCACTCCTGAAGAAGAATCGGTACCAGTTTCGAAAAGATTCCCGTTCAGCTGGTTATTAGCTAGTGGAGAACCCTGTACCAGAACTTTTACGAGAAATTCCGACCACACACTTCATATTAACAAGGATCATCTCCTCCAGACAGCCTTCTGTGTAACATGTCAGTATCTCTATACTGCTACCCGCTACGGAGTGACCCATGCGCTCCATCATCATCACCATGTGTTAGAAGTGACATTAATTCCTGGGGAAGAAAGCGAGGATCGTGCCGCTTTAGCCACACGTTTGAATCTCGGTTACCAGTTAAAGTTCTCCCGACCGAGAAGTGGGCCCACACGAAGAATACTACCCGCAGACATCCCATTAGTCATCGTTCTCCCGCGGCTACCTTAGCTAATATACCAGCAGCCAGACGTGAAATACTACCCTCAGTCGCATCAGGGAGCGCTATGCCACCTCCAGTCACCACATCCACACTGGTCCTGAAGCAGAGCACGAAGCACAGATCCTCCGCAGAATCCAGTCCAGCAGCACCCGCATCCGTAACCAGCCACAAAACTATAACCACTACACCCACACCCGTATTGTCTGGAGCAATCACGTCCAGTCAGCCAATATCGGTAGTTATCACGCCGCCTACGGTGATGGAGATTCCAAGCTACCCGCAGTCACCATCTCCTCCTGACCTGACCATAGACGAGGGACCAGGACCATCGCAGCCTACATCTATTAGCATCACTCCAACCCGTGTCATCCAGCATCCGCATCCCAGTCTTTCTGATCCAGCGATCAGGAATGGGACTATGCCTGAATGACCATACGCGGGAAAAAGACGTATCGCTCACACGCAGGACATCCAGCCCGTGCCCAATGTCACCGCAAATCGCCTTTTGAAGTACGCTAAGTCTCGGAAGATGTCATCACCTGCCGCATCCGCTCACGCATTATTGCCTCGACCTACAAGCCGACTCACCACCATCACCATGACAACCACGGCCATCACAAAGACTGCAGCATCAACCGCCTCAAGAGCAACCGGCATTACCGCTGCCATATGAACACAGATTCTAGGATCAGCAGTAACTGTGAGAGACATTATAGACGCTCATATTCCCGCAAATATCACTTCAGACATTTCCGAAAGTGCCAGTGATAATGAACATATCTCAGCATTAATAATTCATCCACCGCGACCAACCACCGTCAGTCGCGGGACCCAGACTCAGTGGGGAAATTTTTTAGCAGGGGTGTAATCGTTTGTGTTACAGCAGAACATCAGTGATGCGACACATGGAAAATTACTATTTATTTATTTATTTTTGAAATATTTTCTTTATATGCTGGATCAATTGAATCCGATCCCTGGGATGACTGCGGTTATCCGACACAGCTGCACCACTTAGTTGCCCAGCTGTGTCCCACACAAAATGAGCACTGCGGACTCCGGTGTTGTAAGAACGTCGTGTGCGACGTAAAATATACTACACCCCACAGTGCAATAATGTCATAATCCCATCATGCATAAACTAACTTTTGACTTATTATTATGTTCTATTTTTCTTATTATTTTTCTTCCTGTCTTAGATGTCAGGACGGCTATGGGGTCAGCGAGAGCTGTCCGTTGCAGACCCGCTATAATGGGCCACAAATATTTTAAATCAAGATACGTGTTGCGTACCCCTTTATTTACCCGGGGTGTGCAAGTAATTCGGTTGTAATATTTTAAATACCCCGTAAGGGTATGTTACGTACAAATTATATACGTATATTCTACATATATCATTATATATCTTAGCTTAAACTGTGGTACATTGGAGCTTGGGTGTTCTCTGCAGAGATAATAATTATCCGCACCCGAAGAGAACACCCATGCGAGCTATTGTTTAGAAATCATTGGCTAAATAAAGTTAAAAGCATGCACCAAAATATTTTTAAAAAAGAAAAAAAGAAGACCTTTAAGAAATTAACACTAAAAGTATGCCTCCCCTCTGCTCTTTGGCACCCCTGTGCTCTGTCTCTTAAATACGTGTCTATTGCATCACTAATCCTCTCTGGCCACGCGCCTACCCGGGAAGTCTATAATTCCGTCCTAGCATATGCCCGCGCATCGATCCGCAATGTGTGATCGTTTGCCATGGATGTCAAACTAGTAGGGGGTTGTGTAGTTCGGATTGACCAGTCAGGTGCTGGCTGTACCAGCTAAGCTGGGTACGTGCCGCCCGTCCTGGATTCGTTCCCTTAACACGCCCCCTGGTTAGGGCTATGGGCGTATATGGGCCTATGAGAGAGATCGCATTGTAAAAACGACTAAGTTCATTAAAGCGCATAGCGCGCATGCGCGCGCTTAATACTGTTCTGACAGAGGTCGTATTTCTTGACCAAGATAGGATGCCGCTTTTAGTGTACCGAGTAGGTACATTGTAATCCTTTTCTCATTACTTGTTCCCGCGAATCTGGCATTAATCAAGATTAGAATTCGACGGGCTTTCCGAATCTGTAAACCATTTCAAAAGCCGTTAAGAAATGGCTAAGTTATCCATTGAAAAACCCTTTTGATTATCTTCAAAATATTGCCATGACGTCGTAACCACGTGTACGCAGAACTTCTAGAATGTTCTAGAACATTCGACTGCGTTATTATTAGCTACGCTTTGATTGGCTATTGCTCGACCAATGATTGGTGGAAGCCTGCGCCTATGACGTCACGAGTAGTATAAAAGGAGTTGAAATCCAGAACGTGAGCGCATCCTTGGCCAGGGGCCTAATAGGTTGGATTTGTATGCAGCTACTATCAGCAAGACAGGCATTAAGCAGATGACTTCTGTCTCGAAAGGTTTCTCTTCCGTAGCCACTGCAGCTATCCAACCGACCGCACTAAATCAATTTTGTATCTCCCGATTGTGCGGGAGCATTTTTTGGAACTTTTGAATATTGTTCACGAATACATCAGGAACTAACTCGGAACACAAACTCGTGGTGAGGCCTTTCCCGGCCTGAATATGTGATTCTACAGATGTAGAGGCAGCGATGTTCTTTGGTGGATGACTCGCCGGATCTGCCGGCCACGTCAAAAAGTGGTCATTCTACCGTCCCCGCACTGATGTCGTGCAGGTTTATTTAAACCTTTAGACTGCAGCAAGTAAACTTTGCCCGGTACGTCTTAAGAGCTAACTGATGTACCCCGCACCGTTAAGGTTAGTTATTTATCTTCAGGCATATTCAACAACCCCCATTTATGAACGGGTTGTTATTAACTTCCACCTGTACCATCGGTGAACGGGAACTTTTGTCTTAGCAGTAATGTTATTGTATCTCTTACTGACTACTCGTTAGACATTCTATATTGTGATTACAGTCCTGAGTTCAATCCGCTCCTGTCGTGGACTGCATGCGGAAATCTTGTTTGCGGGAACCGGCATGCGGGAACTTTCCAGCTTCCAGAGAACACGTCAACTCACGTCAAACCAAGTATGACGTATCAATTTCAGTAACACGATAGCCCATGCTCAAGAATGGCTACCGATTATTCAAGTAACTATACTTAACATTTTATTTATTCCGTTAATTACAGCTTTAATAATTATACTTTATCTGTATAAACGATTAAATGACTAAAAGGCACCGTAACGGTCTTAGGACCACTAGTTATAATTTCTGTATCATTTTATAGTTATTCTTAACTTCTGTAAGGTGTGTTTACTAACCGCGCCATAGTAGGTTTCTCAACCTGTACTTTATATATTATTCTGATCATTTTACGTTGTATTGTTTATTCTGGTTAGTTTTATATATGGTAAGTAGCCATCTGTTTATATGTTTTGTTTATTTATAGAAAAATATAGGACTGCAGTGCACGTAGGAAACACTATACAGTAACATTTATATATGCAGCACGTTCTCCCGCCACCAACAGTTTTTCACGGAGGTCGCTGTCCGTACTATAACTCTGTTTAGCCCGGCATGGTACCGACTAAAAGCCTTTCTATTCAGCTCGATAGGATAGGTTTAATATGATTAGAGACAATTTGTTCATTAGGAGACACATGGTGTACGCCTCTTCTATGGTAGTTGCGATAATTTAGCCCCGCACTGCGGCAAGGTTGTGTAAGATTGGCCAACATACCTAATGGGCCTCATATTTCTAAGTTATTGTCTCTCTTCATGTTCCATTAAGCCTTATGGCTTCTTAATTATTTGGATGTCCATATCCGCACCATGGACTGATCCGACCCTGGGAAACTATTGGTGTTTCCGAGCGGTGATGACCAGGGTGTGGTGTCACACACATTTCCCGGTATCTTTGGATACTTAGTAGTTAGTTACCCGTTCCAAGGTAGGAAGCACTGCTAAAACATATCTTAATTATTATTTCCTTTTATCTGCTGGATAATCCTCCCACACCACAGTGCATAACTGGGCAACATGCGTTTAAACCTAACGTCAGGTTAAAAAGATAGCTCCGTAGGACCTGGTGACGGGTGAGATGCGCATCCCCACCGAATTCCATAAGAATGTCTGGGCATGATATTAATATTTGCCACACCTTCATGGGAAGGACATTCCCGGTGGGTATTCGTCTCTCTTACCCCCCCCCCCAACCCCCCCCCCCCCCCCCACCCAACCCCCCCCCCACGCCCCCCTCCATAACGATAGATCAGTTGCCTAAAAATGTTTTTGTGAAAAGTAACCAATGTCCTGTGACGTTTTATGTCGTTACGGAGCAAGATGGCCGGATTCTTACCCAGTTCAGAGATCTTGCGAAGTAACATGTATGCACGCTGTCTTCAGTATTGATGTCTTAGGGCATCCATTCTCAATGACAGCGATATCTAAAAGCTAGGTAGATGCCAGCCATTTGCGGCCTAAAATAGTTCTTGTCTCTAAAAACTAAAGATTAGGTTAGGCATAGAAGAAGGCCCGCATAAATAAAAGCGGCAACTACTAATTCAGCATATTTAAAACTACATAAGAAGGTGATGTGGGAATCCTTCGGGAATCACTCGTCCCGTCTTCACGTAAAACAGCACGCAATCTTATAGTCATAATTTCACTGGTATGGTCTTTTCTTTACAGAATTTTGGTTGAATATTAGAATAAGCCCCTTTTCGGCCAATACTGTTCTCCCGCTTTAAGCGATGGCGACATTTTTATGTGACGGAGGCCCACGCGAGGCACTTGCCTCTCGCAAAGATTCAGTGACGACGGCCCACGCAAGGATAATACTCCTCACCCAAACTAGCACTAGGAGTAGTGCCCACATGAGGCATATGGCTTTTCGACACTATAAAAGATAGTTTTCTTTCCTTTCAGCTTAGAGGTATAATAGCCTATATTAAGTTAATTAGTTATCTCGTGTACCGGAGCCTCCCTTGCGGGGATACCTCTGCGGACCTATGAGTCTGTGTGGTACCTCCGGGAGTCTCACGTTTAAGAGTTCATCAGGCTATCTCTATGTTATGTATTTTCGTATACTCATTGTATTTATCTAGCATACTTGACGGTCTGTTTTAGGTAAAATCATTGTATAGACTTATCTTAATTAGGTCACCAATCAAATCTTGTGAGTCCATAGATCATGAAATTTCTATGGACAGGCATATTGGTGACACAAACTCTTGGGATGAGAGTGTAGTGTTTAATCTTCGCGACGATGATCACACGGCCCCACCGGAACGATTGAGTTCCACCGGCCTCAGGAGCCGGTCTTTGTTACCCGTATGGCAGTATCACACGGGATCCATAACCCCGAGACCGGAAGCTAACCAGCGTCATCATTCCTCGTGCACATACGGCGCGGCGAGTCGACACCAGACACCGGAACGGCCCGACACTACCCCGCAAGCTACAAAGGCTTGTTTATACGATAATATTTGATATTAATAGGTAGCACACATTTTAGGTCTCATTTGGTACATGTTACATCTTTAAATACTGCATTCCTCGGCATATGATCATAACCCTTATTTTGAAGTTAACCCTTTCAACACTGAAATCATAAAACATCAATTCGAAGACAATGTTATAGGCAATGCTGCTGAGTATTTCAGAACTAATTTGACTGGAATATATTCTTGACGTAGGTGAATACATTCCCCCGTCAAATTCGTATTTTTCGCAGAATGTTACATAATTTGAATATATTTATTTCGCATTCGGCCTTTCGTATTGAAAGGGTTAATGCAATAGGTGTATATTTTGTATGAATTCTCTAATTCTACACAACTGTTGATCACGTGACACATTCATTTAAGTTTTAATGAGACATTATAAGAACATTGTTCTATGTATAGCATCGTCTAAGCGAATTTCATCTGTGAAAATTATGCCAAAACAGTGCTATTTTCTTAAATTTCTAATATTACCTTTCACAGGAAAGTTCCAGAGTGGGTCTTGCTTTTATATGATTCTACACCTATGAAACTACTTATATGCCGATTTTCATGCTTTTATCACGATTTGAACAATTCTTGACCTTATCCGCTGGTCTAGCTGGCTGGATTTGAATTAATAGAAATCATTTACCTACTAAAGCCTGAATATATTTCTTTAGCGACATGAGAAAAAGCTTAAAATTACCTGCATAGTTTGTGAGTGGTCTATTAGATCATCTGAATAGCTATCAAGAGATGAGGTTAGTTATAGAAGGATCCATTTCTAGTTATGCCCCACTCATTTCTAGCTATGACCCGCCAATTTCTAGCTATGCCCCTCCCATTTCTAGCTATGCCCCGCCCATTTCTAGCTATGCCCCGCCCATTTCTGGCTAAAGCCGACTCATGCTTTGCGCATTTTGGGATAGATTTATGTAGGCTACTTTGAATCCTGAATTACGGGAATCCCAATTTCAAGGTAACTATACAGTCAGGTAACATGTTGAATATTCTGAAACTAATTTGCCTGGGTGCGGTTGCTGACTATGGCAGCCCCACCCACCTCACCCACCTCACCCCACCCAGCCAAATTAGTTTCAAATTATTCAACAGAATCCTTATTAAAATTTGGACATGCAATTC
Organism: Chaetoderma sp. LZ-2023a; assembly: GCA_034401795.1. Lineage (NCBI taxonomy): Eukaryota > Metazoa > Mollusca > Caudofoveata > Chaetodermatida > Chaetodermatidae > Chaetoderma > Chaetoderma sp. LZ-2023a. The sequence goes on along the minus strand of CM067361.1, from coordinate 30,229,489 downwards.
GACGAACTAAGAACTAATGTTCATGACGGACAGAGATATGCCATTCATTACGCATTTTGATTGTGACATCATCCGACACATGTGACATATCCAATCTATCTATTGTCAGACCCAAAGGATTTGGGCACCATCTAGCTGTGGATTTGTGCACAGTTTGGCCACAGATGGATTCACTTATATCTATGCATACCCATTTCTAGCTAAGCATCGACCACGTTTTACATGTCGGAATCTATTTGGAAATTTTGAAAGCTGAATTCTCAGAATCTAAATTTTAAGGTAAGCTGTTGAATATTTTGAAACTGCTTTAAATGGGAGCTGTTTCCTTCCTATAGCTACAGCTCCCCGTCCAATTTGATTCAACAGACTTCTTATTAAATTGTAAATTCATCAAAGATATACAATTCATACATTTTGTGACAAAATTTTCAATTTTCATGACGTAATCTATGCTATTGGGATTGTGACATCAGACAACATGTAACATAATTAATTATGACGTCAGCTTAATCTGATTGACAGATCAGATCCATCCATTGTCCACTCTATGGGGGTCCCAATGTTATGAATCGTGTGTATCTGCACATGCGTGGTACTGTGTTAGCATGCAAGAGCCAGCCCCCACCCCCACCCCCTCCCCACCCCACCCCCGCAACCCCTCTCTCTTCTTTCGGAAACTCGTATCAAGGCTTGTGGGCTGTCATCCACATTCAGAGGCAACTCTGACTATGTCTTACATTCTTCAAGCTAGAAACCATGTTCGGCATCCTCATACCACGCGATCTTCACAGGAGCTTGTCATCGCAACATGGAATTCACGTTGCCAAAGTATTCATCCATCAATCTGACGTCATATGACGCCATAATCAGGTAAGTGGCGTGTAGGATGACGTCATAATCATTACGTCATACATGATTCTATTTGGCCCGTCTTTAACTCTTAATAGTTCGACATGTTGTACAAATTGTATGTCTACTATTTAATAAACATGCTATTGAATAGTTTGAAACTAATTTGACTGGACGCTGTTACTGCCATAGGTGGAGCTTATTTAGAGATGGGCGGGGCATAGCTAAAAATGGAAATGTCCATAATGTGCTCTGAAAGTAACATCAAAAAGGCAAGTCGTAGGCGAAGACTGTGAACACTATAACATCGATATTGCAATGCATTCAAGAGACTAAAGTAGCTACAGTACTCACTAAGTGTAGCAACGTCAGTCAGATCACAAGCTAGTACTCGTGGAGCAAAAACAGGCCACAAACCGGGGTTTAGGCTTCATAATCGAACCAAGGCTTGTGGACGATGTCTAGTTTTTGATACGTCTGATCGCGTTGCAATCGCCGACTGGGTTATAGGCCTACCAACCTGAAAACATAGCAGTACTAAGTGCCGCAAATGAATATGTTCCAAATGCTGAAAAGGCCAAATAGAATCCATCAATATTAGATTCCTATGCAGAGCTGAGCTCCGCGTTGCCATCACAGCCAGATAAGAAGTGTTGTGTTGAAGTTTCAACTCCAAGCCAGGTAAACTCAGTGCAGACAAGAATTCAGGACATGGGCAATGCATGGGGTCCTATAGAGTGGGTACACGCAACAGCAATCGAGATGCACTGGTGGCATTCCTTAGTTTCTCTTTCCTATTTACCACTAACACGGCTATCACCGGACAACATGGGCAGGGTACATTGCTGGCCACAAAGCCCCCAACATGCTCTAAGGCTACAACAGCCGTCTTCAACCAAATAGATTTCATACATTGCTATGGAGGTGCAGCCATCAATTCTGACCATAAGCCACTCGTTACATGCCTTCAGATGAACAATCTCTGCCTAATGTACAAACGCCACACTGGGCAGGAGGATAGAGTCAGCTAAGACCTAGCCAAGTTCATCAACGACACTATCACTCAAATATCATGCGAAAAGGTCCTCGAGGAGCAGATAGCTAGTATCAGCGTCAGCTACGATCCAAACGAGGGTTTCAGCAATATACTGATGAATGGAATCATCACCTACCAACGCCACATGAGTTCGCAAAACAGCAATCGAACTAGGTATATAATTGACCCTGTAGTAGTAAGACTATCAGCAGAGTAGAGCGCATTATGGATGTACATCTATCAAAGTGGGCAAATTGAAGACCGCGCCAGTCTAAGCAGGGAACGCATTAATATTCTGTGCCACATAAGTGAACGCTTAAAAGCTCTTGCTATTCAACAAGCAGACTCTCGCAGGTGAAATCACGGCCACGGATATCTGTTTCTAAATGCTTTGAGACTACGCACCACCACTCATTGTGCACAACCCTAAAGGGCATTTTATCGGGACTGACCAGGATAAAGCAGACACAATTGAGTTCAATGGTTCAAGGAACAGTTCACTGACAACGATGATAAACCCATGCATCCGTTTTCAGGTAACCCACACGCCATTACTAGCGCCGATTAAAAAGCAGAGGCTGAGAAGGCACTTAAACACCAGAAAATGGATGTACATCCGGCCCTCATGACATGGTCAATGAGCAGTTCAAATGCGCAAGTGGCCTTATCAATAAATGCGCAAGTGGCCTTATCAATAAATGCGCAAGTGGCCTTATCAATAAATGCGCAAGTGGCCTTATCAATAAATGCGCAAGTGGCCTTATCAATAAATGCGCAAGTGGCCTTATCAATAAATGCGCAATGGGCCTTATCAATAAATGCGCAAGTGGCCTTATCAATAAATGCGCAAGTGGCCTTATCAATAAATGCGCAAGTGGCCTTATCAATAAATGCGCAAGTGGCCTTATCAATAAATGGGTTTTTATTCCTATTTTTTGTCTTCTGTTTAAATGGCTGTAGAGTAATAATGTATGTGCGTGACTTTGTATCTGTGTTATTCTATAATTGTATTGCGTTATATGCTTATAGACAGACAGAGGACGGACGGACAGGCTGGCTGGCAGGCACGCACGCACGCACGCACGCACGCACGCACGCACGCACGCACGCAGCTTGCAGGCATGTACGCACACACAGTCAGACCCACGCCACGCCACGCCACACCACGCCACACCACACCACACCACACCACACCACACCACACCACGCCACGCCACGCCACGCCGCTCCACGCCATGCCACGCCACGCCACGCCACAGACAGACAGACTTGTCGATGGTAATAAAACAAGCATGTTTTTATGACACACCAATGATCCACCAGCGCCCTTGTTCGTGAGAAGGCAGTGATAAGGGAGGTAATCACATTACTATCTTAAAGAAACCTCTTTATTGTGTTTGATACCTCCCTTTAGCTATGCACTGATCATACACGTGAGAGCAGCTGTGCTGAATAGAGGAATTCCGCAAGTATCTCTGGAAATGAATAAATATCTTTCCGGTTCTGGCGGCCGTATAAATGTATATAAATGCACATATCTAGGTAATCTAGGTACTTATTGTGAGCGCAGGCCATTTAGGCCTCTATGCTCAGATCTTCTTTGTTTATCTCAATTACTGTGCTGTCACTTCCGGTCCTGGGTTGTGCGTAGTTATACCATAGGACTTTGGATTTTTGTCCACACACATACCACAATTCAAAGACCTGTGGTTATACATTGCCTCTTGATTACACTAAAGCCTATCTAAACGATTCTCAAAGGTTTTAAATGTTGGTGCCGAAACAACATGTTCAGACAAGCCATTCCACAGTTTGGACACCCTTAGAGAGAAGAAATGTTCCTAAGGTTAGTTCCCTCCCTCTTCTGGTACACTTTCAGATGGTATCCACGAGTAAGAGCCTTTTTGCAAAAAGAATACAGACTCAATTTCATGGTCATAAATCCTGTTAGCAACATGTAGGCTTCAATCATGTCTCCCCTGGCTCGCCCAAAGACAATTGCTGGGAGTTGTAGACGTTCATTGTATGGGAACTCCCAGAGAGATGGGATTACTTTGGCTGCTCTGCACTGGAAAGCTTCTATTGCGTTTATGTGCTTTTTCAAATGTGGATGCCATACAGAGTTGCCATATTCCAGATGGGGACGGACTAGTGCCTTGTACAAGAGTTGGAGATTTTCCTGTTCCAGGTAAACAAACGTTGGTCTGATCAGTCAGATCATTTGGTTTGTCGATCTCAAAGATGTGACTGTCAAAGCTTAACTTACACTCCACTTTCACACCTATGTCTTTCTCCTCATGGACTTTCTCTAGGGTTGTTTGTTCTCATCTATCTAGAATCATTGAATATTCGTATGGTTGTGATTTTCTTGTAAAGCAGGGTCATTACTTTACACTTCAGTGGGTGAAACTTTAGGAGCCATGTGTCTGACCATGTCTGGACGTTGGATAGGTCCTTTTGCAGTATCTCATGATCAGTTGGAGTCTCGATTCGTCGTAACAATTGTGTATCGTCTGCAAACTTAAATGGTTTGTAAATTGTGTCCCTTACAATAGACTACATTATTTTACAATACCATGCTTATAAGGCTTACTTGACGGTAGTCTGTGGGGCTTTTTCTACTGCCCTTGTTGAATCCAGAAATGTTTGAAATATGATGGTGAGTGGCTTACTGATAATTGGGCTTAGTTCTTTTAGCACTCTGAGATGTATATTACCTGGGTCAAGCGATTTGGCTAGTCCCAAATATTCCAGTTTCTTCCTAACAATCTCCTCCGTTGTCCTTATGTTATTCACTGGCTCTTTAACTGTTACTGGAGGTAGTCTTGGAATTTCTTCCTCTTATTTTACATGCACCCCATGAGGAACCTCCTTTCGGAGTAGGTTAATTAAATAGGGGTTTGGGTGGGGTGGGTGGGTTGGGAAGAATAAAATAAACAAGGAAACAAATAGCATCAAATTGGGCTAGAGACCACACATTAACTATACACACGTTAGAAGAGATATGAGCAAGCTAGGTAACTTTGATGAGATATCTGAATATGTACATGTGATATCTATTGCTCTATTGTGACAGCTCAGAATCCAATCTCGGCTGATTTGTTCAATCAGGATCCAGAGCTCTTGTGTAGTGGACGAGAGAGATATATGTCTGGATGCATCGGAATGAGTAACAGTAGGACCACAGTATCATCATTTGAGTTTGCAGAGCCGGCATGGCTCTACAGTGAACACTGATGCGAAATATGTGAATAGTACTTCCGCATTTTCCCTCTGTTTCTGTCACTTCAGTACTACTTGGATTTGTGAGTTTGGAGACACCAACTGCAGTTTTTGTTTTATTGCTAACATAATTCCAGAACTGAAGATTTA